>JADLZK010007350.1:0-600000 GCA_015847255.1 Hyparrhenia diplandra | reverse complement strand
TGCGACAAGCATGGATGGACCGCCCCTTCGTGCAGCCCCTGCTGAGCTTTAAGTTCAATATCTACTTCGGGAACCTGCACTTCGACTTCTCCTTCGCCGATGGCGGCGGCGGCATACGCAATGACAACAACGACAAGTCGGGTCCCTCGTCCTCGGCTACGGACCCGGTGTCACGACATCCCCGATCGGCGTCGCCTTCGCGCCTACCTGGTGGGTTGGGCGGCACGTGGACGCACCGCCTCGTCGAATGGTGGGGAGATGTCATGTGCTAGAATTGGGCTAGCCATGGGTGGGCTAGGAGGGCCCTAACCGCCACAAATGCCCAAGAAGGGGGCGGCACGCGCACGGCAGGGGGGAGGCCGGTGCCTCTGCGCGCCCCCACCTCTGTCTCTCTCCGTCATCAAGTTAGAATTATCTTAGGACTTTTGGTGTGCAAGGGATATTCCAATCATATAAGAAAAACTCTTATTAGGAAATAAATAAAGATTGCTGGTAAAAGCTATTCCAATATATAAGGAAACTTTAGAGAGATTGCTTAGGTTACGAGTCCCACTAGCTGGGCTATATAAGTAAAGGGTCTGTAATCTCTTAGGAAGACAAGCAATAAAGAAATAGTTCGTGCCCTCTCTCTCTCTCTCTCTCTCTCTCTCTCTCATCTCACCACCGCCGCCGCCGCCCAGCCCGCCGCCACCTCCCTCACCCGCCGGCCCGGCCGAAGCGTTGCCGCCCCCCACCGCCGCCTACGCCATCGCCGACGCCTCAAAGCCCGTCGTCGACGTGTCACAGCCGCCCAATCTAACCGGTTTATGATAATGAACGACAAAAAAATACAATTTAATATAATTAATTTTTATTACTCAAATATATTAATAGTACATCTTATACTTCTAGCCCGTGCGGGAGCATGGGTTGGTGGACCAGTAACAATAATAGTAATAATAAAATAATTAAAACACTCGTGTTAGAATACTCTCCTATCTGACTACCTTTCACCTGCCGTCTGCCAAAAAGTTATTAACAAGAGCTGTCGGCCAAAATTGAGCATTCAGTGAAACGACACAAGTAGCCAAGCAGAGACGTGGCGACATGCCCACGCATGCTAGCTAGACCCCCCACTGCTGGATTGGGCCTCGAGTAGCAGTGAGTAAATATATAATCAATACGTGTATGCAATATCAGGGGCCCTAATATTTCGCTGCCGTATTTGTTACAGCACTACGTCCATGTTCATTGTCTGACATCTATAAAAGCCCAGCAGAGGGGCACCAATTCGATCACTCCACCACCCCACTGTCCTCCAAAACGCACGAGCTGCACACACCTATAAGGCGAGGCGAGGCATGGCTCCCAAATCATGGTCTCCCATAGGCGGTTTGTTGATTATCATCATGCTGCAGCTGCTGGCGTTGATCGTCATCAGCTGCTGCCTTCCGTTGCCAGCGGACTCGTCCTCACAAGGAGAAGGGCAAGAGCCTTCGTGCCTCGACATTCTAGGCGTCCAATTGGCGGACACCATCAGCAATCGTTGTATATTTGCTTTCGGTAATCCTAAAGCAAAGCCCGGTTCAGATCCTGTTGCGGAGAAAGAGTGCTGCCAAGCGACGGCCAAAGGCCTTGAGCTGTCAAGAGGAAACGGATGCCTTTGTATGTCCATCAACGCAAGTCCTTCCTGGGGTAGACCTACTCTCGGTGAATCGTGCAAGCTTTGCGACAGGGCCAAAGAAATCTATGTAGGCTGGATTTCCGGTAGATTAGTATGTTCTTCTTGATCTGGCAGTATAGGAAGGGGCTCCGATGGATCCCGGCGTGTCTGCTGGTTACACACATTTGATAAATATATTACCTCTATTAATTTCATGCTTGGATCGATGTTCTTCTGCAGCCTCCGGCCGGCCTGTTTCTACTTTCTAGTCGATCATGCTACGACGATATTGATGTAGCTAGCCGGCCGGGTGTGTTGGCGATGCTGTTAGTCCACCGCGCCTGGCGCCGCCAAGAGAGGCAAGAGTGAGCTAACCTAGCAGCGAGGACGTATGTCTGGAAGCAGGCAAGGAGCCGCGTCCCCTGTCGCGCAGCCCGCATCCATGGCGTTGGTCGCCCTTGATCGGCTCGGCCTCACGTACCAGCGGCGGG
The DNA here is from genome assembly GCA_015847255.1 of Hyparrhenia diplandra. Lineage (NCBI taxonomy): Eukaryota > Viridiplantae > Streptophyta > Magnoliopsida > Poales > Poaceae > Hyparrhenia > Hyparrhenia diplandra. The sequence goes on along the minus strand of JADLZK010007350.1, from coordinate 597,867 downwards.
CGACATCATTATCTCGCCATCCCCTGACTGCATCATGCTATTGACGACGCCATGGCTCCAATCAATCCAGCCGGCTTCACCACTTGATCCAGTGTACGTGACGCCTCCCAGTCGGCGGCATCGATCTCGCCCAAGATGCATGCAGTCCGCCGCTAGGAGACATGGCGAGGTCCCCAGCCGGCTGGCCGCCTCCTCTTCGTCCCTAAATGGACAGCAGGCCGGCCCGGGATCCTCCTGCGATTCAGGCTCCACCTCATGATCATCGGGGCTGATTTCACTTGCAAGGACCGGAGGTCCAGCCCGAAAACGCCGCCAGCGAGCCGGAGCAATCTGGGAGGTGGACCTGGTACTCGCCGTCGTCCTTCTCTGCTGCTCTTCTTCGCCGCCGCTTTTGATTGGGACCAGGGCGGCGGCGGCGATGAGGTTGTCTAGTATAGCCAGCCCGTACGTCGAGGAGATGCCGGTGTGCCAATGAGATGGGTCGTCCCTGTCCTCTCGACGCAGGCGACACGGGCGATCCGGTTGACGACGCAGGGAGCGCACGTTCCACGGGCCATGGAGCAGGTCCCGGCATCGCCTCGTGCCGCACCCATCCGGGTTGGTGAGTTCGTTCTCGAGCTAGCCGACGCAGGTAATCTCGGAGTTCAGGGCGAAGGACGGGGTGGGCTCGAGTGGGAGTTCGGTGGGTCGTAGCGTCCCCTTCGCGGTCGCCGACCTCCGGGCCATGGCGGCAAAGCGGTAGGGGTGGGGTTCGTGGGCGACACCCCGAGCTCGTTGAGCCACGGAGTTGCGGATCTTCCCCTCCAAGTCCGCCGGGACGGAACCCTAGCCAATCCTCTAGATCGGCGACGGGCGAGTCTGGAGAAGGAGCGCGGGGGATTTCGAAGGAGAAACTTCCACACGAGGTACGTGAGCACCCCGATGCTGATCTAAGCGCTAGATTAGCGCATATTTGGTCGCCAGTAGTATCGAATCCGGATACGCGGATACGGTAGAAGTAAAAGCGATTAAGCATGTGTTTCATGGAGATTGTATGAACACTCCCCTTTGCGGAGTAGAGAATGGTAAAATTGGTTGGTCAACCCTAGGTGGTGACACCAGATCATTTGTGCAGGTTCTTCAGGCTCCTCTGCAGCCTGCTTCCAACATGAACAGGCGCCCGTATGGAAGTCGTAATAGCCGGTATGATGGGAACTATGGCCGAGGTCGCAACAATGATTATGGGCGGGGCAATCGGGGATGGATTCCAAGAGTGCCTGGAAACAGAGGAACTCAAGTTGGGGTCCGTGGCTTTCAGCAGAACCCCAGACTGCAGGATGCTCCTACTGGCCAGATTTCTCCAGTTGAACCAAGAGTCTTACCACCATTGAGCGATAAAGATCTAAAGAGGGAGAAACTTCTGTAAACAAGCAAGAACAGAAGGTAGAAGAACAGTCTGTCTTTGTCAATGCTCCAGAACTCAAAACAACAAGACAACTCAAATTGACGGACCTATGCTCTGTCTAAAATGTGGAAGGGTAGGTCATAAATCTGAGGATTGTAAGGACCCTGTTATCTGTACTAGATGCAAAGGGGTTGGGCATGTGGCAAGAGTTTGTACACTGAAAATGCCATGGGAATATAATGCTACTTTCTTTGGATTCTCTGCCTATGGTCAGGGATTTCACATGATAGAAAGCTCCCAAACTGATGAAGGCTTAAAGGATATGTCGCTAGTGGCCCCCGTAATCGTTCTTACTGGGCAAGTTAATGCAAGACTGATTGAGGCTGAATTTGAACTAAAAGCTGGAAAACAATCAAAATGGAGGTGGTATGCCAAGAAAGCTGGTGAAAAAAAATTTCAGCTGAGATTTCCTAATGTGCAGGCCCTGGAAGATGTGTGCCATTTTATAGAGATGAGAATGAGAACCGTTCTCGGCCGCGTGATTAAAGTAGAAAAATGGAAGCATTCCAAAGGATCAAAGGGACCACTTGAAAGTGCATGGTTTAGAATATCCGGCATTCCTTATGATAAAAGATCAATGGCCAATGTTAGCATGGTGGCTTCCAAGGTGGGTCCGCCAATGGAAGTGGATCCGGAAAGTCGACAAAGAATGAGTATGTGAGAGCAAGGATTGGTTGTAGGGATATTACAAAAGTACCTGCAGTTGTTGATGGAATTCTGGATTTTGAATGGTATGATTATACATTCCAGAGAGAAGTTATACAAGAAGGTCATGTGACTCAAGCCGGGTAATCAATGGATAAGGAATGCAAGAGATGGAGCTAGGGATGAGGCACCATCACCAAAGAAAAAAAAAACTGTCCAAGATAAAAACCAAAATGCAACAGATGTCTCTTTGGCCAAGCAAATACATGGGACCTTCTGCCAAAGGAACTCAAAGAAGTTTAGTACCTGAACATGAAGAATTCCAGAAGACAATAGTCCCTGAACAGGAAGAACAGCAACAAAAATCTGCCTCTACAGATGGATCTTACTATGGAAATGTATACATGGGAGAATTAGTCTCACCCTCCGGGAGACTAAGGTTTGGAGATTTTGAGTCATTTCAGGTAAACAGGATGAGTTATGTGGAAATTAGCAACAACTCTAGGCTGCTGATTGATGAATATGGCACAAACTTGACTCAACACAAACTAGATTCTCTCTTCATCGTTGAGACTAAGAAAGCCATCAATGAGTCAAACAAGAACTGTTTCTTTCAACTTGATGAATATCTAGGAACAAAGAAGCAAGGAAAAACAAATTGAGACAATTATGGAAGAGAAGGAGGAAGAAATGGTGAGAGCAAAGATCAATCAGCCCAGATTAAAAACAAATCAAGGAGGACCTGGATATATATTGTCTAGTCAAGAGGACATGCTAGTAGAAGGATCAATGTGTGAATGCGGGAAGAAGATGGATGAGAAAAACACTAACAAGTTTGGGAGAGGAAAATGCGAGGGGCTCAACAAAAAGAGCGAACCAAGTCACAAATCGGGAAGGAAAAATGACGGTGATAATTGGGAGTCACAGGGAGGCGATTGAAGCCGAAAAGAACAAAGAGAATCAAGGGGATGATAATACAAAGGTTGGTACAAATGGCGGGATGTCGACAAAGCAAGAGGATTAGAGCAAAAGGAGCTACTCGGTGCAATCGTGGAGGAACAGGCTCGAAAGAAGATTGCCAAGGATAAAGATAATGAAGGTACTAAATCTCCCCAACGAGAATTCCTTTGCAATTGCATCAAATTCTCATGTTTTCAACCTAGCTAGTAAAATGGGAATTGATAACAATTCCATTAATTTTGATAAAATTGATGTGCTCGAGAGATCTAGAAAAAGCTAGAATGAAATTGAATGAACATGATGTTGCCGAGTTAGCGAGAAACGAATGATAAAGACAATGAAGGGGAAAAAGACAATCTAGAAGAGCACAACGTTTTACAATGGGGGTCCGATGATTCTCGATAATGAATCCTTAATCATGACTCCCAAGTCAAGAAAAAAAAGTAAACCAGCTAAAAAAGGAAGGAGAAGAAGGAAAACTTTAGCTTTCGGAGATTGTCCCGTTGACAATAATGAAGAGTTAAAGGGAGATAATTCTAAGGTTAGCCCCGGATTTAATCTCGGGAAAAGAAAAACAAAACCAATTGTTTCCTAATGATAGGCATAATTTGGAATTGTAGGGGGTGGCCAAAAGGGTCTGGGCACTTTTATCAAAGAGTTAATTTGGGACCATAAAGCTAATTTTATTGGTCTGCAAGAAACTATGAAACAAACTTATACTGACAAGTTTTTTAGAAAGATTGACTGCAACAAGGACTTTAGTTGGATGTGGGTTGCTTCTTCTGGAAAATCTGGCGGAATGTTGAGTGGGGTAAGAAAGGACGGATATGATGTGATTGATTTTGAATGTGGGGACTACATGATTATTGCAAATGTTTTTGACAAAAAGCTTAAAAAAAACGGTCTCTTGGTAATGTGTATGGGCCAGCCCATGATGATCTCAAGGATGATTTCCTGGCAGAATTATCTAGATTTTGTTACAAGGCTAAACACCCCTTGTTAATAGGGGTGACTTCAACATCATGAGATTCAGCAGCAGAGATAAGAACAAGAATTTTAGAGTTAACAGTTATTCTCCTGTGTTTAATCTCATTATCAATTCCTATGAATTGAGAGAACTCCCCTTGGCTGGAGGAAAATTCACATGGAGTAATAACAGGGAGGATCCTACTCTTGAGAAATTGGATAGGATTCTTATCTCTAGTACTTGGGAATCTGAATTCCCACTTTGTAATTTGAGAAAAATACCTAGATATATGTCCCGACCACAACCCTCGATAGTGAGAATGACCTAGAGCAAAATGTGGGTTCTAGGCCTTTTTGTTTTGAAACTGCGTGGCTAAAACATCCTAATTTCAGTAACAAAGTAAAGGAAGTATGGAATAGGACAAAGGGTGGGGAAATCAGCCATGGATACTTGGTGCATAAAAATGAACAGAGTAAAAAAAGTTTACGAAAGGTTGGGGCCGAGTCTAAAGGGCCATACTAGAAAGTATAAAAGAATCCTGGAAGAAGAACTTGCAAGGTTAGAACAAATGGAGGAGAATGGTGTTTTAGATCAAGAGAATCTAGGAAGAAAATCTTTTGTGCGAGACCGAATTAATGAGGTTGCTTGAAGAGGAAGAACTTTATTGGCATAAAAGATCTAATAGTAACTGGCTTTTACAAGGGGACTGCAATACTTGCCTTTTTCATAGAGTGGCCAATGGTAAAAAAAGAAAAAACACTATCTTTTCATTATCTCACAATGATCAGGTGATTGAAGGGGATGAAGCACTTGTGAAGCATGCTACCGAGTTTTATAAGGATTTATTTGGCCCTTCCGAGCAAGCCGAATTCAATATTGACTCTAATTCTTTGGGATGACAATGAGAAGGTCACACCACTAGAAAATGAGGAGTTGGAGAAACAGTTCACGAAAGAAGAAATCGGGAGGGTAGTTTTCTCAATGGAGAAAATACGCCCCCGGTCCCGACCATTTCCCAATTGAATTTTATCGGCATTGTTGGGATTTCATCAAGAGTGACCTTAGTGCTCTCTTTTGATGACTTCTACATACACAAAATGGATATTGAAAGGATTAATTATGGTGTGATCTCTTTGCTTTGCCAAAGGTAAAAGAAGCTAACACTACAAGAAATGTGTTGATACATGACGGTTTCCCTCGGTGACGGTTTTAAAACCGTCATCCCATACCGAATCTATGACGGCCTTATGACGGTTTGCATATTAGCCGCTAAGTCTATGACAGTTTCAACCATTTGTCACCTCCACAAGAATCTATGACGCTAAAAAAAGTGGCCCCCCACCTAGCTCACACACCCAACAAAGGTATATTTGAATGGTTCAAACACAGTTTTACACAGAAAATGACTAAAACAAAAGTTATTGACCTCGATGAGTTCTACTCCCTCCGTCGCAAAAGTGTTAGTCGTTTTTGGATTTGTGCTACAAGTTTGACTTTATTTGTACAAAATACGTGTAATATTTGTATCTCTAAATAAATTTATTAAACAACGAGATTCAAATATCTTTCCAATGATACTAATTATGTATGATAAAAATTAATAACTTTAAATATATAATTTGTCAAAGTTGTTTCTCGAGCGTAGTTTACGCTTATTTTGGTACGGAGGGAGTATAGTTTTGTTATTGATGAGATTGTTGTTTGAAGTCGTTTAGAATCTCAAATTTGTTTATTATACAATAAAGGTACATCTCACACTTTGTTCAGACGAAGAGAAATAATTGTATTTGTGAAGGAACTATGACGTACTTTTATTTGGAACTTAATTAATACAAACATGTAGAAATTTATTTAACTATAGAAAACGGAAAATGATTTTCAAAATTTTGTGTACTTTTAGGCAACATATATGTAGTCTATTTCATGTAGAAATATTGTAGTTACAAGTACTATTTTGATTAGAATATGCACCCACGTATCTTAACTAGTCAAATAAAAAAATTTAATAAAGATGAACTTCATGTGCGGCCTCGAAGCCCACAGTCGGCCCACCTATTCCACCCATCCAACCCTAGGTTACAACACACACGTACACAGTCTATCTATCGAGCCGCCGCTCCCTTCGCTCCGCATCCCCTCATCTGTTCGCTCTCTCCTGCTCTCTCCGCAGCTCTCCCACCCGGTGCTCTCTTCCTCATGGAGGAACTCGATTCTGCAAGGAAGAGCTCGATCCGGTGAGGATGGTCCCGGATCTGGCGTAGGCCCAAGAGGCGGCCACGGGCAGGCTTGGGACGTCGAGGCGTGAGCTCTATATGCGTCAGTGGTGCGGGTCCGAGATGCGGCAGCGGCGCAGATCAAGATGCGGCAGCCGGCCGGTGTAGGTCTGGGACACGGCGGCTGCAGGGCCAAGGTAGCAGCGGCGTGGCTCGGGAGGCGCGTAGCCACAAGATGCAGCGGCGGCGCCGGTCCAGGATCTAGCAGCGGTGCCAATTTGAGATGTGGCAGCAGCGCGGGATGTGGCGGCGCTCAGGAAGGAGCTGGTAGTTTGAGCTCTGAGGACGACGAGATCATGGCGGCGGCAGCCATTACTACCCACGACGACGTGTGCTCTCGACGTCACTACAATGTGAGACAGCCCTCCTTTTCCCCTTGTGTAATTTATCTGCCTGTATAGATGCAATTTTGGTTTGATCTGCCATATCATGTGTGTTTATGGTTGGCTGCTAAGTCTGGACTCGAGATCGATAAATGTTTAGTGAACTGCTAGATAAATTAATCTTTGATTTGTAAGTGTACCACTGCTACCTATTTTCTCATCATCTATAGAACATGATTCTAAACTAAATGCAGGTAAAAAAACATACTGGTCTCAGATATGAATTAGTTTTCTCAGTAAACATCACTGAAGGGAGCACTAGTTTGCTGACAAAAATAATTTTGCCATTAAGGACTAGTTACCTGCTTGTCAGGCCCCTTATGTAGTTATTTTTATTCTTATTCTGTGGACAAGCTGTGTGCTGAAAGCTTGGGATTTTCTATATGGCACTAGCAGCTCAGTGTGTGATGATCCCTATGGTCTGTGTTTTTTTTCATGCCCATATTTTTTTGGTTAGTACTTATGGTTAGTTGTAGGTCAATGTTTCACTGGTTAGTACCTCAGCCTTTCAGGCGGTTGCAGCCTAGGCTGTTGTTTATTTCTTCAAATTTGACAAACATGAGCTTTAAGTACTGTGTGTTTCATCAAAGGGCGCCTTCCTATTTTATAGTTCTTAGCTCCTGATGGATGCAATGTATTTCTTTGATGTGACTGCTAGAGATTCCATATAAATTATTTGTTACTTGTAATATCAGGTTAATTTCTTATTGCTTTAGCTCTCGCTGGAATGCTTGTTAGTACAAGTTATTTGTTACTGTTTTCTCAAGCTGTACTTGAGGTGCAATTCTACTTTGGTGAGTTATCTGATTGCCGCCTTATGCCCAAAAATATGTATGAATTAGTTTGTGACTTGCCTTCTACTCACAGGAGTAGTAGATAGACCTTTGTGACATATCGGCCATCTTCCATAATCATTTAATTAATACTAAATATTTATTTTGAACTCATGTTGCTTGTCTTGGTTTTGCATTAAATTAGCTATGGTAAGTGATAGTGGATCTTAGCTAATCTTAGGGTTGGTGATGGCTCGTGATTTTGGGGATTTTTTTTTTCTTCTGTTCAGATTTGAGAGGAACAAAGCCTTATGAGTGGATAGGATGAAGCAATACTACGAGAAGGTTGTTCCAAGATGATGTTCATTTTTTTGTCACCATTATTTATTAATAACTGGAATTCAGATTGGGGAATTGTTATGTCTGAAGGTTAGTTTCAATAATTAATTGGGAATCTTACATTACTTTTTCTTAGTTTGACTAATCGCATACAAATATTTAAAACTTAAGCAGACTATTTAGCGCACAATACATGAGGCCTTCACTTTTCCCCGAGTAGATAAAACTTAAGCGCAAATATTTAAGGATATATAGAGCCTGTTGATATATGCAAACAATTTGAGAAGTTATATTCGTCAAGTTATTATGAATACCAATAGTTACAACCTTTTCAAGACATATTTTAGTCCTTATGTGAATTCTATGGATCTCGAATGGCTTCAGTCTTTTCTACTTGTAAAAGCGAATAACTTTGTTCTCGCTAATATGTAAAAGCATTCAGACTTTATTCTTGATATATGCTCACTTGAAATCACAAGTAGAGTCCGCTAATATGTGGATGTGAGCAAAGAAATGCACCATTACGATTCTTGCTTAATTAACAAGTACTTTATTAGTACATGATATAGCGAGCACATGGCCAAAATGGATCTTTGTCAAACTAGTAGTGGATTACTTAGACATCCTTCCGGTTTTATTCACTAATATAGCAGCAGCTCATGCTTTTTCCTGGTTGTTTTTTTTTTTACCTGCGGTTCGCAACCACATTTGTAGGAGCGATGCGCAGAGCGCTTACTCTAATGGAGGCCGTCATTTCTTATGTATTGCACTCGGTGTAGTCGGTCTATTTAATCTCAAGAACAATCCTTGTACCATGTATAATCCGCTTATGTACTATTAGAAGAAGTCTTCTTGGTAACGATCGCTTTTTTGTGGCGTGAGTTGTATCCGAAGTTTGTAATAAAGAATTTGATTGTTGAAATGGATGAAACATGGCTGATGTATATAGGACCCTAGTAGGGTTTTTTTTTTTTTTTCTCTATTATTATCTCGTGACGTTCTATTTCATCACTATATCTTTGTAGTCGCTGCCTCGTAAACTTGACCAACAACTATTACATGACGATTGTGGTCGCCACCGATCCAAAGACGCCTATGACGGTTTTTTTTGAGCAATGAAGGTTTATGACGTGGATTCCATGACGATTTTCGAACCCTCACGGATAGTTACCTATGACAGGTTTTTAGAGCGTCTATGACCAATTGATAACGCCATGTATCAACACAATCCTAGTAGTGTAACACTATCAAACAAGTACATACCTATTTGTCTCGTTGAATGTGGTGTATAAAGTTTTTACCAAGGCTCTAACCTTGAGGATGGAGAGTGTAATGGAAAGGATTATTAATAGGAGTCAGTCCGGATTCATCAAGAACGAGAATATTATGGATGGCATTTTTGCCTTACATGAAATCTTACATGATACAAAGGTAAAAAAGAAAAATGGTTTGGTCTTGAAATTGGACTTGAAAAAGGCATATGATAAGATAAATTGGAATTTCCTGTTCAAATGTTTAGAGGAGAGGGGTTTTGGTGAAAAGTGGTGTAAATGGATCAAAACGGTCATGAGTAATTTTGGAGCGTGAGTGTCAAAGTAAATAATACCATGGGGAGTTACTTTAAGTCAAGAAGGGGAGTTAGACAGGGGGTGATCCACTTGTCTCCATTTTTGTTTAATATTGTCTTTCGATACACCGCCAAAATGATAAACATGGCACAAAAAATAAGTTGTTGATGTGTCTAATTCCCCGAGTATATCAACAATGGAGTGGTGATTCTGCAGTATGCGAGATGATACTATCTTATGTCTCAAGTAGGATGATGTTGAACAAGCAACAAACTTGAAATTATTGCTTTACTTATATGAGAATATGTCCGGCCTTAAGATCAACTTTTCCAAAAGTGAGGTTATGATGGTGACACATGATGATGAGAAAAAATGTGTTGTACTCGATATGTTCAATTGTGCAATTGGTGAATGGCCTATCAAATACTTGGGAGTTCCAGTCTCTGGGATCCGGACTCCATGTTGTGGACCGGATGCCCATTTATGAAAAGATATTGAAAAGACTAGATGGATGGAAGGGTAGCGCCTTATCCTTGGGGGGCAGGCTGACCCTTATAAACTCCTGTCTTAATAACCTTCCAATATATGCAATTTCAATGTTCCGCTGCCCGTGATGACAAAGGCTGAACAAAATAGACATTGTCAGAAAAAGATTCTTTTGGCAAGGTGGAAGTATAAAAGAGGAAATACCATCTAGTTAAATGGGATCTCATTATGAAACCCAAAGATAAAGGGGGTCCGGGAATAAAGGATCTTAGAAAGATGAATATCGCCTTTTTATGCAAGTGGTGGTGGAAAGTTGAAACTGGTTGTGGAATATGGAATGACATTATCAAAAAGAAATATTTGAAAAAAAGGAAGTGGTAACTCGATTTGAAAAAGAACCCCAGAAATTCCCCTCGCGGTGGAATGATCTCGCTAAAGGTCTTACCAATATATCCGAAAAATAGAGTAATAAGACTAGGAAATGGAAGGAGCACCAGCTTTTGGCATGATAAATGGTGTGGACAGATAGCTTTATCTGAAAAATACCCAGAGTTATTTGCAATCAGCAATGAGCAACAAGCTACTGTAGCAGAAATGAGACAAAAAAAACTGGAGATTAACCTTTTAGAAGATGGCTTTATGAGGATCTTCAAACTCAATTAAGAAGATTGCGGGATATCACCTTTAGGTGTGATGTCAATAATAACAAAGATATGCCTATTTGGGGTCTAGAGAAATCTGGGAGATTTACTGTGAAATCAGTTTACAAGTATCTTTGTTGTAATGATTTTGGGAGCAAAAATAAAGTCTTATGGAAGGCCAAAATTCCTTTGAAGGTGAAGATATTCATGTGGTTGATAGACCAAAGAGCAATTCTAACTAAAGATAATTTGCTAAAGAGAAAGTGGAAAGGATCACCAATGTGTGCCTTTTGTTCTGATAAAGAAACCATTGAGCATATTTTCTTTGAATGTGCATCAGCTAGATACATTTGGAGTTTACTAGCTTCTACTTTTGGAGTTCATTGTAGACCTGCTAATTTTTCTCAGTTCGGCCTTGGATCCAAAGAAATTTTTCCTTCTGCTTCTAAAATACACATGTTTGGCCTGGCCGCAGTGGTTTGGGCAATTTGGCGTACAAGGAATTTAATCTGCTTTGAAAAAAGAATACGATCTCCTACTGAGATTGTATGTTTAATATCTTCGTTTATCTCCTATTGGGCAGGGCTTTTCTCAGCAGATATGAAAGACCAGATCATCAAAGCTTCTGAGGTAATTCAAGCTTCAGCGCTGGGTTTCCACAAGCATCAGGAACAAACTCAAGCGCAGGACAAGCAGATCACTCTATTCACTGGATATTGAAGCAAGAAGCCTGTAGAATGGTGCTCTGAAACGCAAACATGAAGAATGGCGTTCTCCTTCTCACGGCTATGTTTAGCCCCTTTCTGCTTCTTTTTTGCTTCTGATATACTGTTAGGCATTGAATGCCACTTTGTCTGATCTTTGTAGTTTCGTTGCACCGTTCTCATCTTGATTGGTTCCCTGGGCGAACAATCAAGGGTGAGCGATCTTTATTTTCATGTTTTAGCACGAGTAGTAGACTGAACTTTTGTAATTTCGTTACTCCAAGTAATGAAATTCGGTTTTACCGTTGTGGAAAAAAAAAGCCAGCCCGTACGTCCGGCCAGCCGGCCTTGCATGCTTTTCATTGGGATCTGCGCGCAGATCGAGCAAGCAAGCTAATACAACTAGTAGTACTACTCTAGTTGTTGTAAAAAAAAAGAAAAAAAGTACTACTCTAGTAGTAGTAGTCGGAGGGAGAGTGTGTTTGGACATTGGAGTACTGACTCTAGATGAGGTAAGATCGATGAGACTCATGGTAGTACGAGGTATGTATCCACGCCATTACCATTAATCTAGGTGTTTTTACTGGTGCGTGGTGTGGATTGGACCACTAGAGCGTATAGTATTACTGTTGATTTGCTGTGTATGTATATTTCACCACTAGAGCATGCATGAGCAGGGTCAGGCTATAGCAGTGTTATGAGCCTGAGAGATGGCATCGCTTCACATCATCATGTTCTTGCATTCCTCAATTGGCCTTGCTAGCTGTAACTTATTTTGGTGCATACAAGTAGAAGCAAAAGAATGCGTCAAGAATGCTAAAGACTCTATTGAAATGAACTAGTTTAATCAATCGGTGCGACGAACGCCATGTGTGATAGTGTGATCCGTGTCACTTTCCCTATAGCCACGCGTTCCAAAAGTGCAATTAATCCTGAAATCTGAAATCTAGCTAAAAGTGCCTTACTAGCTACTATACTATGTATATTATATAGTGGCTGACATCCTGCTAAAAATCCACTAATCTGAAATCGCGGCTAATCCACTAATAATCCTTTTTTTTTGAAAGATCCGGTTGCTGATGTTATATTAATAAGAAAAAAATAGAGTTTACGTCAAGAGCGCAAGGGCGCTGCCACCTTTAGCAAATTGCTACAGGCGGTTAAATAACATGGTTAATTACTCACTAAATTAGAAACAACCATAAGTGGCCTGAGGAGTGATCCTCCGGCACTAGCCCACAATGAGCACTAATCTCTAATCATCGCAAAAACTTGCATCTCTGAATTCAGAGTTACAAAACTGCAGTATTTCTTTGCTTCCAAATGCACCAAAAAGGTGAGGAGCGATGGTGTGACTCAACTTGCTTCCTTTTTCCACCAAGGTTAGAAACCATCCTTCAACATATGTTTGCTCCGCCCACAGAGAAGGTCGCAAAAGTTTGTCGTTGTTGCTCTAGGTAGCCACATGCTCCCAAATGGCACGAGCGAAGGGGCACTCAATGAATAGGTGTATGGCCGTCTCTAAATTTCTAATGCATAACCTGTCAAAGTAATTGTTTTTCCATCCGCGTACCTGGAGGCGGGCCGCCACACCGTCCATAGTCAGTCTTGCAGTAGAAGCCAGAGAAAAAAAATTAGATTTTAGAGGTGCCCATGGATTTTAGATCTGCTTTGCGAAATTAGAGGCAAATGAACCACCAAATTGTATACTATATGTGGACCTGGCAGAATAATCAATCAAACGATATTTAACTTTCATTGAAAAAATTTGTAAAACGGAGTGTACTAAGGGTGCAAAGGGGTAACCTTTAGACGCACCTCCAAACCTTTTTAGTTTGAATATTTGTACTACTTTTCAAAATTTTTGGAGAAGTAGTACAAATACTTAAACTAAAGAGGTTTAGAAGTGCACCTCTTTTACCACCCCTTCAGTGTATAGAGTAGTAGCACATCCAAATTATTACTAGCTACTATACTGTATATATATATATATTTTTTTAGATAATGGAATTCAAATTCGGCCTCTGCAGTAACGCACACACTACGTGACCACACACAGCCAAACTTATTACAAAATCTAAAAATAAAAATACTTTAGTACATGAAGATATATGTACTAAAGATCTACTACATCAAAAAACAAAATTGAGTTTACTACTCAAGATAGTGCTAAAGAAATCGATGTCGTTTCATGGCGGTCTATCGAATCAACCACCACGCCTTGAACAACGTGCACCAAAATGAACTTGAAAACTCATTGGAGGTAGATTGGCCCCACGAAGCGGGCAAATCGCGACTGCGTGGCGTATCCCGCGTCGGATGCGGATGGGACGATACGGAGCAGCTGCGCGATTGCTTGTGCCACCACCGCCGACCCGGATCAAGTCGTTGGGGCTGGATCCGCGCCATCAGCGCGAAACGTGCTCATCCGTGCCCAGCGTCGAATGCGGGGATGATCTGGGGCTGCCTGGCGCGGATTTGTGCCACCGTCGCCGACCCGGATCAGGTCGTTGGGGCTGGATCCAGCGCCACCGCGCTGAGCGCCCCAGGCGGGGAGGGTCGGTCACGGTGCGTCGTGCAGCCCCGATACGCAAGGGAGGCGGGATCGCCCGGCACATCGCGGATCCCGCGCCATAACTCAAGAAATGACGAGCCAGCAGCGTCGTGCGGCGTAGCGCCTCACGAGGATGAGCAGCGTTGGGATGCTGCGGCTGGCGTGGAAGCGCACGAGCACGCCGCGGCTTGCCGTTGTCGCCGGGCGCGCACTCCCTCCGGCCTCCCGACGCAGATGTTCGCGTCACTCGGCCCCACGGCGACGCACGCGGGAGAGCAACCGCCGCGTGATCCGGCTTCGTCGCAACGCGCGCGATCCCGCCCCGACGACGACGCGACGCGAGGGAGGCAGCCGCGCGGATCCGCTCGGCCGCAACGCGCGCGATCCCGCCCCGACGACGCGACGCGAGGAGGCAGCCGCTGCGTGAACAGCTCGGGCCGCCGCGCGCGTGATCCCGCCCCGACGACGCACGCGCGAGGCCACGGGCAGATGTGGCCGCGGCGTCGTCGAGGCCCCTCCATCGGTCGACTTGAGTCCCTCCGTTGTCGAGGGCGAGGAGCGGTGACGCGGCGGGGTGGCACGGGAGGAAGAAGGGCGGGTTGTGATCCTCGAGCCTCCCGCGGATCTCGGGGCCCGAGATGTGGACGCCGTGGCCCGTCGCCTCGCCCATGCTGCGCCTGGGACTAGGATTGCCATGGCATCCGATCCATGGGCGGGGTGCGTTGTTTCGGCGGCGATCAGCAACTTGGCAAGTCCACGTACGACGACGGGCACTGCTTCGCGACAGGATCGAGGATGCGGATCGCTCGACGGGACACGACGGATGCGGATCGCTCGACGGTGGCGGCGAGACACCCTGGACGAGCAGGGAATCCCGGCGAGGTTACCGTCAGCAGGATGCCGACGGCCACCAGCGCGGCCTGACTGGCGAACGCCCCAGTCCAGAATCGCCAGGATCGCCCGTCCGAGGAAAGTGGATCGCCTCTACATCGGGCGTGCACTAGATCGGATATATATACGTATGCACCATAGTAGTACATCCAAATTATATTACCGAGCCACCAAGCAATTGCATAACGCGCAGCTAGCATTTGCCAACTACAAGTAACATGCGCGTGCATGTGCATGTACACTATCTCAATAGTCCTGTCTGTGGTCACTATCTCGTCTCTTCCCGGCGGAAACTTTTCAGTTGCATGGGAGAAATTAATCATGCATATCATGGGTTGCAGGAACGGCTTGATGCATCATCACATATATGCATGCATGTTGCTGGTGCCTGGTACACACGGTGACAGCATAACCCATCACACACTTCACACTCATGCATTCACACCTAGCTACGCTTGGTACCTACAAGGTATAGGGCCATATTCCCACTTCACGCTCATGTATTCATACCTAGCAAGTATTTCCTCCATCCGCAAAATTAAGAATGCAAGTCTACATAGGTTCTAGTGTTAGTAAAAATGCTAGCTAGGGAACAAGTTAGTGGAGGTGGTAAATGAGTAATGTGCCCCCAGCTTCATATTCAGTGCAAGTCTGCAATCACAACTTTTTCACACACGAAGGAGTGCAGGAGAGAGAACGGAATAATGTGGAGCGCGTGAGAGAGAATGGGTGGAGTTTAGGGTTGCATTCTTCTTTTTGAGAATGACACAAAGATAACGCAGACACTCACAACACGCACGTACACTCACCCCTATGAACACACGCACGCAAACCCTACTGTCGGCGTTTCGAGGAACGGTGGGTGCCTCGGGTGCCGGCAATAAAGAATTTATAAGCCGTGTGCCTCCTCCCTCGATGGCGTAGCGCAAGATGGACACGGACGCGGCGGTTTATCTTGGTTCAGGCCAACGGGGCCCTACGTCCAGCGGGGGTGTGTCGTGCTCGTGTTATCTTGCGCTCAAAGGTGAGCCTGCAGTAGGGGTTACAGGCGGTCGTGAGGGAGAGACGCGGGTCTCAAGCCCCACGATCGTGGTTATGGTGGTGGTGGTGTGCAGTTTCCTCCGTGTGAACCGGAGTTGAGCGGGGTCGAAAAAAAAATCCTCCTTAATGAGGCATTACTCCCCCTTTTATAGAAGAAGGAGAGAGATAATGTTTACACCGGTGGACACCTAGGTGGCTAATTCCCGAGGCTGCACCGGTTGCATGTGCGCCGCCGGGGTCGGCCGGATTGGATGTCGCTGACGAGGACACGCGCCCCGATCCGATGGTGGACGTGCCGCCCCCTCGGCGCGCCCCCGGTGGGCCCCTCACGCTTCGCATGGCGAGGGCCGCCCCAGCGGTTGCGGTTACGGCGTGTCGGTGCCCGAGTGGTCGGCCCAACGTGGCGTTTTTGACGGTGCTTTGGGAAATGAACAGTGTCACCATGGTTTCCGCGTGCGGGTGGCGTAATACGCCACCGGGTTCAGCTTTTGCGTCCCATCGGTCCGGATTGGGGAGACGATTCGCAGATTCGATTTGACCGGGCGTATTCGATGGCACTGGCGCCTGCGCTGTCGTGCAACCGCATTGAATGCGGCGGTTTCCCTTCCTCCGCACGGAACCTCCCACGCCCGAGGGTGCGCGACCCTGGATGGGCTGGTTGGGCTACCTCGCCCGAGGCGAGAGCCGGTCTCCCTCGGGCGGGCGAAGTTTTTGCGCCCGAGGGTGGTGAGCTAGGCCACCCTGGACGGCGGAAATTTCTCCCGGGGCCGGTGTAACAACCCGAAATTCTCGAAATCCAAAAATCGCAACCAACAAAATTTTTTTTTCTTAAATAGCCCATGAATGATGTATGTCATGTAGATAAACCCTACCCTAGTTGCACAAGTAGCACCCATTTAATTTTTGTTGGGCATTTTGCATTTTAATCAACCATGTATTGAGTTGGGTTTTATTTGATTTTATGTGATGCTAATAAAATCAAACCCCGTGGTTTTTAAATAATCTTCCTTTTGTTGCCAACCATTGGACATGGCTACCCTTTATACCCTAGCGACCTAGTGGGACCCTAATAGGGTGTATGTATATTGGCAACATATACATATGCACATAGAAATACAAGAAGTAGAATAGAAATTAGGAGAAAGGATTTAGAAAAAGAAAAGAAGAAAATAGAAAAGAGAAGGAAGGAAGAAGAAGCTGGCCTTGCGTGCCCAGGCCGGCCTGCTAAGCCGAGCCGCCCAACTCGCCATGCTGCGCGTGAAGCCCAAAGAGAGCCGAGCCCGGCCCGACCTCACCGCATCGGGGCGCCCGGGGGGAAATCAGGCCAGCCGCCATTTCCCCACGCCCGACGTCACCGGACCCCGCTTGTCATCCCCACCTTTTTTCCCCTCGTTCCTCCTCTTTTTCCGAGCGAGCCACAACCGCTGCTGGGGAAAACGCTGGCCACCGACCCCACGTCGTGCCAAGCCGCTCTCTACGCGGACGTCGAAAAGAGAGGCCTCACGCCGGATGCCGCCACGCAGTCGCCGACCAAGGGCCGACAATGTCACGCCCTTGGCGTGACCCCGACGCCGAGGCCGCCGGGCCGCCATGGCGCCCAGAGCTTGTCCCCGCTTTTGACCGCCGCGACTCGGGTGGAGAGCCCCGGCGGATTCGCGATCGTGTCGCGGCGCGGACAGCCCCACTAAGGAGCCCCAAAGCCACCCGTTTCCCTAGTCCATCCATCCGCCGTCCATCCCGAAGCCATGGCCGCCGCCCTATATAAGCCGCGCCCGGCACCCCTAGGGTTCCTAGAACCGCCGCCACTGGGTGGTTGTTCCTGCCCACGCCCGCCCAACCGAGAGGGCAAGAGGGGAAAGGAGGTAGAGGAAGGGAGAAGAGAAAGGGGAGAAGAGAAGAAGGGGGAGCCGCCGCCGCGCCGGGCCGCCGCGTCGGGGCTGCTGCCGCCCGCGGCCGCGGCCCGCCGGGTGGCGGTAGTGCCACGAGGAGGATCCAGAGGAGCGCCAACGCGCGTCAACGCCGCTGCTTGCCACCTCGACGTGCCGCTAAGCCGGACCCCGCCGCGAGGGCCGCCGCCCAGCCGCATCCGAGGCCGGGGGTCCCGCTGGAGGAGTTTCGTCGCCCCGTCGGCCTGCAAAGCGCAGCCGCCTCGACACGGCACCGCACCAACCCGTCCCGGCCTCGACCCGCCAAGCGCCTCGCCGAGAACCCCACGGTGAGCACCCCCGCCTATGCCATGTCGCCGTCGTAGTGTTCACGCCCATGTTCACCTCCGGCGCCGCCGCCACGTTCTCCAACGTGGAGGAGCCAAGGCGCCTCCTTTTACCGCCACTCGAGGCCACACGCCCGTACACGCGCACGCGCAAAGCCAAAGACTTCGCCTTGCCCAGAGCCCTCACGGCTCGAACGCCCGATCTTGGGCACCCGGCCGCCATGGAAGCCATGGCCGCGGACCGCCATGGCTATGAGCCAAGGTGCCACCGTCAAGTTCGGCCGAACCACGTCGAAGTCGACCACCAAACCCTTGCGGCCGTCTCGCCTTGATCCGTTGAGTAGAAAGGGGGTGGTGGTTTGCCTAGATGGAGACCTAGGCGCCCGGACGCGTGACCTTGCCGGCGTGCGCCCGTCCGTCGGCGCCGGCCGGTCCGCGCACGCTGCGTTCGGTGAAGACAAGCGCCTCCTTGGGAGGCTGTTTGGCCCTCGAGCCCCGCCATGACCTAGCACGCCCTACCGTCACGTTAGATAGGAAGAAAGGCCTCGCCTTGACCACGGACGCCGTGACCACCCCGGACGCCGGAGCGCCACCGCGTGCCCCGCGCGTGGCGCCCGCCCGCGTCCTTTTGGTCGTCGGCGCCGCCTTATCCACCTTGTGTGCGACCCAAATCAAAGGAAAAGAAAGGGGCCTTGCCCCAAATGGAGCCACAGCCATCGCCACGGCTACTCGCCGTCGGAGTCGCCACCGCCGCGACGGCCCGCGCCTAGAGCCCCACGGCCCTATCCCAACGCCTCGCCACATTCGTCGGAGCACCTTGGAGCCGGCACGCCTAAACCGCGCCTCGACTTCGACCAACCGCCTTGCCGCGCCCACGACCCTCCTCCAAGAAGGTGCGGTCGCCTCGCCGTGGCTGACGCCTCGGAGTGCCTCGCGCCCCGTCGACCACACCACAGCCGCCCCTACCTCCGCGCATGGCCACGGGAGACCATCCGCGCCGTAGGGCCGAAAGCCGCGACGCCGCGGCCAGACTCGTCGCCGGCGGCGCGTGCGCCGCCGTGAGCAGAGAGCGAGGGAATGGGGAAAAAAGAAAGCAAAGCTTGGTGCTTGAACCTAGTCTCGTGAGCCATGAGGGAATGGAAGGGGAGGTGGATGTGGTCCACAATGGACCACACCGTGGTCTATGGGCCACCCGTGTAGTCCACCGTGAACCGACCCGTAGCGCCGGCTGTGAAACACGACCCGCTGAGCCCAAGACCGCCACGTGGGCCGCCCCGCCCTCGCCGACACACGACAGGTCCCGCCGGGCGGCCCAACCCGGGTCCATGCCCGGCCCACAAAGCCCGCTAACGCCCACTCGGCCCATTAGTGGTTGACCGGTCAACATTGACCGTTGGCCGGGCCCACCGCTGTTGACTCGCCCCACCTCGCCGAGACTATAGCCGCGGGACCCACCGGTAAGTGGCGACCACCGCCGGACCCGCCGCCACGGATGACGTCATACGTGACGTCGGCCGACCCACCTGTCGGCCGCTATACCGCTGGACCATGACGTCATGCTGACGTCACCAAACCAACCGCAACTCCGCCATGTGTCAAGCCCCTGGTTAATCCAAATTTTTTCCTTTTTCTTTAATATAATTTGATCTTAGGAAATTCATAGAATATTCATACGATGTCGAAAAATTATGAAACAAGAGTCCAAATTTTTCTAAATTCGAGCTCTACGTCATAGGGTTATCTATGAGTGCATTTGGATCTTTTTGGATATTGTTGCTTCTTTGTGGACCTCTATAGGAGTCGCTTATCGCGACTTTTACGTTACGTTCGGTCCGAGTGGAGTCGACCCGGGAGGAGGAGACCCCTATTTACTACACCAAGTGACGGAGACTAGTACCACTACTTCCTCGACATCGCAGGTGTCATGGCAAAGACTTTGTTGTAGAGAATCCTATTTAGACATTGCAAATAGATATGCTAGCGCTTTTACTTTACTCATTTGCTAGTATATATGGATGCATGCTTTTGCTGAGCCTCGATATGCCTTGATTGAAACCCTTCCACCAAATCACCCAGCCTTTGCGCCGCACTTATATACTCCCACCAAGCTTGCTTGCACTCGCCACTATGTGGCTTTACCTTCACTTACGTGTATATATATGAGAGCCGAGAGTATATGAGCCGGACGGTTGAGTTGTGTCGTCCAGGAAGTGTGATTCTCGCGTGTGTGTCTTGGGTGTGTGGTGGTAAGGGTTGAGTCGACCGGGCGGGACGACGAGTCGCCGAGACGAGTCTAGCCGAGGAGGTGCGGCCTGGCACCCCTAGTTTCGGTACCTATGGTGGGTACATGGTGATTTTCCCCGAAGTTACGGGGTGGAGAGCCTTTATGGAGCGAAGCCCCATGGTGCTATCGAGAGCACGTAAGATGAGAAGATGTCTTGTCCGGTCAACCTAAGGACTTACTGGTCGTTGGGACGGAATCATATGGGAACCTCGGTACACATCGCTCGCCCCAAAATGGGCGGGGGCGGGTAGTCCGACTAGCTAGGACGGTGCCATTCTTTGCTAGGTTTGTAAGGTGATTAGGGTCAACGGAGACGGAGGTCTTGCCCGCTCGCTTCAATGGGCGGCACCACTTGTAGGGCCGGTGTTGTCTTTCCCGGTCTCGGCGTGCGGTGGTACTCGGGGCTTCCTGTGTGGTAGGATGGCATCGTACTAGTTGGAAGGCGTAGGAATCTTCCTAGGTGCTCCTAGGGCATCGATGATGGTGATCGAGAGATCTTGTGTACACGCTCCGCGGAGTTTAAACCAATACGTGTTGTCCTCGCCTCTTCGGCATGGATCCGACTTTGGGCCTGGATCGCCTAAGGGTGTGCGGCCGGCTTTCTAGCCTGGGGCGACCTAAAGGTGTGCTTGCCTTACTAGTTGGGTTTACCCCATGGGTTCTTGCTTTTCGGCCGAGTAGAGAGGGTGTTTTCTCTTCTTACCTCGGATGTAGTTGAGTGTGGTGATTTACTGGTTGAGAGCCTCGGGGGCGAGAACCGATTAGGCAAAACAAAGGAGCAGGTTGTTGTCTTGTCGCCCGTGTCGTAATCGGTTGTGAGTTGAGAGTTGTGATATGTGTGTAGTGTTGGATATATGGACTTTGGGGGGGATGTGTTGGGTTTGAGTTTAAAATGTGAATATTATTATATTTTATTACTTGTTTGCCCATTTTGCATGCGCTAAGGATGCAAACCACGGCCAAATATTAGGATCGCCGGATCCCTTATTTTCTATTTCCACCAAAGCTCATTCGGTCTTGACCATGGCCTGCACATATCCGGCGGTGTCGCGATTTACGTCTCGTGGTAACTAGAAGGATTAGATGGTCTCCGTGCCTACGCTCAAGCCGGAGATGATGATGATGATGATGATGATGCTTCCATCGCGAATTCGCTCTTGACGACGCGCTCGGATCTTTGTGTGACTCGATTGTTTACGCCAAGTGGCGATGTACTTTTATAAACCCTTCTATTTGTATTCTTTTTATTCAAGTTTGACTCAGAATCGATCGTAATTCGGATAATATGATGGAATGATCCTCGGGGACCATCGTGTTATACTTCATTCAGTGGATTTCCTTCGTGGAAATTGGGGATGTTACAGGTAGGTGAGCTAGGCCAGCCTCTCGACGAAACGGAGATGCGTGGTCGAGTCCGAGCCATGGTTTGGGCTCTTTGTCGGCGTGGAACGTCATGGTTCGTTGTTTTGCAAAGGTCCTGACCTTGTCGCCGTGGCGTAACAAGCTCTTTGCGTCGTGGTGATTCCATTTAGGCCGCTTTGTGGCCGCGTCATGGCCATCCATCGTAGGCCGATTCCGTCATCGCGTGAGCGTCGTGGCTCCATGGCACGGTCCATCGTCCGTCGGGCCGTCCCTCCGTCGCGGGATGATAGCGGGCTAGGTTTTTCTTGGGCCTTGGCAGGCCGGCGATTCTCATAGTTTGGAGAATGTCTCGGGGCCCAATATTTAGGTCCCCGACAGTAGCCCCCGAGCCCCTGAGCGAGTGAGGACTCGCCCGGGGGTTCCGCCGTTCCCGTAGCCTTGTTGTTTCTCAGGGTGGTTTGTCTACAATGGGTGCTTGGCCGAGCACCGGGTCTGGGTGTAGTCCCAGGGCCTCGAATGGAATGGCGAATTCCTTCGAGGTCTTTTATATCTCGCACGCCGGCAAGACCGAAAACAGACTCTTAAATTGCGCTTATTTGTGCGGAGTCTGCTCATTTTTGCGTGGGCAGCCCGAGGCCCGCGCTTATGTGCGCAAGGTCGACCCAGCCTCCTCGACTTTGATCATACGCTCCTCCGTCGCCCTCCCGAAGGGAGGAGGAGGGGAGACACGTCACAATGCCCCGTAGTCCGAATGTGTCGTGCTCCGGTGAGCGCTGTAGCGGGTCCGTTTAAGCGTGGTGCCCGTGCCCTTGCCGGGCAAGGGTCGGATATGTGATCCGTGATTCACCCCATGAGAACCTCGCGGACCGCTTAGCGCGATCCCGGGGTTTGGGCGGACCAACCCCCGGGGCCTCAGGGCCTCCCACGGATGGGACATCTCTATAAGCAAAGACCCGGGGCCTTAAACACGTTCAGGGAAATCCAGAGCCCTGTGGGGCCCGTATAGCTGGTTGTGCATTTCCCCCCCTGTCCCTCGGCTCGGGTTATCCCGAGGCGATCAGTAGAAACTCATGTGGGCCCAGCCGCAACCTCTCGAACGTAGGTGTGTCGGCCGAGGCTCGTTTGGTTTCCGCCGGGGCGGGAGCCGCCAATCGGGATCGACTTTTTTGCCCTCGTGGTCGGGCGCTGGCGGATATGGGTGGCCTGGACGGTTTTACCCATGACCGGAAGACGAGGGCGTCTAGTCGCCACGCCCGAGGTGGCGCGATCGCGATCCCGATGGGACGCGGCCTTACGCCTTCTTGTCGTGGGCGGAGATCGAGGGCTCCGCCAAGGTGCATTAATGCGCCGACGGTTCCACCGCGCGGCTTGGCCGCTGATTGAGCGGTTCTCGCTCCATCATGGGCCGCCATTCCAAGAGTCGGTTTGGTTGCCCGGGCCGGCGGTTTGCCTTCCCTTCCCTATAATATGGGGGGTGGCGCGGCGGATAGTTGCTCCTTTGCTCTTTGCCTTCGCCTTCTTGCCTTCTCGCCGCAAAGAATCGGGGAGATAGAGGGAAAGAGTAGGAGAGATTGAGGGAGAGATTCACTTGCCTTGCGCTCGTGTGATCGGGGTTGCTAGCGGTTGCCACCCTTCGCCTCCCTTTCATCCATGGCGCAGCCGTAGCGGTGACGCGAGGGAGGTGCTCGATGCTTGAGCCGTGGCCGAGGACGACGGCAACGGAGGAGAAGCTCCAGCGTCTCGTTGATGAAGGGCTTCTTCGCCCCCGCACCGATGAAGCGCGGCCGGGAGTGGATTGCTCGGTTGGACCGAGGAGGAGCCTAACCCTCCCGATGGCTACGTGGTGAGCTTGATGGATCTTCACCGGCGCGCCGGTGATATGCGGCGCAGCCGGTTCATTCGGGCGATCCTCCACTACTATGAAATCGAGCTTCATCATCGGCCCCGAACTCGATCTCCCAGCCGCCATCTTCGTCACCCTTTGTGAGGATTCCTCGGGGATCGAGCCGCTGTTGACGGTCGTTAACTACCTATTTTTATACCGTCAACACCTGCATAAAACATTCATTTTTATAAACCAAACTTAGTGATAGGGCTTGAAACTAATTCATTCCACGAGTTTGGTATTTCCAAAAGCAATGCAGGAATTCCCCATTTATCATCAATAAAAAGTATCTTATATGGTAAAACGGAGTACACCATCACGGAGAGCTCGTCACGCCGATCAAAATGGATATATTACTTGATATATTTGGACTCGGATGGAAAAGATATTGGACACGAAGAATCAACATGAAATAATAGTTCCCATTGCCACGTCGGCCATGCAGCCAACGATCATTTGACACGTGGCGATCCGCGATGCCCGGCAGCACCAGCGTACCGCCACAGCTGCCACAAAGAAATGACAAAGGGGCCCGCGTGCTCCTCCACGGTCAGCGGTAGGGGGAGACAGGCGACCGGGCCAGCCAATCAGCGGCCGCGCGTGGCCGGCCGCCTCCCCTGCGGACGCCTCGCACGCACGCGGGCGGAACGCGCCCGTGGCCGGAGGGTCCCACTCGGCCGGGCTGCTCCCACGCCCGAGCGCTGACGCGCAAGCTACAGCGATTTCAAACGCCGCCAACGGGACCCCCGCCGTGGCGAAACCGCGTCCCACGCGCTGATCGCATACGCGCGAAGCGCGGGAAGACGCTGCTGGCGCCCGCCGGCCGCTTCGCTCGACGCTGCGTGGCGCTGCCCGGAGGCGCTCGAGGCGGTTGGCCGGGTCCAGATGACCAGCGCGGCTCAACCCGCCTGCACCGGCCGTCTCAGCCGCCCGCACCCCCGATTACCTTCCAGAAATGACGCAGTACCCTCTCGGACGCGGTTCGGGCTCCGATTCGAGGCCTTCCTCGGCGGTTCTCGGCGCCCGGTTTTCAACGCGCCATTTGAAAGGAAACTTCAATACCGTCATATCAGGGACTCGGTTGCATGCGATGGAGGCGCTCAGAAAAGTTACCTTGCATAGAGATGGCCCTCTCCTCCCTCTCCTATAAATAGAGGCCATTCTCTTCATTGTAGACATACACCATTTCAAGGAAGAGTCTCTCCCTCTCCTCTAAGAGAGCTCTCCCCTCTACTCTACCCCTTCACTCCAATGGGCTTAGGCCCTCATTAGTAGTAGAGAGATTGGCGGAGGAGAGATGTGAAGGGCTAAGAGCGGGGAAGTGCCGGACTTGTCGGTGTCTCCCCAACCTTGTACCTCGGTGGATTCGTGCTTGGCTCCTTAACGGGATCTTGGCTAAGTAAGCTTCCATGATTCTGATAATCTTTATTGTCTTTTGTTTATCCACGATTTATCTACTTGTTTGCGGGATTGATAGTCGTTCCTTCGGGGCGGCGCTCTAGTAGAAGGACCTCGGGGGACGGGTAAGCCTTGTTAACACGCTAGAGTGATAATCACTAGTGTAGACGTGGTGTCTGGGCTAGGGGTTGCCTATCTTTTGTGGCGCATCCCACGGTTGAGGGGGTAGGCGGCTTGGTCGTGACAAGCCTTGTCCGTCCCTTGAAATCCCCCACGTTCGGGTGCGGTGCGGTGCTAATTGCCTGGACACATTCTTCTTTGAGCGTGGGCCGGTGCCCGGTGAACAAGTAGCTCGAGACCGGCTATCCATAGACATTAAAGGTGTATGAATCCTTCTCGCTAATCCTCCCCATCTTTGGCTTTGCGTGTCCTTGGGCGAACTAGTTAGGAGAGAGTACATCCGTTCCCCTCGTGGAAAATACGATACCTCAATATTTCCGTGAAAGCTACAACGACGATTCCGCGCGCTTGCGGATTTATCTGTGGTGCGTTAAGAAACGTCAACAAGCTTTCGGCACCGCTGTCGGGAACGGTTGCTATTATCTTCGAACTTAGTGAGTCCTCGTATTTATCCTTAAAAAAATCAAAATAGTTATTTCTTTTCTTTTTCGAAAATGAAGCCAACCACACCTTTTGAAAATCCTTTCGCTTCAACGGAGGAGTTCACGCGAGCCAAAATCTTTTTTCAACACCAAAACTTTCATCCGGCTATGAACTCCATCCGTATTTAAAATCCATTGTTCGGCCCGCACCCTTCTCCGGCTACCACACCGAAAACCCATGTAGCCACCTACGAAGTTTTTCGAGGAAATATGTGCGTGCCTAAGCATTCCCGCACGACACAAGAAAATATCATGTGGGCGTTGTTTCCGTTTTCCCTCTTAGAGAGAGCGTAACAATGGTACACCTAATGTCGTAGGAAGTTTGAATGGGGATTGGAAAGAACTCAAAGACAATTTTTGTCTAGCGTTTTCCCCCATCAACACCCTACCAAGGACATTCCTCGATTTCAAGCGAGATGAGAAGGAGTCCATAGGTGCAGCCTGGGCTAGGTTTACAATGTTAATACATGCTAGCCCAGACTTGTCATTACCCGATAGTGTGCTTTTGCATATCTTTTGTTCGGGTCTTGACATAGACACTGCCCTATGCCTTGACATGACCGCCGGAGGGTCGTTTTCACGCAAACCTACAACGGAACAGAGGAAAATCCTTGATCACATCCTAGAGAAGCATGCTTCTCCCATTGTAGAACCTACTCCCCTCCACAACAAGGACATGTCAAGTTTTGAGGAGCCCTCATCGGTCGAACCATACCACGTATCACCAATAGAACCGACCGTTGAGCCCTCACCCGAACCACGAACACCGAAGGAAGGGATGCTTTATCCTTCGAATTCCCGATCAAATTCGAGGATCATGGGAGAACCTTGAACCTTCTATGGCACGAATGGAGCAAATGGAACACAGCTCCAGCTAAAGAATCTTCCTCTAACATGAAACCTTCAAAAGAATGGTTAATGGAGGTGAAACGTTCTTATGAAGCAATTCAGATTCTTTCACCTTCCACGACCATACCTTGTTCATTACGAGGAAATTCCTTAGATGCCCTACACAACCCCACAGCAGAGGCGAATATCATGTCACAATATCTTGTGGAAACCCTTTTTGGGTAATATGCCGCTACCCTCGACCGATAGACTCTTCTAGGGTCAATTCGCACTCATCTTTGCATCTTGTGGTATTGCTAGGGCCGTGCCAATGAAAATTCATGGAATCGAGGTTCACTTAGACTTTTATATCTATCCCATCCTCGACTTTGATCTCCTCATAGGCTACCCTCTTGAAAAGATTTTTTCATGAAAAACCGTAGAGGAAAGCCATGATGAGAAGTTGGGAAAGAATGCTTGTGCCTCTCACTTAGAAACCCCAAAGGCGAAGCATCTTCCCAACAAAACTTGTTCGAGGAGGCAAAATTCACAACTCCATTCGATTCACCTAAGTTGCTTTCGCATCTTAGCGAAATGAAACACCCGTCACCCTCACTCGAACACAAGACATGTCCCTCTGGCCAACAAAACGTTGCTCTTGACAATGATCGAGATTCAACGTTCGTTCTTCATGACATATCTTTTAAGGATAAGAACTCAAGTGCCATGGACATGCACGAAGCAACAACTCTTGAGACCAAGCATGAACCCGCTATTGAGGCCCGCAGGCGAGACCTCCCGGTTATTTGCCCTTGCCGAGGAGAGGGAGTCCCAACGGCGGACTCGGAGGCCGAGCTCGTCAAGGCGTGTCCGAGGCCAGCAAGATGGCGGTGACATGGCTCGAATGAGCCATGATTTTGAGGAGGCTCGGACCCAGTCCCTCCAGATCCTGAAGGAAGCTCAAGACGAGCGGGACGGCTCCCGGGAGGAGGCGAAGAAGCAGGCGGAGATGTGCGACGCCTTGAACACTCGCATCGGCGAGTTGGTGTCCGAGGGCGAGACCCTCAGGAAAGAGAAGGAGCGGCTCCAGAAGTCGCTCGCTGAGGAGCACAACGCGATGCTGGGCTGGCAGCTGAAGTGCCAGGGTGCGTCTTCTTCCTTAGTAAGCTTTTTTCACTCTTTCGTCTTGTTTTGCTAACTTGGTTTGAGCTCCAATTGCCGAAGCGGAGAAGGTCCGGACCGAGGCCGGTGAACACCGCGGGCTACGCCGGCGCAGGGCTGAGCAGAGCGTAAGTCGCATCGGGAGCCGGAAGAGGCCTTTGTCGGACTTCGCCCGCCGCTTTGGGGCGACAACCCGGGAGGTTGGCCCCTCGCACGCGTGCCTCGCGCCCGAGCGCCGGTGGGTGGTGGCTACCAGTCCGGCTCCGAACGCCTTCCGGCCCCGGCGGCGGACATATGGCCGCTTTCTCTCGCCTCTCACTTCCCGATGGAGTCCAATGCGCTGGACGGCGCGCAAAAGGCTTTTCCTAGGCCCGACGACGAGGAGGAAGTTGATCCCGCTGGAGAGGGATGCCGCCGATGCCGCCAAGACTCGACGCTGCACGACTCGTGGACGGCGCCGCGACCCGACCGGCCTCCCGCTTCGAGGATGAAGTGTGTCCCCCTCGTACCCCCCATAGAGTCAACCTATGAGGCGGACACACGAGATGGTGGACGCCCAGTCCGAGGATGCGCCGGCGGTCCGACGCCTCCCTCGGGGAAGCGATTGTCGAGGGTGTTGCTCGCGCCGAAGCTTCCTCGTCGGCCGGCCGTGAGGCGCAAGTGGATGAAGCCCACCCTGCCCCCTGACCTCTCCTTGTATGAAAAAGTTGGAGCTTGTGAGATGGATGTATATAAACAATGGCGCCGCCCGAGGTCTGTGGCCTTGGCGGGTGCATTTATGTTTATGTTGCGTTTCTCGAATTTGTTCGTTTATTGTGTGGCCGGGGTAAGCTTGCTTTCTCCACTCGCGAGATGGTCACCGTGGACGCCATCAAGGGCAGTCCATACGGATGCCACTAGGGCGGTCCGTTTGCCTCGGTTATCTTGCTTTGGATTTGTGCATGAGCGACCTTCGCAACTTAAACGATTGTTTCGAGAATGCGCAAGAAAACTTTTTTCTTTAGAAAAAAAAAGCTTTGAAAAAAGGAAGGGGAGGGGGTCCCCCGAGGGGGGTCCCCCATGTAGCCCCCGAGGGAGTTTTAGTCTTGTGCTGGACGAGGCTAAGACTCCCTTAAGGTTTGCACGAGAAGCACTTTTTTCGTAAAAGATGTAGATCTTTTATTGAGTGAAAATAATACTGATGTTTGACTTCTAGTGCGAATTTAAGGGTAGAAGCACCGTAGTCGTTTCTATGTTCCGAGGCGTTGGAGTAGACTTACGCCCTTCTCGTTCTTCGGTTTGTAGGTCCCGGGCCTTAATATTTCGGCGATGAAATAAGGCCCTTCCCAAGGTGGCGTGAGTTTGTGGCCCCTTGTTGTCCGTCTTCACTGAGCACGGGTCGTTAACTTGGAACTCCCCGAGGCTTCGGCCGCTTAGCGTGATACTTGCGTAGAGCCTGCTGGTATCTTGCCGAGTGCAGGAGCGCCACGTCTCGGGCTTCATCAACTTGGTCAATGGAGTCTTGCCTCGCTGGCCGGTTGCCTTGCTCGGTGTAGGCTCGCGGCCTTGGGGACCCATACTCGATGTCCGTGGGCAGGGATCGCCAAAATTTCCCATAGACTAGGAAGAATGGGCTGAATCCCGTGGCTCGGCTTTTTGTCGCTCGAAGGCTCCATAGAACCGATGGCAGCTCCCCGTACCACCTTTTCCCATCGGGTTCAGGCTGGTTGAAGATCCTCGGCTTGAGCCCTTGCGGGATCATGCCGTTCGCCAGACGCTCCACTTGACCGTTGGTCCTTGGGTGCCACCGCCGAGGTATCTACTCGGATGCCGTGAGTCGCCACAAAAGTCAAGGAACTTCTTCCCCACGGTTGGTTCCGTTGTCCGTGATGATGGTGTTCGGGACACCAAAACGGGAAATGATATCCGTGAAGAATTTCACCGTTTCCCCTCGTGTGAGGGTTCACCACGGGTCGGGCTTCAAACCATTTGGAGAACTTGTCAATGGCGACTAGGGCGTGCGTGTGTCCTCCTCGGCGCCCTTTTTAGGGGCCCAATCATGTCGAGTCCCCACACCGCAAATGGCCACGTAAGAGGTATGGTTTGCGGCGCTTGAGTAGGAGGTGGGTCTTGCGCTTGTAGAATTGGCATTCCTTGTAGGTGCGCATCGACTTGGTTTTGCGTCTCGTACCGCCGAGGGCCGTAGAAGCCTTGCCCGAAGACTTTACCGACTAGAGTCCTCGGGCGGCGTGGTGACCGCATTCCCTTGGTGGGTGTCAACGAGCAATTCTTGGCCTTGGTAGAGGGTATGCATCGCATGTACACTCCCGAGGCTCCTCTCTTGTAGAGTTCCCCTTTCTCTCCAATCGGTGTGAAGGACTTCGCCCTTCGGGCCTAATCGGGCGAGCCTCGGTCTTGTCCTCGGGTAGCTCTCCTCGGGTGAGGTACTCCAACGGCCCGTTTTTCTCCCGGTCGGGGACTAGGCTCGACCGCCATAGCTTCGGGTGTGGCTTGCTATGTGCCGCCCTCGCGAGCCCCTCGAGGGTACATCCGAGGGGGCGTGCTTGACCGAGGGTTCACCGAGGTCTCGGGTGAGGACGTTAAAGGAACAAGACCTCGGGTTCTTTGCGACCTTGGCGAGCTCGTCGGCGGCCTCGTTATACCGTCTCGGCGTATGCTTGTGCTCAAGCCCATGGAACTTTTCCTCCAATTTGCGCACTTCCCGACAATAGGCCTCCATCTTGGGGTCGTGGCACGCCGAGGCCTTCATGACTTGATCAACTACCGGTTGTGAATCCCCCCTCTAGTTTCCAACCGTCGGATCCCGAGGTCCGCCGCGATCCGGAGACCGTTGACTAGCGCCTCGTGATCTGCGACGTTATTGGAGGCGGGGAAATGCGGCCGGATGGCATACCTCGTGTGAACCCCGAGGGGTGAGATGAAGAGCAAACCAGCCCCGCGCGCCGCCTTCATCATGGATCCATCGAAACACATGGTCCAGCACTCGCCCTGGATGGGTGCGGGGGTAGCCGTGTATCGTCCACTCGGCCACAAAGTCGGCCAGACTTGAGACTTGATAAGCCTTGCGGGCGGGCAGAACGATATAGTTTAAGCCCATGAGCTCCACCGCCCATTTCGCCACTCTTCCCGTGGCCTCTCGGTTTTGGAGGATCTCCCGAGGGGGAACGAGGGATACCATGGCAACCGGTGCGCGAGGAAGTAGTGGCGGTTTCCTTCGCGTCGATGCGATGGCGCACAATAGCTTCTCGTGATCTGTGGAATATCGAAGTCTTGGTGTCCGGAAAGTACTTCACCGATGAAGTAGACGAGGTTGAACCGGGCAACGTGTGTCCCTCTTTCCCGACGCCGCCTACGACCACCGTCTTGCGACTACCCGGGTGGTGGCTATGACGTATAAGAGCGAGGGTTTCTCCTCGGATTTGGCGGTACTAGGACCGGTGGGTTTGTCGGGAGCTTTTTGAGGTTGCCGAGGGCTTCTTCGGCCCTGGAGTCCAAGCAAAGCCGGACTTGCGAAGGAGCCGATAGAGAGGCAAGCCCTTCTCCCCGAGGCGTGAGATGAACTCGCTTAATGAAGCCAGGGCAGACCTTCTCGTACTCCCTTGAGATCTTGGATCGGACCCATCTTGGTGATTCGCCAACCTTGGTCGTTTGCTTCGATGCCTCGTTGAGAGACGATAAAACCCAAGCGGCATCCCCCGGGGGACCCCGAATACGCATTTCTCGGGGTTGAGCTTGACTCCCTTCTTGTTTAGGCACTCGAAGGTTTCCCCGAGGTCACTCACGAGGTCCGACGTTTTCTTGGATTTGACCACTATGTCGTCGACATAGGCTTCCACGATCCTTCCAATGAGTTCCCCGAAGATGATTTGCATGCACCGCTGGTATGTCGCCCTAGCGTTCCTCGGCCGGCGGGCATGGTGAGGTAGCAATACAACCCGAAGGGTGTGATGAACGAGGTCGCGAGCTGGTCGGACTCTTTCATTTTGATTTGGTGGTAACCGGAATATGCGTCAAGAAAAGACAAAGTTTCACATCCCGCGGTGGAGTCGACAATTTGGTCGATTCGAGGTAAAGGAAAGGGAACTTTCGGACATGCTTTGTTGAGACTAGTGTAGTCCACACACATCCATTTCCCATTCTTTTTCTCTACTAATACAGGATTAGCTAACCACTTTCGGTGGAACACTTCTTTTATGAATCCGCCTCCGGTAGCTTGTGGATCTCCTCGCCGATGATCTTCCTCTTGGCGTCATCAAAATGGCACAAGCGCCGCATGACTGGCTTCGAGCCCGGCCGGATGTCTAGGGAGTGCTTCGGCGACATCCCTCGGTATGCCCGGCATGTCCGAGGGTCCCCACGCAAACGCCTTGGCATTCGCGCTGAGGAAGTCGACGAGCACGGCTTCCTATTTCGGATCCAGTCCGAGCTGATGGTCGCCAGCTTCTCCCGGGTTCTTGGGATCGAGTGGGATCTTCTTAGTGCCCGAGGAGGGCTCGAAGCTCCCAGCCGCGGCACTTGGCGTCATGCTCGATCGTGATTTCGTCAAAGCTTCTCTTTGCATCGGCGATGAGTGCCTCGGCAATGGCGAGTGCTCGGCGTACTCCACGCTCTCCACGTCACACTCATATGCATGATGGTGTGAGGGGCCTGTGGTGATGACACCCTTCGGCCCCGGCATCTTGAGCTTGAGGTACGTGTAGTTCGGGACAGCCATGAACTTGGTGTAACAAGGCCGTCCGAGGAGTGCGTGGTAGGTACCGCGGACCCCAAGGATCTCAAATGTGAGAGTCTCCCCGCCTGAAGTTCGAGGGGTCTCCGAAGCAAACCGGCAAGTCGATCCGCCTCGAGGGGCTTAAGCTACTTGCCGGGGGGCGCCATTGAATGCCGGCCCTCCGGGCGGATCTTGGATTTATCCACCTCGAGGAGGTCAACGGTTTCCTCGTAGATGAGGTTGAGGCTGCTCCCTCCGTCCATAAGGACCTTGGTGAGCCGAGTGTTGGCGATGATGGGATCCACTACCGGTGGATAAGCCCCGGTTCGGGATGTGCCGGGGTGATCCGACCGTCGAAGGTGATGGCCTTGATCCGACCACTTGCGCAGCCGGGATCGCTGGTTCGTTGGCGTACACCTCGGCGCTCTTTCTTGCTTGCGCTGTCGCACCGACATATTCTTTGGTGCTTTGCCGCCGAAGATCATGAAGCGATTGTTCACTTTCGGGAACTCCTCATTGCCCTTGGCGCCACCCTCGGGAGCCTCTTCCTCTTCACCCTCGGGGATGGCCTTCAGCTTAGCAAAGTGCTGGCGCACCCTCTTGCATTCCCGAGGTATGCTTGACTGGGCAGGCGGTGATTACGGCATGGCTTCTTGAGCATGTCATCGAAGGTTTCTTGTGGCGGGGTCGGGGCCCCTTGCGGTCGACCGCGGCCACCATGTCTTCATCGTCGCTTGGGCGGCATGGCCCTGCCCTTGCGGCTCTTATCTTTCTTCTTTTTCTTCTTGCTCTCCCGAGGTTGCGATCCCTCGGGCTCCTCTTCCTCTGCGCTTTCCCTTGCGAGCCACGATTGAAGCAGAGCCCGACGGCCTCCTCACGGCTGGCGAACTTGGTGGCGATGTCCATCAGCGCTCGTTTGCCTCGGTGGGAGTCCGGCGCCCCGGCTTCTTCCACGAGGTCTCGGCGGTGGTGCCGGCCAAGAAGGCCCCTATGACGTCCCGAATCCGTCACGTTGGGGAGCTCGGTCCGCTGCTTGGAGAAGCGCCGGGATGTAGTCGCTAGGGATTCGGCGGACTTTTGGACGGCGCAGTTCGAAGGTCCTGGGAGTTTCCAGGCGTAGATACGTGCCTTGGAAGTTGCCTTTGAAGGTCCTCACCAAATCCGTCCCAGTTGGATATGAGGTTGGGTGGAAGGTGTTCCAGCCATGCTGCGCGGACTTCGAGAGGTACGGGGCGGATTCCCCGATTATCACCTTGTCATCATGCGCCCTGCGGAACCGGCATGCCACCGATAGTCGTCCAGCCAAACCTCGGGGCGAGTCTCTCCCGGTATTTCTCGAGATGGCTCGGGGTCCGGCTAACAGGAGTGGCGCCCTCGATGTCCCTTTGTGAAGGCCTCGTGGCCCAGGGGGATCGTGAGTACCCCGGTCGCCCCGCCCCGCTTGTCGCCCCGAGGCGAGCCACCTTTACGCGAGCCCGCCGCTGCGATCTCGCCCCCGAGGCCAGGCCTCGGCCGCGTCATGGTGTGGGTCTTCGATGCCTTCCCGCACCGGGCGGTTGCAACGGTTGTCGCCCAGCGCCCCGACCGGCCTTGCCGGCTCCTACTCGATCCGGTGGACGGAGCCCCGCCGACTTCGCCCGATTCCTCCGCCGTGGACGCGCCTCGATCCCGGAAGCGGAGCTCTCCGCCGCACCGCCGCCTTGTCGAGGAGTTGACGGAGGCCTTTCCGTATGCGCCCACCCGGTGGTGAGGGCTCGGCATTTCGCACCAAAGACATGGCGGCCGCCACCACGTTGAGACCGCTCGCTGAAACGGGCCGCTATGCCAGAATTGAGGTACCCCAGCAGGTCCGCCGCCCACCGCCGCTGTGAGCCCGAGGTGCCCCTGGCCGCCGCAGCCTCCTCCCCGCCGGATGTTTTGCTCCGCCGCCTGAGTCGGGCGCATTCGCCCGATCCGCTCCTCGCAGATCTCGTGAGCTGGGCGTTTTGGCCGGCCGGCCGCCGCTACCGATGGACCGCGTAAGCCGCCGGCGCCGAGCTCGTCGTGGCAGACGTCCCGCTATCTTCGCCGAGACGCTTGAATCGCCATCCCGTGACTCGATGTTGAAGTATTCCCGCTGGGGTCGTAGAGCCGCCCTCATCGTCGGCACTGAGCGCCGAACGAGAGGATGAAGTTCCTGTTCTCCGGTTGGTAGAGCGAGTCCCTCGCTCCCGACCAGGCCCCGATTGAACCCGGAGGGGGTGGCATGATCGGTCGCCCCGCATCCTCCGGGAGGATGCGCTCCTCCGAGTGAATGTCCATGGGATAACGCCCCGTGGAACGACGGGTGCTCGCCTCGTACCCTCCGGCGAAGGCTTCATCGAGGTTTCACACGGCGAGGATTCACCGACTCCCTCCAAGATGACCGAAAGTTGCAGGCGTTCCGACGACAGGGTTTCGGGTACCCTACCACGAGCGGGTGGCGGGTAAGGTATTTCCGGGCCTAGGGTTCCCGGAGCCCTTCTCGCAGCTCCTGCTCGGGATACGCCGACGGATTCGTAATCCGTTGTTTGACGCCGCTCTGCGCTACGGGATGGGTCCGCCTTACCGCCTTGCGCGGCGGCCGTGATGATGGGCTTGCCGCGCGGCGATGCCGCCCTCCCTTCCGCACGCCGGGCGGCGATCATCTCGTGAAGTTGTGGCCGAGCGCCACAAATGCCCAAGAACAAACAAATGTTTCCCGCCGGAGCCCGCGGTTCGACGAGCGTGGTGGAAACGAAGGCGAAACGCCATGAGGGCCGATGGAGATGCAGATTGCACACGGCGCCCCCCGGGCGCGCCAATTGCCGGCGCGCTGAGGAACGGTGGGTGCCTCGGGTGCCGGCAGAATAAAGAATTTATAAGCCGTGTGCCTTCTCCCTCGATGGCGTAGCGCAAGATGGACACGGACGCGGGCGGTTTATCCCGTTCAGCCAACGGGCCCTACGCCCAAATGGGTGTCGTGCGTGCTCGTGTTATCTCGTGCTCAAAGGTGAGCCTGCAGTAGGGGTTACAGCGGTCGTGGAGGGAGAGACGCTGGTCTCAAGCCCCACGATCGTGGTTATGGTGGTGGTGGTGTGCGCCCTCCGTGTGAACCGGAGTTGAGCGGGGTCAAAAAAATCCTCCTTAATGAGGCATTACTCCCCTTTATAGGAGAAGGAGAGAGATAATGTTTACACCGGTGGACACCTAGGTGGCTAATTCCCGAGGCTGCACCGGTTGCATGTGCGCCGCCGAGGGGTCGGGCGGATTGATGTCGCTGACGAACACACGCGTCCCGATCCGATGGTGGACGCGTGCCGCCCCCCGGGCGCTGCCCCCGAGGGCCCCCGCGGAGGCGCCCCTCACAGCCGCATGGCGAGGGCGGCCCCAGCGTTGCCGGGCTACGTGTGTCGGGTGCCCGAGGGTCCGCCCAACGTGGCGTTTTGACGGTGCTTTGGGAAATGAACAAGTGTCACCATGGTTTCCCGTGCCGTGGCGTAATACGCCATCGGGTTCAGCTTTGCGTCCCATCGGTCGGATTGGGGAGACGATTCGGCGCTCGATTTGACCGGGCAGATTCGATGGCACCGGGCGCTTCGCGGCCGTGCAACCGCATTGAATGCGGCGGTTTCCCTTCCTCCAGACGGAACCTCCCACGCCCGAGGGTGCGCGACCCTCGGATGGGCTAGTTACCTCGCCCGAGGGCGAGAGCCGGTCTCCCCTGGGCGAGGCGGAGTTTTTGCGCCCGAGGGTGGTGGCGAGCCAGGGCCACCCTGGACGGCGGAAATTTCTCCCGGGGCCGGTGAGCTAGGCCAGCCTGGACGAAACGGAGATGCGTGGTCGAGTCCGAGCCATGGTTTACCTGGCCGTCGACGTGGGACGCCATGGTTCGTTGTTTTGCGAGGTCCTTGACCTTGTCCTTCGTGAGCGCAACAAGCTCTTTTGCGCCGTGGTGATTCCATTTAGGCCGCCAGTGGGCGTCTCAGAGGCCATCCGTAGGCCGATTCCGTCCGCCGCGTGAGCGCCGTGGCTCCATGGCCTGGTCCATCGTCCGCCGGGCCGTCCCTCCGTGCGGGATGATAGCAGGCTAGGTTTTACCGGGCCTTGGCAGGCCGGCAGATTCTCATAGTTTGGAGAATGTCTCGGCCCAATATTTAGGTCCCCGACACCTACCCCCTATGAGCACCTCCGAAGGACTGGGTAGCCGGCAGATCGGAGATTCTCGAAGTCACCGTAGGCGCCTCATCGTCGACGAGAACGCCGCTTACCACTTAAAGCATAACGCCGAAAATCTTGGGAAAATTTCCAAGAAAAGGTGCGAGCACCGTGATTTTAACCCCGGTGGGTAGCGTCCCACACCGACCGGCCCTACCATTGGACTATAGACATGTAGTCCTTAAAGTGATGAATTCTTTCTGAGATGGAGTAGCAAAATCACATACACACCACCCACCATTTTCCACCATGTTATACATGTATAGACATGTAGTTAAGGCTCGATCTAGTTTTTTTAACACAAATAACAAAGTAGTTAAGGCCTCCAAATTACCACATTAATTGGGGGGAAATTTACCCATACACGTGTTGATAAAATTACCCACCACTACCATTATGCAAAAAAAAAAAAACCCCAAAATTCCAGTATTACCCCGCTCACACCATATATTATATTAAGAAAAACAGGATGAAGCCAGTAAAAAATAAATAAGGGATGACTACTATCTACCTGGTGAAGGCTAGGTTCCCCTTGCAATAGAAGAAAGGGATCGGATGACTCAAGTGTGCAATCCAAATGTATTGATACTTAGGATATATATGGTTTCAAGTTCGGTATCAGATTGTTTATCCTAGAGACGATCAGAGACGAATTTACACAGAAAAGGTTAACTGTGCCTAGCTAGTAGCTATCTTAAATCTGATACCAAACGAAGGGTAAAATTAAGGGCTTATTAGATACACACCACTACAATTTTCGTGTTTTTGAAATACACCACTACAATTCATCTAATTTGGCCTGACACCATTGCAATTCTATTGATTTTTGAAATACACCATTGTCTACGTTTTTTATGGTATTTGTCCCATTGGCAAATGTATACAGCAGGCTACATTTTCGTATGGACAATTATGCCCCCATCTTCTTTGTACATGGGCAACATCACCAGACTATCCGTCTACTCTATACATGCACACATGAATAAATTATATACAATAATATTTAATACCAAATTAACACATGGGCAACGTTTGAGATGATTTATTTATATATCGGAATACACATCATGCATGCTGTACTATTTGCAGTTTGTAATAGCTGACAAAAATTCTTTGGAACTGTGTACAAACTACAAAGCAATGGAATGATGTTGGCTGCTGCTACTTTTATGCCAATGCGAAGCTGGGAGCGGGCCCGTCACCATATTCTTCACGGCGTTAGTGTCGAGCATGTGTGTGTACTCGGCGGGCTCCGGCCGGCTAGTCGTCGTCAGGGTCGTAAACGTTGGCGTACCTGACGTTCTTGCACATCTCGTACAGCTGCTTGCCCCTGGCCAATGCCACCGCATCGACCAGCACGTCGGGGTACCGGTCCTTAAGCATCTGCACGACGGGAAAGAAGAGCAAGTTCTCGTACACGCCGTCGGAAGAGTGGAGTGAGGAACTGCAAATTGGAGGACGGTGTCGGGCGTCAAGCATCCAGAGATGCCTTGTCCGTTCAATCTATTGAAGGAGGGTATAATTGTCCATACGAAAATGTATCCTGCTATATACATGTGACAGTGGGCCAAAGACCATGAAAAACGTATACAATGGCGTATTTCAAAGATCAATAGAATTGCAATGGTGTCAGACTAATTAGATGAATTGTAGTGGTGTATTTCAAAAGCACGAAAATTCCAATGGTGTGTATCTAATAAGCCCTAAAAATTAACGTCTAAATAAAGTTATAATTTTTAAGCTCTTGTATTATTGTAAACCAGATAATTCAGGAACGACGCATGAACACGATGGATGTTTGGTATGCAGGCATTGTGATGATGTATTGATGTGAATCAGGAAATGCAGGCATTGTTGCTGTCTGCAGTACTACATGCTGTTGTCACTCAGTTGCATGTATATATATGCTGCATGGTCACACACGCCCTGATCCAGCCTGCGTGCTCATGTTGTGTGAGACCCAGGAAGACAACGGTGAAATGCATACACCTTGCAAATCAGCACTACTCCAGTAATAAGTTTATTTTCCTTGGAGTAATAAGTGATCAAATCCAGACACACAAGTAAAAAACAGCTACTAGATTTAATGGTAATGGTAGATATATACGTACGTACGGTGAATCTCATCTCATGTGTAGCCGTACGTACTTATTATTCTACGATATGATAGCCAATTACGTACTATATTAATCTACGACAGCCAGTCGATATACTCCAATGTCCAAACTCCCTCCGATTTGCTTAGTACTACTAGTATGCTTGCTCTCTGCAGATCCCCCGGCCGACAACTGGACCTCTCTCCGTCGTCGTGGCCGCGCGCCTGAATCCCTGATGCAGCTAGCTTGACAGGCGGCGATGAGAGCAGGAGATGACGAGGAGGACGGCGGAGAGCAGCAGGTCCACCGCGAGGGACATGTAGCCGAAGGCGACGAAGTGGACGGTGTTCCCGGCGTCGGCGGCGAGGATGATGTGGTCGATGGCGAGCTTGATGCAGTGCGTGCCCACCGTGGCTGCCAGCGCCACCCAGGCCAGGGCGACGGCCCAGCGGCGGCTCGTGGTCCTCGTGGTCAGCTGCACGTGCAGCGGCCGCCGTGGCGCCGCTGCACAACATCTCCCCGCGCTGCAGGAACCACAGCTCGTCGGCGGCCTCGTGGGTCAGCGTCACGCAGCTGAACAGCCACGTCAGCTGCATCCACAAGCATGTATGAGGAGAGGCACATGATGCATGAATCGATGCATGCATGTGAATGCGTGTACCTTGGTGCAGGGGGTGGAGCTGAGGCTGAGGATGTATCTGGCGACGTTGATGGCGATGAAGACGACGGCGTTGAGGAGGCCCCACATGAAGACCACCATGCATGGGCCAGCGATAGCCGGCGAGGAAGCAGGCGGCGACGGCGGCGGCTTTGCAGCGTCCACGCGCAGAGCCAGCAGAGGACGACGCTGGTCTTCAACGCACTATGTAAAAAGCATCAAATCCACCAAACTTATTACAGACGTCAGTTTAAAACGCGTCTATAGTAGAATACTACAGACTAACATCACCTGACACACGTCTGTAATAATCCTGTAAAAAGAGGGAGACCCCTGTCATGGAGGAAGACACGTCTGTAATACTCATGACAGATGTGCCCTCGTACGTCTATGAGTACCATTAAGACGCGTCTGTGAAGCCCTTTAATTACATAGTGACAGGGACAGGCACGGGCACGGGCACGGCTGCTGGCAGCGAAGCCTGGTTGTTGTCCGCCATTGGCAGCGTACACCGGCCGGCCTTCACCCTGCAATTAACCGGGCACGGATTAATTAATGGTCTCGATGATCGATGAAGCAAGCAATAAGATGAAATATATGGACGATGAGATGGAGATCGACCTGAGGATCGATCGGAGATAGATGCTATGAGAAGAAGATGGATGATATGAGAGATGGAGTGCAGTGGGAGGCGCGAGCCAGGGGCACTTCTTTCGGGTGCATCGTCGTTTATAAAGCAGGGGAACATCAGATGATGTACGTACGGACGCATCGGTGCTGCCGTGCGACCAACGCCAATCACTTTCGCCCCCAGCTACAGAAGTACAGATATATTGGTAAGTATACGCAGCTAGCTAGCTGCTCCAAGTGCAATCCTGGAATCTCAAATCCTGCTAGGCAACGTATCGGTGGTTGCATAGATTGCACGCCGAAGTTTGGTTGCACGAATACTTTCCTATCCTGCTAAATCCTTTTTTTTTTTTACTAAGAAAAAAAAAACAAGGGGATCGGATCTACTAACTGCATGCTAGTGTGTGTGAAGAAGGCTTCGTTCCCCTTGCAATACGAGAAAGGGATCACTCACTGTGAAGCCAAAATGTACACATATGTAAAATGCTGTCGAAAGTTGGGTATCCGATTGTTTAATTATATACGACAAACTAGATGGTTGGCGTTTGTATCTTCTATCATGTAATGGTGCTGCTTAATGCTGCGGTGTACTGTCATCACAACTCTCGTGTTTCATAAATTTGAATGAAAATCTCTAGGTGGGGAAGCTCTCCCCGCGTTTGCTTTCAAAAAAAAAAAAAAAAAAAAAAAAAAAACAACAAGACGAAATGCAACAAAACAAAGACATATAGCT
Source organism: Hyparrhenia diplandra (assembly GCA_015847255.1). Classification (NCBI taxonomy): domain Eukaryota; kingdom Viridiplantae; phylum Streptophyta; class Magnoliopsida; order Poales; family Poaceae; genus Hyparrhenia; species Hyparrhenia diplandra. Next base: position 557,363 of record JADLZK010007350.1, on the reverse strand, counting down.
TGAGGCTGCAACATTATTTGGGCACAAGTTAAAAAAATCATGGTATAGGCAGTAAATGAATAACTTTGAGAAGAAGCATGCATGTTGAGTAAAGAATCAAACCTAGCTATGTTGCTATTGTAGCTTAGGTTCCACCACAACAAACCTAACCGATTATAATTAAGCTAAAGAATAACTTTTAAAAAGTGCACTTCTCCAATGCTAAACAAGTTGTTGTCGTTCATTAGAAGAGTTGACGCTTCTAAAAGTTATTGTTAGTAAAAAAAGAAGGTTGATAAGAAATTACTTTCCTCACAAAAGATGTTGATGGCCCGTCAGCATGAAAAGCAAAGACGAAAAAAACAAAATAAAAGATACAGTATTGTTGGCCTGCATAGCTTGCTGGGCCGTGGGCCGTACTGTAGAAGGTGGAAATGTCTGCCTTTTGCTTGTACTTTTTACTTGTAGTCAGCAGAAGAAGCTGCCTTTTCTTTTCTTTTTTGTTTTTTATTTTGTTATTTCCAAGAGAAGATAATGGAATAAATTCATACTTCAACCTCGATAAGGCATCCATGCATTCGAAATTACCGTGTATATTACACGATAATCTCTTTCATGATACTTCACGAAAACAATCACATGGTAGATCTAAACAGGATTTCCAATTCTATATCATGATGAAAAAGAGGGTGAGAAAACAAGGGGCAGAGAAACCGGTGCTGTGGTTTGACTGTCCAGAGAACAATTTCTCTGAAAGTTTGGACAAAAGAGTGGTAGCGTGCATCGGATTCGACGACAAGAGTCGAGGCGAGGCCCAGATTGTTGGAATCGGAATCCCCGCGGCCATCGCTTGCTGCACTTTGTCAGCTGCTGGCATTGCAAGCTTTGCTTCTTCTCCAGGGCTCCTCCGGGCCTGTTCATGTTCTGTCGGCCTCGTCCAGTCCTCATCTCCGAGCCTATCCTTATCATAAAGGACCTTAATTATGTGATATAGGGTGTGTTTAGAGCCTAAATTTGGGCAAAGTTTGACAATTCTAGTTAAAATTTGGCAATCAGAAGCGAATTGAAAAAATTGTAGCAGACGCTTGTTTGTTTGTGACAATATTATCCTACCCGGGGTAACTAGGCTCAAAAAGAATCATCTCGCAAAGATACATCTAAACTGTTTAATTAGTCTATTTGTTTACCTACATTTCATACTTCGGACATTCGCTTTTGGTGCATTTATTGTTACGATGTGATGAGATGTGATGGAAGTGCAGAAATTTTGGAGAGAAGCTTAGGGCTCTAAACACAGTCACAGCATACATACAGATTTCAAATTTATCTAAAGTACAAAGAAAAATAAGGGATAAATACGGTTTTACATTAGTTGCACAAAATAATAAATGTATTACTTCCTTTGTCCTTATATATAACATAATATTTACAATAATTCAGGAAAAAATTCAATGGCTCACATCGACAGAGAGCGGCCGATCCGACGGCTATAAAGACTCAGAGGCAATAGGAGGCAAAGACACGGAGACAAAAATTGCCACACTGTTGTGTCTATGACAAAATGGGCCATAGGAGCAAAATCGCCTCCCTCGTTCCCTCCGCAAAATGGAGGGATTAACAATAGTTGGTAATTGTAACTCTAAAACCGGACAAATCGCCTTCATTAACTTTTCAAACCATGCAAATTACCTCCCTCGAGAGGTTCTGAAGGTTGGTTTGCTACAGTGACAGTTGGTTTGCTACAGTAACAATGACTTTGCCTTTTTTTAAAAAAAAAATCCATTTGAATCTTTGAAAAATCATAGCAAATCATAGAAAAATCATAAAATAAAAAAATCTAATTTTGTTGTACTCCACATGAGTAGATGTGCACATTGAATATATAATATGATATGCTTTAGTACGTTACAAAAAGCTTTGTCTTTTTTTTATATTTATTTGGTTGAATCTTTAAAAAATTATAGTAAATCATAGAAAAATCATAAAATAGAAAAATCATAAAATAGAAAAATCTAATTTTGTTAGACTCCACATGCACATGTCGACACAATGAATACATAATATGATATGCATTAATACAAGGTTTTTGTTGTAGCTTTAGATCTATGTTTTTGTGTAATTAATTAAAATAATTTATAGTTGTAACTTCTATAATTATTTTATTGGAATAAAATATACCATATTATATATTCAGTGCATAGATCTACTCATGTGGAGTCTAATAAAATTAGATTTTCTATTTTATGATTTTTCTATGATTTATTATGATTTGTTAAAGATTCAACCTAACTTTTTAAAAGAAAAGAAAAGGCAAAGTCACCATTACTGTAGCAAACTGTAGTTACTGTAGCAAATCCGCCTTCAAAACAGCTCAAGGGAGGTGATTTGCATAGGTTTGAAAAGTTGAAGGAGATGATTTATCCGGTTTTTTTGGTGTTGGCGGAGGAAAATTGAACTTTCGTAATAGTTTGGGGAGGGAATCCAGACTTGTTGGGCTACATAGCTTGCTGGGCCGTGGGCCGTAATGTACAAGCTGGAAATGGACAGGCTTGTAGAGCTGTAGTCAGCAGAAACTGCCTTTTCTTTTTTTTTTTTTTTATTTCGATTTTGACAAAATAATGGAATAAATTCATACTTCAACCTGATCGATATACTCTACTAGATGATAAGGTATCCATTCAAAGTTACTACTACATACAAACAGAGAGCCGAAGCTCTGACAAGTCGAAAACTAGCATACTGTACACGGTAGATATAAACAGGAACAGAGGATGGGAAAACAAGGGCCAGAGAACCAACCCCAGGTGGTGGTTTGGACAGTCCAAAGAACAAGAGCTCTGAAAGTGGACAGATTTTGGACAAAAGAGTGGTTGGCGTGCGTGTGCAGTGTATGCATCGGATTCGGCGACAAGAGTCGAGTCGAGGCGACGTTCTCTAGGCGCTGATGACTGTTTTGGAATCAGAATTATTGGAATCCCAGCGGCCATCGCTTTGCCTCTTGCTGCAGTTTGTCACCTATTGGCAATTGCTTTGCTTCTTCTCCAGGGGCTTCCTGCCTAGAGCCTCCCCAATGCGCCTATGCCTGTTCGATCTGTCCGCCACCAATGCCACACACCACCTCATCTGCATTTCTCCAATATTCAGCCTGGATTTCTCCAATTGTATGGGTTCTTAACTGGGAATTGCTAGTTACATAGGAGTAAAAGATTGTGTAATATCCCACCTTTTGTTGTATCTATCTATTTAGTTTAGATGAAAAAATGACATAGACAAGTACTACTTAGTAATAAATAGAGTGAAATGCACTGTAGTTACCTGAATTTACAGCGTTGTGTCAAATAGGCCCATGGACTTAGAAACCAGCCCATCTAGCCCCTCGAACTTACGAACTCGCTCAACCCGTGTCCAGCCCGGTTTTGCATGTGATGCCGACGTTAGCAATGACATCGCACTCTTTTTAATTTGCGAAATTGATATATTTTTATTCGAGCTTCAAATATAGCAAATAGTATATCAATTTTAATCGTCACGATGAGCTCTTTGCAATTGTATACTCCGTTTTGTTATTTGAGATAGTTTTATTTCATGTAAAATTAAAGGGGTGTTTGGTACTGCTCCGCTCCCATTTCTATAGCTACGCTCCACGAACTCCACCGCGGAAACAGCCTCCACCTTAGAGTTTGTGGAATAGGTGGTACTTGTTTGGCACACAACTCTTCACAAATTAAAAAGAAGTGTTGATGTCATCGCGACGCCAGCATCACATGCAAAACCACCATGCAAAACCGAATGGATCCGGGGTGAACGGATTCGCAAAGTTCGAGAGGCTAGATGGCTGGTTTCTAAGTCCACGTACCTATTTGACACAGAGCTACAAGTTCAGTGCCCACAGCGCATTTCACTCTAATAAATATATACTCTTACAGTACTTAGCACTAATAAAGAAGAATCAAGAATGGATTGGACGCAATGGAATCGGCCAGATCCTGCGCTCGTTGCCCGTGGTTTGGTCTCCCGGTAGAATTAGAATCAGAATGGGAACCCCAGCGCTTCGCTTTGCCTCTCCCTTTGAGCTTTCCCCTCTCCTTTTGCTGCAACAAGAAACAACTAGTAGAGTAGTGTGTCACTTTGCTTCTTCTGGAGGGCTCCCGACACCAATACTCTCTCTCCCCCTGTCCGCTGGCCCTCCTCCGCCACCATTGCCGGCCTACTGAAGCTCTGCTCCACATCAAACCAAGCAAGAATCCTCTCCTTCTCCCTCTGCTGGCCTACATATCATCGCTTCAATCTTAAGTTGTATGTATGTATATATGGATTTCTAACTCACATGTCGTATTTATATATTTTCTGCTTTCTTGTTTCTGCTCGGATATTCTTTCAAGCATGTACGTATAATGAATCATTTTATCTGTTTCTTCTTCTTTTTCATTTCAGGAAAGCAGAATCAATCATGATTTATTTTTTTATATATTATCAGAAGATGCCATTAAGTTTGTTCTGCAGATCATAACCTAGATAAATACAAAAATGAAAAATAATTTTCAGGAAAACAAAGACATTTCTAGATGGACTACACCACCTCACCCATGCGTACGTGGCACTTGAAGAAGCCTCTAGCAGTCTAGCTAGTACTAGTGCAGACAGCACGCATCCTTCAGTTTTTTTATTTGTAAAGCAAATTTTGAACCTGCCAAGTGCCAGCTCCTGAATCCTCACACTAGAAATATTGGACGATTGTGCTTGTTTGCTCCCAATCAACACAAACAAAGCTGCTTAGAGTTATAATAATTCTTAGTTAGTTCCAATTTGCACCTTGTCTGAACACCTTCCCTGTTTTATTTTATTTTATTTATTACTCAATCACTCACTCACAACTCACATATTCTGGAACAGGTTTAATTTCGCATTCAATCGATTTCAGTAATTGAACTTCTTCACCCATAGTGTTTGCTGTTCATTCATCCACACGCTGCCCCGGATGGCAGATACTATCAAGGTATGTAATCCGTCATCAGCTGCTACTCTGACGATCCGGTGCTCTCACAACGATAACCTCCCCCTGTTGCTGTACTCTGACGATCCGGTGCAAACGTCATCTTGATTCAGAACTTGCTAATGGATTGATTGTTGCATGCAGAGTCAAGCTGGGTCGTTTCCGCCTGGGAAAAAAATAACTGTTGTGTTTGTACTAGGTATGCCTGCCTGCCTATCACTTACGCAAACACTGAACAAATGTATATGTAGCGTTCATAGTATTTATCACAGCATGCATGATCTGAACTTTTTTGCGCAGGCGGCCCGGGCAGTGGCAAGGGCACGCAGTGTTCCAACATTGTCAAACAGTTTGGCTTCACCCATTTCAGCGCTGGCGACCTTCTGCGTGAAGAAGCTAAATCTGATACTGAACAAGGGTAACGTCTTTTCTTCCTACATATCACCTTGCTCTGCACACACAGGAGTTTATACGCTATCGGCACCATTCAGAGTTTCAGACATGTCCATTTTTACTTCTCTCAGTACGATGGTCAAGAATCTGATGCATGAAGGAAAACTTGTGCCGTCCGACCTCATCGTCAAGCTTCTGCTCAAGGCCATGCTTCAAAATGGAAACGACAAGTTCCTTGTCGACGGATTTCCTCGAAACGAAGAGAACCGCAAAGCATATGAGAGTGTTGTAAGCATGTTTTTTTAACTGATATCTGACTCTGAACTAGCTTTCGGCATATATTTATTGTGATACTAATAAAAGGAGCAAATGCAATCAGCCATATGTTGGTAGAAATAGCGCTATAATCTTGTCATGTCTTGTTGTTACCAGATTGGCATTGAGCCCGAGTTCGTTATGTTCATCGACTGCCCAAAGGAAGAGTTGGAGCGGCGCATTCTGCACAGGAATCAGGTTTTGTTCGCTCTTGTCATTTCTCAGCACAAGCTTGTAACTTTTGTCTCATCTTTTTAATTCATTGCTTTGTTGTCTACATACAGGGAAGAGATGATGACAACATCGACACTATTAGGAAGCGGTTTGATGTTTTCCAGGAGTCAACTCTACCTGTTGTTCAGTACTACGAGAAAAGGGGGAAGCTTCGAAAGGTGATTTCCATTGGGGGAGTGCTCTGATTTTTTATACGAAACGTGCACTGTACTAAAATTTGCAATTTTGTCGAGTAAACATGAACTATAACTGACCTAATCTCACTTAATTGCATGTTTCACATATCCCTTTCTACTCTATGCAGGTTGATGGAGCCAAATCCCCTGATACAGTTTTTGAAGATGTGAAGGCCATATTCGCTCAACTGAATACTACTCAGGTGCACTCACATTCATGTTCCCTCTTCCAGTTGCTGATTAGTTCAGGAAACAGTGGCACATGGCCTGACTAATAATTGATGTCTTGTCCATCTGGTGCATCCTCTTGGATCGATGATACTATATATCTACAATTTGCCTTATCTTGTATTTTTTGTTTCACAAGGCAAACCAAGGTAGCAGTGTGAACAGCAGAGTACAGAGCAATCCATTGAAGCGTTTCCTCGACCTGCTTTGTGGTAAGTTTTGAGATGGATGAGACCACCATCACTACTTCAATTCCACGTTCGTCGAGTATTTGGCATATCGACCTTGGCACAAACTCATGATGCATGTCTTCTGGTTGACTGATTATCAGGATGCTTTTGGGACGCAGGAGGCGAGAAGCTAACTGATGTGATGGTAGGTCTGAATTCTTGTGTGCTAGTGGTGTATGTACATCCTTGTTCAGTCCTCAAGCTTGAAGCAACACCATACGTCCAAAAAGGATTCAGAAAACACTTTGATGTGTGTGGTTGAAATGTGTGCATATCTGAGTGTGCGTGTTGTGCAGATTCAGTCTGTCAAGATTTTTGTGATCCATCCATTGCCAATTTGCCTTTGCAGAGAGAGTGTGTGTGTATGTAGTAGAAAGTATTCGAAAAGAAACAGAGCAGAAGCCCTGTCCAGGTACACCTACAACACACAACTTGTATTTGTAATTTTAAGTGCAGGACAAAGGACATGGATGTGATTTGTGCAGATCATTCAGTTTGCTGCATTTGTGTAACATCCGGTTTTAAGAACAAAACCAGATGAAGCCATATGTGAGCCCTAGAAGTCAAATCTCACATATAGTTTACAAATGAATGGTAATCAATTCACAATGCTTAAGATAAAACAAATCTAACAAGAAAGACATAACCTCGCCTAGCGCATTAATGAAGACTCTCTCGTTCTTCTCGATGTAGGCACCACAGTGGAACGACCGACTGGTTGATCACAAGCCTAACTTCTTCCCGAGGTGTGGAGGAATAGCAAGAGTGAGTCCATGTCGAACTCCGCAAATATAGCAAGGCAATATCTACCCCAAAACCCATGATCATTATAACATAAATAATGAATAGCATGAAACGATAAATCGTGAACAATTTAATAAGCATGTATAGCCAACAGTTATAAACATCAAGTTAATTATCAACATAATAAGCATGTGATTCTATTCATAGATGTCTCCAAGGCCGCTTCATGACCGCGAACACGGTCATTATAACAGCTTTTTAACTCTAGCTTGCAGAGGTGTACACTTTCACTACGGGTCATGGTTTCCACCGAGTAGGTTCGCGACTCCCTAAATAAATGAAAACCATATAAAGTCGTTCAAAGGCCCTCCTAAAAATATTAAGTGGCCAACAGAGCTACAACCCCGTTTCTCCCAATTACGGCAAACCACCAACAAAGTTAGATAAAACCCTTGAACAACTAGAGTCGAGCCATGTGACCCCCATAGTCGCATCTTGATATCCCGGATGATCACAAATGAATAAGTCCTTATGGAGAGCTAAGAGCATCATAAACAAAACATAGCTCTTTTCGCCCTATGAACCATGTTATCAACAATTCATATTTAACGTTCAAAGCATAAACATTAAGCAAGCCACAAGATCATGGTTTAAAGATAGCATATCCCGAACTATACTTGCCTTAAATATAGATCCTTTCTTCAAGTCCAATGCTTTCCCAAAAAAACACCTTCTTCATCAACTTCTTATAGATCACGGTCTTCTTCGGGATCAACAACATAAAGATCAACGATCTAGTCGATTCCAATCAAGAACACACAAACACATGTATCCAATCATGCATGGCAAACAAGACTACCATTAGAACAGTACACCAACAATGGGAAAACAGTTTAAAAAGTACATAAAACTATTCTACACGCCACTACGATCACACAGACGTAAAGATCACCGAAATCGAGCTAGAAATCCACGAAGATATGAATTTTTACAAGTTTAAAAGCAATAAAATAATAAACTAATTCAAATTCGAAATTTAAAAGTTTGAAACCAGAAAAACAGTGATACTAACATGTAGATTACGAAATTACGAATCTAATGAAAGTTGAACGGGTCAAATCGGATTTAAAACGGAGAAGTTATGGGCATTTGAATTTGAAAGGCAAAACATGATTAGTGGCAGTTTTGTAAATACATCAAAGTTAATTTCGAAATAAAATAATAAAATCTGATTTTTGGTTGTTGGATGGACTGCAAGTTAGATATAGGAGGAGCTCAGGGTCTCTTTAGCAAAAAGGATGATGAAGGGGTATCTTCTAATCTGGACCATAGATCTTAGATTGAACGGTTCGGAACGATAGCATGTATGTGTATTTGCAATGTATTCCTAGATTTATTTTGCTAAAGGAAAACGGCAAGAAAACGTGTGACGTCATCCTAATATGTCATCAACAAGCTAGCAAAAGGATGAAATCGGTTCAGCTAGCAATTGGATATTGGAGCGATGCATGGCTGATGCTTCGTCATGCATGTCAGCGTTACTTCACATGCAAGTGCATGCGGTGGGGGAGCAAAGAGCTACGATGTTCTGTTGATCTCGGCTGTGTGCTGGTTGGGCACGGCGCTGGGGCAGCTGCTGGAACAATCGGCACTGGTGAAGACGGCCGGTGTGGCGGTTGGACATGGCCGGTGGAGAGCTTCTCGCCGGCAAACTTGGAGCGGGCTCTAGGGTTCAACAAACGACGTGGGACCGGCACCAAAAGGATTAGAAGCTCGATGCAAACTCACCTAGATAGAAACCGAGGGCAGGGACGTGACGAGGACAGCCTACAGCGAGCGAGGCGGACAAGCTTGACCTGCGATGTCTGGCGTTGGATAGAGATCGACCGAAAACATGAAAAGGGAAATAAAGGTTGGGTCCAGATCGTTCGAAACCTCATCTAGAAACTCGTCGAAGCGGACGGCGGCGAGAGCGAGTACCAGGACACGAACTCGGCGATTTGCTCCAGCGCGAGTTTAGGGTTGCTGGGGCTGCTGTTCGTGTGTAGATGGGAACAGGGAAGCAGCACGCGGGGTCGACTTATATAGGGCTGGGCACGTACGCATACAAGGAAAGGATATCGGGATGTGCAGAGTCTGCTGCCGCGATGGAGTCCAACTCGAACGAATAGAGGAAAAGGAAAGTTTTGTTGTTCAAGCTCGGTGTATCAGCCTAAGCCGAGCTGGATGCTAGCCGGGGACGGTAGCAGCCCAAGAAAAGAAAAATGATTGGGCTAGAAGAAAAGAAATAGCCACGCAGGCCATGCTGATGCTAACAGGCCACTCGGGCTAGAAATAAAGAGAGGAGAGAGATAAAAGAAATCTTCTTTTTTTTTTTTTTTTAATTAAAGCAAATTTCAAATAGCTTTTCAAACAAATTTGAAATCCTTTTCTGTTTCAAGCAAAACCAATCACAACAAAATGAGTATGCACCAGCATGAATGCTCAAACAAAGTTGCTAGCCCCTATGATAAATTTTAATGTAATGAAAAATATTAATTTTCCTACATTTCATGAACACAAAAATTCACAATTAAGGCAATTTAAAACTATTCCAAAAGAGCCAAAATTTGGGGTGTTACAATCTGAGCTGATGCTTCTGAGAGATCGTTCGTGGCTAATAGCTTTCTTCCCTGAAGTTGTTGATGGCTGGCCTGGCGCTTGTTTATTTATTTATTTGTTTCCAACACAATTAGCATCATGGTTACACTTCTGTTTGTCATTTACTCCTAGTGTTGCAGACTATCGGTCACTTCAGTTTTGCTAAGTCAATTTTCTTTAATTTTTACTATTTTTTTAAAAATATTTTAAGAGATATTTTACCACTCTTGGGATTAATATGCCCCCTTCATTTCGTTAGATCCAATGTTTTAAAAGTAAGAAAAACCAGATGGGAGAATCTAAGTTACAGCCCCCGAACCAAAAATCACGTGAGACCAGAACTAATTGTAATTAATTTTAGATGGTACAGTGCCTTTTCATGTACAGTCGACCGACGGGCGTTTTCCATGTCTGTACATACACTAGCTCCGTCCTTGACCCCAGGGCTCCTCGCTCGCTCCTTGACTTCCTTGACTGCTTTGAAACATTGAGGTGAGACTTTTTTGGTAGGTTTCTTTTAGCTAATATAAAACATTATTTTAGACGAATTACGGAAAAGTACATACAAAAGAGTTTTAGATCTTGAGATACCGCGGTATCTGTGATTGCGTTAATTTCAAAAAAAAAATTAAATATCGTTTTAATACCATTACTTTATTTCACAAGATTGTTATCTTATCATACGATCTATATGTTTTATATAAAATTTTGTTATCCCGTAAGAACCCACGGGCATGAGTAGTACAAGCACACAAAAAGCAAGCAAGTTTTCCCCGCACAACACTAGCCGCTACCTTCCAGTACCCTTGCTGCTTTGCAAACTTGTATCGAGGCAGAATCAAATAAATTTGGTGTCCAACATCATGTCTCTAACCTGCAGGCTATAGGGAAGTGAGAGTGATCCAAGAGTATTTCCAGGCCAAGACTAGGTGAAACATATACCAACATAAATCGCAACCTTGGCTAGGATCTGGTGGCCTTTTGTTGGCATCTCCATTGTGATGCTGGGCCGGCCCAGCAAGCATTTCCTGGCTGTGCTGTCGACAAGTCGACTTGAGAGAATCTCGTTCAGCCAGGACTTGGGTGAGCGGATAACGAAGCGCTTTCGCCCCTCGACGCCCCCTCGGCTCTCAATCCTAGCCAGCAAGCGCTCGCCGGAGTTGCGTCGCCGCCTCCACGATTTGCCCCGACGCGCATCAGGATCGCCAGGTGACCTGACGCCACCGGATCCCTCCCTATCGTGATTTGAATCCCTTCTTTTATTATCGCAAAAGTTAGTTTCAATGATTTGGATCTTAATTTTGAGTTCTTTTTTTTTTTTTTTTTTTTTTTTTTTTCCCTTCATGCAGGCTGAACTTTCATTCAGATATATATTATCTAAAAATGGCTGAACCTTCCTTGTCTCACAGACTGATGGCAGTAATTGTTGATGATTATTTCAGGCTAGTGGTTGTGGACAGACATTTGGCAAAGCAGGATCTCTGGCCAGGTGAGTTTACCAACTGATAGTTTTATCTCTCGGCAACCGTCAAAGTGTGAAAGAAGTGAGTCCCAGGCAGTTGGTTAAAGTCTGTAGTGATTGATATCTTCTTGTGAGACCATAGTAGGTTGTTATAAACTTGAGTAGCCCTCCCCTTTTCAGCATGCAGGACTAATCCAAAAGATTGAGGTCATTATGCTTGAAAATGAGAAATATACATGTTTGATCCTTGTTTTTAAAGTTGGGTCTTGAGGACAATAAGGCCCAAGTATATATTTGATCCATGTTGTTACACTTTGCTTCGATAAGGTCATTATGCTTGAAGATGAGAAATATACATGTTTGATCCATGTTCTTAAACTTTGCTTCAAGAGATATTGGAATTACTCATAATTCTAATCGGCAAAGACTTGTCTTTCATTTTTGTTTAAAGACCCCTGTTCAATATCAACGGCTCCGTGCGCCTCAACATCACAGGCCTGACAAGATAATGAGGCCCACCCGACAGCGATTGCTCTCTGCACCCGCAACGACCATGGCCTTTGTCGCCGTCGTCCTCCACGCCCGCCCCATCGCGGTGCCTGCTCCACTATCCACCTCCATGACGCCGCCATTCTGGCCACTTCGCCTTCACCTGTGCATCGCGCCTCAAATCAGTAGCAGTAGCAGGGGCACGCGCCGCTTCGGGTACTGACGACGGGGCCGGTGGAGCCGCGCGGTCGGAGCGATTACTGCGTTCCTGGACCTCACCGAGAACAACGTCCGGCTGGCCCTAGATGAAACCAAATCTGAGGCAAGGAAGCTGAACTGATTCCACTATCCCCATTCTCTCTCCATATCCACATTGAAATAGTGTAGAGTGGGCCGGTGAGGTTTTCTTGAATTCTGGAGTGCTCTAGTCCTCGCTTCGACGAATAGTGCAGAGCGGGACGGTGCAGGAAATGAAATGATTGTTAATCAAGGTGTAGCTCGTGATTAATGAGGTCTATTTTTATTTCAGGAAATCTTGGAGGTGGAGATAGAGGATGAGAAACAATTGGATGATAGCCCCGCTGCTTTCTGATGTTTCAAAGTGTTGTGAGTCATCACTATGTGCTCTGAGATTCAGAAAAAAGGAACACACTTTTAGTCTTTAGAATTAGTCCTGGACTAGGAAGTATGAGTGCTACTTATTATTGGACTAGAAGTTCAGTAAAATTCTTCTTGGAGGTTACATTTCCTACACAATTAATCTTGTATGACGTACTCTGTTAATGTCAAAACTACGAATCATGAGCGCATGAACTCTGCTGTAATTCAATCATCACTGTGGTTCACATGAAAAGAACATTCACCATCCTCAAATCTGTAAACCTGAATTTATGAAACTGAATCTGACGGAGCAAATATACTAGACCTGACTTTCTATATTTTCACGATCACAGTTGTAGCGGTTTTGTTTGCACCACATACACATTGACTGCTGATATCGCCTCTCCGGAGCGCCCGCCGCACTCGCCAAGCGCCCCTCACGCAAGCTGCGACGAGCATCCATCCACCAGGTACCCGCCGCCTCCCTCCCCCCTTTCCCTTTCTGCTGCGCCGGGCCGCAGAACCCCTGCAAGCGATTCGTATTTGGATCTCACCCCGCTCCTCCTCCTTCCCGTGGTGATGGATACAATTCGCCCGTGACCTTGATCCGTGCGGTGCAGGAACTATGACGAGCGCCATGGATCTCCCGACCAAGGGTGGGTTCAGCTTCGACCTGTGCCGCTAGAACAACATGCTGGAGAAGAACGGGCGTATGGTCCCAGGGTTCTTGAAGACCGGGGCGACCATCGTCGGCCTCGTCTTTCAGGTGCAGCTACCTACTCTCGCTGTGTTTCCTTTTGGTATTCCGGCAATTGGTGTGGCTATATCCTGCTGGTTCAGAGCTGCCCGTGTGCGCGAATTTGGTTGGCATGAGATGAGCCTCGTGCTGGGTCGTTTATGTTAATTCGGTCCTGGAACTTATTTTTAGGCCGCTATGCTGCTCAACTGAACCTGTGCACACACACACAAAAAAAAAAAAAAAAAGTCTGATATCACTAACATATGCTTAACTTCCTTTTGCACGTGCTGATTATACAAATTTGGGAAGATAAACCACCCTTCAAGGGGATGATTATACAAATTGGGGAAAAAAACATTCTCCAAGGGGATGAAAACCCACACTCTTGCGTTATGCTTGTTTCCATTGTAGGAGTATTAGTTAAGGGGAAAAGTTATGCATACGACTTTTTTCATCCTGATGATGCACACATACTCTACAATTGATTCTGTGGCAAATCCTACCTATTTTAATCCTGTTTTGCATCAACTTTGATTGAATAAATCTAACGGATGATGGTAACTTTGCCTCAACAATTGTGTAGCAACTTTTACTTTTACTACATGTACTGTTGCTCTTACCCAGTGCTAAGATACGAAACACCTTTTTGGTATTTTGTATTCAGCAATTTCTATCTGCAGATTTTTTTAGGCATCAGTCTAGTGCTGCTGTTTCTTAATGTTAGTTATTAGGTTTGGAAATCTCTCTAGGCCTCTAAGCATCTCAACTAAATATTGGAAAAAAAAAAAAATCTTTCTGACATCAATCGCATGCTTAACTTCCTATCACACATGGCCACATTGCTGTACATGCAGATGATACAAACTAGGAAAATGTACAGCGCAAACCACCCTCCTAGCGGTGAAAGCCCCATTCCTTTGTTAGGTTGGTTTCCATTGCACTAGCTTAGGGGAAAACGTATACATAGAAATTTCTTCATCCCACCAAAAAAAAAGTACTCCGCAAATGATTCTCTGACAAATCCTAATTGAATCCTGATTTCATCAACTTGTAACTTGTAACTAACAAATCCAATTGATATTTTGTCTTAACAACTTTATAACAATTTTTGGCATATACACCTGTGCTCTCAGCCAGTGCCAATAGATAATAGACTTTGCAACATTGTGTTTGAATCGGCATTTTTTCATTTACCCATGTTCATTGAGGTTAATGTTGGACTAAGCCATTTTTTTTTATATATTTAGGATGGGGTTGTTCTTGGGGCAGACACAAGGGCAACTGAGGGCCCCATAGTTGCTGATAAGAACTGTGAAAAATCCACTTCATGGCACCCAATATATATTGCTGTGGAGCAGGAACTGCTGCTGACACGGAGGCTGTTACAGGTAGATGACTACATGGATGAGATCCTGCTGCCTTTTCACACTCTCATTTCTTCCGTTAAATTAAATTCCTTATCCACATTTGATTCATTTACTTCAGATATGGTAAGCTCCCAGCTACAGCTTCACCGTTATGCAACAGGCCGCGAATCAAGAGTTGTAACTGCTCTTACACTACTGAAGTCACATCTCTTCAAGTGAGCTCTTCTTATAAGCACATTTACAACTTTCTGTTGTTGTGTCAACACCTGACCTGCTTATGCCATTATGTTAGGTACCAAGGCCATGTCAGTGCTGCTCTTGTTCTTGGTGGAGTGGATTGTACTGGGCCACATCTACACACTGTTAGTAACTGATATGCACGTTTGTTACTATTGTGTGGTTTAGGTAGTTATATTAATTTTGAAATGTGCAGGTTTATCCACATGGCTCCACTGATACTCTTCCATTTGCCACCATGGGTTCCGGTTCTCTTGCTGCAATGTCAGTGTTTGAATCAAGATTCAAAGAAGGGCTTACTGTAAGTGAACCAGTGCAATATTTTCTGTATTTAACTATGTTGGTGACTGAAGTATTGAAGTTGCATTTGATGTGTTTGGTATGATTGCAAAAGTTTAAAATTAAATTCCTTTTATCTTCTAGAGGGAGGAGGGAATACAACTGGTGTCCGATGCGATCCTCGCTGGTGTCATGAATGACCTCGGCAGTGGGAGCAACGTTGATGTCTGCGTGATAACGAAGGTATGCGCATTTTCAGTTTTTTTTTAATAGAATCACAGCCTTACATACCCAAGCGCTGGTCCGAATCCGTTGCAAAAGGCCAAATTAACATGTGTTTACAAGGTTTTAGAGCATAACATCCACATCTTGTGTGGAACATAGATCAATCTCAACTGCAAGATGCATTTTCTGTTTATTGAGTGAAATTCAGAACACTGCAAGTGTTGAATAAAAACCTAAACAAAATGTATAATATTTACATTTTAGAGAATGAAGTCCCAAATTATATCGATAGCATTATATTTGTCAACTTTGATATGATATTTGTTGCACTTACATATGGTTTGATTTACACTAGAGATCAGTGATCACTAATGTCCTTATTTTCAATAATGCTCATTTAAGCTAACTATTTGCGACGCTACACCCTGCATGCTGCTCTTTGTCAGAGATGCCTTTTGAGCAAATCAAAGAACATGAATATATTATTAGTAACCCTTCAGAGTGCTTTGCTGACCAACACTTATTGACATTATTACCAGGGGAAGACAGAATACTTGAGGAACCACCTGTCGCCAAATCCCAGAACTTATGTTAGTTCGAAGGGATTCAGCTTCACCAAGGGGCAGACTGGTGAGTTCCTTGCTAATGAATTGTTATGTACAGGATGTGGCATATTGAACGGTATAAAGTAAATGCATGATTATGTTGTTTGCAGAGGTACTGTACACAAAGATCACACCTTTGAAGCCGAAGAAGGTTGAGGTCGCCCCGAGGGCGGTGACGCTATGGAGGAGTGATGGTTGTATGGTTGTACTAGGACAGCTACATGCTGAATCTGTGTTAATTTTCTAAGTGGAGGAGCTAGAACAAGAAAATTATAAATCAGACTCTTGTGGCAAAGGTGTTTGTAATGTTTGACACGTTTTAAAGTGCTGGTTGTTTCCGAATGCTTAAATCTGTGATGGTATGGTATTTTCTTGGAGATGTTACGAGTGCTGTATCGGTTGGGCGACTCAATGCCTTTGCGAAGGGGGGTAGCCTGAATGACTAGGTTAAGGAATGGCGTGACAAAAATCATGCCTGATGCAGATGACATTTGTCTGCTTGTTGATCTGAGCATCAATTCTTAGTTGTGTATAGTAAATTGGCAGTAGCAAGAAGTATGTGGTAGGCCAGAGGATTGAGGGGCTGTTTGGTTCTCTAGTCCTAGGACTTTTCATATTCGCTTAGGGAAAACGTATACATACAAATTTCTTCATCCTGCTGGAAAAAAAAAAATATTCCGCAAATGATTCTCTGACAAATCCTAATTGAATCCTGATCTGCATCAACTTGTAACTGAACAAATTTAATGGATAGTAATTTTGTCTTAAACAACTTTATAACAAATTTTTGGTATATACACCAGTGCTCTCGGCCGGTGCCAATAGATGATAGACTCTCATAACATTGTGTTTCAATGGGCATTGTTCTTGGGGCTGACACAGGGGCAACTAAGGGCCACCAGTATGGGGAGATGCAGCGGTCGCTACGTATGTGTATTAAAAAAAAAAAAAAAAAAAAATCATCTGCTAGCGCCAGGGCTTGAGAGGACAAACTTTGACTCCCCAAGATCGTCCAGATACGTTCGATTGATCGACAGATCGAGGCAAGGCCCTGCCGCCCAGTTCGGCATTGTTGTGTAGTTTAGGTAGTTATATATTAATTTTGAAATGTGCAGGTTTATCCACACGGCTCCACTGATACTCTTCCGTTTGCCACCATGGGTTCTGGTTCTCTTGCAGCAATGTCAGTGTTTGAATCAAGATTCAAAGAAGGGCTTATTGTAAGCGAACCAGTATAATATTTTCTGGTGGCGGATCCGGCTTTTGAGCGCAGGGGTGCATTAAAATTTTTTATATACAAATCGGTAAATCATATTATAATTCAGTAAAACCATATTATAATTCGATACAACCATATTATATTCGGTAAAACAATGATAAATTTTAATATAAATTGTTCAAATAGAATACAAATACTTAAAAATATAGTAATATGAGAGCTTAATACTACTTGTTTATCCGTTGCTTTCTCAATGACATGAATGTCTCCATTGTATCATCTTCATTAGTTAATTAAACTAGAATAGATCGCCATGCTCAATATCCAAGTGGGCTTACAAATTTGATCATGATCAATTGCTTTGTGGATTGTCTCTTGATTAGTTGGTGTTTATCCCCTCAATATCGCAAGTTTCTTACACAAATATTAAAATTCAAAACACATGAACTGACCGGAGATGTCAGGAACAGGATCACCTTCAACTAACACGTGATCGCCGATCGGCTACTTGGTGCATGTGAGCCTTGCGGTGGCGATGGCGGCGTCCGCGAGCCTTGCGGTGGCGATGGCGGCGTCCGCGATATGGCGGTGGCGTGGCGGCGTCCCATGAGCCGCCATGGCGATGGAATCGCGCTGACTCTTCGGGTCCTGAGCGGCTGGGCCTATCGATGTACAGAACTACAGAAGCAAATTGACGTGAGTCCTGGGCTGGGCCTTGGTGCCATGCGGGACTGGGAGATGGACGGAATGAACGAACCTGCTGGCCTGCTCTGCTATGTACTGTATACCAATTATATTACTCTACATATTGCATGACATGCGGGCCAAAGGGGGGTCGGTGGACCCCCCTGGGCCCTGACCCCCTTTGGATCCGCTCCCTATTTTTTTTTTTTCGAATACGCAAAAGGTTTGCGATCTTTGTATTAAGTAGAGAGAAACCAAAGTTCACACAACGCGCCACAAATGACGCACTGTGGGGAAAAGAGGTATACAATCAGCTCGGCCCACCCTAGCGGAAGGATAAAAAGACGCTATTACTCGCTAATCGAACAACCTAGAGGCTTCCGACTATCAGGCATGACGGCTAGCGTGTCGCCTCGATCGCCTCGGTGTCCCCGGCGAGTATCCGCCGCAGCGCCTCCTTATGAGAGGGGTTGGGGTCCACGAGGCAGTTGTCGTGCGCCTCCTTCTCTCCGCATTGTGGGCTCCCCGCAACGGTCGATGTATCCCAACCGCTGCATCGCCAATATCTCGCCCCGTTTCGCAACCGGGAAACGCGAGAGCGGCTAAGCGGCGATCCTCCTGCTGCGGTGTGGCAATGGTGGCGACGGCGACTTCTGCACGGGAAGAGGTAGGAATGGCGAGGACACCTTGCGCATCACCCTCCCTGCGAACCTTCTCATCCTCGCGGTAAGGGAGCCGGCTGAAGAGGCGACCGCATCCCCGCTAGCAGGGGTCGATACGGTATCCACGACGTCGTGCTGACCTTCCGGGGTAGCGCGCCCTTGTTCGCCTGCATCGGTCCGCCGGGTGGCCACTCCAAATCGTCCACCGTGGCCGCCTCAACGCCCGATGGTTCGTCGAACACGAGCCGCATTGGCGTGATCGGCGGATCCGTACCGAGTGGTCACCGGGCAGGCGGGACGGAAGGCGAAGGCCGAGGCGTCGGACCGTGTTGGGGAGGATCCTGTGGGGCCTCCACGACCGGCGGTGGCAGCGGGCGACCCGATTGTCGCGAAGCCCCCTCGAGCATCATCGGGTCGTCGCGGCAGGTCGCGACCGTCACCGCATCCAGACGCGACAACCTCCGGACATCGGGTCGACCACGGCCTCGTGTCCGGTCAACCCACGGTGCGGGGACATTGCCGAACGCCCACGGTGCATGTCGCCGGGCCGGGCGGGCGTCGACGCCGACGCCGCCGCCATCGCCGCCGCCCTCACCGACTCCCCAGCCGGCGCAACCCGGATCGCGGTCCGCAGCAGGCCAAGAGAAGTGTCGATAGCCCCAGGCCCGGCATCCACAAGGCGACGGTCCGAGCCGGCGCCACACTCAACCAGGTTGAGAACCGCCGCCGGTTGACTCCGACGCCGCCAACGCCGCAACCGAGGTTTGTTGTCGCCCGTCGCGGCAGCAACAGGGGCCCCAATCAGAGCCGATGGCGCACCGTGGTCGACGGCCCGCGCGATGCTTCCGGGCCTCCCGCCAGAACCGTGTCGCCGCCTCGAGGCAGCTTGCGATCCCTAGCAAGGTGATGGAAGCCGCGGCAACGGTGGCAGCGCCCAAGGCAGCCGACAGATGCCACACGGTGTGAGTAGGATAAACAGTTGAGGCACCTTGTAGCGGCCGGCGGGGATCTTCCGAGGAGGTGGTCGCTGGTTAGCCTCCGCTGGGGCCGTCGGCTGCGCCGCTTGGCGGGGAAGGATGTCACGCCACCCCTCCGCGTTGGGGGCGGACACCCGTCCACGGGCGACCGAGGCGCTGTTGGGCGGAACACGACCTTCCACGGGTCGAGCAGAATGCCGCTCACCAGATGTGCCCGGGTCTGCGTCGTGTTCCCCGTCTTCTTCGAGGCCGATCCGCCCCCTATTATTTTCTGTATTTAACTATGTTGGTGACTGAAGTAATGAAGTTGCATTTGATGGTGTTTGGTATGATTGCAAAAGTTTAATATTAAATTCCTTTTTATCTTCTAGAGGGAGGAGGGAATACAACTGGTGTCCGATGCGATCCTCGCTGGTATCATGAATGACCTCGGCAGTGGGAGCAACGTTGTTGTCTGCGTGATAACGAAGGTATGCATTTTCAGTTATTTTAATAGAATCACAGCCTTACATAGCCAAGCGCTGGTCCGAATCCATTGCAAAAGGCCAAATTAACATGTGTTTACAAGATTTTAGAGCATAACATCCACATCTTGTGTGGAATAGATCAATCTCAACTGCAAGATGCATTTTCTGTTTATTGAGTAAAATTCAGAACACTGCAACTGTTGAATAAAAACCGAAACAAAATGTATAATATTTACGAGCTGTTTTAGTGTGGTTGGGGGTACATGCTGGTTACTCTCTGTTCATAAGCAATTAATTAGAATTAATTAATTTTTAGTACAAGGTTAGTACAGTAATTGTGTCATGCACCACACAACGGAACTTGGGTCTCATCGGCCGCACGCCGCCGGCCGGCCGGCCGCACCATTATTGTAAGCTAGCTAGCATTGCTCCGTGTGACTGATTGATGTGTGTGTCACGGACTCATGAATACGCCGACCGCCATATGGCCGATACCGGGACGGCGGTGCCGAGCGGCTTCCCGATGAGGTCGGCGAGGCGGAACGAGACGAAGGCGACGAAGAGCGCGAGCGGCGTCATGGTCACTGACGCGCACTGTTGGCTAGCTGGGGACTGGGGGCCGTGCGTCGTACAAGTACTCCTCTCCACGTTCCTACTCACATTAATTCATTCAATTCAATTGGCATGCATGGATCGACACGGGCATGCAGAGAAGGAATGGACTGAGCAACAAGCAGATTGTTGCAACAGGTGAGGAGGACACGCCATATCGCATCATGATGAGCGCGATCGCCATTGTTAATTACTAGCATCGATCGATTCTCGTCATAAACTCTAAACCCTAAACCCTAGCGTCCGTCGATCGCGGCAACTTGAAAGGAATTAATCGAGATCAATTAACGAACGTACGCACATTCTTCCCTCTCCAGACTTGGTAGACGCGGTGGGTGGCGACGGCTGAGGACGAGAAGCTGCTATCGGAGAGGTAGCTGCGGTGGAGAGGGCTCTTGAACAGCGGCCTCCTATTATACTCTTATTATACATTCACCATAGTACCCTTAATTTCATAGTTATATTTCGAAATTAGAATTATTTTGATTTTTGTTAGGTCAATTTTAGTATGCACCTGGTGTATATGGGTCCATCATTTAATACGCT
Source organism: Hyparrhenia diplandra (assembly GCA_015847255.1). NCBI lineage: Eukaryota > Viridiplantae > Streptophyta > Magnoliopsida > Poales > Poaceae > Hyparrhenia > Hyparrhenia diplandra. The sequence continues at coordinate 536,261 of JADLZK010007350.1, read as the reverse complement.
CCCGGTTCCTCTAAAATTGGTTCTTTTGGTTCCTATGTCTTTTTAGCCATCGGATCAGGCGTCGTGAGCCATCCATTTTTCGACAACCATTGTAAAAAAACTCAATATTTACATATTAGAGAATGAAGTCCCAAATTATATCCATAGCATTATATTTGTCAACTTTGATATGATATTTGTTGCACTTACATATGGTTTGATTTACACTAGAGATCACTAATGTCCTTATTTCCAATAATGCTCATTTGAGCTAACTATTTGCGACGCTGCATCCTGCATGCTGCTCTTTGTCAGAGATGCATTTTTGAGTAAATCGAAGAATATGAATATATTATTAGTAACCCTTCAGAGTGCTTTGCTGACCAACACTTATTGACATTATTACCAAGGGAAGATAGAATTCTTGAGGAACCACCAGTTGCCAAATCCCAGAACTTATGCAGTTATGCTAGTTCGAAGGGATTCAGCTTCACCAAGGGGCAGACTGGTGAGTTCCTTGCTACTGAATTGTTATGTACAGGATATGGCATATCGAACGGTTTAAAGTAAATGCATGATTCTGTTTTTTTGCAGAGGTACTGTACACAAAGATCGCACCTCTAAAGGCGAAGGTTGAGGTCGCCCCCGAGGGCGGTGACGCTATGGAGGAGTGATGTTGTATGCTTGTACTCGGACAATTATATTCTGAATTTGTGTTATTTTGTTTAGTGGAGCAGCTAGAGCAAGGGAAAAAATGGAGTTCTTTGTCGTACTTGCTGAACCGAAACCAGACTTATGCCAAAGGTGTTTGACACGTTTTAAAGTACTTGTTTCCGAATGTTTTAACACCTATGATGGTATGGTATTATCTTGGAGATGTTATTACTGCTGCTGTATCGCTTGGGCGGTGCCTGTGCCAAGGGGAGAGGTAGCGTTAAAGGACTAAGTTAAGGAATGGCGCGGCATATATCATGCCTGATGCAGTATAGTTGCATGACATCTGCCTGAATTATAAAACAGGGCTCTGTCTAGAGTCTCTGCTTGTTGATCTGAGTATCAGTTCTACTGCGGCAAACATTTATCTTGATGAAGCTAGCTTCTGAAACTGTCTTCCAGATAGTAGTCTTATCATAACGCTCAATTGAGTAAACATTAGCAATACAAGATGGGTGTTGCAGTTTTCTCAATTAATTTAGCTTGATGAAAAAGCCTGAAATATATAAAAGGAACAATATTCTATCGAAGTCTTATCATCAGTTGGGGTCATCAATTTCTGTGACACGCAGTTTCTTTAATTTGGTTGGCCGTTTTATTTGGCACGTACTCGGAGCGAAGCATGCATGAGTTGGCAGATATATAGTTTGTCGGCCCGGCCTCAAGTGCCACATCAGGCACAGACGCTTTTATCGAGAGAGAGAACACAAGTGCCGCTTCAGAATGATGGCCGGATAGGTACTTAATTTGGTAGTATGTATAAAGTAAAATATACCGCTCCATATCTGGTAACATTTTGAAGGTAAAATAAAGTGTTTAAAATAGTTATTAGTTGTAGTAACTAGGAGTAATAGTACAAGGTAACAAGTCGCAAAAAAATAGTACAATGTAACAGTAGCAAATGAAGGAGTACCTTATACCACTAACAGAACAGCAGCGCATGATTTAACTATTAGCAGTAGCCACCAAGAATAGAAGAAGGCAAGATTTTTTACGGCCTCGCCGACATCGTCGCCGCCGGGGATCGAAGCTAGCGACGACATTTGAGTTGAATGAAGCTATATCAGACTTGGACTTGACAGAAATTCTCTTTAGTAGGAGGAATTTTACCTGGAGTAACATGCAAGCCGATCCTCTCAAGCTAGACTGGATCTTTACCTCAGCTGAGTGGAACCTGACTTTCCCAGGCTCATATGTACAACCTCTGTCAAAACCAGTGTCTGATCACATTCCATATGTGCTTCACATCTCAAGTTGCATTACCAATTAAAAAAACTTCGGATTTGGGAATTTGTGGCTTGACCATCCAGTTTTTTATTTTTGATACAGTTGACCTGCATTGCAACATTTCAGCCTTCTATGCTAATGCAGCAAAATATTTGTCACAAAAGTTCAAACAACTAAGAGTTGGCCTGAAAGCTTGGAGTAAAAGCATCTCCAACCTGAACAGACTTGTCTGCAACTGTAATTGGAGCCTCCTGCTCCTAGATGGGTTAGAAGATCAAAGAAATCTTTCAAGAGGTTGGAATCTGCATTCAGAAGATTGGTCAAATCTCATATGAACAAGCTGATGGAATCTAAAAGGCTTTATTGAAGACAAAGGAACACTGTAAGATGGGTTAAACTTGGGGATGAAAATACACATTCTTTCATATCATGGCAACCATAGCTCACAAAGAAAATTTTATTGCTCCAGCCTCCTCGAGATTCCCATCCCCGTTTTATGAGCCTGCTCGGCTTCATTGTTTTGGCATGGCATGGCGCTGTATGCAGCTGCTGCATGCGCGTGGATGCTTTTGTAGCCAGCCGATCGAGGACAAAGGTAGATTTCTTGTTGACTACAATTTCGTAACATAGCACGTTATACGCTCAGATTGTGTGTGCGGTTGAGGTAACCTGAGAGCTGAGTTAGTTTTCAAGTTTCAATCCTTAAAAACACACACGTAGTATGATGATCCATTATCTTGAGTGGGAGCTGTATCGGTCTATTCACGTACGGGCCGCGCGCCCTGCAGCTCGTGAAGTGGGCGGGCCTAAGAGAATGGAAAAGAATGCTGGAGGTTTGATAGCTAGTACACCGCATGCCTTGTTGCCTTTATTTTACAGTAGGGACTCCTGAGCTCCTCCTGTTTGGCTGTTTCCTCAAAAATTGTAGTATTGTAATGATTACCAATATGAATAAGAACAAATGTTCCCTGCAATCTGTTAATTGTTGATGTGGACACTTTAGATCCATTGTCTTTGAGTGGGAGCTGCTTGCCGCGCGCCCTGCAGCTCGATCGTGACGGCCGGAGGGCTTAGCCTCGGTGCAAGTGGATCGGATTACAGTACACTCTTGGACGGTTGCACTTGATGCACCAAAGGTGCTGCTGTGTCGATCCTCCTCCTCCGCGCTGCAAGCTGGATCGGGATTCCCATTCGCTTTCATGAGACTGCTCGACTGTGCAGCTTTATGTCATCTCCTCCTTGGATCTTGTGTGGGTTTGATCATCGTATCATCGGCTCATGATCGGCTGTTGCAGCCACTGTGGTGCTGTCTGCTTCAGCTGGTTTGTACCTACTGGGTACTGCTTTTTATAATTATTATATTACAATTCACTTAGCCAGAAAGGGTGAAATCACGGTAGTTTTATCAATGTGACGATGGGGATAATTGCTAGCTGAGCAATTACTTCCTGATGTACTCAAGGTTTGCCTTTGGTCTTGGATGCCGGCCTTGCTCTTTCTAGGCTTGGCAGGAGTCGGAAACACACTTGACTCACCAAACCATGCAACAACCTAAGCAAAGAAGGAACCGTAATCCGATCGAGCCCGATGGGTTTAGCACGCGTCCCGCGTCCGGCAGTCTGCATGTGGAGGTTGTTTACTTGCTATAACTTCTATCACATCAAATAACTCCGGCAAATGCATGGAGCATTAAGGGGATGTTTGGATCTCGCCGCTGTCGGCCACGCAAAACATTGGCAGGTTGTGGCGACCGCAGCTGCGTCGGCATTTATCAAATAATGCATACTGGATGAAAAAAGTCAATTTTGTATTAAATACTTGCTATTTATCAACTAATCACTATTATTAATCATGTTGATGATAGCGTTTGATTTGGAAAAAATGAGGGTACATGCGGCTTTTATGTTCTCTCTTAATTTATCTTAGAATTCTTAGAATGCACCATATTACATGACAAAGAGAGTACGTGTGTTAATAAGAATTGAAAGTTTCACAACGCTATTTGAGCACTAATTGTTGGCATGTAATAAGTTCTCAGTACACTGTCTAGTTTTCCTGTTGCTGCACACTTGTCTGGTGCTGTTATCTTCTTGCATTGTTTTTTGTAGGTCTCGTAGCCTATGAGTCAGTGTAAGAAGGTCTGTTGTCCTATGTCTAAACTCGATGTATGTTGCTACTCGGTATTTCCGTTTATAATGGAAATGGGTTTTTTCCTCGGTTCAAAAAAAATTTGAGCACTAATGGAAGAGAAGAATACTCAGAACAATAGGAATTTCGAAATGTGGAAACATCTGATGTCTTTGGTCTATTCGGGCGGAGGATAGCTCATGACTGCTTTGCAACAGGAACTAAACTCCTTCATCGAAATATACCTACATCTAATGTGTGCTACTTCCTCCGTCCCAAAATGAATGCAATTTTGGAACAATGTTGTCGATTCGGCTAGATTGGGCCGAATCCGACACGTGTTCCTCGTTCGATGAAGCTCCGGCGATGGAGTGCGGGGCTGCAGCTTCCCGCCGGCGGCGACGAGCAGCAGCCGCGAGGATCGAGGTAGAGGGAGGGGGCATGGCGGTGCAGCGGTGGCGGCCGGGCGGCGCGTCGTCTTGCTGATGGCGCGCCCGGCCAGCTTGGGGGGCGGCGCGGTGGCGGCGGCGGTCGGTCGGGCTGGGAGTTGGAGAGCTGAAGATATTTTTTTTTGCTTGCTTGTCCCCTAGAGATTACATGCCTCTTGCTTATATAGCCCGAATAGCGGGACTTGTAATCTAAGCAATCTCTATAAGGTTTCCTTATACGATTGGAATACCTTTTACAAGCATATCCTATTTTATTCTTTCCTAATAAGGGTCTCCCTTATAGATGAGATATCCCCTTGCACACAAAAACTACCTAAGATAATCCTAACTTGAATCTGAAGCGAACTCGGACTCGCGCTGGAGAGAGGAGGTGGCGGCGGCGAAGGGGCCCCCCCAAGGCTGCCGCGCCCTGCCCCCCTCTGGGCCGGCGGCGTTGCGTTGGGCCCATCTAGCCACTCTCGGGTGGCCCAAATCGTTCATGACATCTCCCCACCGTTCGACGAGGCGGCGCGTCCAAGTGCCGCCCAATCCACCACGAGGGGCGGGGGCAGCCCAATCGAGAGGTGAGCACTCCAGGCCCGAAGTAGAAGACGAGGACCGCTCCCGTCGAAGTCGCCGCGGGGCACCGGGCGCGCGTCGCCGGGCGGGCGGTCGGTGGAGGTCGCCGGGGTAGATGCTGAACTTGAAGCTCGGGGGGCCGAAGGGACGTGCCGCCCATGCACGACGCATGACGTTGGCGCCGAGGGTCCCCGGATACGATCATCTGGCGGGTAGGCGGAGGAGACGTGTAGGTGTAAGTCGTTGGTACTGTCACCTTAGCATGTAGCTGCCGACAGTAGACGTGACGGATTGATGTGGGCGGCGAGGAAGTGAAGTCGAGGAGGGTGCCGTAGAGGAGGTCACCGGCGCGCTCACGGGCGCCCCAAATGCATCGCTGCGTTCTCGCTGTACCGATGGTGACGTTCCCCATGCGGAAGAAGATGTCGCCGTTGTTGTCGAAAAGAAGGACTGTGGCGCCCTCGATCCGCTTCGTCGGCGCGTGCTGAAGGAGGAGGAGGACGTATGCTGGGAACGCCTGATCCTCCCGTGGGCGGTTGGGAAGGTGGAAGCCCAGTGCTACGCCATGCGTGGGCGTCCTCCCCCATCATGAAGCCTTGAAGAAGCTCTGAGGCGGCTGGGATGTAGTAGCGATGGAAGTACCTCACGATGCCATAGTGGAGGCTCCATTCGCGCCGTAGCTCCCATTTCGATGGCGTTGGAGATGATCCCTAGCTTCATGTTGGTCGTCGCTGCTGCGAAATCAGCTCCGTGATCGTGTCGTTCGACGTCAGGCCGTCGATGTCATCCATAGCAACAGCGGGCGTTGCTGGCCTGGTGTGCGATCACCCAGGGCGGCCATGATGTCGTTGTCGATGTTGCCAGTGCCACCGTGGTGGCCGCCGTTGTCGGCCGCCGATGCGGCCCGAAATGCCGCCCTCGCTCGTTATCGTTATAATCGGCGTGCGAGGTCGATGGCCTCCTCCATCGAACGGGGCTCAAACCATTCGAGTGCCGTCCGCAGCGAGGTGTTTAGGCCTTCAACGAAGAGGCTGACGCGGTGGCGCTGTCCCTCAAAGTCCATGCGTGATGCATAGACGTGGAAGGCGTCGATGTAGTCGTCCGGCTTGCCCCCCGGGAGGGCGGCGGCGTGTATGCCGCCATGGCATCGAGTGTCGAGGTGGTCCGAAGTGGTGTCGCCGGCGCCGGTGAACTCGTCCCACTCGAAGCGGGGACTTCTTCTTGGGCAGTCGATGTACCGGGCACTGCGGCCAGACCGTGAGGTGGAAGGCGGCGTAACTCACATAGTAGTCCGGTCGATGTCCGTTGAGCTCGAAGAAGAGCTCCGGCCTTGCGAATCCGGAGGTCGGGGTCGCCGCTGCCGCCGAACTCCCGGACGTGAAAGGCACGTGGACGAAGCGGGGAGGGTGCAGCTCGCGGCAAAGATCTTCCGGGCGCCGCGGGTGGCGCCGGGGGGCGGGGCCGGCGCGCCCTGTGACGCCATCTCGCCGGGAGAATCCCGCGCGCAGATGCGGTGTCGGAGGGGGAGGAAGGTGCAACCGATGCCGCGGTGTCGTCGATCTTGCCGTCGTTGACGGCCGGTCGCGCCAAGTACAACGCCATCCGCCTCCTCGAGCCGGAGGATAGGAGGATCGGAGCCGGCGCCGAGGGCCGGCGCGGGGAGGGAAGCGGCGGTTGGGGCCGGCCCCGTGCCTGTGGCGGCCGCCGCAGGGCCGCCCTCGGCGTCCGCCGTGGTGCGTCTTGGGATGAAGACGTTAACTCCATCCGACCGAGGCGATCCTCAATGTCGCCGGCGCTTGCGGATCCGGGCGCGCGGATGGGCGCCGAGAAGCTCGCGCAACGCATCGCTGAACTCCTCGTATCTCGGAAGCCATGGGTGGTGGGAATCGCCCCGGTCTCCGGATACCACCCCGCCGATTCGGCTAGATTGGGCCGAATCCGACACGTGTTCCTCGCTCGATGAAGCTCGGGCGATGGAGTACGGGGCTGCGGCCTGCCGCGGCGCGCGAGCAGCGACGAGGATCGAGGTAGAGGGGAGGGGCATGGCGGTGCAGCGGTGGCGGCGGGCCGCGCTGCAGGCGTCGCTGGCAGCCGGCTGCGCCTGCGGCTCTTGTGGCTGGCGGGCGCGCTGGTGGAGGCGGGGCGGGGGCCGGGAGTTGGAGAGTCGAAGATTTTTTTTTTTTTGCTTGCTTGTCCCCTAGAGATTACATGCCTCTTGCTTATATAGCCCGAATAGCGGGACTTGTAATCTAAGCAATCTCTATAAGGTTTCCTTATACGATTGGAATACCTTTTCCAAGCATATCCTATTTTATTCTTTCCTAATAAGGGTCTCCCTTATAGATGAGATATCCCCTTGCACACAAAAACTACCTAAGATAATCCTAACTTGAATCTGAGAGCGAAACTCGGACTCGCGGGAGAGAGGAGGTGGCGGCGGCAAGGGGCCGGCCCCCAGGCCTTGCCCCCCTGCCCCCCCTCCCGGGCGGCGTTGCGTTGTGGCCCATCTAGCCACTCTCGGGGTGGCCCAAATCGGTTCATGACAAATGTTATGTTTTAGTATATCCAGTTTGATCAATTATAGATTAAAAAGTATAAATATTTGTTATATCAAATAAATACCATTAGATTATTTACTAAATATATTTTCATAATAAATTGATTTAGAACCATAAATGTGAATAATATTTTACTAGAAACTTGCTGGTCAAACAAGAGTTACATTAAATGGCATAGGGACAGAGGTAAAACTTTTGTGGCAGGAAAGAAACAGTGGAACATGCTATTTCTAACATGCAAGTATGTATCTTGAAGGTGCCAAAGCCTACGAATGCAAGTATGTATCTTGAAGGTGCCAAAGCCTACGAATGCATTTGTCAAAAAAAAAAAAAAAAAAAAAAAAAAGCCTACGAATACAGCCAATCCACAACTGCATGAGCCTGCAAGAAGTCACAGCCGGGCACACGTCACCGGCCCGGGTGGGTTTGTGTGGATGGGTGATTTGACCGAAAAAACACACACACACACACACACAAATTAAACTTACTCAGCACGCAGCATCAATGGTAATTAAAGATATGCCAAAGCCATGACGCATGTATCGAATGATCACGTACTACTACCTAAACGTATTAACCATGTTTTTTTTTTCATTTGCGTTGGTGGCTTTCGTAACCACCACCGACGAAAGACCACACTTAATCAATGGATTGACCATGGTGGTTTTTAGACCCACCAAAAATCCCACGGTTAATCAGAAAAATATATAAAAAGGAAAAAACACAGATTTCAAACCCCTAACAGGCGAGGATCTGGCCCAACCGCTGGATCCGGCCGCTGCAACGCCGCCGTCGCCTAGATATCCTCGCCCCGTGGGCGAGGAGGTCGTGGTTCGAGAGGGACCGCTGGATCCGGTAAGTGCGCCGCCGCTTCGTCGGGATCGTTCACGCCGCCGAGGAAGGCCCAAGGTCATGCCATCGGAGGAAGGGCCCAGGTCGTCGCTGCCGAGATCCGGGCCTGGTTGCTGGTGTGCTATCGCCGCTGGAGCCGCCGCGCCACCACCGGATCCGCGGCGACACTGGAGCATCGTGGCCTTGGAGGTGGAGCGCCTGCGGGAGGTGGCATTGGCCACCGCGTGCCATGGGAGGGAGGGCCAGCCCACGCCACGCCGCCCCATATCACCGCCACGGCGCAATAGGAGGAAGGGACGGGACGGGGCGGGGGAGCGAAGGGCGCAGGGACTTAGATTCGCAAGAGACAGAGACTTCGAAAGAGAGTGAGAGTGGGCTAGGTGGGGTGAAAGGAGGATACCCTAGATGTGGTTTATATATGATAGCAACAATATCCACCACGGTTAATCGATTTACAGTGGCGGTTACAATAACCATCATGGTTAATTAAAACCCACTAAGGTTAATCAAGACATTAACCGTGGCAGTTTTTTTAAATCGTCATGGTTAATAAAAATGAAAATGCCTTGTAAAAGATTTCTTGTAGTAGTGGATGATACCGTCTACATATAGTTTAAAAAATCTAAATAATGAATACTTAGAACTTTAAATAATTTATTAAGATAAAAAAAGTTATGTTCCGTTGATGCCACTTTGGATGTTTAAATCTCTAATCGAAGTGTACTTAAATGCGCAAATCATCAGCCACCGTTTTTTTTTCTAACGTACTTTGTAGAGTTCCATATAGATTTTGTGCAACGTCATTTTCGTCTAATCTCCTATGGTGGTCAAACAGTTGTACCGTGTAAATATAATTAATAGAGAGTTAAATGTCTCAAGGTTGACTAAAATTATAGGGAAAAAATACAAAGATTTATGACATGAAATAGATATACCATGAAAATGTAATTAATTAATAAAAAATCTAATAATACTTGTTTGGTATCATAAATGTTATTCTGTATTATATAAATTTGGTCAAATTCTTAAAATGCTTGATGACACTCTCCGAAAATTAATTAAGTTTGGGGTAGAAATTAAGTTTGTGGAACTCTTAAGAAGCTAGGCATGTGGTTTTTCCGTTTATTCTCCAATATAAGAGAAATCCAAACTTAATAACCAATTTTTTATTGTTTAGTCATTTGTAAAATAAAAAACTTCTAAAAAAAAGAGTTCCACCACAACAGACTTGTTATTTAACAAAAAAAATCATATAGCAAATGGCTATAGATGGCGTGTGTTGCCACCGAGATTTTAGAGATAACATGTTTAATATTTTACAAAATCATACAACACATTCAATTTGTTCCTCTAAAAAAATCTATAATTTCCTCTAAAAATCCATAAATAACCTACCTAACAAGGATAGGACACCTTTAGGACTTGCTCTCCTGGCCGTAAACTCTGTTCAGTTGAAAAGGACGGCACACACTGTGGCATGGTATATAGCATTTGCGGCCTCGAATTAATAAAGGTGACATGCATGTGCTGGCTTGAACATGATATTAGGGTGTGTTTAGTTGGTGAAATATTTTGGGTTCGCTACTCTTTGTAGCACTTTTTAGTTTTGTATTTGATAATTATTGTCCTATCAAGAACTAACTAGGCTCAAAAGATTCGTCTCGTACTTTTCAGCCAAACTATACATTTTATTTTTTTTATTTACTTATATTTAATGCTTCATACATGCGATAAAAGATTTGATGTGACAGAATCACTGTAGCACTTTTTGGGTTTGCTTTTCACGAACTGAACACCCCTTTAGTTCACTGGTTCGGAGTTAGGAGTGAATCCAAACATGATATCAGTTAACAGATTTTACGAGTGTCTCAAACATGGTATTGCAAATAATAATTGCAGATAAGGTAGATAAGTATAGAGAAGTATCAGTACTAGTCACACACACACACACACAAAAAGAGCGCACAGAAAATGGATCTGCTTTGCAAGTGCTGTGTCCTCTGGCTCACATGGTCAAAAGCGCCGTTAGCACTACCAGTAGCACAGTAGCAGCTTGTCCTCTGCGCAAGCGTACTGTTCAGCTATTCTATCCATGAGCCGGCCCGTCGTGGAGCAGCGCAGCTAGCCCTGCGGGGCCCTAGCTAGCTGCAGAAACTGTTGTATTCTACTACGTACTCTGGCATTCACGTTGCGGCTAAAGAATGCAACTGGCATCGACACGCACATTCGGATCATGCATACATGTCGATCCCACTTGTCGTGCTAGCCCATCAAATTACGACGGCCGTACCGGTAATACCATGACACTCGATCGGTTTCTCCTTAGCATCGAAGAGCATCTGAGGGTCATGCATCTCTCCGGCCAGCATCCAATGTGCGTACACGCACGCACGAGCGAGAGAGTGGTACACCGATCGATCGATTCTTCCACAACGAGACGCGAGCCTTTGGCCTATATATTCAGCAGCAGTCGTTCATTTTCATTCATGCCTCCAACTCCTACAAGAGTAGTAAATACACGTACACATCCACTCTCTGTGCCTATGGCGACACCTAACATGGCAGCCGTGTCCTCCGCCGCCGGGGGAAGCTCACTTCCGACGTGTGGAGTTTCTTCTCTTTGTTGCGGGCCGACGCCGACGCCGGCGGGAAGGAGAAAGCGAAATGCCCCAAGTGTTCACGGGAGATGAGCGCCACTAGAGCAAATGGTACATCGCACTTGCGCCGACATCCCTGCTGCGCCCAGTGGCTGAAGACGGTGGCGGCGGCGGCGGCGGCGGCGGCGGAGGAGGAGGAGCCGGTGGCGGAGGAGCTGGAGACGGAGGAGGAGCCACTTGTTCGTCGTGCAGCTCCCGTCAACATCCCCAATTACCGCGAAGATCTGGAGTATTTCGAGAAGCTCCACCTCGGCGACATTATTCCCGACATACATGATATCATTCGGCGCATTTGAGATGCTGGTACACAATTTCACATCAGTCTCCTACCACCTTCTGTTCTTCTTCTTCAGTCGTTCTCAGAGTGCATGCATATTATATTCCTATATTTGGCTAAGCTACATTAAATCGAGAGTCTTTCCCCTAGCTAGTCAAGTCACACTCTTGACGACGCGACTGCGGGCCGCCTAGCCTCGCCTAGATCACTTCGCCGTCCGCGCGCTCCTCCGGCCGAACGTGTGCTGTCGCCGCTGGAGCCGCGTGCGCGCCATCGGCTGCGTAGCTCGTCACCGCGCTACCGCGCGCGGGCCTCACCCGGCCGGCCCGCTCTATCATCCAATAGTCAAGCAGGAACGCGCTCGCGGCCCGCGCCATTGCCGCGCGGCCGAAGATGTCGTTATCAGCGGGTACTGTACTACCACTGTTGTGAGACTATTGCTGTATGCAACAAAGGAACATGATAACCCTAGCTAGCCGTTCTGCTTGCGTCCATATATATATAGAGTAGACAATGTTTCCTCGGGGGATGCACTAATGTTTGTCACTGCACCAAACAAAATTACAATAATTGAATAAATTTGTTGGCAAAGTACTTAGTACTAGTCTGCTGAGATTCTCGTCTGTCCTTTGCTTAAGATTTTGCATCATGCATGCTGATTAGGCCGGAGACACCGAAGCATGTGCATCGATGTAATCTCCACAGAAAGGATTTATTGGTGCATGCGCCTGTCAAACCAATCGAGGAACCTAAGTAGTACAGTACTAAGTATCTATTCTATAGCTATCAGAAGTCACGACGTTAATTCCATGCATGTAATCTAGGGAGCTACGGGTTCGTACAGAAAAGCAAGCACAATCAGGACACATGTCGCATGCCCATGTGACCACGCAATTCGTCGATCTCTGAGGCTGGTACAGTGGCGGGCCTCTTAACACACCGTACCTCGCATAATCATCTCCAGTTCGATCTGTTTTAGTAGATTCTGATCCATTAAATATGTTTCCAATCATTAATGGAAATGAAAGCCCGCCCAAACAAGCAAAAACAGTAACTTAATCTGCTGACATTTGCTATTTGTCCATAGCCAAGCATTTCTTGGCTAATTTATAACCAATATGAAGTTACCGTAGTAAGTATCTAAACTTTTGTGCTGGTATGTTTTCCATACGCAGGTGTTGTTGATCGATCGTTGATGCATGCAGTTCGCTGAAGCAGTTGGCTAGTTAATAAAGATCTTGGTGGTGTTTTTAAACTATTTATTTACTTGTTCCATTCCCATCGTAGTATGTGGGTGAATGTATTGTTGTTGTGATGAGGCATCTCATCGGTCGCGCTTTCTATATATGCGTGTATCAGGTCTCATAATTAATGTATATTTTTGGTTGGACCATTAGTTGGACCTCACTCCTCATCGAGACATCTCATCTGTCGCCTTGTGCACGTGCCCTGCAACGTCTCTCTCTCAAGACTGGCTTCGAGCAAACCCTGTCACTGCATGCAAAAATAGCATCATCATTGCATCATTCCTGCATGCGTCATGCGGGCTCCACCACTGCATGCATCCCTACCACTCGTCCTGATATCCTATAGTTATTTTTTATTTAAATATAAGAAACTGCCACTAAAAAAAGCACTATTTTTATAGGGCATTCTCACCAACAATCGGATGTCATATCAGGCATTTTCATTGAGTGGCATCTTAATTAGCTACCTTACGAGCATATAATTTGGGGGTTTTGTGTTCTGAAGGAGAGGAAGTGATCATAGACTCCATTCCTGATGACATTTCTGTAATTGTTGCTAACAATTAAATAATGAGTATTGAGAATCCCAAATTGAAGAAAAGAAAACAAACAAACGACTATATATGCAAATGATATTGTGTTCAGGGCCTCAGAGGCAGCAACAGTTGGGAAGGTATGGCGCGCAACAGCTAGTGAGGGAAAGCTGGGAACTGGGAGGACATATAGATGGGATGGGAGGGGCGAGGCGGGCGGCGGTGGCCGGCCTGCTGCCACTGCACGCGTTGCGTCGTCGTCGTGGTGTTGCCGTTGGCCGTGGGCAGTGTCCGGGGGCGTGCGTGCGTGCGCACCGCATGCCATGCATGCATCCATCCGAGAGCAACTCCAACAGTTTCTCATTTGTGGTTTGACATTTGTCCTGATTTGCCAACTCTCAAATCTGCCAAATCCAAAAAAAGTTCATCAGCAAGCATACTTTATTTGGCAAACTTGATCTAACTTACATCGGGGAACCCTGAAGAGAAATAAAATTATGTTTACGTCCTTCGACCTCTTGAAAGATAAATATCCGAGGCGTTGAGGGTCAGACTTGCATGGGCCACCCGGGTCCATGGCAGCAGGACCAGCTGGGTGTTGGCGAACGGCACCGGCGAGGAAGCCACCACCCTGTCCTTGACCGGCCGAATGTGATGGATATTGCATCGTGAGAGCCCTGCGATGCGATCAGGCATTGTCGCTGCAGTACTAGTACACTCGACTACCTGCTGTTGTCACTCATATCAGTTGCATCCAAGCATATAGTATATGCTACATGGTCACACACGGCCTGGCCCTGCTCATGCATGTTTTGTGACCCATGTAGCATATACTTTCTCCGTTTCAAATTATAGTTCATTTTGGCTTTTCTAGATTCATTTCTTTTATCATATATCTAGACATAGTGTATAACTAGATGCATAGCAAAATCAATGTATCTAGAAAAGCCAAAGTAAACTACAATTTGAAACGAAGAGTCCTATATGCATGGATGGTCACACATCGTGAGAGCCCTGCTCATGCATGTTTTGTGACCCAGGAAGATAACGGTGAAATACATAGTACGCAGCAAATCAGCAATATATACCATAGTATAACAGCTAGATTAATCTACGGTTAATCTCATCTCATGCAAACCCGTACGTACATACATATCTACAACCCAAAAATCTAATCTACGGTCAATTTTAGCAGAGAATTGGTGAGTAATTAATTAATAGGCACTACAACTAGTGTCAAGCTTACAAATAAATCTACGGCCGCCTACTCTCGTCGTGTTTCCTTTTGGTATTCGGGTAATTGCTGTGGCTACCTTCTGCTGGTTCAGAGATGCCCGTGTGCGCGAATTTGGTTGGCATGATATGAGCCTCGTGTTGGGTAGTTTATGTTAATTCGGCCCTCCATCTTAAGGTTGCTGACCTGTTCAACTGAATCCTGTGCACAAAAAAAAAAAAAAAATCTGATATCACTCACATACTTACCTTCCTCTTGCACGGGCTGATTATACAAATTGGAAAAAAACCACCCTCACTACAGGGAAGCGGCTGCTTTGCCGAGTGCTTAGTGCACTAGGCAAAGGCACTTATGCACTCGGCAAAGCCTTTGCCGACTGCCAAACTCGGCAAATCCCACTCGGCAAAGAATGACTCGGCAAACCAATCTTTGCCGAGTGCCAAATGTCGCCGCCCAGCTTGGCGAAGGATTCGCCCGAGTGCCATGTCGATACTCGGCGAATCCAACGTCGAACCGTTACGAATGGACACTCCTTTGCCGAGTGCCCGGCGTCGGGCACTTTCGGCAAAGATTTGAATATTTTAAATTCTTTGCCGAGTGTTACCTTAGTGCTCGGCAAAGCACCGCCTTCTACAATAAAAAAATATATACTTTGCCGAGTGCATTCCCTGGCGGCACTCGGCAAAGTGATGGTCAATTTTGCCGAGTGTCGTCCTTGCACTCGGCAAATCTCCATATTTGCTTTGAATGCAATTTTAATTTTTTTTGCTGTTTTTGTTGTTTCTTGCTGCAAATACACACACATATATACTTGTCGGGGACCTAAATATTGGGCCTCCGAGACATTCTCAAACTACGAGGATTTGTCGGCTGCCAAGGCCCGATAAAAAACCTAACTTTGCTATCATCCCGCATGGAGGGACGGCCCGACGAACGATGGACCGAGCCATTGAGCCCGCGACGTTTACATGACGGCGGGCGGCCCACGAACGGCCACGGCGGCCCGCGCAAGTCACCACGGCGTGCGGAGCTTATTACGCTCACGAAGGACAAGGTCAAGGACCTCTACCGGAAACAGCGAACCCGCGACATTCCGCGTGAACCGCGGTCAAACCATGGCTCGGGCTCGACCACGCGTCTCCGATTCGCCCGGGCTGGCCTAGCTCACCGGCCTCGAGGAAATCTCCGGGTCCGTCAGGGGGGCCTAGCTCACCACCCTCGGGCGAAAAAACTCCGCCTCGCCCAGGGAGACCAGCTCTCCATCCTCGGGTGAGGCAAGCCCAACTGCCCGAGTCTGGGGTCGCCGACCCTGGGCGTGGGAGGTTCCGTCGGAGGAAGGGAAACCGCCGCATTCAATGCGATCGCCGACGGCAGCGCACACCGGTGCCATCGATTACGCCCGATCAAATCGACTGCGAATCGTCTCCCCAATCCGGTGATGGGACACAATGCGAGAACCGGTGGCGTGCTCGCCACCGGGACGGGAACCAAGATGACACTTGTTCACTTCCCGAACACCGTCAAACCGCCCACGTTGGGCCGGACCCTCGGGCACCCGACACGCATGACGGCGGCCCACCAGGACCGGCCCTCGCCATGCGGGGGCGTGAGGGGCGCCTCCGCGGGACCCTCGGGGGCCGCGCCAAGCGAACGCACGTCCGCCATCGGATCCGGGCCGCGTGTCTTCGTCGCAACGCTCAACCCGGCCCGCCCCTCGCAACGCGCACATGCAACCGGTGCAGCCTCGGGGGATTAGCCACCTAGGCAACCACCAATGTAAACATTATCTCTCTCCTTCTCCTATAAAAGGGGAGTAATGTCTCATTAGGGAGGTTCGATTCAATTAGATTCGGTTGGACCCCATCTTCAACTCCGGATCGCAAGGAGAAAACCGCTCACCACAACCATCACCACCACGATCGTGGGGCTTGAGACCGCGTCTCTCCCACACGACCGCTGTAACCCCTACGCAGGCTCACCTTTGAGCGCTTGAGTCAACACGGCGTGGCGGCGCACCCCTGGACGTAGGGCCTCGTTGGCCTGAACCGGGATAAACCGCTGCGTCCCCGTCCGCCTTTGCGCTACGCCATCGAGGGGAGGAGGCACGCACCTACAAATCTTTTATTGCCGCACGGGGGCACCCGCCGTTCCTCGAAACGCCGATAGTTGGCGCGCCGGGTAGGTCCGCTGTAGCAATCCGCATCTCCACCAACCCTCATGGCGGCTCCGCCTTCGTTTCCACCCTCTGCCGGAAGCACGGGCTCCCCGCTGAACTCCATCATTCTTCGAACGCCGACATTCGTGACGCTTTGGCCACGACTACGAGATGATCCTTCGCCGGATCTGCCGGCCGGAGGAGAGCAAAGATCGCCACCACGGCACGCCCATCATCACGGTCGCCGCGCGAGGCGGCAAGGCGAAACCACCGCGTAAAGGCGGCTTTCAGGCCACGGATTCGAATCCGCCGACATCTCCCCGCGCCCGACTCGCGAAGGGCTCCCGGGAACCCTAGGCCTAGGGAAGATCCGTACCAGCGTCCCACTCGTGGAAGGATGCCCCGAAACCCTAATCATCGGGAACGCCTCCGCTCGGTCATACCGAGGGAGTCCCGTGAATCCACGTGGCGCGAGACCTCGGTCGAAGCCTCGCCAGAGAGCACGGGCCGGCCTCCGTCGTTCCACGGAACGCTACCCCATGGACATGCACTCGAGAGGAGCGCATCCTTCGGGATGCGAGACGACCCCGTCATGCCGCCTCCTCTAGGGTTCGATTGGGGCTGGACCCGGGAGCCGAGGGACTCGCTCTACCGCCCGAGAACAGGAACTTCATCCACGCATTCGGCGCTCCTTGCATCGACGATGAAGACGAATACTATGACCCCACGAGGAATGCTTCAACGTCGAGGTCCCGCCACAAGATGGCGATTCACCGACGTGTCAGCGAGGACGGCGTGGGCGTGCCGCCACGGGCGAGCCCCGGCACCGGCGGCTTCCGCCCCCAACCCGTAGCGGCGCCACGGCCCGCCCGGCGAAACGCTGAGCAAGACTTGCGAACCGGTTGGGCGGAATCCGCCGCGACCCGACGACTGGAGTGGAACATTCAACGAGAACGAGCCCGGCGTGGGCCGGCCCGAGCACCTCGGGCCCCTGGGCGGCGATCGCAATGCCAATGGAGCGCCACACCTTCCCGACATAGCGGCTCCGTTCAACCGGGCAAGTCTCAACGTAGCGGCGGCCATGTTGGTCTGAGATGCCCGAGCCCTCTACCGGCGAGGGAAGACGCGTCGGGGCAGGCCTCGGGCACCTCCTTGATAGGGCAGCCGTACAACAGGCGGAGAGCTCGACCTCCGAGAGATCGGGCCGTGACATCGCGGCGACAAGGAGAGTCGGGCGAAGCCGACAAGGCTCGGCCAGCTGAGCAAAGCCGGGCCTCGCAAGGCCACTCCGGGAACGCCCGAATGACAACCGCGACAACCGTCCTGTCTGGGATCGTATGGAAGACCCCCCGCCAAGACCGAGGTGCACCGACCTCGTGGGGCGGATCGGCGACAACGCAGCACGCGGCGGAGGCAGCCCACCTCGTGGGCGGCCGGCGGACGAGACGCCCATGCACGTCGGGAAGACCGGGGTACTCCCGGAGAACCTCCCGGGCCACGTGCCTTCACAAGGGACATCGAGGAGAGCACCACTCCCGCGCGTTTCGTGCCACCTAGCCACCTCGAAATATACGGAGAAACTCGTCCCGAGGTATGGCCGACGATTATCGCCCCGGCTTTTGCCAGTTCGCGAGGGGCACATGATGACAAGGTGATAATCGGGAATTCGCCCCTCGCATCTCTCCGAAGTCCGCGAGCTTGGTCGAACACCTTCCGCCCAACCTCATATCCAACGGACGGATTTGGTGAGGACCTTCAAAGGCAACTTCAAGGCACGTATCTGCGCCCGGAAATTCACCGGGACCTTCGAACTGCCGACAAAGTCCGACGAATCCCTGCGACTACATCCGGCGTTTCTCCAAGCAGCGGACCGAGCTCCCCAATGTGACGGATTCGGGCGTCATAGGGGCCTTCTTGGCCGGCACCTCATGCCGAGACCTCGTGAAGAAGTCGGGGCCCGGACTCCAACCGAGGCAAACGAACCGATGGACATCGCCACCAAGTTCGCCCGTGAGGAGGTCGTCGGGGGCTCGTTCAATCGGGCTTGGGCAAGGCGGCGCGGGGGAAAGAGGAGCCCGAGGGATCTCAACCTCGGGAGAGCAGGAAGAAGAAGAAAAGGATAAAAGCCGCAAGGGCAAGGGCCATGCCGCCCAGCGGACGATGAAGACATGGTGGTCTGCGTCGACCGCAAGGGGGCCCCGCCCCCGCCACAAGAAACCTTCGACGACATGCTCAAGAAGCCGTGTCGAACCATAGCTACCCGGTCAAGCATACCCTCGGGAGTGCAAGAAGGTACGCCAACATTTCGCCAAGCTTAAGGCAATTCCCGAGGGTGATGAGGAAGAGGCTCCCGAGGGTGGCACCAAGGGCAACGAGGAGTTCCCGAAGGTGAACAAGCGCCTTCATGATCTTCGGCGGCGGCACAAAGAACATGTCCGCACGGCAAATGCGCCGAAGGAGCGTCGGGGAGGTCTACGCCACGAGCCGGCAACCCCGGCTGCGCCAAGTGGTCGGACCAGGCCATCACCTTCGACCGATCGGATCACCCCCAAGACACATCCCGAACCGGGGGCTTATCCACCGGTGGTGGATCCCATCATCGCCAACACTTTCGGCTCACCAAGGTCCTTATGGACGGAGGGAGCAGCCTCAACCTCATCTACGAGGAAACCCTCGACCTCCTCGGTGGACAAGTCCAAGATCCGCCCGGAGGGCCGGCATTCAATGGCGTCGTCCCGGCAAGCAACTTAAGCCCCTCGGGCGAGATTGACTTGCCCCGTGTGCTTTGGAGACCCCTCGAACTTCAGGCGGGGAGACTCTCACATTTGAGATTCTTGGGGTCCGCGGTACTTACCACGCACTCCTCGGACGGCCTTGTTACGCTAAGTTCATGGTCGTCCCGAACTACACGCACCTCAAGCTCAAGATGCCGGGGCCAAAGGGTGTCATCACCACGGCCCCTCACACCATCACGCATATGAGTGCGACGTAGAGAGCGTGGAGTACGCCGAGGCACTCGCCATTGCCGAGGCACTCATCGCTGACGCCCGCGGCTTTGACGAAATCACGATCGAGCACGAGGCCAAGCGCCGCGAGCTCGAGCCCTCCTCGGGCACAAAGAAGATCCCACTCGATCCCAAGAACCGAAGGAGAAGGCTGGCGACCATCAACTCGGACCTGGATCCAAAAATAGGAGGCGGTGCTCGTCGACTTCCTCCGTGCGAACGCCCCGGCGTTTGCATGGGGACCCTCGGACATGCGGGCATACCGAAGGATGTCGCCGAGAGCACTCCCCGGACATCCGGCCGGCTCAAAGCCGATCATGCGGCGCTTGCGCCGTTCGATGACGCCAAGCGGAAGATCATCGGCGAAGAGATCCACAAACTACCGGAGGCCGGATTTATAAAAGAAGTATTCCACCCCGAGTGGTTAGCTAATCCTGTATTAGTAGAGAAAAGAATGGGAAATGGCGGATGTGCGTGGACTACACTAGTCTCAATAAAGCATGTCCGAAAAGTTCCTTTTCCTTTGCCTCGAATCGACCAAATTGTCGACTCCACCGCGGGATGTGAAACGTTGTCCTTTCTTGACGCGTATTCCGGTTATCACGGATCAAAATGAAAGAGTCCGACCAGCTCGCGACCTCATTCATAACGCCCTTCGGGATGTATTGCTACCTCACCATGCCCTTCGGTGAGGAACGCCAAGCGCAACATACCGGCGGTGCATGCAAATCATCTTCGGGGAACTCATCGGGCGGATAGTGGAGGCCTACGTCGATGACATTGTGGTCAAATCAAAGAAAACGTCGGACCTCGTGGGAGACCTCGGGAAACCTTCGAGTGTCTAAACAAGAAGGGAGTCAAGCTCAACCCCGAAAGTGCGTATTCGGGGGTTCCCGAGGATGTTGCTGGGCTTTATTGTCTCTCAACGAGGCATCGAAGCAAACCCGACCAAGGTAGACGCAATCACCAAGATGGGTCCGATCCGAGACCTCAAGGGAGTCTGAGAGGTCATGGGCTGCCGGCTTCATTAAGCGAGGTTCATCTCACGCCTCGGGGAGAAGGGCCTGCCCCCTCTACCGACTCATTCGCAAGTCCGGCGCTTTGCACGGACCCCCGAGGCCGAAGAGGCCCTCGGCAACCTCAAGAAGCTCCCGACAAACCCACCGGTCCCGGTACCGCCAAACCCGGGAGAAACCTTGCTCTTATCGCCACCGCCACCACCCGTGGTCGGTCAGCGATGGTCGTAGTGGAGCGTCGGGAAGAGGGGCACACGTTGCGGTCTGGCACGCCCCCGTTTACTTCATCGGTGAAGTGCTTTCCGATACCAAGACGAGGTATTCCCGCGAGATCGCGTAAAAACCACGTATGCCATTGTACTAACGCGAAGGAAACTTCGTCACTACTTCCTCGCGCACCCGTTGCCGTGGTGTCCTCGTTCCCCCGGGGAGATTCTCCAAAACCGGGAGGCCACGGAAGAGTGGCGAAAGTGGGCGGTGGAGCTCATGGGCGAAACTATATCATTCCTACCCATAAAGGCGATCAAGTCCCGTGTCCTAGCCGACTTTGTGGCTGAATGGACCGATACCGCACGCCTACCCCCCGCACCCATCCGGGCCGAAAGGCCGGACCATGTTCTTCGATGGATCCATGATGAAGGCAGTGCGGGGCTGGTTTGCTCTTCATCTCACCTCTCGGGGGTTCACACGAGGTATGCCATCCGGCTGCATTTTCCCGCCTCAACAACGTCGCGAGGAATACGAGGCACCGGTCAATGGTCTCCGATCGCGGCCGACCTCGGGATCCGACGGTTGGAAACCGGGGGGATTCGCGATTGATCATCGACCAAGTCATGAAGGCCTCGGTGTGCCACGACCGAAGATGGAGGCGCATCGCCGAGAAGTGCGCAAGCCGGAGTAAAAATTCCATGGACTCGAGCACAAACACATACCCAGGGGCGTTACAATGAGGCCACGGATGAGCTTGCCAAGGTCGCAGCAACCCGAGGTACTGTTCCCCCGAAAGTGCTTACCCGAGATCTCAACGAACCCTCGGTCAAGTACATACCCTTGGAAATACCCTCGGGGGCTCAAGAAGGCGCCCCGTGGCGGGCCACGCCCGGCAATGGCGGTTGACCCGGGCCCCGACCGAGGAAGCCGCCGTTGGAGTACCTCACCCGAGTGAGCTGCCCGAGACAAGACCGGTGCTCGCCAGCTTGGCCCGAAGGGCCAAGTCCTTTGCGCTAATTGGAGAAAAAGGGAACTCTACAAGAGAGGAGTCTCGGGAGTGTACATGCGTTGCATACCCCCTCGGGCAAGGCAAGGAATTGCTCGAAGACACACACCGAGGGAATGCGGTCACCACGCCCCCGAGGACTCTAGTCGGTAAAGTCTTCGAGCAAGGCTTTTCGGCCCCCCGGCGGTACGGGACGCAAATTTAGTCGTGCGTACCTGCAAGGAATGCCAATTCTACGCGCGCAGGACGCATCTCCCAGCTCAAGCACTACAAACCATACCACTTACGTGGCCATTTGCGGTGTGGGGACTCGACATGATTGGACCCTTGAAAAGGGCGCCCGGAGGACACACTCACGTCCTAGTCGCCATCGACAAGTTCTCCAAATGGATTGAAGCCCGACCCGTGGTGAACCCTCACACAGGGGAAACGGTGAAATTCTTTACGGATGTCATCTCCCGTTTCGAGTCCCGAACTCCATCATCACGGGACAACGGAACCAATTTCGTGGGGAAGAAATTCCTTGACTTCGTGGCGACTATGGCATCCGGTCGATACCTCGGTCAGAGTAGCTCACCAAGACCAACGGTCAAGTAGAGCGTGCCAACGGCATGATCCTACAAGGGCTCAAGCCAAGAATTTTCAATCATCCCCGAACGATGACGGCAAAAGGTGGTACCGGGAGCTGCCATCGGTTCTATGGAGCCTTCGAACAACGAAAAGTCGAGCCACGGGATTCAGCCCGTTCTTTCTAGTCTATGGGGCTGAGGCAATCCTGCCCACGGACATAGAATATGGGTCCCCGAGGCTACGAGCCTACACCGAGCAAGGCAACCAGCGTGCAAGGCAAGACTCCATAGACCAAGTTGACGGCCCGAGACGTTGCGCTCCCCGCACTCGGCAAGATATCGCCGGGGGCTCTACGCAAATATCACGCCTGCGGGCGGCCGAAACCTCGGGAGCTCCAAGTCAACGACCTCGTGCTCAGCCGAAAAACAGACAACAAAGGGCGTGACAAACTCACGCCACCACTGGGAAGGGCCTTATTTCATCGCCGAAATACTAAGGCCCGACCTACAAACGAAGAACGAGAAGGGCGAAATCTACTCCAACGCCCGGAACATAGAACAGACTACGCCGCTCTACCCTTAAATTCCGCACTAGAAGTCAAACACCCGTGTTTTTTCGCTCAATAAAAGATTCGCATCTTTTTACGAAAAAGTATTTCTCGTGCAAACCTTAAGGGAGTCTTAGCCTCGTCCGATTACAAGACTAAAACTCCCTCGGGGCTACATGGGGCCCCCTCGGGGACCCTCCCCCCTCGGAGGACCCCTCCTTTTCCTTTTTTCAAAACTTTTTTTTTAGGGAAAAGTTTTCTCGCGCATACTCGAATTAATCGTTTAAGTTGCGAAGGTCGCGCACGCACAAATCCAAAAGCAAGATAACCGAGGCTAACGGATCGCCCCTAGTGGCACCGTATGGACTGCCCCCTGGCTTCCACGGTTACTATCTCGCGAGCGGAGAAAGCAAGCGACCCGGCCACCCAATAAACGAAAATTCGGGAACGCATAACAACAAAACATAAGTGCACCCGTCAAGGCCCACGGACCTCGGGCGGCGCCATTGTTTATACATATCCATCTCACAAGCTCCAATCTTTTCATGCAAGGAAGGATCGGGGGGCAAGGGAGGCCTCATCTACTTGCGCCTCACGGCCGGCCGCTGAGGAAGCCGGCATGAGCAACGCCCTCGGCGGTCGCTCTCCGAGGGTGGCGTCGGGCCCGTCGGCGCATCCTCGGGCGTGGCGTCCACCATCTCCCGTGTCCGCCTCATGGGTGGACTCTACGGGAGTACGGGGACACACCTCATCCTCAAAACGCGAGGACCCGCGGGGTCGCGGCGCCATCCACAAAGTCATATAGACTTTTGGTCTTGGCGGCATCGGCGGCATCCCTCTCGGCGGGATCAACCTCCTCCCTCGTCATCGGGCCGAGGAAGAAGCCCGTCGCGACACCGCCCGGCGTCTTGGACTCCATCGGGAAGTGGGAGCGGGACCACTGCCGGGCAAGTGCGAACCCCGTTCGGGAAGGCGTTCGAGCTCGGACCGAAGGAATCCACCGACGCTCGGGCAAATGCGAGCCGAGGGCCCGACCTCCGGGTTGTCCGTCCCAAAGCGACGGCGAGAAGTCCGGGCAAGGCCTCTTCCAGCTCCCCCCGCGACTTACGCTCTGCTCCGGCCAACAGGCGGCGTGGCCGCGGTATTCACGGCCCCCGGTCCCGACCCCCCTCCGCCTCCGGCAATAACCACCAAGACAATATCGGCGAGACGGCGAGGTCGAAGGTGATAAAGCCCACCGAGGATAAGACGTGCCTTGGCACCGGTTGCCGGCCCGGCATGACGCCATGCTCGGGCATAGCGACCTTTGGAGCTGGTCCTTCTCCTTCCCGAGGGTTTCCCCCTCGGGGCGCCAACTCCTCGATGCGGGTGCTTAGGGCATTGCACATCTCCGCTGCTTCTTCGCCTCCTCCCGGGACCTGTCCCACTCGTCATGGGCCTCCCCAAGGGCACGGAGGGGCGATTCCGGGCGTCCTCGAAGTCTTGGCTCATCCGAGCCATCTCGCCAGCCAGCCTGTCGGCCTCGGACCTGGCCTTGACAAGCTCCGCCGCTAGGGCCATCGGCTTGGGACTCCCTTTCCTCGGCAAGGGCAGCAAGCCGGGAGGTCTCGCTTTGTGCCTCGGTCAACTTCACCCGAGTTTGACCAAGGGCATTCCAGTTCAGGACGTTCCGGCAAAGGAGCTCGGACTTCTCCCGGGCGTAGCGACGGAGAGTCTACAACGACAATACTACTCATCAAGACACAAACACAAAGGACATGCAGCAGGGGATGGCCATCAAGATACTTACCGCGTCGACCCGGCGAGGCGGCCGGTTATGGTCTCCCCGATCCTCGCTAGGCCCTCGGCGGCCCACCGGATCTGCTCATGGGTCCTCCACTCCAAAACCTCGGGGCGATCATCAACAACCACGGCGGCGGGACCCCGGGCATTTCGCCCAGGGGTCGAGGCGGACCGCCCCCGAGTTGGCTCGGAGGGGTACATCTCCCCACCGGCGGCTCCCGCGGCTCACGGGAACCCGGACCGGTAGAAGTCGGGGAGGCCCTCGGGCGACCACGGCACCGCCCTCGTCATGGCCGAAGACGGCGCCCCGCCAAGGGCCGCCTCAAACCGGACACGTGGAGCAACGGGAAGTCGGGGTTGTGCGGCTCGTGCGCCCGGGTCGGCGGCGCCCGAGCAAGCGGGAGACTTGCGCGTCTCCGCCGCGTCGAAGAGCTCCTCTTGCGAACTCCCGAACAACGGGGACCACCTCCTCGGGGTGGGCGGCGGCACGACTCTCCTTCGGGCAGCGCCACTTGCTCTCGGCACCGAGCTGGTGTCCGTGGCGCGACCGAGCTCTCTCGTGTCAATCACCATCGGCCGGGCAGCCAACCCACCATCGCCACCATAGGCTGTGCCGCCTCGGGCGCACCCTCGGGCGGTCGGGTCGGGGACCGATCCCACCTGGGGCTCGGGCCGCGCCACGGGAGGGAACTCGGCGCAGGCCGTGAGGCATCTTGACCGACGACCCCGGCTCTGCTGCCGACGGAGGATTGTGCACTAGCCTTTAGGCCTTCTTGGGGTGCGGAAGCAACGGCGGCCCCCCGTTTCCTAAAAGTCAAGCGCACGTCAAAACAAGGCAACCATACGCCGAAGAAGAAAATCAAGATTGCAAAGGCGAAAAGAAAACTCACGGCCCCCGAGGGATCGCCCTCGGCGCGACGAGGCTCGGGATGGGCTGCGACCTCGGCGTCGCACTTGGCGCGTGCGCCGTCTCCCCCACGGCCGCACGCCGGGGCTGGATCGGGCGGGGGTCGCCGGCTCGTCCCCCAACCGTACCTCGCGACGCCGAGGTACTCGTGGCGGAGGCGTCGGTTCTTCCCTTCGGGCCTCACCTGCGGCGCGAGAGGTGCCGGCGTGTCCAACACCAATGGTCACGAGGACTCGGCCGGGAAGGACCCTCGGGCGTGCGGGTGCCGGTTGTTCCCGGCGTCTCGGGCTCGGGCTCGGGCTCGTAATGGAGTCCCGACCGGGTGCAGGGCCCCATGGCTCGGTCTAGCCGAGCCGCCATGTCATCATCGGATGAGTTCACACGAGAATTCATCATCCGGGTTGTCGTCCTCCTCGGTGGTCGAGTATCGGGCGACTTCGCCCCACTTCCGTTGCTCGACCCGGCGCTTCGCGAGCCACGTTCCTCTTCTTCCTCTCCTCCTTCTTGATGCCGGGGCCCTCTGCGGCTCGTTCCGAGCACGGTTCGCCGGCCGGCGGTCGGCGTCCCAAATCTGGTGCGGGAGGAGGGGGAGTCACGACGGTTGATACGACCTGCGAGGAGGAAAAGTGAGAACCGCCATGGTAACGATGCAAAAGCAATGCAAGAACACCAAAGCCAAGAAGTACTTACGGGGAGATATACCCTCGGTCGGGCGCATGGGGATCTCGGGGATATGCGACGGGGTGTTGGACCCCAACGCATCCCTCACCCTCTTGGCCAGGCCATCGGTGGAAGCGAAGGCGACATCCGGCACGTCAAGACCGTCGGGCGTCGGGCGCCATCTTGCACATGAGCAAGGGCGTTCCATCAGCGGCGACAAAGCGCCGGTGAAAGGCGGCAACCACGGTGGCGACATTCACATCCTTCCCCCGAGCGCGGGACCGCCCGCTTCAGCCTTCCAACCGACGATGATCCTCCGAGGGGACCCGGTTCCACTTCGCGCGGGCGATGCTTGAGGACCCGCCCGGTGTGCGCGGGGGCGCGTTCCCATCGTTGCGGAGGTAGAACCACCGATCCTGCCATCCCTTGTTCGAGGAGGTGAGCTTGGATACGATGTACCCATCAGCTCGGTTCGGCCGTGCGCCGCGCGGACTTGGAGCGCACAACCACCAACGCGTAATGCCCTCCGTGGCCGGCCCCGCGCCACCGAAGCGGTAGTGGGGTCCGCCTTGAAGAACCACAACCCGAGAGGTCACAATGCGGCTCGATCCCGGTCCCTCACGAGGGGTGACGAAGATGGCGGCCCGGGAGATCAAGTTCGGGGCGGGTGGTGGGCTCGACTTCATAGTAGTGGAGGATCGCCGGATGAACCGACCCGCCCGGCATCCCGGCAGCGCCGGTGAAGATCCATCGAGGCTCACCACGTAGCCGTCCACGAGGGTTAGGCTCCTCCTCGGTCAATCGGGAGCAATCCACTCCGGCCGCTCTTCGTCGGTATGGGGACGGAGGAGCCCCTCCTCGACCCGGCTGAAGTTTCTCCTCCGTCGCCGTCGACCTCGGCCATGGCTCAGCCGAGCACCTCCCTCGCGCCGTCACCACTACCCGACTGCGCCATGGATGAAAGGGAGATGAAGGGTGGCAACCGCTAGCAACCCCGATCACACGGCGCAAGGCAAGTGAATCTCTCCCTTAATCTCTCCCACACTATCTCTATCTCGATTCTTTGCGGCAAAGAAGGCAAGAAAGCGATGGCGAAGAGCAAGGGAGCAACTATCCGCCGCCCGCCCCATTTTATATTTATAGGGAAGGGAAGGCAAACCGCCGGCCTGGGCAATCGAACCGACTCACGGAATGGACGGCCCATGATGGAACGGGAACCGCTCATCCAACGGTGTCAAACGCGCGGTGGAACCGTCAAAGGGCATTAATGCACCTTGACGGTGCCCTCGATCTCGCCCACGACGGGAAGTCGCGAGCCGC
Organism: Hyparrhenia diplandra; assembly: GCA_015847255.1. Classification (NCBI taxonomy): domain Eukaryota; kingdom Viridiplantae; phylum Streptophyta; class Magnoliopsida; order Poales; family Poaceae; genus Hyparrhenia; species Hyparrhenia diplandra. Next base: position 508,671 of record JADLZK010007350.1, on the reverse strand, counting down.
GTCCCATCGGACTGAACGAGCACGCGCCTCAGCGCTGCGAGGAGACGCTTCGTCTCCCGGTCGGGGTAAAACCGTCCGGCCATCCATACCCGAGCGGGCGCCCGACCCTAAGGGGCAAAAAATCGGTTAGATGACGGTTCCCCCCCCGGCGGAAACCAAACGTGCCTCGGTGACACACCCTACGTTCCGGAGGTTGCCGGGCTGGGCCCACGAGGGTTTCTACGATCGCCTCGGGATAACCCGAGCCAGGGGACGGGAGGGAAATGCACAACCGACTATACCGGGCCCCGGGGCTGGGATTTCTGAACATGTTTAAGGCCAGCGGGTCTTTGCTTATAGAGATGTCCCATCCGTGGGAGGCCTCTGAGGCCCTCGGGGGTTGGTCCGCCCAAACCCCGGGATCCGCTAAGCGGTCTGCGGGGTTCTCATGGGGTGAATCCTGGATCACATAGCCGACCCTTGCTCCGACAAGGGCACGGGCACCCGCTTAAACAGACCCGCTACAACGCTCACCGGGCATGACACATTCGACTTACGGGGCATTGTGACGTGTCTCCCCTCCTCCTCCCTTTCGGGAGGGCGAGGAGGAGCGTATAATCAAAGTCGAGGAGGCCTGGGTCGACCTTGCGCACATAGCGCGGGCCTCGGGCTGCCCACGCAAAAACAAACACGCTCCGCACAAACAAGCGCAATTTAAGAGCTGTTTCAGTCTTGCCAGCGTGCGAGACATAAAAGACCTCGAAGAATCCGCCATTCCATTCGAGGCCTCGGGGTTACACCCAACGGGTGTGCTCGCGCGCACCCTTGTAGACGAACCACCCTGAGAAGCAACAAGGCGACGGGAACGGCAGAACCCCCAGGCGAGTCCTCACTCGCTCGGGGGCTCGGGGGCTACTGTCGGGGACCTAAATATTGGGCCTCCGAGACATTCTCAAACTACGAGGATTTGTCGGCTGCCAAGGCCCGAGTAAAACCTAGCCTGCTATCATCCCGCATGGAGGGACGGCCCGATGAGCGATGGACGGGCCATTGAGCCCGCGGCGTTTACATGACGACGGGCAGCCCACGAACGGCCCACGAGCGGCCCGCATGAAGTCACCACGACGTCTGGAGCTTATTACGCTCACGAGCGGACAAGGTCAAGGACCTCTACCCGAACAGCGAACCCGCGGCGTTCCACGTAGACCGCAGTCAAACCATGGCTCGGGCTCGACCACGCGTCTCCGATTCGCGAGGCTGGCCTAGCTCACCAAATCTCGGGAGAAATCTCCGATCCGTCCGAGGGGCCCTAGCTCACCACCCTCGGGCGAAAAACTCCGCCTCCCCGAGGGAGACCAGCTCTCCATCCTCGGGTGAGGCAAGCCCAACTAGCCCCGTCTAGGGTCGCCGACCCTCGGGCGTGGGAGGTTCCGTCGGGGAAGGAAACCGCCGCATTCAATGCGATCGCGCGGCGGCGCGAGGCACGTGCCATCGATTACGCCTTCAAATCGACCGCGCCGAATCGTCTCCCCAATCCGACCGATGGGACACAATGCGAGAACCGGTGGCGTGCTACGCCACCCGGCCGCGGGGAACCAAGATGACACTGTTCACTTCCCAGAACACCGTCAAACCGCCACGTTGGGCCAGACCCTCGGGCACCCGACACGCATGACAGCAGCCCAGGACGGCCCTCGCCATGCGGGTCGTGAGGGACGCCTCACGGGACCCTCGGGGCCGCGCCAAGGAACGGCACGTCCGCCATCGGATCTGGGCGCGTGTCTCGTCAGCAACGCTCAACCCGGCGCGCCCTCAACGCACATGCAACCCGGTGCAGCCTCGGGGGGATTAGCCACCTAGGCAACCACCAATGTAAACATTATCTCTCTCCTTCTCCTATAAAAGGGGGAGTAATGTCTCATTAGGGAGGTTCGATTCAATTAGATTTGGTTGGACCCCATCTTCAACTCCGGATCGCAAGGAGAAAACCGCTCACCACAACCATCACCACCACGATCGTGGGGCTTGAGACCGCGTCTCTCCCACACGACCGCCGCTGTAACCCCTACTGCAGGCTCACCTTTGAGCGCGAGTCAACACGAGCGTGACGCACCCCCGCTGGACGTAGGGCCTCGTTGGCCTGAACCCGGGGATAAACCGCCCGCGTCCGTGTCCGCCTTTGCGCTACGCCATCGAGGGAGGAGGCACGCAGCCTACAAATCTTTTTATTGCCGGCACCGGGGCACCCGCCGTTCCTCGAAACGCCGACATATACCATAATCCACATATATCACTAATTCACATATATAATGCACATATATCACAAATTCACATATATAATCCACATATATCACAAATTCACACATATAGTCCACATATCCAACATCGAAACGAAAAAAAAACATGTCCAACATCCAAACGAGATCCATCGAGTGCAACATGTCCAACATCCAAAAGAAATCCATCGAGAACATAATCACGAGCAACTCACCGCCCGACCCGTGGCCTCCTCGCCGCGAAGAGTCTTGCGAGGGCCCCTCACCTTGGCCCGTACCAACCTGGCTGCGGCGCCGATTGGTACGCCCACCCGTGGTGTGTAGGGAGGGACGGCGGAAGGCCGTAGTGTGGCTCTTGCGTGCCGGAGGAGGAACGCCACCGCCCACGTGTACGTGTAGTCGGGCCGGCCGGGATGGAGTTGGAGAAGGGCCACCTGGAGGAGTCGGGTTCGAACCCGCCGACCGTGGCTGCATAAAAAAAGAGGCGACCTCATTAGTACCGGAGGATGGCCGCACAAGCCTAAGAACTAAAGATCAACATATACTCACCGGAGTCCCTGGGCTGGAGGCACGGAAACGGGGGTGGAGCAAACGGGGAGCTAGTCAGCGGAGGCGGCGTCACACCGGTATTTGGAGGCCCCGGAAGAAGGCCGCCACGTCCCGCATCGGCCGCACCGAGTATTGCCGGTATGCCTCCAACTCGCGCCGATGGGCCTCTGCACGGGCCCCGCACGGCCTCAAACTCGCCGCCGGGCGCCCGCCCGGCCTCCAACTCTGCCATCCGGGCCTGCAATATTACACCCGTAACGTTGAAACAATGCATAGGCAGCGGACATGTGTAAAACCAGTGAACGACGAATGAAACGTAATTACCCTAAAACGCCCTCGCATCATCCGCGTGGAGCTCTCGCTGCCGAGGTGCTATGGGGATGTCGGAGGAGGTTGTGCTCCCGAGGCGAATCCGCCTCGCCGTGAACGAGGGCGGGCCGATCGCGCATGTTGGCCATCCGAAGAACGGCCGTCTTCCCTCCCCTCCTCCCAACCTCATCACCGTGTTCGTGTCTAGGGGCGCGGTGGCTGGATCGAAGTCGTCCCCATAGCGCTGCTTTGCCGCCTCGGCGTACTGGGTAAGCTTGGTGTAGACGCGGGCGTTGGTGTACGCCTCGGGCCCCTTCGCCGGTCGTAGACGTCGCCCTTGTCGGTCGCTGCCCGCCGTGAGTCAAGGCGAACCCCGCGTACCGGCCGATGTCTTGGCCTTCATGCGAAGCGGATCTGCGGAGAAACACGTGAGATGGTTAGAAGTGAAGAGATTTGAGCTTGAATAAAAAAATCAACATAATCGTACCCATCTCTCCATGTACACTGGGAGGTTCACGCTCCCTTGGTGGTGTGGCTTCCCTTCCATCTCCAAGCGACATCTTCGACGAAGTCTCTTGGTCTCGTACGTCTCCTCCAATAGCCACCTGTCCACAATGGCCTCCCAGCAGTCGAGGTACTTGCTGCACCACGCCGGACACATCTGCATGACATAGCAAAGGATGAATGGAAGCCTGCTTATTTTTTAATTTAAGGAATCAGAATAAATGTGTTCTACGAACCTGGATGTACTGGTCCCTGGTGAGGTCGGTCTCCCTCTGGAGCATCATCTCCCTTGCTTCATTCTTCCTCACCACCTTGCCGAGCACGTCAGCGTTGAAGGAGATGATGCACTGGACACGTGCCTCATGGTACAGGTCCTTGAGTCGGTCTCGACAGACCCTGTCCTGCACTCTAGCGGCCTGCACCTCTTGCCCCGCCTCGCACGTGAAGTAATCCTGCATACAGACAACATGTATCATTCTATCATTTAAGAAACATAGTATTTAAAAACACGTGAAGTAATCCCCGCATACGAGACTCACCCGAACTCCTCTTGATCTTCGCCGCAAGGGCGCCCTCGTCCACGCGCACGAAGTGCTCCCACGTATAGGGCGGCTCCCTCACCGCCCCGTTGTTCACCAAGCCAGGGTAGTTCTTTTTAATCAGGAGGCTCTGGATGCCATTGATATGGCGCGAACTGCCCCCTCCGCTCACAATCTTCCAGTTGCTGCACGAGCCATTAAGACGAATTGTTAGTCTGAAGTTCGATTTTCAACATGTCATATGAATAAGTAGTGAAAATATCAATGGCTACTTACTTTTCACCGTGGGGTCGAATCACCGGGCGACGGGCCAAAGGGATCGTCCCTTCTGGGAGGGTCGAGGCCCCGCGCTGGTAGACCCTGCGCCGCGATCGAGGAAGACGCCTCGACAGTGTCTCTTCGCACCGGTGTCCGAGTCTGAAGAGGTGTGGGTCGGCTGGCCCGACGGCGACCCCGGCTGGCCCGACGACGGGCCCGGCCGCCCGACGACGACCGGCAGGCCCGAAGAAAGGAACTCAAGCCTCCTCGTCGGCCGAGGCGACGTCGGCTGCGCCTCGACGACGTCTTCACCGTCGGTGCTTGCTCGTCGGCCTCCTCCTCGTCGGCCTCCTCCTCGTCGGCGTGGACGGAGGGTGGGGGGGCGTCGTGTGAGGGACTGGACCCCATGTCGACGTTGCCGCCTTCCGCCGGGCATTTTGTCGAGTCCCCGCAAAGACAAAGAGTAAACCAATTAGTATTGCAAAAAGAACGAAACATAATTGAAAGGTAACAATAATAAGAAAATAGTATTACATGATTTAGAAATTATCTCCCCGAATGGCAAAGGCCGACACGTAGTCATCACTATCTCTATCACTATTGTAATCATCAATGTCACCATCCTCATCATCCGTATCGCCCTCGGCATGTGTGTGCCGCCTCTACAACTCCTTCTTCAAGCACCATCCTCCATCGCTCAAGAATTTGTAAGTCCTTAGCATCCTCGCACCTCATCACCCTCGTCCTCATCGATGGCGCCGTCTACTTCCATGCCCATCGGCGAAAAAGAATGTCTATCTCCAAGCGTCCTTCTAGCCCCTCGGGTTGATAGAACTCTTCGGTGTTTGGGTCAAGGTTGTAATCATCATCGTTCGGAATAGGCGCTTTTACCGGCGGCGATACCGCTGCACAAGGTACCAACCCGCAAGGTCCTCGCCTTTTGGCACGCCCATGGGAGGTAATAAACTTGTGTGGCGTGTATATTAGCCATAATATAGACATCCTCTCCTCCATATACGGAATCCTGACGAATTTCGACTTGGCCAATCGTAGGGTCCACTTTCGTGTCATCAGGATCGAACCAATGACATTTGAATACCACTAGCTTGAGCTCTTTAGGACCCCCAAAGTTCAGCTCATATATTTCTTCGACTATGCCGTAATAGTCCTTGTTATCCAAGCCGGGCGTACGAACTCCGGTGCACGTTGTTTTGCGGTTGGGCCGACTCTCCTCGTAGCTTCTCGTGTGAAAGCGATAGCCATTCACATCATAAATGGTGAACGAGTTGACCCTACGGGGGAAGCCATTGCCCACCTGTTTTAAATCTTCGCACATTTCGGCATCTGTGCGGGCCTGCAAGGTGAGGCCACGTACATCGTTACATTATATGTTACTACGACCAAAGTGGAATATCAAAGTCGGAACGAGGTTAGTTGGATGGTACCTTTGAACAGAACCAGGAAATAAAATCAGGCTGCCCTTTTTTTAGAAGATTGTCTTCTTGTTGCAAGGTAGGAGCCACATTCCCTCTCCAGTGTTGACCAATAAATTCCCTGAAAAATCAAGGCAAGTGGGTCGGATCGATAGGTGGAGGATAGTGACGGCGTATGGAACAAGCTCATTGAGAACTCACTGCTGATAAGGAGCCACTTCATCAAGGTTTAGCAACACATAGAGCATGATAGTGCGCCACTCATCAAAGGACAAGTGCTTGTGGGTAGCTGCGCTTCCTCTTCCGACTTGCCCTCTAAAAAGGCTGAGGTTCGATGAACTCTCGTCGGTGTTGTAACGAGGGGTAGGATTGTGGACGCTAGGAAGTTTCTCAAGATAGTATGCTCGCGCTTTGTGTGAAGGTCGACACCTCCTCTAGAATGTATGCCTCGCCCGCGGAAGGCTCAATTTTGGCTTTATTCCTGCATTTTCTCCGAAAGTACCTTGAGAGCCCTCTCGATTGGATAGCACCAACGGAACTGCACGGGCCCCCAACCGTGCCTCGGCTGGAAGGTGCAAAATCGGGGTTTGCATGGACGTGAAGAAGCCGGTGGAAATATCGTCTCCAACTTGCGGATCAACAAAGGTGCGGCACGCTCCTCGGATTAGCAATCGCATCCCGAGATAACTCCTTAACACAAAGCCGGGCGGAAGAAAAAGCTCAACTCGCCAGGGCCGCGCGCCACACTGGCTCGGAGGTATCCCCGAGTCATCGCGGAAGGATCCTCTCAATCCATATGTGGAAGTCATGACTCTTCATCCCTAAGACTTTCATAGTCTGCAAGTTCACTCCCCTACTCGGATTCGCCAAGATACCCATCGGGGAATCGATAACGTCTTCATCCACCGTAGTACTTCCTTCCTATCGGTCCTTTTGATGATGTAGTCGGCCGGGCCCTTTTTCCATCTCTTCCCGGGCTAGGGGTCTCTATCACTAGCTTTGGTCTATCGCGACAAAGATCTCTATGTCAAGTCTAGCCTTAACGTTGTCCTTTGACTTCTTAAGGTCCATGTTTGTTGCGAAGAGTGCCTCGGAGATATTCTTTTCTGTGTGCATTACATCGATATTGTGTGGAAGAAGAAGATCCTTGAAGTAGGGTAGCTTAGTCAAGCCCGATATATAAGTCCACATGTGTGTGGTACCATATCCAACAAAAGAACCTTTCTTTTCATCGATTTTGAGACCGCTTAGCTCGGCAAGAACCTCTTCACCGGTCATAAACTTTGGGATGGGGTCGGTGACTTGAACACCTTTCGTGAAGTGCTTTTTGTCTATTGAAATTCATGGTTCTCGGGCAGGAATTGATGATGTTTGTCAAACGAAGAATACTTGCCACCCTTGTTCGGCCAGTGAACATCACGGTACCGCTTTGCATGTTGGGCAAGGGAACTTCCCATGAACACACCACCCGCTGAATATGCCATAAGCCGTGAAGTCATGCATTGAATACATGTACCACACATGCATTGTGAAGTTCGTCTTTGTAGCTCGGTCATGCGTCGGTTTACCCATTTTGCCAAGCATCTTGCAATTCATCCCACAATCGGTTGCATGAACACACCCATATTGTTGCCCGGGTGCCCAGGTATTATCAGCGTCAAGAACAGGTGCTTGAGCTCAAACATGACACCAGGGGGGAGATTGAGAGGGATCACGAACACGGGCCAACAAGTGTACGGGGCCGCCAACTGTCCGTACGGGTTGAACCCATCTGTTGCGAGGCCACGGCGTACATTCCGAGCCTCCATAGCTTTTTCAGGATGCATATTATCGAAGTGCTTCCATGAATCACCATCCGATGGGTGTACCAACTTCTCGGGATCTGTATCTTTTGCCCTTCTTGTGCCATGTCATTTGTTTTCGCGGACTCCTCTGTCATGTACAGCCGTTGGAGCCTCGATGCGAAAGGAAGGTGTCGTAGGACCATCTCGGGGATCTTCGACCGCTTTTTCTTCTGCCATCACTACATTCTACCTCCACAAACCTAGAGGCTTTGCACTTTGGACAGTGCGTTGCTTCCTTGAGGTCTCCCCTAAATAGGACGCACCCCTTCGGACAAGCATGGTACGACTCATACGGCATCTTGAGTCCACGAAGGAGTCTCTGTGACTCGTACGTGTTCTTCGGCGGGGGCGTGACCCTGCTCGAAGCGGTTGCCAATAATCGACAACGAGGGTGTCGGCCGCCCCTCGACTAATGCTCAATTGCGACTTCAACGCTATAAGACGTGAAATGGCATCCAACTTCGTAACCATTGTCTTCTCGTGAAGGGGCTGCTGTGCCGCCTCCATCATCTCGTAGAACGCCTTTGCGGTTTCCTCAGGTTCCTCCTCCAATACTCCATTGAACCGTGCATCGTGAAAGTCTGCCATCATGTCTGCCATCCCGGCATCTGCATCATACTCCTCGAGGAGGGGCCTCACCACGTCCTCTCTAATACGATCGGCTTCACCGTGGAAGATCCAGCGGCTATAGTTTGGGACGAATCCGTTCTTGTAAATATGTTTGCCCATTTCAACCTTTCGTTGCTTTTTCTTGTTCTTACATTTATTGCAGGGACAGGGCATCCGAATAGACCCTTTAGCAGCTGGGCCAAATGCATGCTCCAGGAAAGCATCGGTCCCCCTAACCCATTCAAGGCTCTTACTTGCGAAGCCCGCGGTGTACATCCACTCACGGGTTATCCATCCTCTGTCATACGCCCATGTCGGCCAGCCATATAACCAAAGAATCTGCATCTACACGGCGTTCCTACCATCTAATAGGTGAGGGATAGGTCCTAATCCCACCCGGGATGCGTGAACAAGGTTAGCATCCATGCTCGGCTCCCGTCCGGCCCGGAATTTCGGCAGCACCTCCCATCGCCGTTCTCCCGATACACGTCCCGGCGGGGAGAGTGTGTATCCGGAGAACAACGGGGAGGTGCTGCCCGAAAAATCTGGCTCGGACAGGACTGAGCATGGATGCTAACCCATCTACGCATCCACGGGCTGTCCAAAAATGTGGACAATCCGAAACGGATACGGTCGCAGATATGCACGGATGCGCATACCCACGCCTCAGTATCTCTTTCGGACGGGGAGACGCCCTAACCGGGTCGCGCTATGTAAGACAACTATAAGGACGGGGCAGAGGTGATTAATACCTACGGTGTCGGTGGAGACGCGGTGCAGCAAGACACGCAGCGCCCACGAGGACGATCGGGGTCACCGAGTCCCTCCCACAGGTCCTCCTACAAAACAAGGGCAAAAAATAGTTAGTGTCGACTCAAAATTTCGGCAAAGACACCCCCTCGCACGGAGGTTCCCCAAACCTGCAAAAAAAACATGGCACGAAGGCCAACAACCACATATATATACCGAATATGGGCACGAAGGCCACCATCCACCAATATATCAACAAGAGCCATTCACTTTACTTCTCTTTCCATGCAGATGAAAGTATTCAAGTATTACCATAACAATTACTACTAACAACTACTTAACTACTAACACTGCTAATACTAAGAGCTACTTAACTATCCTCTAACTACTACTACTAACCCTACAACTAACACTACTACTAACCACTACTACTAACCACTACTAACAACTACTACTAACCACTACTACTAACCACTACTAGAAGGGTAGGGCTTACCTTGGCCGCGGAAACGGCAAGATCAACGGTCAACGACCACGGCGTGGATCACCGCATCAGCACGAAGAACGACGACCGGTCCAAGAGGCACTTTTCTTCCCTCCTCCCCTTCCTCCTCTTTCCTCCTCTACTTCCTCTTCTTCCCTCCTTCCTCTTCTTCCCTTCCTCCCTCTTCTTCCTCCTCCCCCCTCCTCTTCTTCCCTTCCCTTCCTCCCTCTTCCTCTTCTTCCCTTCCCCTTCCTCCCTCTTCCTCTTCTTTCCTTTCCCTTCCTCACTTTTGCCGGCCGGGACAGGGGGGCCGAGACCGGGCTGGGGCTGGGACAGGGGCTGTGGCCGCCCGTGAGCGCCGGCGGGGTTGGCCGGGCGACGGCGGCGCCGGGCGGATCTGGGCGCGGAGACGGCGGGCGCCGGGCGTTACGCCGCGCCCGGGCGGCTTGCCGGTGGCGAGGCGGGGTCCAAAGGGGCGGGGCGGGCCGGATCCGGCGAGCCGGGCGGCGGGCGGCGTCCGGCGTGGCGGGAGGCGCGGCGGCGGCGAAGTTTCGGCGGCGCGCGCGTCAGGCGGGCGGGCGGGTTAGGTAGGAATGAGCTGAAATGGGGGTGTCGGTCCATTATTATCCGCTTTGCCGAGTGCCAGAAATGCGGCACTCGGCAAAGGTGGTTTTTTATTTTTATTCAAAAACGTTGCCGAGTGCCGCGTGGAAAGACACTCGGTAAACAACCTTGCCGAGTGTCAAGACATGGCACTCGCAAAGTATGAATTTTTTTTTTTTTTTCGTCCCATATTTTTTTGTGTGGCCTTGGAACAGTAGTTACATCTCATGTTCAAAATTTGAGACAATTTCAAGTTGTTTTTGCTATATTTCATGAATTATTTCTATTTTCTTGCATTTCTTGGACCACTCCAAATTTGAACTGCAGGTACATGAAATAATGGAATGTGGTCATTCGAAAAATGTTATTCATGATGTTTGGCGTATGTTTAGGCTCAATCCAGGGGACTCGCGCGAAATTACGAACATTTATATGTCGGAACATGACGAGTTACGTCTTGGGAAAAAGTGTTTTTAAATTCTATAAAATTCAAACGAAGTTTAAAAATCACGAAACTTGGCGAGGTGTCTTGTCATCTCATGAGGAGGCTGTGGTAAAAATTTGAAAAAGTTTGGAGCAAGTTGTGACGTTGGATGCCTAAAACTCGAGAGATCCCCACACTTGATCACATGTGACTGAAGTAGTGAAGTTGCATTTGATGGTGTTTGGTATGATTGCAAATTTTAATATTAAATTCCTTTTTATCTTCTAGAGGGAGGAGGGAATACAAATGGTGTCCGATGCGATCCTCGCTGGTATCATGAATGACCTCGGCAGTGGGAGCAACATTGATGTCTGCGTGATAACAAAGGTATGCATTTTCAGTTTTTTAATAGAATCACAGCCTTACATAGCCAAGCGTTGGTCCAAATCCATTGCAAAAGACCAAATTAACATGTGTTTCCAACGTTTTAAAGCATAACATCCACATCTTTTTGTGGAACATAGATCAATCTCAACTGCAAGTTGCATTTTCTGTTTATTGAGTGAAATTGACAGAAAAAACTGAAACAAAATGTATAATATTTGTCAACTTTGATATGATATATGTTGCACTTACATATGGTTTGATTTACACTTGAGATCACTGATGTCCTTAAAAAAGGGCGTACCCAATGCCGTAGGCTCCCGCACTGCGCGGGGTCTGGGGAAGAGTATTTTAGCGCCAAGCCTTACCTGCACCATGTGCAATATGCGAAGGCTGGGGGGCTTGAACCTGGGACCTTCTGGTTACAGGCGGTAGAGAGATCACTAATGTCCTTATTTCCAATGAGTGACGCTGCATCCTGCATGCTGCTCTTTGTCAGAGATGCCTTTTGAGCAAATCGAAGAACATGAATATATTGTTAGTAACCTTTCAGAGTGCTTTGCTGACCAAGACTTATTGACATTATTACCAGGGGAAGACAGAATACTTGAGGAATCACCTGTCGCCAAATCCCAGAACTTATGTTAGTTCGAAGGGATTCAGCTTCACCAAGGGGCAGACTGGTGAGTTCCTTGTTAACGAATTGTTATGTACAGGATATGTCATATTGAAGAGTATAAAGTAAATGCGTGATTCTGTTGTTTGCAGAGGTACTGTCCACAAAGATCACACCTCTGAAGCCGAAGGTAGTGGTCGCCCCCGAGGGCGGTGATGCTATGGAGGAGTGATGATTGTAATGCTTGTACTAGGACAGCCACATTCTGAATCTGTGTTAATTTTCTAAGTGGAGGAGCTAGAACAAGAAAACTATAAATCAGACTCTTGTGGCAAAGGTGTTTGTAATGTTTGACACGTTTTAAAGTGCTGGTTGTTTCTGAATGTTTAAAACTGTGATGCTATGGTATTTTCTTGGAGATGTTGTTACTAGTGCTGTATATGTTGGGCGACTCCATGCCTGTGCAAAGGGGAGGTAGCCTGAATGACTAGGTTAAGGAATGGCGTGACAAAAATCATGCCTGATACAGATGACATTTGTCTGGATTACAAAACAGGTTCTGCTTGTTGATCTGAGCATCAATTCTTAGTTGTGTATAGTAAATTGGTAGTAGCAAGAAGTATGTGGTATTAGCTTAGGGGAAACGTATACATACAAATTTCTTTATCCTGCTGAAAAAACAAATACTCCGCAAATGATTCTCTGACAAACCCTAATTGGATCCTGATTTGCATCAACTTGTAACTGAACAAATCTAATGGATAGTAATTTTGTCTTAAACAACTTTATAACAAACTTTTGGCATATACACCAGTGCTCTCAGCCGGTACCAATAGATGATAAGACTTTTGTAACATTGTGTTTCAATGGGCATTGTTCCATTTGCCCATGTTCACTGAGGTTAATGTTGTACAAAGCCATTTTTTAAATATCTAGGATGGGGTTGTTCTTGGGGCCGACACGATGGCAACTGAGGGCCCTATAGTTGCTGATAAGAACTGCGAAAAAAATCCACTTCATGGCACCCAATATATATTGCTGTGGAGCAGGAACTGCAGCTGACACGGACGTTACAGGTCGATGACTACAAGGATGAGATCCTGATGCCTTTTCACACTCTCATTTCTTCTGTTAAATTAAATTCCTTATTGACATTTGATTCATTTACTTCAGATATGGTATGCTCCCAGCTACAGCTTCACCGTTATGCAACAGGCCACGAATCAAGAGTTGTCACTGCTCTTACACTAATGAAGTCACATCTCTTCAAGTGAGTTCCTCTCATTGGCACATTTACAACTTTCTGTCATTGTGTCAACACCTGACCTGCTTGCCATTAATCTATTACTATGTCAGGTATCAAGGTCATGTCAGTGCTGCTCTTGTTCTTGGTGGAGTGGATTATTTTGGGCCACATCGACACACTGAGTATAACTATCTGTTTCTTGTTGTGTAATTTACGGTAGTTGTTGGGGAGGCATCGACCCCCCGGCAACTCCTGGACCTTACCCCCTACTTTTTGCACCCTGTGTTACCCCACGGTGAGGTAACCTCCGAAATGGCGAGGATCAAGCCAAGCGATCCTCGTTTCAGGGGGTTTGAATAAAATCACGAGCTCTTGTCACCTTTGCTGTAATGAATTGAGGGAAAATACTTGAGGTATAAAGTAAATGCATGATTCTGTTGTTTGCAGAGGTACTGTACACAAAGATCACACCTTTGAAGCCGAAGGTTGAGGTCGCTCCCGAGGGCGGTGACGCTATGGAGGAGTGATGGTTGTATGCCTGTACTCGGATTTCTGAATGTGTTATTTTGCTTAGTGGAGCAGCTAGAGCAAGGGAAAAAAATGGAAATCTTTATTGTACTTGCTGAACCGAAACCAAACTTATGCCAAAGGAGTTTCTAATATTTGACACTTTTTATAGTGCTTGTTGTTTTTGAATGTTCAACACTGACGGTATATATGGTATTATCTTGGAGATGTTATTACTGCTGCTGTATCGGTTGGGTGGTGCCTGTGCGAAGGGGAGGTAGCCTTGAATGACTAGGTTAAGGAATGACCTGGCAAAGATAATGCCTGATGAGTATAGTTACATGATATTTGTCTGGATTATAAAACAGGGCTCTGTCTAGTCTCTTCTTGCGCAGTTAAAATCATACCTATACAAGTTTTTTTTTTCTTAACTATTCAAGTTTTCGCACAATGGTTCACATGCAGTTCTGCGCGCCCTAGCTTGTGATTCCAAATGTAGGCAAGAACAAATTGATTAGACCTTTCATGACTGGATCTCATTCGGAATAAGCATGCATACTAAGAGATTAGCTAGTTGTATCTTTGGTGGTTTCTGTTTTGTGTTCTTTGGAATTAGCTACACAGTAAAAACGACAAATATGTGCAAGATAAGGAATAAGCATATGCATGACCGGATGAATAAAGGTACATATATAGTTGCTGGTAGCCGTGCCAAGTAGTACCGCTGAAACTAGTGATACAGAAGATATAAACAGCAGCTTGTATCCTATAGTATTTGGTTGAGTTTCTAAAAAGTACTAATGCTAGACTTTGTGCTTTTTTTGAAATTGTGTTCTATAACCAATCAGCACCTTACACCTTATTAGCTTGTCCACAAAACAGCACATAACTAAGTTTTTATATGTATATAGCTCACAACACCTTTTTCACATATCGGTCACAGCTAAACCAAATAGAACTCATATTTGCTTTGGCTTGAGGCACACTACAGCCAAACACAACTTGTATATTCAGATAGAGATATACTATATAGTTGGCACATGGATTACTATGCAACGAAATTCTACGGGCCGTTTCAGAAAAGACAGCAAAGTGCAGGTTTCAGTGTACGTGGGTCCCATGTGATTGTGAATGAATTCCCCGACCTTTAACCATCAAAAAAACCAGACTAGGAGAGCCCTTCCACGTCACCCCAATTTCTTTGATTGGTCCGGATTTTTTTGTCCCTGGGACCTTTCATTTATTTAAAATCGCGTTTCAGTCCAGTGAACTCCCTGATAAACAATAAATCGGTTTTACTTTTTTACTTTTTACACCATGGATTATCAGAATCTTATAGCTGAAGAAGACAAAATTTGGAGTTTGGCGTTGTTTTTTACGTTTAACCGCCCGCCTCGGTGTTTTTACAAAAACACCCCCGCCTCGACCGCCAAATATATACCGCTCAAAGAAAAAAAAAAAAAAAAAAAAAAAAAAAAAAAAACCCTCCACGCCCGGCCTGCCTCGCTCCCTCCCGGCTCCCGTCGATCTCTCCCTCTCTCGGTCTCTCCCCCCAACGGCGCCACCTCTCGTCGCCACCTCCGCCTCCAGCCTCTCCTCTCCCGCTCCCTCTTCCACGCCGCCCGAGGGCATGCGGCCCCGGCCCCCCCCCTCCCCTAGCGGGCGGCGTGCGCGGGCGGCGTCGGCGGGCGGGCGGGCAGCGCGACGGCGGCGGGCGCAGCGACGGCGCTAGGCCGCCGAGGGCCCCTCTCCTGATCTTCTCTCTCCATCCCAGGCCTCCTCTCATCGCAGGTGATGCTCAAGATTGCTCAAGATTTGCGGTTCTTGTTAAGGTTAGGGTTAGGGTTCATCGCGGTTTTCGTGTCGATTTTGTGCTTGCTTTATCGAATCCCTCTCCTCTCAATCATTTGTTTCTGATTGGTTCGATTAGGGGTTTAGAATTTTTTAGTCATCTCTAATAAGATTCTAGGGATTCTAGATTCCATTTTGTTATTAGGTATTTAATTGGTGAATCAAAACAGGCTGCCACAAAAAAAACTAAAGTGATGAGGACTGCCAGGGTTACACGTGCTCTTCTCTGTGTGATTGAATTTTTTTAGTCCTATCTAATGGGATTGTAGGGATTTTAGATTCCATGTCATTAGCTGTTTGCTGCCTGAACCAAAACAGACTCCCACCAAAACTAAAGTGACGACACATGCAAGGTTATAGTGCCGTTTTCTATCTGCCTTCATATCCTTTGTCTGTTTGATAGTATTTAGTTAATGCACCTGGCAAAACTTATCTTCTCATCCACAAATGAAATACTTTTGTCTTCATATCGGTATACATATACCCAATCTGCATCCATTCAAAGGTATATGAGGCAGAGGTAAAAAAAAAAGAGCCTTCTCATTATTATAGTTAGAACACCTACACTGTGTATTCCATTTCGATCTAATATCTTGATTTGTTTACTGCAGGAAGGAACATGGTTTGGTGAGCCGCAAGAAATTTATTTGGCGAGTCCTAAACTCAGCTCAAAGCTTCGAAACATGCTCCCTAGAGTTGTTTGCAGTGAATGATTTAAAGTTTGAGGTGTGCAAATATTCTTTAGTACACAGCTTTTTGTTATTCATGTTGTGCCTCATGGATGCCCAAGTATATACCTGATGCTTGCTTTCTTAAAAAAATGAAGACACCTGCCCATGGTGTCCTTAAACATGAAACTGGGAAGGCATATATCACTATGCTATTTGATTGTGAATTAAGTTGATAGTTTGTATGTCGTATCCTTGTATTAACCTTGATGAAATCAACATATCTACAAGATATCTACAAGGTATTATGATTTTCCCTTTTTTTTTTTTTTTTTTGTTGCTTGGGCCCTTGACTGTTTTGTACCTGAGTGCTCCTTCTTCCTGTGCAAATCTATCTTAAAAGCATATCAGTGCAAATCTTTCCCCACAATTATCTTAATGGTTCCATTCCAAGAATTTTCTTTGGCCTTCCTGATCTCCAAAGACTGTAGGCATGGCCAAACCCCTGTTTGCGCTATTTATGTGTTAGTGTGTGTGCAACAGCTGTTAAGATTCAGTTCATAGTGTACTGTCATATAACTAACATTAGGTAGTTTATATGATTAACCAGTTTTAGAATCAAATATTTATCGTAGAAAATTAAATGTATCACTAATATGAGAATAGCTATTCAACTTAATAATACACTATTTAAATTTTACATCTATCCTTGGTAGTGCCGTGCCCATGTTTCTAAATTCTAGCATCAGTTTGTCTCAAACTATCGCATTGGACTCCATAGCTACATGATTTTCGTTTTAATGAGTGCCTTATTTCTTGTGTAGTGTGGGTCAACTCTCATACATTGGGTTACATGGGTGGTTTTAAATTAAGCAATAATATATGCGAACATTAAATGAAATGGATGGAGTGATGTTATATTCAGATCGTTAACAAGAGTGTTTACATATACCTTACAAGTTTCTCTTGAGTCAATTTGTCAGAGTATAATATCTTAGGTACCATTAGGTTGTGATAAAAAATGTTAAGAAAGATGGATATGCTTCGTGTGATTATTGATTGCTTCTCATAACCTGATCTAACTCGGAGGTATATATATACGGAACTTAGGTACCATTGTTCATTGTCTGGATGCCAACCTTCCATGGTTTTGTGTTTCTAGATGGGATCCTTCAGGTCAAGGATGCCATTGCTATTCGAAGCAACGATGGCCTAGGACTGAAATCTGTAAGCGCACAAGATCTGTATGAGTAGTTGCTGTGTGATTTGGTAGAAACAATGACATATTCTTGGTTTTCTATTTCAAAGGTAGTTGACTGAAAGCGATGAAGGTAGTGTGATGCTGCACCAACCTGATCGCTTACGGTAAGGTTTTTGTATAAGAATAGTGCATACTTTTCAGCTCTATCTAAATTTCAAAGGTAAAACTGAGATAGGAATTGTAAACTTTCAAAGGTTACAAAAAAAGATATTGCTCCTGAAATTAACCCTTAAGATGCCTGCTGCTAACCATGGCTGTTGTGTTGCCTTCAGGTCTTGCAGCAACCTGCAGAAGCAACACAACTGGGACAGTACGGCGAGCGCTGCCATTGCCTGCATTGGTCTTCAGATTAAGTAAAGACAGTTGTGCTTTGTAGCAAGGTAATCTTTCTCCATAAGGAGATGGTTCAGCATTTAGTATCATTGTTTTGCACAATAAAAGAAACACTACTGCTTTACTATGATGACTAAAATGTTCTTCTAATTGCTCGTTTACCATCAAATCTTCTACGGCATTTACTATTTTTTTAAAGTTTTTACTGGGACAACTTCGATCAGGCTGACTAGACATGGTTAATTCATGTTTGCTAATTACAAACATGCTGCAGTTTGCGACCCAGTTCTAGGTGATGAAGGAAAACTATACGTTCCTCACGAGCTAATATCTGTTTATCAACAGAAGGTGATGGCAAGGCTTTTCTCATCTTCTATGCTTGTCTCATACGTTACCAAAATATGGTAATTGCTTGTCCTTACACTTTTTAGAATGGCAAGGCTGTTATATATTATTACAGATACATGCTTTTTTTCAGTATATGCAAGCATGCAGCACTCACAGGGTACTGTACTTTCCCCTTTGACCCTTCTGTAGAGACTAGACTGTTAATTGATTTTATACAACACTATGTATACTATATCTCTTGTAGAACTGGCTACAGACACTTATGTGCCTTTCTTCCTTCTACTCAGATAGGAACTTGGGCTTATTAGTTTGTTTTCCCTTTGTTCTTCTGCTTTGGAATGAAATACAATAGACCAAGGCGTCTCATTTCAAATTTGCTATTTTTGAATTCTTATTCTTGTGGCGCACACTCATGCATAGTGCTTTGCAGTCCCCATATATCTTGCCATTCTAATTTACCATTTTATCATCAAACCATCTGTAGGTTGTTCCAGTTGCTTCAATGCTTACACCTAACCAATTTGAAGTTGAACTACTTACTGGATTGAGGTAGCCATGCTCTTCTTGTGAAAAGTGAAAAAAAGGAGTATCCATACCATACTTATCGTATTGATAGATTGTGTGCACCTTTTCCTGAATTGACATATACTTACAGGATCCTTTTCGTTCAAAAAATATACTCACAGGATCACCTCCGAACAAGATGGCTTGACAGCACCTTGTCAGAGTTCAAAGTGCGTGGGACAATCAGCTGTAGCAATGTATACAGCTAAGGAGTTCAAATTCCCCAAGTCCTTACCACTTTATCATAATTACTAGCTTTTGTTATGTGCCAGCGAGTTTTAGAAGGAAGGGTGTTGTGTCCATCTAGACTAAAGATGAATTACAGCTCATCTTGCCTATATGCTTTTGAAGTTCAAATATGTCCATAGTTGATTAATTGTTTTCTGAACTATGTGTAATTTTAAAAAATTGATTCAAGCATTTAGTTTTCCTCCATCCTTCTGTCCCATAGTAACAGAGACTGAAGAGTTATACATGAAATGTGCTTAGGCAATACATAAATAATCCTTATTAATTTTTTTTGTTTGATTTTTTATTCTCTTACCGTACCCTTTATTGTCATTCCAGGTTTATTAGTTCTTCACCTATTCAAATTGCAAGATTTTATTTAAGGTCTCACCTTCTATACATGCTTCCAAGAAGCGGAAATTCAAAGCTTTGAGTCATACAGTGAGGATGACAATTCGACATCAAAACAAAAATTCTGAGCTTAGGGCTGACAATTCGACATCAAAATATGCCTTGTAATAACTAATAATCCTTCTGTATACTGCTGCCTTGGCTTAGTTATTTCAGGTTGTTCCAATTATCTCCATGTGTTCTGTTCTTTCCCAGCTACCTAACCTATGTATAATTATTTGAGAAACTTGTCAGCTATGCTCTACCTATGTTCATGTAATGTTCTGAACCTACGATTAGCTTTCTATCGGCGCGCAAGAAAGCGCCATCCAACTAGTTGATGTACAAGGAGGAGAGCACAGCACATATGACCGAAGGCGGAGAATCCCGTTCTGATCTTTCTGTCTCCACCTCCATTACCGGTGGATACATCTAGTTTCTTTTGATGAAAGGTGGATACATCTAGTCACGGCCGTGCCGGTAAAATCCGGGGCCCTGTTCCACACTTTAAAATAGGCCCTACTTACCTAGAAAAAAATAGAACAATAATAACATGTAGATAGCATTGCGATGAACCAAGAATTGTACATATTCAATTCTTAGTTGCCTCTACTCTTCAGTTGTGTGCGGATGGTGTTCAATCACTTTCGACATCGGCATTGGCCCAACTCTAGGATGGTGAGACTGGCCAATACATAATAAGATGGATTTTGCAACGCCACTACAAAGAGAAAGCAAGTCTACAAATACTCCTAGAGTTGACAGTGTTTGATGGGGTATACATTTTTGAGGCCCCTACAAATGGGAGGCCCTGTACGATTGCACGTGCGGCATGGCCCTGATCTAATACACCTATGTAGAGAACCTCTACTAAAGAGTTATCTCGACATTCAAGCATAGCAGCTCAGCAGCCCACTAAGATTATGACATTCATACATTGTAAAGTTTTATTTTAAAAAAAAATGACTAGAAATATAGAAAAGTGTATCAATATTTGTACATCTTCAAATGAATTTATTATCAAACTATACTCCATGCTCAATGTATGATCTATTGATACTTAATTACTTGATAATTACACGAGGAGTACAACATTGTTACATCAACGCGACAATGCATCCTCCGTCCTGTAATACAATGCATTCTAGCATTCAAAATTTGTCTTCAAATACAATGCATTCTAGCTGACAAAAGCCAATTTTGCATTAAAACTACTCCAACCAATCACCATTAATTACACTGATGACAGCCTATGATTAGAAAATAAATTGAGGGCACGTGCGTTTTTATGTTCTCCCCTGCTTTCATTTATCTTGCAAAATTCTTAGAATTACATGACGGAGGGAAGTATCGGTGCTGCATGCAATTAAGATTATGCAAGAAAAAGGTCTTCGGCCCGGCCCAGGAAAGCGAAGGGCTGTTCAAAGGCTTCCACCAAAAAAGAAAACCCAAAGTGCAGGATCGCGGATCTTTACGACGGTGTCCTTCTCCTGCACTCCGAAGGCGGCGGCTGCTGCTGCTGGCGAATTAGAAAAAAGGAGTGCTGCACCACACGGGCGTTAAGTTAGTTGTTTAGTTCTAAACAAAAATTTTCATCTGAATATTTCATAGATGCACGTAATATTAAATATATATTATACAGGTTGCGATAAATTTACGAGATGAATTATTTAGCCATTTCTACGGTAAACATGTGCTAATAATGGATTAATTACCTCTCATCCCTTGCAACATTCGATGTGATACCCAAAATTTTCGCCTAGGATTCAAACAGCCCCTAATTGTGTACTAGTAAAACTTTTTTTTTTTTTTTTGAGACGGTAAAACTTAATTTCTTATGTTTCATTAGATTTATAAACATTATTAGCAACATTTCTTTTTATCTCCCAAACAATTTTATTTATGAAAACAGATAGAGTCAACGGTATGATACTAATTATGTAGCATAGATATTAATGCTTTCTTTTTTTTAACAGTATTAATATTTTCTTGTCAATATTGGATTAAAATTGAATCCATTTGATTTCTCGAAAAATCAAATGCTGCTAGTGTGCCTCCTCTGCGCTGCTAGTGGACGTCGCGGCATCGTGCTGCTAGTGTGCGCCGCTTGCATCCATGCAGTGGTACCGTAGCTTTTCTCGGGTTGTAGCAGCACTGTCGATCGATGCAGTACATAGCGTGTGCATATATATATGTAGCGGCATGTAAGGAGAGAGATGCCCGGAGAACACTGAATAAACAGCAGTGTGTTCGGTGTGTCCAAGTCCAACAACGTAACATGGCCACCAACAATAATAGGCGTCGTCGTTCTCCGGTATGGGACTTCTTCTACAGGTTACTTGAGGAGGACAAGGACATAGCTGAATGTCCGTGGTGCTTGGGGCAGTTTACCGCCCGTTGCAGCGATGGTACAACGCACATGCTGCGGCACGGATGCTACAAGGAGTACCTCAAGCTCGTGGCGGCGGCAGAACTTGCTCCTGCTCTCCTTCATGCCACGCCGCCTGCACTGCCACTGCCACTGCCTCCTCCTGATCCGGCTCCTGCTGCTTTTGCTCCTCCTCTCGTTTATGCCACGGCGGCGCATCAACTTCCTCCTGCTCCTCCGATCCCTGTCGTCGTTCATGGCGCGGCGCCACTTCCTCCTCCTGCTTTTGATCCTCCTCTTGTCGATCCTGCCGTGCCGCCAGCCGTGTTCCACCTCGACAACCTGATGAATAGCGACTGGTACAAGAGTCTTTGACGAGGCACGCATCGCCATACATATCCATCAGTACGTTAGTTGTCGCAACCTTATTTTATTTCTTGTCATCATACATGCATATGCATATGCATATGCATATACTTGTTCTCTTCTTGCATGGAGCCTGTGCATATGCATGCGTCATCATATGCGTATTCTATTCATGTTGGTGGCCAAGGCACGAGATCCATACATGATACATGTGCATGCATGCATCTGGTGCCTCCACATATTGTTTTCAAACTAAACTAATTCTAATACCAAATTTGAACATGACATAGTCTCCCTAATTACACTTTAAGTAATTATTTATCATTGTGCACAAATCTAACCGTATATATAAGCTAGGTTGGGTTAGGCTGTAAACAAATTTTGGGATTTTTTTTTCTGTCTTCTTATAATGCATGCTATATATATGGCATCATGGTTTTCTTTCTTTCTTTCTTTTGGTGCCACCAGCGATCGAAGTGTTTGCGTTATTGTGTGTGGGGTATGCATAGCATAGTTAATCAATTAAGAGTAGTAATACAAGAAAGGTTACATGATGATATTGCTAATTAAAGCGTTGCCTCTCTCCACCTGTACTGTTCAGAATAAAAGCTATATATGCGACACACCCGGCGTGAACATCGACCGCGCGACGTACCCGGCGTGCTACATAGATGGTTTGTACTGATCTACATATGGTTTGCAAATATATATATATCTCGTATGTCCTCTGATGGATGGATGCGACATGGAACCACACGTACGGGCTCAAACTGGTTACCGGTGTACACTACTGTGTGTGTTCAATTATATATGTATGTGTGTTCGATCAGTTAGGCGCTGTATGTGTGTGGTTTGATGATATACTCAGTATAGGTGTGTTGGTACACTGTATATATGTATATGTGGAGATTTAATGAATGCAAGACCCATGTGTGTTACATGATTTGTGCGCCTTAGGTTAATTTTTTGATCTCCTGGAAGTCTGGTACTGAGCAACTGCTGTAGCAGCACAGTATATCAGTACGGGGCGAGCGTGGACCTTCGAGAGACGGCGATGCGGATGTCGTCGAGGACGCCATGCATCCTCCTCTGGACGCCACGGCGCGACGTGAGCTCCAGCGTCGCCGACACCCCAGACGTCCCGTGAGCGTGGCGAGGCGACTCTCGACAGCCACGACTTGCGGATCCTCGGGCAGGGCCTCCAAATCGGCGACGCACCGTGACACAGGTCGTCTGCGACGACCTGCTGGGACTTCACCAGCTCGTCGAGGCGGGCGGCGAAGGCGGCCGAGCGACCCGCCAGGCTGCGCTCCAGCGACGCGAATCGCTTGTCTTGGGTGTCCAAACGGCGACTGAGACCGCCATCTCGTCGAGCAAGAGCTTCAAGTTGGGCTCCATCGCACCCAGACAACGCTGAATTCTAGTGTAGTACTGGGGATGGGAACGGGGATGGGGGTACGGTTCCAGGATTGGAACGAGTCCCTGGATACCAATTTCTTAGCAACCAGCTGTTCGGAGAAGATGATACAGCTTGGGGAGGAAGAAGGGGATAGGTCGTTGGGGAAGGACGAAAACTTCTTAGCAACAAGTTCGGAGAAGAAGGGGATAGGTCGTTGGGGAAGGACGAGTTTCAGTTGAATTCTAATAAACAGAGCTGCAATTCTTCTCCCTCTCTCGATCGGTTACACCCGTGATGCCGGCTATATACATATATCATCTACTTGAGCCACTCTAGGCCGGACAGCATACAGTTGGGCCCAGGCCGTCGACCATCTCATCAGCAATCAGCAGAGCTGGACGGGGTGCTGCTGACAGTGCAGTATCCTCACAGCACGTACGTGCAGATCGGCATCTAAACGATGATCATACTCCCCAACCACAAATGAATAAACTCGTAAAGGCAAGGCCACATGCAGTCCATGCCTAGAAGCTCTGGCACTTTGCTGAATACTAATATTGTATGCCCGGAAGTTTTGTATGGCATACAGCCCATACTACTGTGCCATGCAAAGGCACTTTGCTGAAAATGTTGCATGACACTATGGCATACAGTAAAGTGCAAAGGCACTTTCATTGACCATGCATCTGACTGTGATCGACCACTACGACCCTTCTGCTCCGCCTCCGCCCTTTTCAAAATAAGCGTAGCGTACTTCCTATGTTTTCTTAAAAGTCAAATATTTCAAAGTTTGATAAACAGATATACAAAATTAATATGATGTGTAATAGTAAGTATCATTAATTAGATTCATATTGACACGTCATTCATAATATCTAAGAACTTGTTACACTATCAGAAAATGGAATTGCCTTGGCGGCCAGCAATTTTTTTGAGTGCCAAAATCAAACCGCAAGGAAAAGACAGTTTTCCTTGGCGATGCTACTCAAGTAAACACCTTTTCTTCGCGGTTTTACCATTTCCTTGACCATTTAGCAAATTAAAGCAGGTCATGATATCCTTAGTGACTAACCTCCAAGGAAAATATCCTTAAGTGCTGAAACGCTAAGGAAACTATTTCCCTTTCCCTCTATTCTTGAGTGTGTTTGCTTGACGGTTTATGGTCAAGGATCATTTCCTTGGCGGTTTTCGGGTCCTCAAGGCAATTCAAGATTCTGGTAGTGTTAGAACATATAAACATATATTGTTGTCTCGTAGGAGCATCCATGAAAATCAATGAATTTCAATGTATATATGACATCCCTATTGCTTCTATGCCTTGTTTGATCTAGTGATGAAATATGACATGCTTGTGAGTTTGCAATCTCACGTGTTAAATTTGGATATATTGTCAAATGTTTAATTCAATATAGGCAAGATAACCCTTTTAAGAGGTGTGTAGAAGCTTGTCTTTGGTTTAAACAGAATTCTGGCAAGCTATCTGTATTTGACCAAATTTGAAAACTAATCTTTCCAAAATCAAAAGAACTTGACCATACCTTCTGTGAAAATTGTTGACAAAGGTGGAAAGATTAGTGCATAAAGATTTGAGAGGGATAAAAACTTTCTAACCACACAAGTAGGGGGAGCAAGCTCATAAGCCAATTGTTGCATTTGTTTGTGCACAACATATGACTTGCGCATTCACATGTATTTAAATTTAAGGTAGCGACCGAACCACGGCCAGATCAGGTAACGTTCGTCCATGCCAGGTGTCGAATTAGTGGCCAACGCACAAACCATATCTGCAACCGGTACTAGAAAACGACGGTATATATATTTCAGGCTTTTTAAAAAGGGTGTCTTTTTTTCTTTTCGTGTCCTATCATTATATTTGTGAGACCCCTTCTCGGCATTAATCCCAAGTACTGCATGCGTACATCCATGCATGTACTGCACGCATGTGCATGCGTCTTCATTGGGCCGACCATCATGACTATTGACTAATTGCTGCTACATATATGGAACCAGAAATATATACTACACATTCATTTCTATGCGGTACTCTGAACTTACTCCTCCGTCCCAAAATGTGTGTTTTATATTCGGAGGATGGTTTTCGGCATCTACAGAAAAAAGGCTCTGTCTAGTGAGCAACCACAGGTACAGCGGAGATAGACTGCACTTTGTTGACGGAGCGTGATCTGATCCATCTCAAAAAGTGGGGGTATGGTGAGTACAGATGGGATGCAGTATAGTTGCATGACATTTGTCTGGATTATAAAGGCTCTGTCTAGTCTCTGCTTGTTCATCTGAGTATCCAGATTCAGTTCTTAGTATTCAGCGATTGACTACAGATTTATGACATGTCATAAATCTGTAGTTTGGAAGACATTTCAGTTAACCTCTCATAACAGTTGTGGCTCAAATAAGCTGACGGCAACCATGTCTGTCAGGACATCGCCAGCTGGTGGTTGAGCTACGGTGGTTTCTCAACTGTGGAGCATTCGTTTTAACTTGCAACGCTACTAGCTAGTCATATCTGGGCTGGGCTTGGTCAATACTTTTTTTTTCATACATGCATACATGTTGTGTAAAATAGACTTTCGATGAGACAGCACATGATGTGATGAGATGAGATCGATGAACCCTTTTGATTTAATGACGATGATGATGATGATGAGATGAGACAAACCCTTTTGACTTAATTAAAGACGATGATGCATACATTAGCCCATTATTAATTGGAAACCATATTTTACATCCATTGGGTGGATTGCACCTCGATCGATCGTCGTCTTTTAAGCAACGGTGGCTAGGTGTTCAGTAGGCGCAAATTAAAGTTTGCACGCTAACCAAACAACAGCCAGACGTTTGGGGGCAGGCTATACCTAGCAAATCTAGCATGCCTTTTAGCTACCAACGGTAGCTGCTAGCATCAACGGCCGGCGTGGTGTTTTGGGTGCATGTCGATCGAGGCCGATGCATCCCGGCCCGGCCGGGGTGGAGGTCTGCAACAGGATTGGATACTCGGAATCTCGGACGGAGGTTTGCAAAATGACATCAGCCTGTGCGTGTGCCTCGCTCGATCGTCCTTTAATTTTGCAGGCTCCACCTCCAAGGGGCGATGCATGGAGGCCCGGTGAGAGCACACCTTACCCTACATCAACTGCAATTTTCTTGTCCAATATGCAGCAACAAATGAACAAAAGAAAATATCGAATATGCAACAAATATTCACAAAAGAAAAGGAACCATCCTTTTCAAATAAACATGATGTTGTAGACAGATAAAAAGCTTAATTAGGCCCCCTTTGGAACACAGCAAAGTAGAAACATATGTATTGCACAAGAATGCAGTTGCAAAGCACAAGATTGAAAAACATAGGAATTTGAAAGAAAATGATCATTTGGATAGACCAT
Source organism: Hyparrhenia diplandra (assembly GCA_015847255.1). NCBI lineage: Eukaryota > Viridiplantae > Streptophyta > Magnoliopsida > Poales > Poaceae > Hyparrhenia > Hyparrhenia diplandra. The sequence goes on along the minus strand of JADLZK010007350.1, from coordinate 482,180 downwards.
ATAGGAGAAACATATGAATTTATCCAAGGGATTTGGGTGGATGCTAAAGTTTCTGTAGTTTTCCTCCAAAACAACATGCAAAGGAAGAATTCCTATACACTATTCCTAGGCTCCAATCCTGTGAACCAAAAGGCATGCTAGATTTGCTAGCGGGGAAATTGCTAGGTGCACCCGAGATTGTACCCGGAGGTCTGTCCATCTGCTACTGTGCTGTTTTGTTTTTTTTTCCCGATTAGAGATCGGTTTGCGTCGCCCTGCCGTCCGTCGCCATTCATCATCGACGCTCCCGAAGGACGAGGTTGTTGTTGTGCCTTCCAGGCTGCAGCGCGACGCTCGTGGTGAAGCCTCCCTCGCCGTGTCGCCGCCTATTCAGCGGTGGCGCCACTTCGCCAGCCGGTCTCGCCAAGCAGCGCGCCGATCCACCTCCTCCGCGCCTCCAGCCGTTCTCACGCCGGACACCGCCGCGGACCTTCTGAAGGAAGACGGTCGCCACCCCCTCTCAGCGTGACGCTTTGCTGCAACTTGCCGCCGCCACCCCCGTCCCCGAAGCGTGACCCAAGTTGCAAACTACGCCGCCTACCATCGCCGTCCGCCACTACTGTCCCTGCTGCTGTCCTCGCACGAAGCTGCTAAGTTTTACTTGAGCACCTCGACGACGCTCGACCGACCAGCGCTTCCTCCACGCCGACCACGTCCACCGACCTCGGCTATTTCGGCACTAAAGGGCTATCATCTGCATGTGTCTCCAAATCACAGCCTTTCGCACGGGCGTTCCGACGGGGATATATCTCCATTGCTCTTCAGTCCGATCGTTCGTGTTTCTACCGCTACGACTGTGGGGGATGTTAGAGTAATAGGATTAGTACCACATCGTCTACCCACGTGAGGTGTTAGTCCTATGTAATCTATATAATCAGCTCATGAGGCCCATTGCAATATATCGACCATTATACGCATCCTACTATTCTACAAGACAAAAAAAAAAAAAGAGCTGCAAAAGCCCAGGCCTTTGATGCTTATCCGCTCCTTTTCTCTGTCTATCTCCGAAAAGCATCCATTGGCCACCTTCCCTTGTCAACACAGTCTAGCAGTGGCCTTTCACATATATAATTTTGTTCCTAGCCGGGCCGGCAGCTTGCTTAACTGCTCATTAGTGATAAACAACAGGTAAGATGTTCTTGCTGGTCAAAGACCACCGTGGCCATCCCATGTTCCATCCCACTTTTCAAAAAGGGTATTAAAAATCATCCAAAAATATAAATGGCGGACACGATATAAAGATGGTGCACACGCTCATAAATTTTAATTTTGTATAAGCCAAAGGACAGACCTAACAAACCTTTTTTTTTTTTTTTTTTTTTTTACTTTACACAAAAATTTACATTTGCAAATTTTTTATAGTTTTTAATTAATAATAATATAAAGTGAGAACATGGGGGAGGTAACGGTAATGCGAGTTGATCCTTCCCTTGGTAGTGGCCTTTAAGGCCCAAAGACGCCTCTCGAACGTTCCGCCGGCTCGATCGGTGGGGGTTCCTCTTCCTCTTCCTCGATCGGGACTAGTCTCACTCTCTCAGCCAGTGATACTATAAAGCAGGACCAACCTAACTGAGCTTTTAGTTCTCGTTCATGGCACTCTCTCTGTGCAATGAGCTGGAGACGTCCATATCCTTTGGGCTTTGGCCTTCGAATGCAAGGTACGGTGGAGGCGACCCTATCGTCGATCTCCTATATTTAAATATCCCCTACTACTAGCTAGTAGCTACGGAGAGGAGTAGTAGGCAGCAGCCAGTGCTCCACGCATCGAAATCCTACGGGCCGTTTCAGAAAAGTGCAGGTTCCAGCGTACGGTGGGTCTCCCCTGTGAATGTGATGAGCACACATGACATGACGGCCGGTGGGCTGAGGTTCCATCGGTTCTGATCTTCTGTCTCCAACTCCCCTGGACATATTTTTACTCCTTCCGTGTTGCGTTCCGTCCCAACCTCGTTTTTAAAGAATTATACATGAGACTTTTGTTTTCAAATTTGACCACAAGTATTGAATATAGCATCAATTTTTTTTTTTTTTTTTTGTGTATCTTCAAATAAATTTATCATGAAAATATGCTCCATACTCAATCTAATGTTACTTAATGACTTGTTAATTACACTAGAGTATACTACTAGAGCTTTGACAGGCCAAGGGAAATTAAGGCGGCAATAATACTCGTATCATGCTGCATGCAAGTAGGATTTATATGACTGTCTGAGAGACACGGCCGGCCGGGCCGTCAATATCCTCGGCCCCGGAGGAGACGAGGAGTGAAGGCCCAATGGCCCATCTGCCAGCGTTTGTGCTACACACGAGCCAACCGAGCGTCTTGACGGCAGGCCGGCCCGGTGGACGCGTACAGCTTCAGTACTGAAATTCATTCAGTGAGCTTGCAGCTACAAACTCAAATTTGTTAAGTGAGATAGAGAGCAGTGGAATTTAATTTCTACCAGCTAGAGTACTAAAATTCTTCCTTAGATACTCCCTCCGTTTCAAATTATAGTTCATTTGATTTTTCTTGACTTTAAGTTTGTCATTAAAAAGTGTCGACATAAGATCAAGTAAAAATGAAAAATACAATGCTCGTTACTTATAGAGAGGCTTATTGTTTTTTTTTAATGAACAACCTTTGACAGAGAGTATCGGAGAAGCAAAAGAAGGCAGGTAAAAAAAAACAATTTTACGTCCCCAGTTTACAATTCAAAAGTGGTCTACAACTTCTATTCCGGTAGCAGAGACCTGCACCTGGAGTCTATGCTGGTTCATCCTGTTTTATTCCACGTCTCTTATTATACACTATGTTTGGAATGTTGCTACACATAAGAATTTCTTTTCTCTGATGTTTTAAAAGCAAAATATCACCCTCACTCCTCCTTTGGACTGCACCTAACAATATTACCAAATCCATCTATTGGTCTTCTCGCTTGCAGCTCAGACACCAACTAATCTCCAATTGTACTTATCAGATTTGTACTTATCAGATTCATGCAGGTAACACTTCAATATGGTCAGAGCCTTGGGTACCGATTTGGGAGAACATTCATGACCATCTCTTGCCGCCGGTGGTTAACCCCCACTCCCCTCAAAAGTATCTGACCTGTGGATTCCAGGAACTCATACTTGGAACCAAGATCTACGTACTCTCCACATTTTCTCCACAGGCGGTCCAAGCCATTCAGGTTGTCACCTCTAATCAGGTGGGCTCTAGCGACAAAAAGACTCTGTACCACTAAGGTTATCTACAACACCATAGCAGCACAAGGTAGCCACAGTCTACCATCCCAAGGGTCCAGAAGCTTATCTCCTAATGCAAACCTCATCCTTCAGAAGGTATGGAAAAGCAAGGTAATTCCCCCTCTTATTAAAACTTTTGCTTGGAGATTGATAATGAGAGCTTTAGCGACTGGAGAGCGTGCAGGTAGATTCTCAGCTCACACTGATAAACATTGCTCTTACTGTGGTCTTATTGAAAACGATGTCCATTTATTTTTCAAATGTGACCTTTCCTCTCAAGTTAATTGATTTACCGTAATGTTTATATAACCATCATGGTTAATTGAAAATAACCGCCAAGGTTATTCGAGCCATTAACCACGACAGATCAGTAGGGCGGCCATAGAGCACCGGGCACCATGGATGTAGTGGAGGCCACCAAGGCCGGAGCCGTGGATGTAGCGGAGGCTACCAAGGCCGGCGCCCGCACACACGATGAGACGGCGACGGGGGTGGCGCCGCCGCCAGGGCTAGACTTTCGGGGGTGGCCATCTGGATGTGGGAGAATGTGCTCTAGCAGTGGTGATTTTCTGGGTTTGCGAGGAGGGAGGTGAGCCGTGGGGAGGGGGAGGAGCAGTGGGGCCGGCGAGGACGCCAGCGCCACCGTTGGGGTAGGGTTTGGAGGTGGCGGCCATCACCCGCTCAACTCTCGGTCTCTCGTGTTGGAATAAGTAAATCTTGCTCATATAGCAACAACCACAATAAGCATATATATGTATAATAAATGCTTATAGATAATGGTTATTGCATGCATGGCTTGCATATACCACATATCATGTGAATATGTGATGTGATCCAGCAAGGCAGATATATCCTTCCGGGGCCATTTATTTTCTGCGCTAATTCAGACTTCTTTATGCGTGTCAAGAGTGTTAAACTTTCATGTTCGCACACTTTTTTAACAACTGCACGTCGTGAATATACTTATTTTTATGGGCTTTTACCACTTCCTCTGGACTCTGGATTGTACTGCAATACAACTGGATGGTATCCCTAACCATCAGACCATGCATTATTGCACGTACCTTTGGATCGATGAAACATGCATGTGAGATCTTCCAAAATACCAACTCCACAAGCTAGAGAGAGAGAGAGCTAGATCCTAGGATGTCTTTTTGGTATATATAGGGTCTGCTGGATCCAATGCTAATGCTAGCTGCTTTCCCCCCGGCCGGCCCGTTCCCAAGGATGATCGTGGAGCATGCATGACCGCAGTCAACAGAGATCGAAGCCCGTTGAATTAGTTGCAAGGCATTTGTGTACGTAGCAAGCCTTTTCCGGGCGGACATCCGAGAGTAGCCCCCCCCCAGTCGTGCCAAAAAAGAAACCATCTGAGTCGCAACCGCAAGGCTCATGCAAATTTGTCCAGTTGATCGAGTTCACAATTCCCTACTTGCTGTTTGGCATCCCCTACGCTGCGCCGGCGCCTGACGACGGCTGATGCCTACGCTGCGTTTCCGTCGAAGTTCGTGGATCAACAACGCGGCCGCACACCAAAATGACGACGAGTTCGCGGGAAAGGCACGCCCCCCTTGCTCGTGCGGCCGCGCCATGCCTGCATGCCGATAACACCAGAGCCTCCCTTGACGGGCCGCGCTGCTTTCTTCGCGTCCGGACTGGGACCCGCCGGAGGAAGAGGTGGAGCCGGTGTCAGGCACGGGCCGTGCCCGACCCCAGCGTATACCACCTCTTGCACACAATGCGTGGGATGTGACTTGTAACTGTTACTACAGACTACAGTAGTGGGAAAGTGCAGAGGGTGCTTAGACATATATAGAACACATCAGACAGGAAGGTTTCATCACGAACAATAGCATCTTGCGTGGACTGTAGCATCAAACTGGAAGGTTTCATCACGAACAATAGCATCAAACTGCAAGCAGCAGCCACGCAGAAACCATATTTTCACCTTCGTGTTCTCGATGTCAGCGCCACCACGTACGTGAATCAGATTTCATCACATGATTGAGACTGTAAAACATAAACTAGGACCTACCTAGTTCTCGTACATTACTTATAATGCCTTAATTAATGAGTTGAAAACAGCGTCATGCATGCCTGATGGCGGCATAGACATAGATTTATGTGTGCATCCAATCTATCTATAACATATATAAGGCATGCAGTCATGGACCATGGCCTGTGCATCTAAATATACGTGAATTGAATTTGTAGGGAGTCATGGACCACGCCAGCGCGGGCCAAAGACAGATTCTCTCTCCGTCGTTTGCCTATATATCTCCGAGACGGCCAGCCAGCCTCTCACTCACCCCGCACTGGATCGAGCAGCAGCAGCAGCAGCAGTAGTGTAGATTAGTACGGAGTATTAGATCACATCACATCAGCTCTCTCTGCGCGCATGGCTACTCGCCCAGCTGGCGAAGCAGCAGCGTCCTCCTCCAGGTCCAGCCGCCGGGCGAGGAGGTCGAGGCGGACTTCCGGCGTGTGGGGTTTCTTCGAGTTGTTGCCCGGCAGTACTAGCGGCGGGCAGGACAGGGCGAAATGCCCGATCTGCTCCCGGACACTGAGCGCACCTGGGCCCAACGGCACCTCACACCTGCGGCGCCACAGATGCTATATGGGTGGCTCGCGGCGGCGCCGGAGCCACTTGTTCCTCCTCCCGCCGCCGCCGCCGCGCCACCAGTAGCTCCCGTCGTCATCGCCGATCAAGATATGACGATTTACGACGGCCTCGACAACCTCATTCCGATGGATGACCTGCGCATTTGACGCAAGCATCGATCGGTACGTACGGTTCATATATCACTCTGCTACCTCCTGGTACCTCTACTTCTCAGTGCATATACTCATCAGTGCATTTGGTGCACGCAAACGCCACTAGGCTGCACGCCTTTGCCAAGCAGCTGCTCCTCGCCGGCCTCTTCCCCGCTCGATCAGCCACCGCCCTCGCTCACAATCCGCGCATGCGCGATGCAAAAACGCCTGCCTGCACTCGCCGCCCTCCCTTATGGTCAACAAAACACCGTACCACCACCGATTACTCGCCCGTCCATTGTAGATATGAATGATATTTATCGTTAAGTTTGCACTTTTGATTTCAGGCAAAGCGATCGCGTACCACACTATATCTTGTACGCATCCAACTTATGACAATTTTAATTATTAGCTTCCTCTCTCTTTTCGAATCTTCATGCTCTTCTCATCAATATACAATATATAATATAAGGATCACGTCTATCGTACGCAGGTCTTCCACCGACGACAATGCTACGTACGTACAGCACCAAGACGGCCGGGGCCTTGGCTTCACGGTTCATCACGTCGTAGCTAGGCACTCATGTCTTGATCCATAGATGTATATACATATGCAATTGGCTCATAAACTAGCTAGTTAAAGGGCTTGGTAGTATATATATGGGCAATATGAATTGTGATTAGGCATTAAGCTAGGTGGTACTCCGTGCTAGACGACGGTACACACTACTGTGTATACCTGCCAATGTATAATTATTTGTCAATTCTCATACCCAATGGGCAATTAATGTATATATGATTATTTGTCTCTTGAAAACACGATCTGGTATATATGGGTACATGCATATTTCACATATCAATGACATTAGCGTGCAATAGCATGTTGTGGAGACGATGGAATTATATAATAGTTAGTCTATAGCGTTACTATGCTAGTCCGCGCGCTTTTGCGAAATTGTAGACCCCGGCCAGTAAATATATATGACATCAAGAATGTGTATTGGTGGTACTGACAGTACGTACGTAACCACCAGGCAGCTAGCTGTCGCATACAAACAAATATATGAGGTACGATGCATGGTAAGAAGCAGGGTAAGGAACCAGTGACATCGGCAGGGCAGGGCTGGGACCAGTAACCTCTCATATATTTGAGGAATAATGCTGTGCCGCCCGAGCTCGATCATACAGTACTCCTTTGCAGCTGCAGATCCTCCTAACGGCCATAGATGGATCGAGTTCGAGGCAAGGAACATACTACGTACGTCACCTCCCGGCCGGCCACATGCATGTTGGATTGCCCCCGTACGTACTACGTCGCCTCATATAGTAGCGGTCGGGGTGACGGGCCGCCAGCGCATTTAATTTCCACTCCGATATAGCTAGATAGGTGGCTCATGATTTTTTTTTTTTTTTTTTTAAACAACCCGCATCGACCAAAACTCTTGGCCGGAAATTAAAGCGAAGTCCATCCATAAAAGATCACTCTCCCTAAACACAAGCTTCATAAGCTCTGTGCTATGGAGTTTCTTCATCATCAGGAGAGCAGGCCTTCTCGCTCAAAACTCTGTCAACATTATTAGTATATATATTTAATATATTTTTTCGAGATTGCTTGACTCTTGATACTAAAATGTCAGATGCTGGAAACTTATTTTTGGACCAAAAATGTACTAGAACCTGCATGGACGTGCAGAAAGCAGCGGCCATGATTCCTAAATTCTCAGCCTGCATCGGTCGTCCTACTGCTCGATCGATCTGTGAAACAGTAGCTAGCACACGTGTCAGTCATTGGATGTGTCCTGCATGATTGCGCCTGCCATTATTGGCAACCTGTACAATTAGGTAAGAGGGCGATTCTGGGCGATTCCATGGCGACTCCACACCCCGCGCCGCCGCCGACCGCCACCTCCGCCGCCTCGCTCCACCCCCACGCCTAACTCCCTCCCATCCCAAGCTGCTCTCTGCCTTCTACCTCCCCGCATCCACAAGCAACCAGCTCCTCCCCATTGCCCGTCTGCTGCGGCTTGGCTCTTCCTGGATCTGGATCTGTCCGGATCGGAAAACCTTGACGCCGGTGGCAATGGAGAGGGGATCACCGTCGCGCGCGCAGCTGGGGTCTGCTGAGGTAGAAGAAGAGGCCATCCTTCAGGCTGCTTTCCAGCTGGCTGGCCAGGAGGACTTCGCAGGAGGCACCATCGATGAGGGGCTGCTCGCCTCCGCCTACTTGCTGACTGGGTTCGGCACATCGCCCCACTCGCCGGCGGCGGCGGCGGCGGGTCCAGCCCACACACTCCCACCCCGACGCTTGAAGAAATGGTGTGCCTTGACTGGGAGGAGTCCGATTCGACGCCGAGCCATCCCCAATCCCGCCACCGCCCGGGAAGGGTAAGGCGCCGGTGGTCGACGCACCAAAGACTACCAAGAAGACGCCGCAAGAGGAAGAAGCGGACTGGCTTCATGGCCGCCGGCGCAGCCTATGCGCGCCACGCCGGCTCGCCAGGACCGGCCAAGACCGCTGCCGCCCGGCTTCCGTCATCCAGCGCGTGTGCACGCCACCAACCTCGCCGCGCCCACCCGGCTTCGGCCACGATTGGGGTACTCCGGCGCCGATGGGTTCTTCGAGGCGCGGAGCGGCCGGGCGCTCGCTCGCCGCCAACACCACGGCGGCGGTGCGGAGCCGCAAGGGCTGCTTCAATTGCCTCTGGCGAAGGTCACGTCAAGGCAAATTGCACCTACCCAAGCCGGTGCTTTCGCCATGGTGAGGGCACCGGCGGCGAGGTGTCCACGCCAGCTGAAGTCGCGCCGGGAGCAAGCGTGGCCGCTCTCCTGCTGCCGCCAATCCAAGAGGCGGGCGCCACCGCGTCGCCCGGGGACTACCCAATGGGTGGCCATTCGGGGACACCGCCGTTGGAGGCTCGCCCATGTCCACCGAGGCCGCTCTTCAGGCTCCACCGTGCCCGACACGGTGGTGGGAGGAACATCGCTTCCCTCGGGTGCGGCTTCCCACCCACTGACGCGGCGCACGCCACTTCCCTCCGTGCGTGGGTCGCAGCCAGCCATCAGCCCCACCGCCGCCACCGCGCCCACGGCCTCGGAAGAAGACTGGTGGCTCTCGTGTCGACGACGGCGAGGTCACCTCGACTATCGTGCACGCAGAGCACCAAGGCGAGCGTGCGCAGCCCCTCGGTGATTCCCCGCTCGGCGACGATCCAGAGAGGAGGAGATGCGGCCGCGATGGGCGCCGGTCCCCTCATTGGGGTACACGCCGCCAATGACCACCTCCATGATCTATGACTTACTTAGCGACAATTTCGGGATCACCAAGAATGAGGTCTCCGTCAAGGTACACGCACCAAGATTTCGTGGTCCGCCTCCATCATCAACGAGGATAGGGACCGAGTATTCGCGACACGCCTCCAGACAACCGGCACCCCTCACCCGAAGCCATGGGTCAAGACAAAGAAGATCCATTTATGGCGATTTCGCTACCAGGTTCTCCTTGCCATTAGGAGACTGCCGCTGCACGCTCGGAATGTCGAGGTGGCTCAGGCGGTGCTGGGCAGAGCCTGTGCAAAAATACAGGAAACCAACATGAGGGACACGCCTATCGATGATGACCGAGAGTATTTTGTCACGGCGTGGTCTTTGCACCCATCGCTCATTGAGTCGCGGCTGATCTTCATTCCGGAGGCCGATGTGGTGGTTAATGCCATGGACGATCAGCTGCTTCCAGGGCTACGCTATCTGGTATGCACACGGGTTGTCATGGTCGTGGACTTCTCCACACCTCCGGACCTCCCAATGGTGGGATGGGGAATCCACCGGATGATGATGATGGTGGACCGCCTCGATGGGGTTGATGGGCAAGTTGATGACATTCAGCAACCGCAACAACATGGGCATATCAATGCACCTCAGAACGCCGGCATGGCCGCAATCCCTACGCGCACAAAGCGGAAGACATAGGGCGGTGACAATCGGGGAGGTTCGGTGCGCACTACCGGTGATGGGCTGCCACGGGCGCGACACCTTTGGGCGACGGCGCCACCCAACGTACCCATCGCCACGACTCGCCTCACGGGCCGGAGTCGGGGATGGGTCGCCGGGCGCTGGAAATGATTCGGCACCCACCACACCGACTACAAAGATACACAACTCGCGGGCAAAATCCACCCCGGCCACACCGGCGGCCGCACCGGTACACAAGACCTCCAACTTCAGGCGAACCATCTTCAAGCTACCGAACTTGGCCGTACTTTGCTTCTCCTCTGCTGCTGCCCAACGGACGCCAACGCCAACCATCGGAATGGTGGGGTGCTTCATTAACATAGCACCACAAATGCCGGCCGCAGATGGACGCAGCCATGAGAGCCCGCCCAACGGGGATTGTGATGACGGTGGGCGCGGTGGTAACAAATAGAGTTCTCGTTTCTCCACCTACGGCACAACCCATTGTGGGATGGACCGATTTGGCCCAGGCGGAACTTGACGCACCATTGGCCAACAACACCTTTGTTGATGCTCCCGAGACCCTTCCGCGGTCCAATCACGGTGCGCTTTTGAGGATGATGAAGCACCAACCGCCCGTGACATGACCACCCCGGGCGGCGACGCTACACAGAAGCAAGCACCAACGCACACACCAGCCCCCGCTGTACGGTCGGCCAAGACACACTCTCCATCAACGGTGCAAATGCAGGTACCTTCCAGCCGGGAGCTCGGCGCCTCCTACTGCTTCCTTGCTACGGGCATCCTTCCTCGCGGGCGATGATCGTTCCTTTACGGCGCCGCTGCCGCCCCCACCCGGCACTACGGAAGTCCAAGACGAAGCGCCGAAGAGTGGTCCATCCGGAGAAGCCTGCACTAGCCGCCAAGTCCGGGTCGGCGTGACCCAAACCATGAGCGCCAAAGTAGGAAGGTTATGCTCAACCGACTCGGCGGGCGCCCGGTGGAAGCAACCACGGGAACACCAGACCCGGAGTCGGGCCGCCGATTCCACAAGCACTTTGGTGTGGATGTGTCTTCGGGAAGAGGCAGCACATGCGCAAATTGTTCCCGATGATGTGCTCGGGGAGGAAGAGGTCGGAGTAGGGGAAATCTGAGCCCCCGCCGCCATGTCGCAAACTTGTTTCACCCATGAGTACGAACCATCTTCTTGTCACCGGAACGCCGACGCGGTCTTAACAGCCGCTGTTGTAGCCGTAGCGCCGTCCGTTCACTTGTTGAAATGCACCGCGCTGTCGTGTGTCTCCGTGAGACCAAGCTTCGAATCCATCGTACATAAACGTCACATTGAATTAACTCAGCTCCGACTTTTCTTATGCGTTTTTGCCTTGTAGGGGTTCTTTGGGCGCAATCACTTCTTAGCGCCATGACACGTGGACGGGCTCGCGGCCGGTGGCGAGGAGATTCTCGATCACGGTGTGCCTTGCGCGCCCGGATGCCAACTTGGCACCTGGTGGCTGACAAATGTATCTGACCCGGTCGCGCTGAGGGGACAAAGGGCTGCGTTCCCGGCTACGAGCTGCGGCGGCGTCGGGGCTGCTTTTCCCGGACCCCAGCTAATTTGTGGTGACTTCAATTTAATTTATCGAGGCGGCGGATAAAACAACGGCAGGTTACACGAGGGCCCGATGGCACGCTTCCGCGCTGCTTGATGATCTACGGCTGCGAGGAGCTCCAACTTCGGGGAGGCGATTCACTTGGTCGATGAGGTACTGAAAATCCGACACTAGAACGTCTCGACCGCGCTTTTGGCTCCGTCGAGTGGATGCAGCAGCACCGAGCCACCACTTGCGCCGCTTATCCTCGGACACCGGACCATGCACCACTGATGTTGATCCTGTCCACCGCCGCCATGGGGAGCCGCTTCTGCTTTGAGCAGCATCGACGCAAATTCCGGGCTTCATAGACACTGTCACCGCCGCATGGGGGCCTCAGCTGGTGGACGTCGGTCGGCAGGCGCTGACTTGAAACTTCGTTGCCTTGCCAAGGCTCAAGGCATGGAGAGCAGCTAGCATCGGCAAAGATCAACCTACTGACTAGGCGCAGCCGCATGATCATCTTCGAAGTTCGACCTTGCTCAAGAGTCCAGCAAATGTCACTGGGGAAAGAGCTCTCCAATCGCGACCTCAAGAAGCACGTGCTAGGCCTCGCATCGCTTTCCCGGACGATGGCGAGACAACGTCGCCAAGACGAGGCATCTAAGTGAGGGGATGCATGCACCCGTTACTTCCACCGCAGCGTGCCACCGCCGCCGGCGAAAGAACTACCGCTTGCCATTCAGCACGACGGACACACCTTCACCGCTGAGGACGCCAAGGCAGACATCGTCTACGACTTCTATAACTCGCTCCTTGGCACTCCTTTCCTCCGTGTGCACAGCATCAACCTGACTGCACTATGTCTGCCGTGCATTGACCTCAGTGACCAGGCCGCTCGCTTCACCGGCGAGGAAGTGGCCAGGGCGGTATCTGAGATGCCTTCTGGCCGGGCGCCGGGGCCTGATGGCTTCACCGCCGATTTCTACAAGGCCGCTTGGCAGGTGGTTGGGCCGGATATCGTGCGGGCGTTCCAGGCTTGGTGGGATCAGGATTTTCGAGACTTCCACCACATCAATGAGGCGGCCATGGTTTTGCTGCAGAAAGTCACTTGCCCCACGGCGGTGGGGGACTACCGCCCGATCAGCCTGATCCATTCCATTGCGAAGCTGTTCACCAAGTGCCTTGCGCTAAGACTCGCGCCAAGGATGGATGAGCTCGTACAACCGAACCAGACAGCGTTCATCAGGGGACGCCGGATACATGACAACTTCAAGACGGTGCACTCAATCTGTAGATGGCTGTACACTCGCAACAAGGCCGTCATACTTCTAAAGGTGGACCTTGCAAAGGCGTTCGACTCCGTGTCTTGGCCATTCTTGCTTGAGGTGCTCGAACACGCCGGCTTCCCGCGGCGCTGGAGGGACTGGGTTTCCGCACTGCTGTGCACTGCAAGCACGCGGGTGATGGTCAATGCAAGACCGGGACGACGTATCTACCATGCCCGCGGCCTCAGACAAGGAGATCCATTGTCGCCGCTGCTCTTCGTCATTACAATGGAGGTGCTCAATGCTTTACTTGCAGAGGTGGACCGCGGCAACCAGCTAACACCACTACCGGGCGGAACAATCAGGAACCGTGCTTCGATCTACGCCGACGACCTGGTCATCTTTGTGCAGCCGAACCCGATCGACTTCACATGCATCAAAGGGATCCTGGAACTGTTTGCTGGGGCTTCGGGGCTGACAACAAATTTGTCCAAGTGCTCCATCACCCCCATCAGATGCTCCGAGGACCAGGTCAACGCAATCCTGCAGGTGTTCCCATGTCGCCTGCAACACTTCCCCCGCCAAGTACACCTGAGCGCCTCTCGGTGTCCGGGACCGCATCGCGTGAGCACGAAGCGAGGCTCTGGTCGATGCAAAGGCCGCCAAGGTCCCGACATGGAAGGCCGGGCTGCTCAACAACGCGGGCAGGTTGGGCTCGCGCAGTACGCTTTTTTTGCAATCCCTGCATATCTCTATCTCGCTACGCCCTATCCTCCTGGGCGATTGGGCAGATCGACAAGAGATGCAGAGCGTTCCTATGGGCTGGGACAGACACGGTGGCCTCGGGCAAGTGCCGCGTCGCTGGCGATCGTGTGCTCCCCCCGAGACCGAGGCGGCTTAGGATTGCCGGACCTCACGGTGCTTGGCTCGCCACGAGGATGCGTTGGGAGTGGACTCGTCGGACCTGTCCAGATGCACCGTGGCCGCTTTACTACCTTCCAGGCCGAACGGGCCATGGACGCAATGTTCGCGGCGTCGGTGTCGGTGATCGTTGGTGACGGTGCGCGGACTTTGTTCTGGACCGACTCCTGGCTGCCGGATGGTGCAATCAGCAAGACCGCGCCTCACCTATACCAGGCGGTGGGGACAAGGAGGAGGAAACGAACAGTCAACGGCGCCCTCCACGACGACAACTGGGTTCAGGACGTCACCTCAGCATATAGCATGGCCGCTCTTGTCGAGTATGCTGAGCTTTGGGACAAGGTACAGGCGCCGCCTTACAGCCGGGTGTCGAGGACCGTTTCGTGGGAGATGGACTGCCTCGGTCAAGACACCACGCTCTTCCGCCTACAAGGCCTTCTTCATCGGATCCACAAAGTTGCTAGGAGCAAAGGAGCTTTGGCGAAGTCGAGCGCCACCAAAGGTGAAGTTCTTCTTACCGCTTGGGCTACACGGCGGGTTATGGACAGCCGAACGGGCGCATGCGTCATGGCTTGCAGCCGTCGGCGAGTGCGCACTGTGCTCCCGGGATTCTCGAGACATCCGACCACCTCCTCGTAGCATGCGTCTACACCAGGGAGGTTTGGCACCGCCTACTTCGGCTAGCGCAGCTCGACCACCTTTGCCCATCGACGGATGACGCCCTGGTATCCTGGTGGCTAGCGTCCAGACGTCATGTGCCCAAGCCATTCAGGAAAGGCTTTGACTCGCTCGTGCTGCTGGTGTGCTGGGAGGTGTGGAAGGAGAGGAACAGGAGGACTTTCGACAGCATCAACAGGCCTCCGACACAACTGTTCCAGGTGATCAGAGACGAGGCGGTGGCTTGGGCGGCCGCAGGTTACAGGGACCTGGGCTCCCTGCTTGCAGCGGTGCAGCTCGTTTAGGACTACAGGATTACCTTCTTTTAGTCGCACACTAGTTTACTTTTTCAGTACACCCTTGCCGCTGCGCCGTTAAAGCCGGCGATATTTGTTCGGTGTGTTTTTTGTGAGTGGCGGCCAACCGGGTTGGCTAAGCCTCACAACGTGTAAGACTCTATCTTCCCTTAATGCAATACGTGCAATGTGCACGCTTTCGAAAAAAAAAATTGGCAACCTGTACCAGATCGATACGCAGCCGCACGCCGGGTGATGGATGATGCATGCCAGCACCGGGCCGGGTCCGCCGCCGGCCCGGGTACACACGGGTCGGCAGAGGCAGACGCCGCCTGATGCCGTTCAGTCGGAGTAAGAAAAGAATAGGTTTTGTTCTTGCTGGGATGATGGGCTGCTGGGAGCTTTGGAAAATCCGAAAGGATCTGGTGTTTGTTGGTAGCAAAGATTGCAAAATCGCCCAAATAATAGCAGGCGGCTCACAGCCGCTGGGTGTTTGCTGCATATCTTCATCATTAGCAGGTGATGGCAAGAAATTACGAAGATAATATATATGACAAAGCGCGCCATAGCGAGCGTCACATAGAGAAACTATATGATGACATATGCATGCATCTGTGTTGCCGTACGTACGTAGAAACATTGGCTGTTGTCGTTGTTTCCGGTAGGCCGAGTGAATCGAAGGAAGAATGTATCAATTTGATTGACCGTCGATAGATCGGTTTAAATAAATTTACAAAAGAACAAGTGTTCAATCGTGATGCACATCCTCGTCCAGATGCCATTGCTAGCTAGCTTTTCGCATGAAAATAGTTACTGGTCGAAAGTTAAAGGTTGTTCGACAGGGACGTGCGCTACTAACACTCGGCACATGCATGGAGTGAGCTAGTACATACAACCGCGGTGGTACTATGCAACCAAAGTGGCAAAGTCTACGGCGGGCCGTTTCAGAAAAGTCTGCAAAGTGCAGGTTTACAGCATGTGATGGGATGGAGAGAGAGGAGCACAGATGACTAAGGGAAGAGGATCCAGTTCTGATCTTTCTGTCTCCACCTCTCGGCCCGTCGTCGAGTGTTACTCCTTAATTCTATTCCAAAAAAAAAAAAATACACACTCTACTCCTTTCTTAAAGAAACTAGAAACTACTCCTAACTTTTAAGAAAATTCAAAAATACTTTAATTATAAAATATACTCCACGCTACATCTAATGATACATAATTACATCTAAGAATACAGCTTTGAACGAGATGGAGATAATATAACATATAATTAGCTCGAAAATCGTCTTAAATCAGATTAATTAAGTAATGCTATTAGTCTCTTACTCTCTTTTGTACATGTATTTTGAACTATTTATTTTTTAATTTGTGATTGTTTTTAACTTAATCTTTGAATTAAGCTCTGTCATCGTATTCAGTGCATATATAACGAATTGTTACCAAATCGCTAAAATGGTTTAAGTGAATTATAAGATTTTTTTTTGTGGCACATCGGCGTTAGATAATAAGCCGTGGCACCCACTGCACCTCCCCCTACTCTGTCCGTGGCGGCATAATGGATTCTTCACAACCAAGGAGGAAGGCACCCATCAACATTGTTCCATGGATTGGATCAGTGGCTGCCTCGCAACGCATGTACACCAAGAGCATGTACACCATCAGCGTTGTTCCGTGTTCACCATCACGCTACATCTAATGATATATTGTGTGTAGCAAGCTCTAGTCCGCTCCAAGCGTAAGTACTTGTGTACATGTTGGCTCGACCGATCGTCCGTCGTTGTGCGTTGGACAGTGACCGGTTCAAATCATGCTGGACCGCTCCTCAGCTCGCCGGCCCGGCCCGATCGATCAGCTGCAGGCCTCGATCGATCTTTCTTCCCCTGCCCGGCCCGTCAACGTATACGTCGACGTCCCAATCATGCATATATATATAATATATATATAATATATAATATATCGATCGAGCAGCTATTTCAACTCGATCTCTAAGCAAGCATGCAGCAACAATAGCTAGTATAGGCTGCTGACCACGACCAGGAATCTCGTGGGAAACTGGGAATCATATATATCGGATGGTCGTAGTTCATGCATATGATGAATTCTGGTGGCTCTCCGCTGACACATGCATGGGGAATTGGGGATCGAGATGAATGAAGATGAATATGGTTTTTGCGTGCCTGCTGCATGCATTGCATTGCTTACGAATCAAAAAAGAGCTAGGCAAGTGCATAATCCGTGATGAAACCTTCAATTTTTATCTATCTCATGTTGTCAGAACCCGGCTAGATTCCGGCGATCTGACACGTCGGCGGCGATCTTATCGGCGATGAAGGTGACGTAGGCGGAGGTGATGACGACGATTGGCGGCGAGGTAGTAGAGAGAGAGAGGAAGGAAGGGGCGGCGTGGCTGGTGGAGGAGGCAGTGCTGCCGCCGAGGGAGGGCGGGCGCTGCGGGCGGCGCGCGGCGCTTGGGCGCTGCGAGGCAGCGCTGCGGTGGAGGTGGCGGCGGCGCGTGGATCTGGCCAGGCGGCGCGGCGGCGGTGGACTGGCTGCGCACGTCGTGGGTGGAGAGAGAGAGAGAGCCTAGGGCTGGAGAGCTATTGGGAGTTACCCTTTAATTTATTTCTTCTTAAGATTCAACCGACTACATGCCTCTTGTATTTATAGTCCGAGGGAGACTTCCATGCTAAGATAGATCTAGAGGTTTCCTTATAGATTGGATTTCCTCTTTTACAAGCAACCTATTAATTCCCTATTTTATTCTTATCTTTATTCTTTAAATATTCCTTACTTAATTGCGAAGCATCACGGCTTAGTTTTTTTTTTTTCCTTTTCTTGCTTTCTTTCGTTTCCGGTTTTTGAGGTTTCTCTGTACAGTGCCGTCGGCAAACTCTACTTTATTAATACAACAGGCAGCCCTTCTGCGGTTCTTTCAAAAAAAAAAAAAAAAAAAAGATAATAAGTACCCCAATGCCGAAAACGACTTAATGGGAGCTGACATGTCCATAATGCGGTGAGTATAATTCAGAGGCAATGTAACTCTTTTGTACCTTTGTGTCTCATTGATGGAAAGTTGACTAGCTTTCTGCTGGCAAAGCTTCGCTAACCCGAGATCAGAGATTTTGGGACACAAGTCGTGATGCAGCAGAATGTTGTGGGGCTTTATGTCGAAGTGTACAACTCGAGTGTTGCAGCCCCTGTCAAGATAGTTCAAATCTCTTTCAATCCCTATGATGATATAAAACAATGTCTTCCAGCTGAGAATCTTATCGGCTTCAGATGGATTGTTGCCAAATGTGTACCTGTTGAGGGAGTCATTGGGCATGAATTCATATAGAAGTGCTCTGCTCAAACCTTCTAGGCAAAATCCCAAGAGAGTTACTATATTGACGTGAGCTGTTCTGCTAATGCTGGCCACTTCATTTGTGAATTCCTCTTCGTTGCCCTTGCTGTCCATGCAGTTTGAATGCTATGGCATGACCATCAAGCAAGCTGCCTTTGTAACCAGCTCAAAACCCACCCTGTCCAAGTTTCTTAATTGCTACAACTACAATCATGGAGTATTTCATAAGCAAGGTTAGAAGTATGGATTTATAGAATTAGTTAAAACTTAAAAGTACCAAAAAACCTTACATTTCTGAGTACTCTTCTTTCGTGAACCTCCAGCGCTTTGCCCGAGGAGTTGCTTCTTGGACGAGCTACCAAGTAAAAGTATGAAAAAACACCATGAATACTAAAAAAAGGTATAAATTAAGGCTTGACAACATCAATGAAGCAATTGTTGTGTTTCACTATAAGAGTTATTTCATCCAAAATATAAAGATATCGTTCCGATCAAATAAAAACATGTTTTAGAAAATAGGATAACTTTTTTATTTCTTACTGTAGTTCCCCGCACTAAATATTTCCTTTAGGAGGAATCTAGTGGCGGTTAACTTATCAAATTGGCTTAGTATTGAATCATCCTTACAACAAATTAACTTAATTTAGGAAAGAGATATCTTTGTATGGGATCTAAAGGCCTCCAGGAACGTTTACTGATCAAGTCTATGTATGCTTTGCTCTAATTAACAATGGGGTGAGAGTGTCACACGATATTTGGAAAACAAAATTACCAATGAAAATAAAATTTTTTATGTGGTATATTAAAAAGGGGTTGTACTAACCAAAGATAATCTGGCTAGAAGAAATTGGAATGGAGATAAACAATGTTCTCTCTGTCATCTCCCGGAAACAATTCAACACCTCTTTTTTGATTGTTTTTATGCCAAGTTTTTGTGGCGCTCTGTACACTTACTGTTTGGAATAGCACCCCCTTAAATATCAATAATTTGTTCCACATTTGGTCTAAGAGGGGAATAAAAAGTATAATTCATTGTTATTAACAGCAGCATCAACACTTTTGTGGGCGATTTGGCTAACAAGGAACGAAGTTATTTTTGACAAATGCAAACCAAAATCTCTTTTGCGGGTATTGTTTCGAGGAACTCATTGGCTACGACGGTGGGCGACCTTTGCAGCGGAATGAAGATCTACGGGGATCAATTAATTTCCGCAGCACGTCACCTAGAAGTGTCGGCGTTTTCTTTCTTCGGCTCCAAAGTGGTTGGCTGTCACGGAGACACGTTGGTTATGTTTAGTCAAAGACCTTTATTTCCTTGTTTCGTTGGTATTGTGAGCAGCTGGAAGTTGCATCCAGCAAAACTGAGATTTGTTTTGAACCTTGTAATAATTGGTCTGATTCTATCTACGGATAGATGAAACCGGATTTTTATCCTTTATCTAAAAAAAGTTGTACCATTCCGTACCAAAATAATATAGGTAAAAAGGAAGAATGGTAGAACCGTGATTAAAAATTGCTTTCTCACACTAATACAAAGATCACTTGAGGTATTTTTTCCTCACAAAAAAAGATTTTTACCTTCTTGGTCGCATCTTATTGGCCCGTCAGTCAGGGCGTAGGTGGGCAGTGGGCTTGAACCATGAAAAGCAAAGAAGAGAAAACAAAAACAAAAGATACAGCAGCATTGTTGGTCTACATAGCTTGCTGGGCCGTAGGCCGTAATGTATAAGCTGGAAATGGACAGGCTTAGAGCAGTAGTCATGCAAAAACTGCCTTTTCTTTTGTTTTTATTTCGATTTCGAGAAAATAATAGAATAAATTCATACTTAACCTGATCGATATAATCTACTACTTCCTCTGTTCCATTTTATAGATCGTTGTAGCAGTTTGAATTAGTGTCCACATCCACACAATCTTGCATGCATCTAAACACACTGATGTCCACATCCACACAATCTTGCATGCATCTAAGAAAGCTAAAACGAACTACAAATTGGGACGGAGGTAGTAGATGATAAGGTATCCATTCAAAATTACTGCTACATACAAACAGAGAGCCGAAGCTCTGAAAAGTCGAAAACGCATACACGGTAGATATAAACAGGGTTATATCAGGAAAAAGAGGGGAGAAAACAAGCAACAGAGAACCCGGTGGCCGGTTGTAGTTTGGACAGTCCAAAGTACAAGAGCTCTGAAAGTCGACAGATTTTGGACAAAAGAGTGGTTGGCATGCGTGTGCAGTACATGCATCGGATTCGGCGACAAGAGTCGAGTCGAATCGAGGCGACGTTCTCTAGGCGCCGATGACTGTTTTGGAACCAAATCGGAATCAGAATTATTGGAATCCCACCGGCCATCGCTTTGCCTCTTGCTGCAGTTTGTTTGTCAGCTGCTGACAATTGCTTTGCTTCTTCTCCAGGGCTCCCTGCCTAGAGCCTCCCCTATGCTTGTTCATCTGTCCGCCACCAATGGAGCGCCACACTCCACCTCATCTGAATTTCTCCAAAATTTCTGCATTTCTCCGGTATACAATTGTGCGTTTTTTTTTTCTTTTTTGGTGCACATATGCAGTCTGGATTTCTTCAATTGCATAGGTTCTTAATTGGGAATTGCTAGTTACTACATAAAAGATCGTGTAATATATTATCTCACCGTTGGTTGTATCTATCTATTTAGACAAGTACTGCTACTAAATATACCCCTACAGTACTTAGCACTAAATAAAGAAGAAGAATCAGGAATGGAAGCATTGGATGCAATGGGCCAGATCCTGCGCGTCGTTGCCACTGCTCTGGTCTCCCGGTAGAACCAGAATCAGAATGGGAATCCCAGCGCTTTGCCTCCCTCTTTGAGCTTTCCCCTCTCATTTTGCTGCAACAACTAGTATTTTGTCACTTTGCTTCTTCTGGAGGGCTCTCGACACCAATACTCTCTCTCCTATCTTCTGGCCTCCTCCGCCACCATTGCCGGCAGACTGAAGCTCCACATCAACGCAACAAACCAAGCAAGAATCCTCTCCTTCTCCCTCTGCTGGCATACATGCATGGTACTAAGATCTTCATTCATCCTTAATTTAAGGTGTATGTGTATATATGGATTTCTAACTTACATGTCGTATTTATATGTTTCCTGCTTTCTTATTTATGGATTTATGCTCGGTAGCTAGTAGCTGCTCGGATATTCTTTCAAGCAAGTAGGTATAATGAATCATTTTATTTGTTTCTTCTTGTGTTTTCATTTCAGGAAAGCAGAATCATGATTTATTTTTTTATATATATCAGAAGATGCCATTAAGTTTGTTCTGCAGATCATATCCTAGATAAATACAAAAATGAAAAATAATTTTCAGGAAAACAAAGACATTTCTAGATGGACTACACCACCTCACCCATGCGTACGTGGCACTTGAAGAAGCCTCTAGCAGTCTAGCTAGTAGTAGTACAGACAGCACGCATCGTCGTCGTCATCAGTCTCTTTCTTTCCTTCCTTCCTTCAGTTTTTTTATTTATGAAAAGAAAGGAAAAGCAAAATTTGAAGCTGCCAAGTGCCAGCTCCTGAATCCTCATACTAGAAATATTGGACGATTGTGCTTGTTTGCTCCCAATCAACTCAAACAAAGCTGCTTAATAAAGTTACAATAATTCTTAGTTAGTTCCAATGTGCACCTTGTCTGAACACCTTCCCCTGTTTTATTTTATTTATTATTACTCAATCACTCACTCACTCACTCACAACTCATATATTCTGGAACAGGTTTAATTTCGCATTCAGTCGATTTCAGTAATTGAGCTTCTTCACCCATATTGTTTTCTGTTCATTCATCCACACGCTGCCCCGGATGGCAGATACCATCAAGGTATGTAATCCATCATCAGGTGCTACTCTGACGATCTGGTGCTCTCACAACGATAACCTCCCTGTTGCTGTACTCTGACGATCCGGTGCAAACGTCATCTTGATTCAGAACTTGCTAATGGATTGATTGTTGCATGCAGAGTCAAGTTGGGTCGTTTCCGCCAGGGAAAAAGATAACTGTTGTGTTTGTACTAGGTATGCCTGCCTGCCTATCACTTATGCAAACACTGAACAAATGTATATGTAGCGTTCATAGTATTTATCACAGCATGCATGATCCGAACTTTTTTGCGCAGGCGGCCCGGGCAGTGGCAAGGGCACTCAGTGTTCAAACATTGTCAAACAGTTTGGCTTCAACCATCTCAGTGCCGGCGACCTTCTGCGTGAAGAAGCTAAATCTGATACTGAACAAGGGTAATGTCTTTTCTTCCTACAAAGGGCTCTGCACACACAGGAGTTTATGCGCTATGGGCACCATTCAGAGTTTCAGACATGTCCATTTTTACTTCTATCAGTACGATGGTCAAGAATCTGATGCATGAAGGAAAACTTGTGCCGTCCGACCTCATCGTCAAGCTTCTGCTCAAGGCCATGCTTCAAAATGAAAACGACAAGTTCCTTGTCGACGGATTTCCTCGAAACGAAGAGAACCGCTAAGCATATGAGAGTGTTGTAAGCATGTTTTTTTTTTTCTGATATCTGACTCTGAACTACCTGTCGCAATATATTTATTTTGATTCTAATAAAAGGAGCAAATGCAATCAGCCATATGTTGGTAGAAATAGCGCTATAATCTTGTCATGTCTTGTTGTTACCAGATTGGCATTGAGCCCGAGTTCGTTCTGTTCATCGACTGCCCAAAGGAAGAGTTGGAGCAGCGCATTCTGCACCGGAATCAGGTTTTGTTCGCTCTTGTCATTTCTCAGCACAAGCTTACAACTTTTGTCTCATTTGGAGAATTCATTGCTTTGCTTTGTCTACATACAGGGAAGAGATGATGACAACATCGACACTATTAGGAAGCGGTTTGATGTTTTCCAGGAGTCAACTCTACCGGTTGTTCAGTACTACGAGAAAAGGGGGAAGCTTCGAAAGGTGATTTCCATTGGGGAGTGCTCTGATTTTTTATATGAAACGTGCACTGTACTAAAATTTGCAATTTTGTCGAGTAAATATGAACTGTAACTAACCTAATCACACTTAACTGCATGTTTCACATATCCCTTTGTACTCTATGCAGGTTGATGGAGCCAAATCCCCTGATGCAGTTTTTGAAGATGTGAAGGCCATATTCACTCAACTGAATACTACTCAGGTGCAGTCACATTCATGTTCCCTCTTCCAGTTGCTTATTAGTTCAGGAAACAGTGGCACATGGCCTGACTAACAATTGATATCTTGTCCATCTGGTGCATCCTCTTGGATCGATGATACTATATATCTATAATTTGCCTTATCGTGTATTTTTGTTTCACTAGGCAAACCAAGGTAGCAGCAGAGTACAGAGCAATCCATTGAAGCGTTTCCTCGACCTGCTCTGTGGTAAGTTTTGAGAAGGATGAGTCCACCATCACTACTTCAATTCCACGTTCGTCGAGTATTTGGTGTATCGACCTTGGCACAAACTCATGATGCATGTCTGGTGGTTGACTGATTATCAGGATGCTTTGGGACGCAGGAGGCGAGAAGCTAACTGATGTGATGGTAGGTCTGAATTCTTGTGTGCTAGTGGTGTATGTACATCCTTGTTCAGTCCTCTAGCTTGAAGCAACAACATACGTCCAAAAAGGATTCAGAAAACACTTGCTGTGTGTGGTTGAAATGTGTGCATATCTGAGTGTGCGTGTTGTGTCTGTCGAGTTTGTTGTGATCCATCCATTGCCAATTTGCCTTTGGCAGTGTGTGTGTGTGTGTGTGTGTATGTAGTAGAAAGTATTCGAAAAGAAACAGAGTAGAGGCCCTGTCCAGGTGCACCTGCAACACACAGCTTGTATTTGTAATTTTAAGTGCAGGACATGAATGTGATGTGTACTTGTGTTTCTCAAAGCTTAGCTAAGCTCCACACACATAAATCTGTGCTCACCAACTGATCCCATACAATGGTAGCTCAACAACTGATATGGCGCTACATTTAATGTGCATGAAACACTAATGAAACTCTCATTAAGACTGACCTTATACTTGCTCTTAGGCTTAGCTGAGACCGGAGTCCTCCAACCAATCACCAATACACAACGAGCTGGGCTAGCCAATTGCCAAACGACAACGACAATTGGGCTTAAGAGAATTATAAATACACATGTTAGAAACTTCTGCC
Source organism: Hyparrhenia diplandra (assembly GCA_015847255.1). Classification (NCBI taxonomy): domain Eukaryota; kingdom Viridiplantae; phylum Streptophyta; class Magnoliopsida; order Poales; family Poaceae; genus Hyparrhenia; species Hyparrhenia diplandra. The sequence goes on along the minus strand of JADLZK010007350.1, from coordinate 457,965 downwards.
ATCTGACACTCTGCCAAAATTGAGACGATGCTCTCTCTCCATCACGGCATCACATCACATTAAATACACCAAAAGACATATGTTTGGAGCAGTAAATTTAGGTAAAAAAAATAACTAACTACACAGTTTTAGATGTACATTACGAGGCGATTCTTTTGAGCCTAGTTAGTCAATGATTGGACAAAGTTTACCACAAACGTGCTACAGTGTCCAAAAAAAGCAGAGCATTGAACTGGCGACGTGAGTAGCTGGACCCTGCTGCAGGATCGGGCCAGAGTAGCAGTGAATAAATATAATCAATCAGTAGTATGCAATGAGAGGGGCCGGGCCCCTTAATAAGTTGCCGTATTTACAACCTCGTACTAGGTACAGGTTCATTGTCTAACGCAACAACGAAGATCTATAAAAGCCCAGGCCGGGGAGGGGATGTCGGAATGGAAGCAACCATCGATCCCCAATTGAGACCACCCCACCACACCAACAACGCACAAGCTTCACACACCTAAGGCGACTTAGGCATGGCTCCCAATCCCATGCGTCGTGGTTTGTTGATGATCATCATGCTGATGGTCATCAGCTGCCTTCCAGACTCATCATCACAAGTAGTACAAGGGCAAGGGCGTTCGTGTCACGACATTATAGGCCCCCAAGTGGGGGTCACCTTGAGGGATCGGTTGTATTGATGCTTTCAATAATCCTCCAGCAAAGCCCGGTTCAGATCCCGTTGCGGTCAAAGAGTGCTGCCAGGCGATGGCCAAAGCAAGGCCTTGAGCTGTCCAGGGAAACGGATGCCTTTGTATGGCTGCCAGCCAAAGTCTTGTCTGGGGTAGACCTACTCTCGGTGAATCGTGCAAGCTTTGCGACAAGGTCATAGAAATCTGTACACGCTGGGTTTCCGGTAGATTAGTATGTTCTTCTTGATCTGCCAGATGCCAGAAGGGGCTCCGATGGCGTGTCTGGTCTGGTTACACATACACATTTGACAAATATATGTCCTCTATTAATTTCATGAATGGATCCATGTTGCCGGGCGCTAATTCTGCAGCCTGTTTCTACTTTCTAGTCGATCATGCTACGACGATATCGACGTAGCTAGCCGGCCGGCTGTGTTGGCGATGCTGTTAGTCCGCCGCCGACAAGAGAGGCAAGACCGAGCTAACCTAGCAGCGAGGACGTATGTCTGATTGTCTGGAAGCAGGCAAGGAGCCGCGTCCCTGTGACCGGCAGCCCGCATCCATGGCGTACCAGCGGCGGCCGGCCGGGCGGCATCATTATCTCGCGATCACTGCATCATGCCTCCAATCAATCCAGCCGGCTTCACCACTTGATCCAGCGTACGTACGTGCCCCCGTCGGCGGCGGCATCGATCTCGCCCAAGATGCATGCAGTCCGCCGCTGGATCCTCCTCAGATTCAGGCTCCACTGAATTCACTGCAAGGACCGGAGGTCCAGCCGCGAACGCCGCCGCAAGCGGGAGCAATCTGGGAGGTGGACCTGGTACGTACTCGCCGGGCGTCCTTCTCTTCTCGCCGCCGCTTTTGATTGGGACCAGGGCGACGACGACGATATCGAGGCTGTCTAGTATAGCCGGCCCGTACGTCCGGCCAGCCGGCCTTGCATGCTTTTCATTGGGATCGAGCAAGCAAGACTGTGTCAAAAAAGGACATTACAGACGCGCGTTCGATATCATCACAGACGCTCCCGAGCGCGTCTGAGATATCGCGTCTGTAATAAGACCTATTACAGACGCGCTTTTCGCGCGTCTGTGATAATGCATTTATACAGACGCGCGTACATAACACGAGTCTGTAATAAAAATTGACACCTACGTGTACGCGCGTCTGATATTCTTCATCGTAGAGACGCGTTTTTATGCATACGCGTCTGTGATAGTTAAAATTTTCAGACGCGCCTGTCCAAATTGGTGTCTGTGTTTTCTGTTTCTCGTCAGTTACTTGCATGCGCGTTCACATAAAAAAACAAACACCAAAAAAAATAAAGGGAACTTTTCTACACATATAACGACACATTTCAATAAAAGTCACAAACACAAGACTAACGCCATTCAGGCATACATCGTCACAGCATCATATGGAGTACAACAATTTAATTAGCCTGTCTGGCATTACACATCACAATTCCTAGTTTATATGGTATCATTTAATTTATAACACCGGACGCAAAAGAACATAGAATACAGTCCACATGGTTTCGCCATACCGTGCTCGTTTTGACAGCACATACACATGACATTCATAGTGTCTTACTAGCATAGGACAGCACCATGTTGTCTTAGTCTCTGTATTTATTAGATGGTACCTTCTTCCTACACGAGCGTTGCGAAGGTCGAGTATAAAACTCGCCATTTTCCTCCATGATCTGCGACACAATAAACCAGGCGATCTTCTCTCTAATATCATCCAAGTTGATTGAAGTGGACGACATTTGAAAATCCTGTAAAAAACAGCAATACAGCTAGTAAGATAAAGCTTCAATTGTGGTTCAAAACGGCAAGTAAAGGAAAATCATACAGTTGGCATATAGTGAAAAACGTAAGACAGGGTGCAGAGATAATTCTGGTAAGACTCAAGAGTAAGCAGCGCAAACCATGTTAGGTGTAACACCCAATCTAAACATGTCACAGCCGTATCCAACAAAATTATAGTGCATCCCCATGTGGTGTGCTTAGCATCAAAATGCCCTAATCAACTTGATATGCTCTGATAGTACCAAGCAGGTAGCTAGTAGAGCTGCTAGTAGCTAGCTCCTCTAGAAATCTAGTGGAAACCAATCATCAGAGATCTGGCAAGTCTACTGCACAGTTGCTCTACTACATATGATGTGTGCTAATCCTGTCGTCCTATCATTGCAGTGAATGCTGTGAGTACCATCCTGTTGGCTGCAGAGCTGTTGCACACAGCCATTCAGGCATTCAGGAAGCAGGGCAAGCAAGTCAGCAAGAAACTTTGCTACCAACTATATATATATACTAATTTCACCATGATGTCCTATAGAAGCATCAAATCATGAATACAAACAAGTATGGCAAACAAAAGAAGACCAATGTCATTTGCAGTTGCTGACCACGTGATGGTACATCTTACAAAAGAGAGATTGCCAGCAGGAGTTCATGGAAACCTAAGGCAAAGGAAGTATGGCCCATTCTATATTTTGAAGAAGAGAAATGGCAAGGCTTAGGTTGTTGATCTAGCAAGAGAAATTAATATTTCCAACACTTTTAATGTGGCTAATAATCTATCGCTTTATCGTCCACAACATCTTTGTGTGAAGATAACTTCGAGGTCGAGTTTCAATCAAGTAGAGGAAAATGAGGTGGGACATCACATAGATGTCTATCATGAACATTCAAGTGTATTCCAGCATATGGATTCAAACTAGATTTCATACTAGAGTTAGAGGAGAAATCTGATATTACTACTGGACCAAGAATTCAAACTGAGTTTAACCCCTATGTTTCATGGAGAGTTGCTTATAGCCTCTAAGTAATGTGATGACACAACATATGTCATTGACACTGGGCCCACATTTCATAGACACAGACGGGCCCGTTTGTCATCCACAAGGAGTGTCATAATAGCAAAGGGGCAATGTTTGCAGTCCCATAATAGCAAAAATTTTCATATACACAGGTGTCCAATTGAGTTGTTTCTTAGGTGTCATTGAGTAATATATAGTTGTCAAGCTAGTTGTCATATTGACTATTAGTTGTCATATTAGGTGTACATGAGTTGTGTAAGGGTCTCATCGACTACTAATACAGGCTATGACATCTAGTTTTGTAACTCATGACTTATGTACTCTTTTGCATATGAAATAGAACGAACTATGTGTACTACAGATACTTTCCTATACTGCACAAAAGGGCCATGTGTGCTTTCACAAGACAAATCTAGTCGAAATAAAAACCGATCGCCAGTTTGTAAATCGCGAGATCGAATCTAATGAGCTAAATTAGGGCATATTAGACACAAAACTGCTACGAGAAACAAATGCTCTAAATTAATTATGCTTAAAATATTCATCTCGTCATTTACAGACCAGATATTTAATTTATTTTATTTTATAATTGGAACATGTTTTGTACCTTAAATATATATGCCGACGTAATTTAATTTGGTATTTTAGTTTGTCAGGTATATCATTTTTTTGTTTGTTGAAATGATGGGGCCCGCTATTGCACCCATCTCTCTTGCATGTGTGGGGCCGTCGCAGCATGTAGCGCAATGAACCGCACCACGGTGGATTTAGGTTGCGTTTAGATGGCCAACATCTTTGGCCTGCACCTAACTTTTTCCATCACATTAATTTTTTGCCACATGTATGAAGCATTAAATATAGATAAATAAAATAACTAATTACTAGATTTTGTTTTTACGATACGAATCTTTTGAGCATAGTTGCATCATAGTTGGACAATAATCAACAAATACTAACGAAACGCGTGTTACATTCTGAACCCCCCAACTTTGTATCAATCTAAACATAGCCTTAGCGCATGCCAGGCCATCTGAAAATTTGGCGCAAAACATACAAACCCCGCTGCAGCATTTTGGACACGGTAAAAATTATTTCGGGTGACTTAGCCGCTGCAGGTGGTCTAAACACCCCCGGGAATGAAAGTTTTCCTATGTTTTTAATCTGTTGTTTATAGTTGCATTTCTATGAAATTCTTACAACTTTCCTACCCTTCATATAGAAAAAAGAAGTTATTTTGAACAAATTTTGGCTTAAACGTTGAAAAAATAAATCATGAATAACTCTAAGGTCATTGAGTTTAGAAATATCAACAGATTCTTTTCTTAAAAATTACTTTCATAAAAACATACATATAGAAATTTATAATAAATATTTCTATAGTAGAAAAGTCTTATGTGAATTTGAATGTTTTTCTTACAACTAAAATTTGAATGCTTGACGTAGGACTTAAACAGTGGCGTGGAAGCTGTTTTTTTTTACAACAGTGGCGTGGAAAGCAGTCAATGCGTGTTGCAATGCTCTGCCGGGCGGCGCAGTGTGACGGGACTAGATGGTGCGTTGGTGCCTGCTCTGCAGTTCATCGCCGAGCGCGCTCGCTTTCTTCGCTTTCTTTAGTTCCAAGAGGCTCTGCAGTCCAGCCGTGCACGCATCGATGCCCCCACCCCCGGCGGGGACGGCGACCCGTCCTGTTCACCCCGCCTGGAGGCGGGGCCCCACTTACCTCTCAGCCGTGGACCTGTACGGCGACGGGGAGGCGGGCAGGGGCAGCCGGAGGTGGGGTACGGTGCGGAGGGGCCGTCGGTGCGCAACCGGATTCATGCCGATCCACCAGCGCACCTAGGTTTATTAATCAAGATGTTCCTGGCCGCAAAAAAAAAGCTTTAGAGATGCATTTAACAGCCCTATTGAACTTGGAAAAATTCATACTGTGGCCTTGTTTGGATTCGAAGGCCTTGTTTAGTTAAGGGTTAGAAAGTTAGAAAGTTAGAATTTTAACTCCTGTAGCGGCGTGGATTCTCTAACGTGAAGAAGAAAAGTCACGGGTGACTTTCTCCCCTCTAGATGCCATCCATTTCGAATCTAACGGCTGTAGTGACCTTTAGCTTTGTCAGTGCCTAGCACAGATTGTATGGCAGCCCAATAAGGCCCAGTTCCGAGACAGAGACACTCTCACACTAATAAAACACTAATTAAGAGGTAATTGTTGCTCAAAAATAAAATAAAGGAGGAAACGGAGGACTAAAGTGTACATACCATTTATTTTAGCGCATAACTCATAAATATTTTTAATAGTTCCATTCGATGCTAATAAAAATGTCCACTAGTTGCTTGCGAAGGCAATCAACATTTTAATACTGCCATTGATTTTTATTTTTTTCTCCTTCAAATGACCAAGTTTATAGTAAATAGTATTTACATTTATGTATTTTTTTTTTCTCCTTCAAATGACCAAGTTTATAGTAATTCACACAACGGCAACCGAAATGCTCACCAATCCATTGATTTTTTTTTTTTCTTACGAATTTCATATTTAAAATTTCAAGACGACCTTAAATAAAAAAAAATCATGAATTATAAAGTTAGTGTTTTTAAGATGAGTTGTGTGAGAAAAAGGAAACACTACCAATTCAACCAGCAAGTGCTTCCCTGTTGGTTCAATCGCCAACAATATTATAGTTTTTTTGCTTTTTTTGTTTCATTTTTGCAATAAAACAAATTTTTGTAAGAGAATATAAAAATAGATAAAACATATTTTCCTTTGTCTAAACCTTTGCTTTCTATCCGCGAACTGCCAACTGGGCCTTACTTTTTATTGGGCTACCATTTACTTGTCTGTGCTATGCAGCTAGGTCGCATGCAGAGCCATTGATTCGAAATGGATGGCATCGGAGAGGGGGGAAAGTCACCCGTGACTTCTCTTCTTCACGTTAGAGAATCCACGCCCTCCTATAGCATTTCGTTTGTATTTGGTAAATATTGTCCAATCAAGGACTAACTAGGTTCAAAAAGATTAGCCTCGTAAAACAAACAAAACCTAGTAATTAATTTTTTTATTTTACCAATTTTTTTGAATAAGACGTTGGTGGAGAAAGAAGAAGAGATAGTGGCGATGGAGAGACAACTTATGTCAATGGACCATGATCTGCAAGTGTTGGCAAATAGGAAGTCTTCTTTAACTCAATGTAGAGTGATTGCCTTCTTTATGCTTGGGGTCTTGTTTGGTTTGTCATGTATCCCTAGGAATCTGAAATAGATTAGTAGTATATTATGTAGTATGCAGTTCCACTTATGTAGTATGTCGTTCCATTAGTTTGCAAACTAATATAATGTAATATGTAGTTTTTAGCGGATAAGACTTGGAGACTAATGTATTTGCCACTAGTTCGGACAATGGCAAGGTCCTTGAACTAGAAATTTTGCAAATGTAATGACAATGGCAATGACCACTATTATGTAATTTGGCAATGACAATTGCTATGTCCACTATTATGTAATTTGGCAATGACAATGGCAATGCCTTTCCTACTATCTTCTTGATCTTTTTGTGAGTGTTTTTTTTTTCAATATTTTTGGTTATTTGCCTCGAGTGTTTTGCAGATCCATTATGTTGCAACAAGCTGTTGGGTAACAAGCTGTTGCAACAAGCAATGGATGGAAGAGGGTTTGTTTTTCTTGCTGGTACAACCTGGAAGCAACAAAGATAGTGAGCTTTTAGATACTGCAAGTCTGCAAAGCATGGGACTTTGAATTGTCACAACATATTTGCAGGAAGAGATTTCCTTGATTGAATTAATCAGTACAGTAGACTCTGAGCACATAACCTGTAGGACAAAGGCAGGGTGTGCACAGTCAAATGCACTGACGAAGTGGATTAGAAATGAAGATGAAGCAGTAGTTGGTGGGAATATGAGTCTCTAGAAGATTAATTTATTTCCTGTAGGACAAAGGCAGGGTCTCTGAAAATTAATTTATTTCCTTCTCTAATCCACGCATATTTGGTGGGAATATGAGTCTCTAGAAGAGCAAAGTGATATATGCTTGGCATGTATAACAAATATCAGTATGTCATCCCAACATTGTGCCTCATCAGGTGAATTTAGGATTCTTTTTATGTGTTATTTTTATTTGCTGAAAATTAAGGAGACATACATCACAAATATCCTGGATTGCAAATATTGGTGCATGATGTTAAGTGCAAGAAGCTCTGTATTGGGTCATAAGGAATAAAATCCTGCCGCCGATACTCACTTGTCGATGGTGCCCCATCATGTAGGAAAAATAAAATATGTGCAATAATAAAACACCATTTGATCACATTAACGACCATATTTATAAATTCACTGATCCCACCAGAACACTAATAAGATAAAATACAGCCTGAGCACCATGGTTCACTAGTACTTCAAATGAACTGGGAAAATATTACAGTGCATAATATTACATGCCACATGGCAAAACTACTCATCGTCGCTATCTACCTCAACAGGTGCAGCTTCTTCTTCACTCCAGTACTCCATCACTGTCTCATCCACTTCTTCATCGCACTGCATTTAGGCCTATCTTCGAATTTTTACCCTTGCCAGGCCGGCCCAATTGGCCCAACACGCCTCCTCACCTCAATTGCCTGCACCTGCACGGTGATACAGGCCTACCCGCACCCCTTCGTTTCCTTCGACCAGGAAGTCGCTTTCTCCGCGCAAAAAAAAAAAGCAGCGCAGCGCAGCGGGCGGCAAGCACGCAAACCCTAGGCGGCGGCCGGCGGCAAGGCGACTAGGCGAGGCGGCGGCCGGCGGCGCCTCCAGCGGCCTGCGACTGGTGGCGGCAAGGCAAGCTGAGCAGCGGAGCAGGAGCAGGCGAGCAGCAAGCTGTAGCGGCGTAGCATCTGGCACATGACTGATCTGGCACCACAAGAGGTTCTAATTCTATTCCTGAATCTTCATGCTCCAATTATTGCTTCTTGGATCTTGAATTATTAGTTGCAAATATTGGTTTAGAGTCATCGAGTTTATCAATTTAGTGACTGCAGCGATTTTGTCTATTACAGTAATAGAATTGCTATTGGTTTACAAAATGAAGAAGAAATCAAAATCGTTTGATTTGAAGACTATGTGGGAAAGAGCAGCAAAATCAAGGAAGGTGGAGTTAGGAGGTACATCAGTGCCACAACCAGTTACAGAGGGGAGTAATGCTCAGTCTCAAGATCCTATTGTTGAATCTGTTGTGGCAGTAACTGATGATAGTCGAGTGAGTCTGACATTACCTGAGATAGCAAGCACAGATGGGAACCGGATGTCACCTGAAGTAGGAAGCAATGACCTTGACATTGACATAGCAGTCACAGAACCTTCCAGTTTATCCCCTATTAGAGATGGTGATGACTCAAGCTATGAATCAAGTGGTGATGCTATTTATGACATTGATCGTCTTCCTCACGCTTATATACTATTTATGACATTGGTGATGACTCAAGCTATTTATGACATTGAGCCTCGGAGCCCAGCATTGAAGGTCTCCTCTTTCCTGTTGTCTGCCTCGTGCTTTGCTTATATACTATTTGCTCGCCGGATTAGCGCCTTTGAACCTGGATTAGCTGCAGCCTGCATGCGCTTAGGAGCTTGCTGTGAACAAGGCACTTAGGAGTATTCTGTGAATTTATTTGCTATTGTCTTCACCTCTTTTCTCCCCTTTTTGCATCATGTCAAGTGATTATACATTCTTTTTTTTTTTCCCCTATGTTTTTCCAGTTTCTCTTTTGACATTTTTTCCATATCTGAACCTGATTCCGTTCTGACAGCATGACCCATCAGGAACCAATTTGTAACACAAGAAGGACATGAAAGCTTTACGTTTCAGACTTAGCAATATCTGAGTAGCACACCCATGAGTTGCTAAATTTGATCCATTTAATTAGGACAGAGTATATCTCCACTATGTGCTGCTGTGAACTAGATGTTGAATTTGTTATGTGTTTCCTTAATTGTATTTTTTTTTTTTTTTGTCAATGCAGTTGATAAGATGTGTCACTATGAAAAAGAAAGAATGTATAATTGTCTGAGCAACAATGAAAAAGATGCGACAGCTAGGTCTGCCTGTGGACAATAATCCTTTTTGCGAACATTCTTGTTCCACCAGAAAAAAGGGCACAGGAGACTCTGGGTCTAAGTCTAATGGTGAGGATGAGCCTAACAATGATGACCATCCAGATCACGGTGTCTAAGTCTAATGATGAGGATGAGATTAACAATGATGACCATCTAGATAAGGTGCTAATTTATTCCATATTGGCATGTCTAAATACAAGCTGTGCTTGTTAAATGCATCTGATATTTTTATCACTTTTGTGAATATTTGACTGGTTGTAGAACAAGAAGGTTACCGAGAGAGGTGGTCAGAAGACGCAGCCTAGACTCACAAGGTCTAGTGCAAAGAAGGCTACTGAGGAAGGTTAACCCTGACTTTTATGAATCAAATTGCACTCAGGTTGTACAAACAACATTTACTAACTATATCATTCATTGTAGCTGATGCAGCCCAACAAAATGACTGCCAGGATGGACCCACTGAAAACAGCATGGACCCTATAGGTGTGTTTTTTGTGATCCTTGCATAGTGCAAACCTTCCCATACCCAACATAAGACACTACTGTACTGAAAGATATCGATATCCTTTGCAGATGATCTATTGGATGAGGAGGATCGGATTAGGGGACCTAATATTGGGAAAAAACTTGATCGGATGACTCGCTCAAAGAAAGGTAGACTTCCTTTGGTTATTGAACGAGGGAAGATAAGGCCAAGCTCAGTGATGATTGCTGCCAAGTTTGCAACTGAATGCTACATTGTACTATTGTAGTCAGAGGCATTATGCCCATATTTCCACACTGGAAGGAATACAAGAAAAAAAGTTCGAGACCTATCATCAAAGCTTACATTGAAAGAGTTTGTGTAAGTGTTTAAACTTGCCTCTTTACATCGTTTATTTTCAACCATTATATTGTCTATTCAATATCAAGTGCTAATAATGTTGTTAACTGCAGTCCAAGTTTGAGACGGATAAAAATTCAATCCATGTGCAAAAAGCATGTGTGGCTATGCTGAAGAAAGCTGTTAAGCCAGCAGCGCTATCAGCTAAAAAAAAGTATTTTGATGCTTTTCCACTACATCTGGTGCCCGAGACATCTCCTGTGTCGCCGATGAGTGATGGCCAATGGGATACACTTGTTGGATGCTGGAAAAATGAGAACAAAATGGTAAGTTCATGCCATTTTGTTATGGAATATGACGTGTCCATCAATTTATTTGTTATGGAATATCCTGTCTGCAGTGGATGGACTGCGGTTGACATGCCTTAACTAATTTTGCAAGTGCACCATGACCTACTATCTTCCAATTGTTACACCTAACAACAGCTGGCTTGTGCTCGACACTTACTGGACTGAAACCAAGTGGTTAGCACATACATATAGGAAGCGTATGCTCATTGGTTTTCATTGGGTAGCTAATTATTAACTAGGTGTTATTCAGATGGTTGTTCTATGTGCTAATTATTTACTAGCTAATTATTATAAATCTACAATGTTCAAGTTGAAAATGGTTGTTCCATGTGGACTGTAGCAGTAATATTTTGGAACCAGCATACTTTGCAAGCAAACTTGGTGGCAAACATAATTCTAAGTACACATATGCTGGGAGCAACTAGTGGTTTACTTAATATGTTATTAGAAAAATTAGTGGTTATCATTGTCTCTCTCTCATGAAAGCTGCTATGGTATTCAGCGATTTTTTCTAGGGCACCAGATTTTACTGGCTTTTGAATGTGGTCCATGTGTTCTTGTTAGTAACATATGAATTCTGTAGTACATAAGATATGATACTTGTTTTTTAATTTTCGTTCCTATAGCTCTTGGTAAAATGTTTTATGCTGGTTGCTAGGAGATCTACTCATTAACATTTGTATTTTACATGCTGCTTTGTGGATTTGGTAGTTGAGTGTATCATGATATGAACACACCTTTCAAACATGTATGTACAAGCAGCAGATAGCATGTACTAGATTTTTTTCTTCATTAGCAGCCAGCAGCCCTGAATCTAAAACTAACCAAATGATCTACAGATAGCTTCTAATTAATGATAATCAAAATTAGAAATACAAGCAGCAGGCCACTTTAGCAATTTTTTACTAATATAATTTTATCAAATGGGACTGAAAGCTAAATAGCCCTAGTGTAATTTCAGATTTGCTGTACTTTTAATTTGAGTGGTAGGTTTATATCTGTAGGTCATTTTAAGTTTGGTTCTGGCATTTTAGTTCAGTTAGGATGGGTTGTTTTTGGGAATAGATGAAAAGGATGCTCCCTGAACTTTTTCAGTCAATAAACTGTTGGTACAACAGGTTGTGTATTTCCGTGCTTTTGTCTCCTGCTTCTGGCATTTTAGTGGCAGGTTAGCTGGTTGTCTAGTTCCTACTAGTTTGATATGGTTTGTGGCTATGTCAGCCGATCTCTTTATGCTTCTCTGAAACATGTTCTTACATGCTGTGTATTTCCGTTGAACTACTAAACCAACTTACAGCTATCAAATAGTTTGTCCCAAATTGACTAATTGACTGCTGAATGATCAATGTATTGAATAATTACTTTCATACCCAGCTAAAAGTATGGCTGCTTTGTTTTTAATCTCCTTTTTAAACGTTCAGGTCAATATACGCATTCTAACTTTTCATTGATCAATGTTTCTGCAGGTAGTATGTATCCTGCTACTACAGGGGTAGATGGGGGTCTTAAAACTGTTCAGTGCTAGGAAGTTTGTCTCTGATGCAAAAGCTGTGCATGCAACCTGATGATATCGTACAATCTTTTTTGAGGGTCGACGTATTTTGGCAAGTGGTGCTTTTGGGTTACTTGACTGAACCTTTGGCAATGTCAGCTTAACCTTTTTGGGTCGCATCAAGGCTGTTGGTTTCTGGATTGGTCTGTGATGTGGCTACTGTGTGTGGTGCCTGAACCTTTGGCAAGTGGTGCAACTACTTGACTTTGAATGCTTTTGTTTGAACTTATGCCATTTGTGTAGTGATCTTTGAATGTAAACGATCTGTGACTTGTAATGGCAATGTGACCTCTCCATATGGTTCTATGTGACCTCTATATGTGATGATCAGCGACTATCCATGATGATTCATTTAAATTTGAATTTGAATATTTCTAGCAAAATTTGAACTATGCTATGTATCTGTGATGATGAGCCGTGACGATTGGGGACTATCAAAGACGTTTTGTATGTGCTGCCAATTTAAATTCGAATTTGAATTTTTTTTTAAATGAATTTGTCAAAAAAAAATGTCCAGCTTCATGTACTAGCTCACAAGCCCCCAAGCGGGTGTTGCCCTCTCCTAGGAGCCACACGAGCCCTCTCAAAAAAAAAAAAAAAAAAAAGCTGGAGCGGCCGGCGGCGCTGTGACAAAGTAGTGACTCATAACTCCTTCAGTCTCTGGACTAGAATTATGCAGCATGGCCCAAAAAAGCAAGGCCCACCAAGCAAGCTGTTAAGTAACTAAGCAAGCCCAACGCCCAAAGGCCCATAACGCTTCAATCAAAGTAACGATTCAACAGAGTCTTCTTCCTGTCTGTCTCTCAAAAAAAAAAAAAAAAACAGAGTCTTCTTCCTCGTTGCTCGCTGGAACAGCGTCCACTAGCAGCCGCCGCCGGACCTTCAAGTCTTCAAACCTGCCATCCATGGCTGCCTTGGGATGGGGATTTGCGGCGGAGCCAAGGTAGGGCGAGCGCCCTACCTTGCCCTACCGGGTCCTCCGCCACTGCGAGCAGTCTGCTATCGCGCCGCATCTCTCTTCCTCCAGCAGGCCGCACGGGGAGGCGCCGGCGGTAGTAGCGCGAGCAAGCCGCGTGGGGAGCAGCGTGAGGGAGGCAGCCGCCGGCGGCGCGGCGCGAGACAGGAGGCGGCGGGAGTAGCTCGAACAGCAGCGCGAGGCGGCGGCGCGTCGCAAGACACCGGATCGGGACGCCAGCGGCGCGAGCAACAGCAATGGCGGCGGCGGCGCCAGCGCAGCGGCGGCAGCGCGGGAGGCCGGGGCGACGGCGGCCGGCGGGCGGCAGCAGCCCAGCGAATTGGAGGGCAGACCTGCGCGAATGCCACAGACGCTTGTTTACCACGCTCGTCTGAAACTGAATTGGCTACTCAGACTCGCGTATATACGCGCGTCTGAAATTTAACACGCGTCTGTGTTTTGCAATTTGTTTCAGACGACTGTACCAACGAGCGTCTGTAAGAAGTTTACAGACACATATTAATAACGCGCGTCTGTGATTTATGTTATTACAGACGCGCCATAACCACCCTCCGGCTGGGATGGCTCGTCGATTGGATTACTACAGACGTTTGTTATTGACGCGCGTCTGAAATCTTATATTACAGACGCTTGTTGGTTATGTCGTCTGTAGGACGCTGGTTGGTATGAGTCTTTTTTTTACATAGTACTAGTACTACTCTAGTCGTTGTAAAAACAAAAAAACAAAAAAAGTACTACTCTATAGTAGTAGTCGGAGTGTGTTTGGACATTGGAGTACGTACGGGTCTAGATGAGGTAAGATCGATGAGATTAGTGGTACTAGTAGTACGAGGTAAGTATCCACACCATTACCATTAATCTAGCTGTTTTTACTGGTGCGTGGGTGTGGATTGGACCACTAGAGCGTATAGTTTGATTTGCTGTGTAGTATGTATATTTCACCACTCGATCGAGCATGCATGAGCAGGGTCAGGCTATAGCAGTGTTAATTATGAGCCTGAGAGATGGCATCGCTTCACATCATCATGTTCTTTCATTCCTCAATTGGCCTTGCTAGTTGTAGTTTATTTTGGTGCATACAAGTAGAAGCAAAAAGAATACGTCAAGGATGGTAAAGACTATTGAAATGAACTAGTTTAATCAATCGGTGCGACCAACGCCATTTGTGACACTGTGATCCGTCTCACTTTCCCTAGCCACGCTTTCCAAGTTCAATTAATCCTGAAATCTGAAATCCAGCTAAAAATGCCTTACTAGCTACTATACTATGTATATTATATAGTGGCTGACATCCTGCTACTAATCTGAAATCCCGGCTAAAGTTCCACTAATCATCAATTTTTTTTGAAAGATCCGGTTGCTGGTGTTATATTAATAAGAAAAAAAAAAATAGAGTTTACGTCAAGAGCGCGAGAGGCGCTGCCACCTGTAGCAATTGCTACAGGCAGTTAAATAACATGGTTAATTTACTCACTAAATTAGAAACAACCATAAGTGGCCTGAGGAGTGCTCCTCCGGCACTAGCCCACAATGAGCACTCATCTCTAATTAATCATCGCAAAACTTGCATCTCTGAATTCAGAGTTTCAAAACTGCAGTATTTCTTTGCTTCCAAATGCACCAAAAAGGTGAGGAGCGATAGTGTGACTCAACTTGCTTCCTTTTTCCACCAAGGTTAGAAACCATCCTTCAACATATGTTTGCTCCGCCCACAGAGAAGGTCGCAAGTTTGTTGTTGTTGCTCTAGGTAGCCACATGCTCCCAAACGGCACGGCGAAGGGGCACTCAATGAATAGGTGTATGGCAGTCTCTAAATTTCTAATGCATAATCTGTAAAAAGTAATTGTTTTTTCCCATCCGCTGCGTTTCTAGAGGCAGGCGCCACGCCGTCCATAGTCAGTCTTGCAATAGAAGCCAGAGAAAAAAATTTGCATTTTAGAGGTGCCCATGAATTTCAGATCAGCTTTGCGAAATTAGAGGAGAGATTGAACCAACAAATTGTATACTATATGTGGACCTGGCAGAATAATTATTCAAACGATATTTAACTTTCATCAAAAATTTATAAAACGGGAGTGTACTAAGGGTGCAAAGGGGTAACCTTTAGGTGCACCTCCAAACCTCTGGATTTTTTTATAAAATTTAACCTTTTTTTTTAAAAAAATCAAACCCGTCCCTAGTTTGAAAAAAAGTTGTACGCCATATCCTTTTTTAGTCACGCCCGAACTGGTGGCGCGATATTTACAGCTTGTGTCGCGCCACCGCATGTGGCGCGACGTGCCCCGCCACGCTGGCTCTCGGGGTTGACCGGTGTTGGGCGTGGTTGAGCGTGGAGCCCTGCCACGTCGCACCGGTGCATGTAGCGTGTGAGAGAGAATGGGTGGAGTTTAGGGTTACATTCTTCATAGACATGTAGTCCTTAAAGTGATGAATTCTTTTCTGAGACACCCTCCTCACTCTAGAATTGCATGCTTATCAAGATGGAGTAGCGAAATCACATACACACCACCCACCATTTTCCACCATGTTATACATGTATAGACATGTAGTTAAGGCTCGATCTAGTTTTTTAACACAAACAACAAAAGTTCTATTTTTTGATTCTATATATATTCATTTTAATATATACTTAAGGCCTCCAAATTACCACATTAATTGGGGGAAATTTACCCATACACGTGTTGATAAAATTACCCACCACTACCAAAAAAAACAATGCCCCAAAATTCCAGTATTAGCCCCGCTCACACCATTATATGAAGAAAAACAGGATGAAGCCAGTAAAAAATAAATAAGGGATGACTACTATCTACCTAGTGAAGGCTAGGTTCCCCTTGCAATAGACGAAAGGGATCGGATGACTCAGTGTGCAATCCAAATGTATTGATACTTAGGATATGGTTTCAAGTTCGGTATCAGATTGCTTATCCTAGAGACGATCAGAGACGAATATACACATAAAAGGTTATAATTTTTTTAAGCTCTTGTATTCTTGTAAACCAGATAATTCAGGAATGCATGAACACGATGGATGTATGGTATGCAGGCATTGTGATGATGTATTGATGTGAATCAGGAAATGCAGGCATTGTTGCTGTCTGCAGTACTACATGTTGTTGTCACTCAGTTGCATGCATATATATGCTGCATGGTCACACACGCCCTGATCCAGCCTGCGTGTGAGACCCAGGAAGACAACGGTGAAATGCATACACAGCGAATCAGCAATACTCCAGTAATAAGTTTATTTTCCATGGAGTGATAAGTGATCAAATCCAGACACACAAGTACAAACAGCTACTAGATTAATGGTAATGGTAGATATATACGTACGTACGGTGAATCTCATCTCTCATGTGTAGCCGTACGTACTTATTACTAGATCTACGATATGATAGCCAATTACGTACTATATTAATCTACGGCATCCAGTCGATATACTCCAATGTCCAAATTCCCTCCGACTTGTTTAGTACTAGTATGCTTGCTCTCTGCAGATCCCCCGGCCGACAACTGGACCTCTCTCCGTCGTCGTCGCCATCCTGAATCCCTGATGTTCACAGGCGGCGATGAGAGCAGGAGATGACGAGGAGGACGGCGGCGAGCAGCAGGTCCACCGCGAGGGACATGTAGCCGAAGGCGACGAAGTGGACGGTGTTCCCGGAGTCGGCGGCGAGGATGATGTGGTGGATGGCGACCTTGATGCAGTGCGTGCCCACCGTGGCTGCCAGCGCCACCCAGGCCAGGGCGACGGCCCAGCGGCGGCTCGTGGTGGTCGTCGTCCTCGTGGTCAGCGGCGCCGCCAGCACAGCGGCGGCCGCCGTGGCGCTGCACAAGAGCTCCCCGCGCTGCAGGAACCACAGCTCGTCGGCGGCCTCGTGGGTCAGCGTCGCGCAGCTGAACAGCCACGTCAGCTGCATGCACATGCATGTATGAGGAGGTGGGGCTGAGGCATGCATGCGTGCATGTGAATGGGTGTACCTTGGTGCAGGGGGTGGAGCTGAGGTTGAGGATGATGTATCTGGCCATGTTTATGGCGATGAAGACGACGGCGTTGAGGAGGCCCCACATGAAGACCACCAGGCATGGGCCAGCGATAGGCGGCGAGGAAGCAGGCAGCGGCGGCTTTGCAGCGTCCACGAGCAGGGCCAGCAGAGGACGACGCTGGTCTTCAACAGGAACAGGGACAGGCACGGGCACGGGCACGGGCACGGGCAGCGAAGCCTGGTTGTTGTCCGCCATTGGCGGCGTACAGCGGCTTTCACCCTGCAGTTAACCGGGCACGGATTAATTAATGGTCTCGATGAAAGCAAGCAATAAGATGAAATATAAGATGGAGATCGACCTGAGGATCGGTCGGAGATAGATGCTGCACGTACGCAGGCCAGGCCGGCGACGGAGAAGAAGATCGATGATATGAGTGCAGTGGGAAGGGAGGCCGGTTGCATCGTCGTTTATAAAGCAGGGGAACGATCGAGAAGCTCCATCAGATGATGTACGTACGGACGCATCGGTGCTGCCGTGCGACCAACGGCAGTCACTTTCGTTCCCCAGCTACAGGAGTACGTAGCTACTAGCTAGCTAGCTTCCTGGCAGGCAGGCTCCAAGTGCAATCCTGGAATCTCAAATCCTGCTAAACCCCCCTTTTTTTTTTACTAAGAAAGAATAAACAAGGGGATCGGATCTACTCTGCATGCTAAGAAGGCTTGGTTCCCCTTGCAATACAAGAAAGGGATCACTCACTGTGAAGCCAAAATGTATTGACTCTGGATACCACAACACATATATGTAAAGTGCTGTCGAAAGTTGGGTATCCGATTGTTTATAACGTAGGATGAGTAATAATAACGTATATTTTTCTCACCTTTTCTCACCTAGACGGACAGTTTATTACTTAGAAAATAAAAAACTATTAACATTTTTTTTTTACCATTGCACCTTGCCCAGACATGCATCACAAGTGTATACCTGCAATATTTGCTAACTAGAGTACGTAGTACTCTCTCTGTGCTCATCCATATTTGCAAAACATATGGAGGACGTACGTACGTGAGCCATGACCCACACACGTACTCTATCTCTCAATAGATCATCTAGCTATGGCGTAAGTACGTAGTATGCGTGAACGGGAACCCACCTAGCAGCTTTGAAGCTAGCATGCAGGGGCGAAGCTACATTAGCTAGGGGTGCTAATGCACCCTCCAAAAATTAGAAAAACAGTGAATAAGCTCAAAATTTCACCATATTTGTAAACCCCCCCCGACTCATCTTTATGCACCCACAAGGGAAGCGCACCCTTCCGATTTGCTTCTAAGCTTCGCCACTGCTAGCATGCACTAGCTAAGTAGCCATGGTGGCGATCGACGAACGCCATGAATATGATCCTTCACTTCCCTAGCCGTGTTACCTAGCTAGGTATATTACCACGCTAGCTACCTGGCTTCAAGTGCATTCCTGGAATCACAAATCCTGCAAACTCCCTTTTACTAAGAAAAAAATAAACACGGGCTGACAATCCAGTGAAGCCTTCATTCGTGAGCTTCCCCCTTGCAATACAAGAAAGGCGGATGACTGAAGCCAAAATGTATTGACATTTAGGACAGTCAAGTTCAATCGGTATCCGATTGCTTATCCTATATATAACAGCCCACGACAGGACGAATGCAACACAAAACAAAGACATATAAGTTTGAGGCGGCAATATAGCTTGGGGACAAGAAAAATAGAGGCATTTTGTACAAAGGGTGTGCACTCACTTAATTAGTTCGTTTATGCAGATTTACGTGTGCCAGTGTTCAATAATAGTGCTATAGTAGATTAGAAGGTTGAGATGAGGTTGGGAGCAAGAGAGTTTTTTTTTAAAAAAAACAAAAGATAATGTACTATAAACACAAAACAATTTCCATGTATGTGTACACTCATCCTACGTCTATGAAAGCCTCCGAGAGATAAAATCTTGGTAGACCCATCGTTGTCTCATGCGCCACCAAAGAAATAACTTTTGAAAAAGAGATCATGCATGTTGAGTAAAGAATCGAACCTATCTATGTTGGTACGTAGGTTTCACGGCAAGAAATCTAACCGATTAAGCAAAGTGCGCTAGAAGGCTTCTCCAATGCTAAAGAACTTGTTGTGGTTCACTATAGAAGAGTTATTTCATTCAAAATGAATAATTTATTCCGATCAAATCAAAACATGTTGTAGAAATTAAGATAACTTTATTTCTTACTGTAGTCGAAAGCATTCTCTAGCAAAAATAATAGTGGTGAAAAACGAAGAATGGCAGAACGGTGATTAAAATTAATTTCCTAACAATAATAAAAGATCACTTGAGTTATTTTTTCCCAAAAAATGTTTAAAAAACCTTGTTGGTCGCATGCATCTTATTGGCGCGTCAGCTAGTCAGAGGGTTGACAGCAGTACTGGTTGACAGCGTTTGTTGGCTTGAACCATGAAAAGGAAAAAGAAAAAAAAAACAAAAGGAAACAAAACAAAAGTTACAGCATTATTGGCCTACATAGCTTGCTGGCCTTGGGCCGTACTGTATGAGCTGAAATGGACACGCCTGTGGCGCATTTGTTAGCAGAAACTGCCTTTTCTTTTCTTTTTAATTATTAAAAACCTAGGTGCAATTCCACAAAAATTGCTACCTAGTTATCACTCACACTTCACAAAAAAAGACGGGGACGACGTTTTCAAAAATTCTCTAAGGAGAAGATCTTGACTTCAAAACGTAGTCTTCGCTCTAACTTCGCAAAAAAGAAGGGGATGACGTTTTCAAAATTCTCTAAGGAGAAAATTTTAACTTTGAAAAGATGTTGTTGCTCCAACTTCGCAAAAAAAAAGGAGGGGACGATGTTTTTAAAAAATCTCTAAGGAGAAAATTTTAACTTTCGAAAGAAGTTGTCGCCTCCAACTTCGCAAGAAAAAAAGAAACAAAAGAAGGGGATGACGTTTTCAAAAATTCTCTAAGGAGAAAATTTTAACTTTGGAAATAAGTTGCCGCTCCAACTTCACAAAAAGAAGGGGGACAACGTTTTCAAAAATTCTCTAACAATTTTTTTTTTTTAACTGAAAGAAGCTGTTGCTCCAACCTCACAAAAGATGGGGGCGACAAGTCATCTAAGAAAGAAAATCTTGACACCTAATCTTATTTATCCATCAAATTACAAAATTATTACATACAACACCTGTCAAAACTTTCCCTAGCCGTGTTACCTAGCTAGGTATATTACCACTCTAGCTAGCTGGCTTCAAGTGCATTCCTGGAATCTCAAATCCTGCAAAATCCCTTTTAGTAAGAAAAAATAAACAAGGGATGACAATCTAGTGAAGGCTTCATTCGTGAGCTTCCCCTTGCAATACAAGAAAGGTGGATGACTAAAGCCAATATGTATTGACATTTAGGATAGTCAAGTTCATTCAGTATCCGATTGCTTATCCTAACATCCCGCGACAAGAGGAATGCAACACAAAACAAAGACATATATAGCTTGAGAGGCCGCAATATTGTTTGCTCACAAGAAAAAAAGAGACATTGTACATGTCAATTTGTACGTACAAAGGGTGTACTCACTTAATTAGTTCGTTTATGCATGATTTATGCATGCCAGTGTTCAGTAATAGTGCTATAGTAGATAGATAGTTGGTTGAGAATCTGAGATGAGGTTGGGAGCAAGAGAGTTTTTTTTTTTAAAAAAAAATGTACTATAAACACAAAAAAGTTTCCATGTATGTGTACACTCATCCTAACTCTATGAGAACCTTCGAAAGAAAAAAATCTTGGTAGACACATTGTTGTCCATGTACCACCAAAGGAATAACTTTTTTCAAAAGAGAGCATGCATGCATGCTGTGTAAAAGAATCAAACCTAGTAGGTTCCACCAGAACAAACCTAACCGATTAAGTTTAGTGTGCTTCAAGGCTTCTCCAATGCTAAAAACTTGGTGTGGTTCACTAGAAGAGTTACTTCATCCAAAATAAATAAATTGTTCCGATCAAATAAAAACAAGTTGATTAAAAATTAGGGTAACTTTATTTCTTACTTTAGTCGTAGCATTCTCTACCAAAATAATATATAGTTGTAAGAATGACAGAACTGTGAATAAAAAATTACTTTCCCACAATAATAACTTGAGATTTTTTTTCACAAAAAAATGATTTACTTTAGGTAAAGCCTTCTTGGTCGCATCCTATTGGCCCATCAGCTAGTCAGGGCGTAGGTGGGCAATGGGCTTGAACCATGAAACGCAAAGAAGAAAAAACAAAGCAAAAGGTACAATATAGCTTGCTGGGCCGTGGGCCGTACTGTATAAGCTGGAAATGGACACGCTTGTAGCACAGTAGTCAGCAGAAACTGCCTATTCTTGTTTTTCGATTTCGAGAAGATTATAATAATAATAATGGAATAAATTCATATTCAACCCCGATATACTCTCCGCAGATGATAAGCTTAGACTCTATGGTAGAGTCTCAGATTGTGAGTGCCCTAAGACATCCATCTATTCAAAATTACTACCAACCGAGAGCCGGGCAGGATGACAAGTCAAAAACAAGCACACGGTAGATCTATACAGGGTCCAATTTTATATGAGAATAAAAAAAAAGAGGGTGGGAAAACAAGGGATTTTTTTTAAATTTTAGCCCTTTTTCAAAACAAATTTCAAATGTATCCCCGCTTTGAAACAATTTACGCAAGGTATCCCTTTTGTCGCGCCAAATGCGTTGGCGTGACATTTACACATGTCGCGCCGATGCATGCGGGCGCGACGCACCGCGGTCGTCACGCCGGCACGGGCGGCGTTGACCGTTGTTGGCATGTCCTGCGCGGTGGGTCCCACGGTCGCGCCCTTCACGCATGCGGGCGCGAGAAGCCTATCGCGCCCGATTCTTCTCGCGCCGACAGCCCGTTAGGGTTTCCGCCCGGGCCTCGGCCGAAAGCGCATGGGTCCCCACCGCCGCGCCAAAGGTTCCGGCGCGACGTGTCGATTTAAATGCCTCCACCAACTTTTTATTTCTCCCTCTCTTCTCCCACTTTCTCCATTCCGTAGCAAATGAAAAGCAAAGAGTCGATCTGCAAGGGGAATGTTCCCTTCACCTTTGTCCTCCTCTCCATGATTTCCATTTGGTTTTTGTGTGAAGCTTGTTTATGCTTGTGTTACGCTAATTGGAACTCATTTGTGGTTGATTTGCTTTGGTAATCTTCTATTGCTTAGATGTAATTGTCCTCTCAAATCCCGATCCCTAATTCAATTTATATTGGTCATGGCAAATAGGAAATCTTGTTTGTGATGTTTATTTGTTCTTGTGCTATGTGGTAAAACTTCTTTGTTAGGAATGATGCGTCGCTTGCAATTGTCCTCTCAAATCCCAAACCCTAATTGAATTATTAGCTCCACATGGCAAATTGGAGATCTTGTTTGGTACTACGTAGATGACTTCATTATCTATTGAAGATGTGTTCATGTTTTGTGTTTTTGCTTAGGGTTTATGAATAGGGTTTGAATATTTAAGCATGTTTTATGGTTCTATTATGATTTGTTACCATGTAAGGAATATGTTATTTGTTGGTTTCAAACTGTTGTTGTCATAGTTGTTTATTGTATTTTGATTTCTTAAGAAATTGTATGAACATTAATTTGATTGAAATAATTTGATACTAATATTGTTTAGAAGATACCCATCCATGGTTTGTTGTTTGTGTTTGCACATATGTTTCGCACAAAGGTGACATTGTTATCTTTTGCTAGGTGTCATGGACCCGCCCCTCGTTCGTGCACCATCCGGAGGGACCATGATGGGAATGGTCCATTCCCAAAGACTGCGCTAACGCCGCATTGTCACCGCCGGTGGCCGCCAATGTGAGCGCCCGTGCATCCTTTGTCCGCCGGGCGTGCTTTTTTCTTGCCCGCCTACGGTGTGGTCCTCGGACGCACGTGATGGGGAGACGGATGCAATTTCTATCGCTGGATCGATGGTCAAGAATGTGTGGATCATTCCATCATGTTGTTTCCTTATGACCCTTGGAAGACCGCTCCGCTTGATCGCTTTAAACGGTGGGTGCCTCCGCCTTCGAACCCACCCGAAATGACGTAGCGGAGAAGGTTGATGCTGCACCGCACCGTCTAGAGAATCCTCCTACATGCCATTGTGGGGAGAAGGCGTTCCTCCAAGTTCCGAGCCGACCGGATTTGTTCACCCCCTTTCTATCGTTGTGGTCACCACGATTTGGTAAGTGGTGCTGCGATGCATGTTCTTTGTGAACTCATTTGTGTTGTGCATAATGTAACCTTGCACCTCATATGTTGTCTATTTTAGAGAGGTTTTTCCAGCTTGTGACTTTGAGGAGTATAACTATGGACCAAAACCTCTGCGGGCCTAACGAGAGGTTGCAAGAAGAGTATTCCAATGGACGCATGCCATGGCCATGCCTTGGTCTTCCTGGATAAGAAGTGCAAGTGCGAAGATCAAGGCCCGTGGACGGAGTTGTTCCCTCCGAGTTTGGGATTGGTTACTACTGTGGCAATGCTTATGGTGGGCCGATGAGTTCTTTGTGAGTATAACGAACTTGTGTCTTGCATGACTACTTTATCTTACTTTGGCAATGCATAACTTTGGTAATGTTTGTTTATGTTTCACTCAGCCGAAAGACTTGTGATTGGGAGGATTTCCTGTATGCGGTGAGGTTATGGCCAATATGTTTACTCCCAAGTTTAAGTCCCCTTGGAGAGGAAAAGGATGATTGCGAGGAGGCAAAAGTCGAAGAGAGAAGTTAGCCCGAAGGCCGGTGTTGCAAGACTCGCGGGTAACACCGGATGAAGCTTCGGTAAAGACTATCAGAAAGCTAAAGGAAAGGACATAAGTCCTTACCATCTCCAACATATGGGCGACGAGCTGCTTCAAAGATTGGCGGGAAAACAAGGCACACTACGACCGCCTCGGCCGGGAGGAAAGGAGGGAGCATCGTGAGCGTATGGAGCGGGTTCTCGAACTTGAAGGTCAACGACGACGGGCTTTGATACGCAAGCTTTGTGAGCATTTCTGTTCTTCAAAAACTTGTTTTCACATTTCGCTATTTATTAAGGTCGTTGGAATGTTGACATGTTTGTTTCTCATAGTTCCTTCGCCACCACAAGAGGACGAGGGTAACGAGGGACGATGGCAAAGAGGTGCATGATCGTGGACAAGGGTAACGAGGACGAGGCCAAGGATGTGGACGACCACGACAAGGAGAACGCCCATGAGAATGTTTGGAATGATCTCGACTACGAGGATTGGAATCGGACCGTATGCGGGGAGGGCGATGATGATTTTGGCTGGCCTTGACTTAGCTAGGAGGAAGGCATTAGTGGCCATGACTTAGCAATGCTTTTGTTCGAACCACACTAAGTGTATGATGCATGGACCCTAGAATTGTCGGTGACCCACTTATGTAACTCATTGTAGTGACTCTTCTTTATGATTTGAACTATTGTGATGCATGCGAAGTAAAGTAATGGCTATGTGTTGGCATTTCAATGTTTGTACATCGTTTTGTTCATCGTACTCAACCACGAACAACACTTCCTACGCCGATGAGAATAAAAGACCAACACCGTACATAATTGTTGATACATGACATGGTTCAATACAACAACTAGAGATACATGGTTCAACACAACTAAAGATACATGGTTCAATACAACAACAAGAGATACACCTACTAGAGAGCATAGTTTTGTACATGGTTCATTACAAATAGATTAGACATTGTTCCATACATATGGCAACAAATGAACGTTGCACTTCACAAATCCTCGTCCGGTGCCCCAATCCTCTGCATATTATTCGTCCGTGCCCCCAATCCTCTCGTATCTTAAGTCTTGCGTGTCCCGTCCTCTGGATATTAAGTAGCCTGAGTCGAATGCAGAGCTTTGAAATGTAGCCATCATATGGTAAGGATTCGTCCGTGTCTGAATCCTCCGTTGCATCTTAAATCGCTTGGGCTAGTAGAAGACCACGAAACATAGGCATCACACTCTTTGTTGTACTTTGCATCAACCTCATCCGCTGGCTTGAAGCCTCCTCCTAGAATTGATCCTCGTTGCCCTCCTGCAAATGTGCCAAGTCCGGCACAATGTCCTCGTGCACGGGATGCACAATGGGAACAAAGTCGAGGGCATGTAGTACCCGATTAAAGACGGTTTTAACACTGGGGCACGCCGGTAGCCGCCCATTTGCCGCACGTGTCTGCCGCCGGGCCTCTTGTGGCACCGTTGGACGTGTCGGCCTCCATGTTAGGCCTAACATGTTCGGTGTCCTCCGTGACGTGAGGCCTTTGTGGGTCCTCGCTGCCGTCCTTCTTGTTGGGCTTTCAAGTCACCTCGGCTAAGGCAATGAGCTCATCCAACCGTGAGGTGTCGTTGTAACCCTCATCATTTTCACTCGCGATCCGAGCCTTGGCCCACTCAGCCTTGGCACGGCACGCA
Source organism: Hyparrhenia diplandra (assembly GCA_015847255.1). NCBI lineage: Eukaryota > Viridiplantae > Streptophyta > Magnoliopsida > Poales > Poaceae > Hyparrhenia > Hyparrhenia diplandra. The sequence continues at coordinate 432,197 of JADLZK010007350.1, read as the reverse complement.
TGCTCCAAATTCACTCTCTCTCTCTCTTCCCTCCGAACTTGAGCTCTCCTCCTTTCCTCTTCCTCCCTGCGCGCCTTCTGAGCCGCCGCTTGCTTCATATCCTCCTCGGACCTCCTTTGAAACCATGCAATCCACTCCTTGTGCCCTTCCAAGAATTTCTTGTGTTCCTCACTCGACCTCAAGGTCGATCCATTGCACAAAATCACGAGTGGAGGTGGGTCCAGAAGACAAACAATTGTCGACAAGCTAATACATACTCATCAAACAAAGGAACCAAAACGAATATACGCACCATGAAATCTGCGGCATTGTTTCGGGCCTGGCTCCCATTGATAAATCGACACATCCAATACTTGCGCATGTAGGTTTCCTCATCATCTTCATCCCATTCAACTTTGCATGGATCACCACACCAACACTTGGGCACCGGTACACCCGGGCGGGAGAGGCTTATGGACATAGGGATCCGGCAGCCTCAAGTAAGGATTGAAGGCCTTCTTTTTACCACGCCTCGGCATGCGACAAGTGTAGCTACGAAACAATCGAACGTCCAAAAAGAGGGACTAATTATTTGTAAGTAATCACACAATTGTCTTTCTTTTCTTATAAATCACACCAACCTCTATCGTAATAATGGTAACTTGCATTTATAAGAAATTGACACCATTCTCATTTAACATGTGCCATACTAGTTAACAATATAACCATGACCAAATAAACTAATGGAGATTCCAATTAACAACTAAACCCTAAACCACTTCCAAATAGTATGAATTGAATGAAGAAAAACAAATCCAAAACACTTACATAATCCACAACGAGGAGGGGGCTTCGAGCAGCCTTGAAGAGTTTGGGGAGGATGAGAGGGCTTGGGAGGGAGGAGGAGCCTTGGGTGGAGGATGGGGGCTATGGGTGGTGGGGAGGAGGAGGGGGCTATGGGGGGTGGGGGTACTTGGGGTGAGGAGGAGGGGTTTGGGGGCTTTGGAGGTGGGTTGGGGGCTTTGAGGCTGGTTCAATGGTGGTGGAGGCGCACCTTGCGAGGGAAAGAGAGAGAGGGGGGAGAAGACTGATGTCGGAGGAGGAAGAAGGTGTTTTTTATTACGCACGCCGCCGGACACGTAGGCACGACGTGCATGTCGCCGACGCATAAGGCGCGACGCGGGCGTGTCGTACTCCCGTTGATGGGAACCGCACTCGCCGCGCCCGAAAGTTAGGGCGCGAGCCGCCGCGCCAAACACCCCCCAGGTTACCGTTTTGCCAGGGGGGCTCTTGGCCACGCCGCGCTAGGTCCCGTGGGCGCGACTTCCTCGCGCCGAATACTTAGGCGCGATGGGCTGAAAAACCGGGCCCCGATTGTCGACTTGTCGCGCCGCCGGCTGGGCGTGATGCAAGGGGACACGTGGCGCAACATGTCGGCCACGCCGCGCCGGGAAAGTTTGGCGTGACACGCCGCGCCAAATACCCCGACGCCACGGTTTTCGCCGGAGAGGGGGCTTTTGCCACGTCGCGCCTATAGTCCCGGGCGCGAGGTGTCGCGCCAATTTCCAGCGTGACCGTCGGACACGCGGCGTTGTTGTGTGCCGACCGCGGGGTGGTTGTCGCGCGGGACGGTAGGCGCGGCGTTCTTCGTCACAAATGGCGGTCGCGCCTACCCGTTTGGCGCGACGTTTTTTTAAATTTTTTTTACAAAGCACATAGCATAACATCACAAATAAACACGATTCATACCACAAAATATCCGCAGATTTCATAGATAACATCATCTCATCATATACCACAAAAGATCACATAATTCATACATAACATCATACCAATTTGGTCCACATATAGCAAATCCATATCACAATTCACCATAGAGTCTACAGCCATAGTTCACACATAGGTCACCAAAGTGTCGTGAGCACAATTTACATAGTTCACCCAAGTTTCATGACCACAACTCACATAGTTCTGACATAGTTCAAACATAGTCGATACATTCACAAACATAATAGCAAATCCATCCATCCCCACTCCAAAAGCAAGGTACGGAGTCCACCGAAAGGTCGTCGCCGTTTACGCACACATGGGGATAGAAACAATTAGAGATATGTATTCGATTATGTAATTTCCCCCATATTTCCAGCGTAGCAAGGTTATGAGTTATGTGTTGTTAGTTCTCATTCCCCAACGTTGCTTCTTGTTTGCCAAACACTCACCTTCTCACGGCGGGAAAAAAATTTGAGGCCGACGACGTTGACGACTTTGCCGTGTTGCTAGTACATTTGGAGTCCCCACGCCGAGGCCGGTCTTTACCTTTGGCGCTTTCCACCCACACGCCGCCCGGGAGGTGACCTTTGAGATGCACCCTACAAAACTTCGAATTTCAGATATGGTCCAAATGTTAATACAAGGTGACAACTATTTCAACGAAGATAGAAGTTGAACACGTGTTTGGCTCACGCGAGGAGCATCATACGCCCCGAAGAACCAATGACCTCTGCTAAAGTGCGGATCCTCGGCCCCATCGTAATCGGTGTCATCACCGCTTCCTCACGGGGCTTGTGTCCCGAGGGGTGCATGTGCAATCGCTTTTCCCACGGTACTCCGTCTTGTACCGGAGGCCACCGTGACTCCCCACACCGGCTCTTCCCCTGCCCTCACTTTCAGCTCTGCGCCGGAGGCCTCTCCCTTTCTTCTTCCCGGCACGCCGTCATCCTCACCTCTAAAAGCAGCTCAACTTGCGGCCGAGGCGGCGGCAAAATTTCTTCACTTTCTCGGTCATTTTATTTGGCGAGTTAGGACATACAAACACATGCGTCTAACTGGAATTATATTGAGTCGGGCATCATACCTCTGCAAATTCTACAAGCTCACTACCTTCTTGCCCCCGCGCCCAATATGCGCTCGGCTTCATTCGAAAGGTGGGCTAGGCTGCGTGAATGCGTAATGAGCAAGGTTAAAACTTGAATGCGATGCTAAACCCACAAGAAATGTACGCTCCGGCTCAAAATGCATGCTTACCGTGTAGTTGATGAGAGGTGCTCTCGCGGGCTGGCGGCCTCCCTCGTTGCCTTGTCGTGGGGTCTTCTTGATCGCTCTCTCCATAGAAGACCTGGAGTCACCGAGTGTGGAGTGTGAAGACGCCTCTAGTCACCTTGAAAAGGTACACGAGGTAATTGATGGTACATTTGGGCCACCGATCGAGGCCCACTATCGGGCCACACCCTCTCGGCGTTCATCCACCTGCCGCACATAAGCCTCATGGGTGTCGAGCCGCTTTCCTCCAAAGACTAAACCTCTTCTTCCTTGAAATACTTGAAACATTCATCGTTAGTTTTGACTAGATAAGTAAAAATACGCCAACGAAGGAAGTTAAATCTGAAATGACTTACTCGTTACCTTGGCTGGATGTCCCGCCTTCATGTATTGGGTATTCCCGCCTCCGCCCGAATCTGCTTCATGACCCTCATAGGAATGTGGTGCTCCACAATGTAGTATACGATCATTGGAGCATTGCATCTCAAATAGCGCCTTCTCTTCATCACTCCGTGCGGGAACATTCAAGTCCCGTACATCGCGTCGTTCATATGGAGTCCACTCAACCTAAAGTTTGAGAGAATTAGACAAATGCATCGGCGATCTTAAAAGTACATCACAATATGTATAACAACATGACTAACCTGTGCCCAAGTCAACAAGTCCGATCATTGGAGTACCGACTGTACCTCATCTCCGAATAAGCCCTTCACCATCTTGTTTTTGTGCCACAAATACAACAATGGGGCCCGATACTCCGCATATGGCCATGCCTGCAAAAAAATTCCAGCGACCCGTATAAGAACTAGAATATTAGATAGTGCAACTAAGATCAGAACATAAAAAAAACATGGATGAGTAACGTACAGGAACCGCCCTCCTGTAGTCCCTTCCAGTGGGTATGCGCTCCCAGATCCATATCTGCAGGAGGTAGACGCATCCACCCAAGTTTGAGGAATCTTTCATCCTCCTACAGGAGTCACACAGCTGTCGATACAGCCATGCGAGTGTGGCGGAGCCCCAGCTGTACCGGGCGATGTCCTCCCAATCCTGCTGCAAGATTGGGAGCACCATCCAGGACAAGGTGTTCCCAGAAGCGTCGGGTAGCAGGAAAGACCAATCAGGTGCCACAACCACACCTTCGCATGCCTCTGCGCACCTCTTCATCGGGCGTCTTGGGCAAGTATTGAAGTGCTGCCGTTCAACCGCACGACACACCTAAGTCTTGTGCTCCCTCTTTCCCCGTGGAGGCGGGGAGGGTAATGTCCGTGAACGAACACCAACTCCTTCCGGTTAGCACCGCCGATGGCACGACAATCGCCGTAGACCGTTGACTTTGAGGTCCAAGATGTAGCTCACATCTTCTAGGGTGACCGGCATCTCTCCACACCGCAGTGGAAGGAATGCGTCTCCGGACGCCATCCGGCCCACGAAAAGCAGCCGCGCCCGCCCATCTCTCGGGAGCCCGCCAAAATGGCTCGAGCAAGGCCCAAGAAGCCCGCCGAGCCGGGTAAGGCGTACCGCTTCGTCCCCAACGCAGGGGCTTGTGAGCTCGGGGGGCCTTGGCGGCTTCGGTTTCGAAAAAATAAAACATTTGTAACGATTAGAGATGATAAACGATGGACACAATATAAATATTTTTGCAACAATGAATATGGGAATCACTTGCTCGGCCCAAGTCCACCGCCATGTGTGCTCGGTGGTCCTTGTCATAGCAATCTTGAAGAAGGAACGGGGGGCTCCTCTGCGCCATCCTGGAGAAGGCCAAAAACACAAGATTAGACATATGACATGAATAAAAATAATGTCAACAACAAAGCATTAGGAAATTAATATATCACAACGTGAAGAGACTAAGACAACACCAAAACTAAAAACACCCTAGTACTGAACACTATCGTGAGTGGGCTGCCGGTGTGACCGGTCTGTGACATTTAGAGCACCGGACCGGAGCCATGGCCTCATCAAAATCTCCATAGCCATACATATCGAGACCATAGCCATTCGAATCATACACATACGGGCCATCGGCATTGCAATAATCCATAATTCCTTGAAGGCGTTTTCTCTTCCTTCTCCCAACCTTTTTTCTTTTCTTGATCGTGGTCGGGTACATAATCCAATCCGTTGTATGGAGGCCACGTGAAGGATCTAAACGCTCGGCTCGAAGCTGCATTCCCACACTTTTAGGGTGTTTGATTTGAGATAGAATGGAGACATGAAAAACTGATCTTCATGGTCCAAACCCCTCATCTTACGGGCCGTGATGACGTGTGAGCAAGGCACATGAAGTACCGCGGAATGCAACAAGAACACTCCGGTTTTACGGAGGTCCACCCTATAATTTTTTGCCACCGTACTTCTCACCGCCCCTGATTGGTTCCTCCCGGCCCGACATTATGTTATACACTAGCCTTGAAGGTCCGTGAGGCAACACCAACCTGATTGGAACCTATGGCCTCCGCAATTTCAGTGTGTCTCCCTACCGCACGGCCCCATTTTTCTCAGTAGAAGCCTTGGCAATGTTCCAACGTTTAACAAAGTATTCGTTTGCACTTCTTGAACGAGTACTCCACAATACCGGAGACAGTGCGCACGGATTCCCTTGAACACTTTGTTAAACGATTCCGATGAATTGGTGGTCATCACGCCATACCTAAGGCCACCATCATCAAATCACGAGAGCCCACTTGTCCACATTACTCATCGGGCCACAAGCCAAGTCCTCGCAGGAGTGTTTAGGACCTTGTTCAACTCGCAAGCTTCTCTTTAAACCTCTCCTTCGATGCGACAACAACACACGACCTTCAACTTCGGGACGACCTCCTTCTTCCTCTATCGCTGCCAAATGTTGGCGGCAAAGTGTCGCATGCACCATCGATGCTCAAGAGGGGGAAGCCCATCTATCTCCTCTCTAGCGGCCAATATTAATCCATTGTGCCGATCGGATATCATGCAAATCCTACGGGACGTCTGACGGATCACATCTCTTCTTACAAGCTTCATGAACCAAGACCAGCTCAAAGTGTTCTCGCTCTCGGCCAAAGCAAACGCTAAAGGCACAAAAGCCGGTTCTCGGGATCCACACCGACCGCCATCATCGAGAACACCTTTGTACTTCCCGTAAGGAATGTTGCATCAACAAGCACTACAGGCCGACAATGCTTGAATGCCTCTGGCGACCGGGAAAACACCAAAACAATCTATGCGAGAACATGTTTAGGCACGCCCGTCCGGTGTCATGCACTATCCGGCCCGACAAGAGGATACCACCTAAGCCCGGATTGTAGTGTTTCATGGTCAGAAGGATCCTAGGAACTTGGTTGTATGCCTCCTTCCAATCACCCCACAACAGCTCTATAGCATGCCGCTTTGCTCACCATGCCTTCATGTAGCTCACTCGATATCCGGTCCACCCCAAATGCTCTCGATCGGGAAGGCAACGAGATATATAAGCTATCGGCCTTAACAAGGCCGACAAGGCGATGACTTCGGATAACGGGCCGTGTTACGTGCGTGAACCCCTTAGGCTTAGAAGACCGACACGTGTGAGGTTGCTTCACATTCGAATCCTCCAAGTCTTGTTTGGCGGCTTCCTCGCCCAAACTCCCCAACCACATTTCTTCTTGCAAAGCACCGTATGCCGCTTCTCGGGTCGCATGATCAACCTGATAGGGCCTATGATACCTAACGGCGTAGTCCGCAAGAAAAAAACTTGAGATGATCCAATGTGTCAAAGACCATCCCCTTCTTAATCTCCATCTCCTCGCTCTCGGTCCCCTCATCGTCCAACAACGACAGGGCCAGGTGTCACACACCGCTTCATCAACCATACTAATGTCCATGAAGTTGGGTGCGGAGGGTACCTCAACATGGACCTCCCTCAACCGACTTAGCTCCACATCGGTTGTAGTCCATTCTAAATGACCCGTCGGTGGATGCAATATCCCCTATACTCATCGCTTTCATCCTCCGTGCTAGGCTCTAACCTATACTCGTCCTCTATCACCTCCTCGAGCTGCTTTCACTAAAACTGAGCTCATCTCTGTACTCTCCTTAGATCCTCGATCCTACAAACATGTCGTCCATACCACCAATCTCCTCCTCATCGCACTCTTCCATACCTACCATCACTTTGCACTATCATTGTATCTAACAACGGCCGGTTTGCACCTCTTCCTCCCGAGTCAAGTGCTCTACGGGCTCCTCATCCACGTTCTCAACCGCGGGCACAACAACGGGGTTCATCACCTTCTCCACAACAACTTCCAAGCAACGAACACTACTACCCTTCACAACATCCACAAAGTTCATCCAATCATCTTCACATGACAAAGGCATCGGTGCATAGTGTGCTCGTTCCTTCCCACGATCAAATCGACCAGGTCCAAGCTACACGGCCATCCATACTTCGATGACTATGGCCGACCAAATCATCAAAGCTAGGAGGTGTACCAAAAAAATGAACTTGTTCATGCATGTTCTCAAACTTGCCATCCTCTCTAACTTTGCCACCACTATAAAACAAGCACTAAACGGTCCATCTACAAAGTATTCGGAAATAAAAACTATAAGTAAAACAACCATATTGCCAATATATATTACAAACAAACTCAACACCATGAATTTATGTAGTTCTAATCTCGTCAAATCCACATTCTATCAATTAACGATTGAATCAAGAAATAATATCCTAAGTCCAATCAACAACAACCTCCATGCTTCCTCTTTTGGGATGGATAAAAGAATGCATTTAATAGTTATTAGTATTATCTAAAAAATTGCCTTAACTACTTAGTATTATCCACTTAGCTATACTTGTAAACAAGAATGCATTAATTAGTTATATAACTACAAAATAATGCATTAATTAGTTAGTAATATTATCCAAAAAAAAGATAATACATTGGCGAAGCTAATCAATTCAATCCTCATTTGAACTTGGCCAAAATAATATCCTAGCTCAAATCAAAAAACAACCTCCATGCATCCAACAACTACATTTGTGTAAATTCTATTCAAGGTGAAATCGACAAACAAAATAATATCCTATAACGATTCCACGTACCACATTGCATCAATAAACAGGCCAAACACTTATAATTTCACATTGGAAAATAGGAATAATATCAAACCCTAAACCTCCATGCATGCATCAATGAACTACTTTCATGCAACTTCGTTCTCTATGCCAAATCCACGCCAAAAATCAATCCTAAACCGATTCTACGAACCACATTGTACCAATTCACGCTTCAATCACGAACAATTTCATGATTATCAAAACAATACCATGACAAAGAGGAGAAGTAGGAGAAAAATGGAGTAATACCTCAACCGGTTTTGGGAGAGGACTTGAGCGGGGGTGGGGAGACGAGAAGGCCGGTGAGGGCGGCGCCGCCGCCCGAGGGCCCCGCCGCCGCCAAGGGCCGGGCCGTCGGGCGAGGAAGGCTTTGGGGCCGCCTTGCCGCCCGGCTCCCGCGGGCCTCCTCCCCGCAAGCGGGGGTGGAGGAGGTCGAGGGCCGCGAGGGAGATCCAAGAGGAGCGCGGGAGGGGCGGCGCGGGCTGGGCGCCACCGAGCGGGAGGCGGTGGGGGCGGCGGTCTCGGGGAGAAGGAGAGAGGAGAAAGAAGAGAGAGAGAGAGAAAGAAACCGCCCGACCTAACCTATTCAGTGCGTCGCGCCAGATGAGTCGGGCGCGACACGGTGGGCTCCACGCGGTTTCGACGAGGCCCAAACCTAAACCCTAACGGGCCCGTCGCGCCTTCTCATCGCTGCGACCACGCCGCGTCCGCGCCAAGCGGCGCGATGTGGTGGGACCCACCGCCCGCCCACGCCGGCCCGGTCCACGGCGCCGAGCCAAGCTTGGCGGACCGCGTCGCGCCACATGCATCGGGCGACATGTGCAAATGTCACGCCGACTCATTTGGCGCGACAAAAGGGATACCGGTGTAATATGTTTCAAACCGGGGATAGATTTGAAATTTGTTTTGAAAAAGGGCTAAAATTTAAAAAAAATCCGAAAACAAGGGACTGTGAACCAACCCCGTTGTAAACGGGTGGTGGTTTGGACAGTCCAAAGAACAAAGCTCTTAAAGTTGACAGATTTTGGACAAAAGAGTGGTTGGCGTGCGTGTGCAGTGCTTGCATCGGATTCGGCGACAAGAGCCGAGTCGAGGCGACGTTCTTTAGGCGCCGATGACTGTTTTGGAATCAAACCGGAATCAGAATTATTGGAATCCCACCGGCCATCGCTTTGCCTCTTGCTGCAGTTTGTCACCTGCTGGCAATTGCTTTGCTTCTTCTCCAGGGCAGGGCTCCTGCCTAGAGCCTCCCCCTATGCCTGTTCGATCTGTCCGCCACCAATGCCACACACCACCTCATCTGCATTTCTCCATGGATTTCTCCAATTGCATGGGTTCTTGATTGGGAATTGCTAGTTACATAAAAGATTGTGTAATATCCCACCTTTGGTTGTATCTATCTTATCTATTTAGTTTAGATGAAAAATGACATAGACAAGTACTACTAGTAATAAATAAATATATACTCTTACTGTACTTAGCACTAATAAAGAAGAATCAAGAATGGATTGGATGCAATGGTATCGGCCAGATCCTGCGCGTGGTTTGGTCTCCCGGTAGAATCAGAATCAGAATGGGAACCCCAGCGCTTTGCCTCTCCCTTTGAGCTTTCCCTCTCCTTTTGCTGCACCAACTAGTAGACTAGTGTGTCACTTTGCTTCTTCTGGAGGGCTCCCGACACCAATACTCTCTCCCCCCTGTCCGCTGGCCCTCCTCCGCCACCATTACCTGCCTACTGAAGCTCCACATCAACACATCAAACCAAGCAAGAATCCTCTCCTTCACCCTCTGCTGGCCTACATACATGGTACTAAGATCTTCATTCATCCATCATCGCTTCAATCTTAAGTTGTATGCATATATGGATTTCTAACTCACATGTCGTATTTATATATTTCCTGCTTTCTTGTTTCTGCTCGGATATTCTTTCAAGCATGTACGTATAATGAATCATTTTATCTGTTTCTTCTTCTTTTTTTTTCATTTCAGGAAAGCAGAATCATGATTTATTTTTTTTATATATATATCAGAAGATGCCATTAAGTTTGTTCTGCAGATCATATCCTAGATAAATACAAAAATGAAAAATAATTTTCAGGAAAACAAAGACATTTCTAGATGGACTACACCACCTCACCCATGCGTACGTGGCACTTGAAGAAGCCTCTAGCAGTCTAGCTACTAGTAGTGCAGACAGCACGCATCCTTCAGTTTTTTTATTTGTAAATCAAATTTTGAACCTGCCAAGTGCCAGCTCCTGAATCCTCACACTAGAAATATTGGACGATTGTGCTTGTTTGCTCCCAATCAACTCAAACAAAGCTGCTTAAAGTTATAATAATTCCTAGTTAGTTCCAATGTGCACCTTGTCTGAACACATTCCCTGTTTTATTTTATTTATTACTCAATCACTGACTCACAACTCACATATTCTGGAACAGGTTTAATTTCGCATTCAGTCGATTTCAGTAATTGAGCTTCTTCACCCATAGTGTTTGCTATTCATTCATCCACACGCTTCCCCGGATGGCAGATACCATCAAGGTATGTGATCCATCATCAACTGCTACTCTGACGATCCGGTGCTCTCACAACGATACCCTCCCTGTTGCTCTACTTGTGAAAATGAAGAGGGAGTATGTCTTGACAAACAAACGTCATCTTGATTCAGAACTTGCTATAATGGATTGATTGTTGGATGCAGAGTCAAGTTGGGTCGTTTCCTCCTGGGAAAAAAGATAACTGTTGTTTTTGTACTAGGTATCCCGGCCTGCCTATCATTTATGCAAACAATGAACGAGTGTATATGTAGCGTTCATAGTATTTATCACAGCATGCATGATCTGAACTTTTTTTGCGCAGGCGGCCCGGGCAGTGGCAAGGGCACGCAGTGTTCCAACATTGTCAAACAGTTTGGCTTCACCCATCTGAGCGCTGGAGACCTTCTGCGTGAAGAAGCTAAATCTGATACTGAACAAGGGTAACGTCTTTTCTTCCTACAAATCAGCTTGCTGTGCACACACAGGAGTTTATACGCTATGGGCACCATTCAGAGTTTCAGACATGTCCATTTTACTTCTCTCAGTACGATGGTCAAGAATCTGATGCATGAAGGAAAACTTGTGCCGTCCGATCTCATCGTCAAGCTTCTGCTCAAGGCCATGCTTCAAAATGGAAACGATAAGTTCCTTGTCGATGGATTTCCTAGAAACGAAGAGAACCGCAAAGCATATGAGAGTGTTGTAAGCATGTTTTTTTTTTTCCTCCTGATATCTGACTCTGGACTACCTGTCGGCATATATTTATTTTGATTCTAATAAAAGGAGCAAATACGATCAGCCATATGTTGGTAGAAATAGCGCTATAATCTTGTCATGTCTTGTTGCTACCAGATTGGCATTGAGCCCGAGTTCGTTCTGTTCATCGACTGCCCAAAGGAAGAGTTGGAGCGGCGCATTCTGCACCGGAATCAGGTTTTGTTCGCTATTGTCATTTCTCAGCATAAGCTTGTAACTTTTGTCTCATTTTATTAATTCAGTGCTTTGTTGTCTACATATAGGGAAGAGATGATGACAACATCGACACTATTAGGAAGCGCTTTGAAGTTTTCCAGGAGTCAACTCTACCAGTTGTTCAGTACTATGAGAAAAGGGGGAAGCTTCGAAAGGTAATTTCCATTTGCAATTTTGGAGTAAATATGAACTGTAACTAATCTAATCTCACTTGATTGAAATTGACATGCATGTTTTGCATATCCCTTTGTACTCTATGGAGGTTGATGGCGCCAAATCCCCTGATGCCGTTTTTGAAGATGTGAAGGCCATATTCGCTCAACTGAATACTACTCAGGTGCACTCACATTCATGTTGCCTCTTCCAATTGCTTATCAGTTCAGGAAAAAGTGGCACATGGCCTGACTAACAATTGATGTTTGTCCATGTGGTGCATCCTCTTGGATCGATGGTATACTATATGTATAATTTGCCTTATCCTGTATTTTTGCTTCACTAGGCACACCAAGGTAGCAGTGTGAGCAGCAGAGTACAGAGCAATCCATTGAAGCGTTTCCTCGACCTGCTCTGTGGTAAGTTTTGAGATGGATGAGACCACCATCACTACTTCAGTTCCACGTTCGTCGAGTATTTGGCATATCGACCTTGGCACAAACTCATGATGCATGTCTTGTGGTTGACTGATTATCAGGATGCTTTGGGACGCAGGAGGCGAGAAGCTAACTGATGTGATGGTAGGTCTGAATTCTTGTGTGCTAGTGGTGTATGTACATCCTTTGTTCAGTCCTCAAGCTTGAAGCAACAACAAACGTCCAAAAAGGATTCAGAAAACACTTTGCTGTGTGTGGTTGAAATGTGTGCATATCTGAGTGTGCGTGTTGTGCAGATTCAGTTGTGATCCATCCTTTGCCAATTTGCCTTTGGCAGAGTGTGTGTGTGTTTGTAGTAGACAGTATTTGAAAAGAAACAGAGCAGAGAATGGCCCTGTCCAGGTGCACCTGCAACACACAGCTTGTATTTGTAATTTTAAGTGCAGGACAAGGATGTGATGTGCGCAGATCATTCAGTTTGCTGCATTTGAGCTGATGTTTTTGAGAGATTGTTCCTGGCTAATAGCTTTCTTCCCTGGAGTTGTTGATGGCCGGCCACACTTCTGTTTGTCATTTTCTCTCCTAATGTTCCAGACTATCGGCCACTTCAGTTTTGTTCAAGTCAATTTTCTCCAATTTTTACTAGTTTTTTGAAAACATTTTAATATCTACAGTACCAGATACCAATACATCATTATCAAGACATATTTTATGGCAAAATTAATGGAACTAATTTGATGCCATAGATGCCTGACGCAATTTTATATAGTCTTGGTTAAAAGAAAAGTTTAGCTTGGAACAGAGCTAATTAAACAGACCTATAATTTTGAATGGGTGAAGTAGCAATTATCTTTTTAATCCAACATTTTGATACTTATGCGCCTGAATCACACTGTTTGGATATGGCGATGATCTATGGTCATGTTTATTACATGTTTTCACATTAATAAATTAGTAAGTAGTTAATTAATAGGTACTACGACTAGTGTTACTTGTGCTAGCAACTACTAGTTCTCAAAGCTCTACAAATAAATCTGCACTCACCAACTGATCCCATACAATGGCAGCTCGATCGATGGCCATGGCGTTCCTCACCACCGTGCTAGCCGTGGTGCTCCTCAGCGTCTGCACGGCGGCGGAACCCTGCCTCACCACCGCCGCTGTTTGCCAGAACCAACGACAGCACGACGGCGGCGGCGGCGACCTGGTGGCGACGGCGTGCGAGAAGGCCAACGGCCACGAGGCGCACCACTACCCGCGGGCTCGGGCTGACAGCTCTCACCAAGGACTTCTGCGAGACGACGCTCCGATCAGACAAGCGGAGCTTGGTGGCGAACGATACGCGGGAGCTGGCGCTGGTGGCCATGGACCTCGCCGGGGCTGCCGCCGCGTCCGCAAGCACCAAGGCGCGCAGCGCGCTCCGGTCGTCCGGCGGGAGGGGAGAAAGGACAAGGACACGGAGTACTCGCTCCGGTACTGCGTGATGGACTACGGCACCGTGGCGGTGGTCCTCCCGGCGTGCCGCGCCGTCGTCGAGGCGTATAGCCCCGGCGACTTCCAGGCGCCGTTCGACTACCTCGAGTGCGCCGGCAGGGTGATGGACGCGGCCGGGGACTGCTGGCAGCGCGTGTCGTACGAGGACGGAGCACTGAAGCGGGTGATGTGGGGCTACGCTGTCGACGTCGCCAATCGGGCTAACCTCGCCCAGGCCTTGGTCGAGCAGATGGTCGACTTCCCGGACGATCATGAATGATCACGTATGATAAGCATGTTAAAGTATAAGTGTGTGAATTATCAAGTTTTTCTCCTGAAATTCAGTTTTGGTTTGATATTAAATTGCATTGATCAAACTCGATAATTAAAATAAAATATAATGGGCTGGGATTTTGGATGTGGACTGAAGAAGCAGGCTCCCAAGGCCATGAGGTGGCCCAAATGTGTTTGAGCCCACCGTACCTGCTAGAGACGACTCTTCTCCACCGAACGAGCATAGCCCAGCTGTGTTTGAGCCCACGTAATTGGGCCTGTGAACCAACATAGGAGATCGGGCCGAGAAAGTTGCAAAGATGGCCATGATAAATCAAGCTGGTACCGGCTAGTGTCCCGTCTCATCGAAGAGATGAAAAGACCCAAAAAATCTAATTCATTTTAGTTTAATCAATGAATTATAGTATATGTTATTGATGGTGCATCTTATAGATATTGAGAAGATAAAGGAGAAGAAACTAAGAAGGTACTAGTCGTAGCGAAGACTTATATATTATGCCGATGGCCACTACTTTTGTTTTCTTTTTCATTGAGAGATACCATTTGCCGGCCTCTAGTATAGATAGATTAATTAGAGATCGAAATTAGTGACGACAAGCTAATATAATTGCAACTTTTTGGGTCAAGTAACATGAGCTCTCCATTTCTCTATCGCCGTGTTGCCTTTTGGTACGAATTTCCATGTCGGCAAGGTGCCTTTGTAGTCGGTGATACAGCTAGCTCCGGCCGGCCGGTCACATCGAGCATAAGTTTAAGCAGTCATATATATAGCCTGCAGCTAAGCACACAGTCGAACTAAGTGTATCTCTGTTGTTAGAATTTATCTAAAAAAAATCTCTGTTGTTAGAAATTGTTAGATTTGTTATGGTGAAAACCTAAGTTCAGTGGTACTTAGGTTACCCAAAGTTTTATATTCCCACACTCACCGTGATCTTGCACATATATTAAGCAAGATGACAGCACGTGTACATTAACCGTGTGTTTGGTTGGGGGGTTGGAACGAGCTGGGTTGGGTTGGACCCGTCCCCTCGTGGGTACATTTGGATGCAACACGAGGTGGGATGGGTTGGCTCACGACCGAATATTCCTTGAAGATCGGGTTGAACCCGACCCTCGGTCGACTGGGGCGGAGCGACCACGCGGGGTTCGAGGCTGCTCCGTCTTCGTCCATCTTCCTCTCTCGTCCGTCTCGCGCCCGTCCCCGAGGTCCCTCGTACCCACGCCCGTCCCGACCCGCTCCGCCCCTCGCTAGGCCAGCGGGCGCTTGCCCGCGACGGCTCGCTTCGCCCGAGGAGCCGCCCGCGGGCGGCTCCCCGGCGCACTCCCGCGGAGCTTCGCCCGGCGGAGGGCGCCAGCGGCAGCTGCTTCAAGCGCTCATGGGGGGCGGCGCTTCCCATCGTGGGCGCCAAGGCGGCGCGCAGCGCCTCTACGGAGAAGCAAGCTCGCCTATACGAAGCCTATGAAGGAAGAAGATAAGGGACTAAAAAATAATTTGATTTCTCTTACAGGGTTCCTGACGTAAAAACGCTAGAGAGAAAGTTTTACTACTATAGGCCTCGCTGACATCGAATAGTTGAGGGGTCTTAATGCAAAAAGCCCCACTACCGGGTGTTAACTGGACATCCAACCCCACTTTCCTATCCCTTCAACCAAACACGAGATGGGTTGACTGCCCCATAAATCTGAGATACAACCAAACACTCACATGGGTTCAACCCAACCCCAAAAACCGGGTTGGATTCAACACAACCCACCCAACTCTCAACCAAACACACGGTAATAGGAGGGGCTAGGAGCAAGAAACGTGCCCATACACTGAGCCTCTCAACTCCCATCGATCCTTCGGCGGCGGCAACAAAAAGGCAACGGCGGTATTACTAGAGAAAGGCAGTGTCGAGGTCATGCAGCAGCATGCGCATAAATTGTGTGGCCGAGGATCATCTGATTCTGATAGATGCAGCAGCTGGCTTTCTATCCCTCGATCTGATCGGCTAATGGCGTCGTCTCGAGAGATTGAGATTTGGTGGGTGATCTCGATTGATCCTGTGTCACCACGATCACGACGACTCCTGCTCGATCCGACCCTTTAATTTGCTTGCTTGCATTGCATTGTTTACACCATGGACCACTAGCTTAGCGGGCGGCTCCCAAGGTGGACCTACGCCTAGTGATAGATGACCATTGTTCATATCATCTCAGCCCTGCAGCTTATTTATTCTTTAATTCTCTTGATGATGATCGACCACCCCATGCTGGCCTGCCTGTTACCAAGAAATAAAGCCATGCTTGTTGCATTGGTCCCTATCTAGAGACCATCCAGCTATAGGCCACTAGCGATGAAATTTTTCCTTGGATATATTCTCTTTAGTTTAGTTTATTATTAATTTTTGGTAGAGTGTGTCGATCCCTAGCTGGTTGACATCGTCTTTAGTTTAGCACAAAAATTAATAATAAACTAATAACTAATAACGTATATTTTGCCCCTACATGCTGGACATTGCTTATCGTATCCATCCAATTTGCATCGAGATGTGTGCATCGGGAGAGAGAGTGTTGTAGCACAAATCTTAAAGCAGATTTGAATGGTGAAAGATAGACAATGTTGAGCATGTACATGCCATGTTGTATTATTGGTATATTTTTCTCACCTTTTCCGTGGATGAAATCTTTCTCATATTTTGTTGCGAAATTTTTCGATCATGGCAAGTTTCTGTATCACAAAAAAAATCCAAAGCTAGTTTAACATGGCAAGTTTGTGTTCAGTCTTGTCATGTGATCCTAGCAGTAAGGAAAGTGTGCTAAGACCATCAAGTTCACGTACACTCCACCTCGAATGATCTACTTTTATACTCAGCATAAGTTATCGTCATTCTCCACCATATGAAGATTATTATCAACACCTCTAGGGGTGTTCGAACTGCTTCACTCCACAAACTCACCGTGGACCTGTTAGAGCTCCCCCATTTTTCTTGAATAGAGAGCATGGGAGCTGAAATATTTTGGCTACAAAAACATGGAGTAGAGGAGTCGCAAACACACATGAAGTTTTGAAAATAGACATGTGCTATAATTAAGATAAATCTGAGAAAAAAGAAAAAGGTGAGAAAAATATGAGAAATAAATAAAAATGATGATAAAAGAAAAATGAAAAGGATGCTTAAACTAGTTAACAAACTGTTAAGTATATAAGTACTAGATGTCAACCAGCAGAATCAAACTTTTTTCATCATCTAAAAAAAAAAACAACAGGAGTGATTCCCACGGGTAAAGGCTGTACCCATGTACTGCATGCATGCACATGCCGGATTTGACTGGGTGAACTCACTCCACGTACGCGCTTCTGCACAGCACTTTTTTTTTTCCTTTTTTCATTTGCAGCCAGTTTATTTCAGTCAAATCTGAACAAAGAAGCTATAGGCTAGCTTTAATCGACAATTTGACACCGTGGCTCCTTTTTATGCATGGTTGCAATTTGTAGGCGTCTTGTGTTTGGATGGTGGTTTGGGCCAGACAACAATCCAGAACCTGGCCGACGCAATTGACCACCTGCATCTTTTTCCCAAGCGACCAAGCCTGAGCCTGTGCGTGGCTGCTCATCTGAATCCCACCGTGAAAGTCTACCTAGCAGCTTGTTAAGTAGCGAATGTTTATGTCGGCGTTCATGTATAGGCGGTGCATGCTAAAAGTTTTCCAATTAAACCAATGCGTGCATATGTTCTTCCCCATGCATATGATGCTTGCAGGCATGGGCAAAGGCGATCTAGAGTTGAAACATTGTTGCATTGTTTTTTGTTTCCAAAGGCAGTGAAAGAGTAGTACGTCGGTGGTCAGTTTGCTGGTAGGGCTGTGTTGGGGGACTTAACTAGTTGGGGAACCGAGTCAGCCGATCGCCGTCGATGCCGCCCAGCCGGCCGGTCACATCGACGACGGTGACGGTGCAGTAGTGATGCATCCCTTGCATTTGGGCAGCTAGAGATGAGATCAAAGGGGACAGGATAGGGGCCAAGCCATGCCTCAAAGCTAACCTCGCCGCCCATTCGATCTCATTCCTATGTGCAAAGCGGGCTAAAGATGCCTAGATCGTCTTTTGACTGGGTTATCAGTGTCACAATCACACCTTTAACAGGACTATTTCTTATTAGCGTTAGGTAAACTTTTTGCTTCTTTCGGGTATGCCTGGATCCTTCAGTCGGCACTGTGTAGCATTTTCTATGAAATGATAATATAATAATGTAAAAGAGAAAACTATCTCTAGCCAGGATCACGGAGCTTGTATACGTGGGCAAAATAAGTTCCCTTTTGTTAGCACAATATAGACCAAGTGGTTCCACCTCGCAGAGTCTAGCAAAGAAAAACCGTGCCGACCGAACGAGGTGGGGCTAGATATATACTCCCTCATCCCAAATTGTAAGTTATTCTAAGAATCTTGGAGGGTCAAAATATATCAAATTTGACTAAAATTATAGAGAGAACTATAAACATTTGTCATTTGTGACCGTAAATAGGTATACTATATGGAAATAGTTAACGAACACTACTAAAAAAACTTTTACAAAGGCGTTTCAAATTTTATTAACCGTGGCGGTTTCAAAAAAAATCACAATGGTTAATGCATCGATTAACCATGGCGGTTTTTTTAATTAATAGTGGGAGTTATAATAACCACCACGGTCCACGGTACCCTAGCGAGAAAAACCATCTCACCGGTATTCTTGCTTTATTATATAAACCATAACTAGGGTTTCCTCCCCACTCCTTGCTCCCCACACCCAGTCCACTCACTCTCCCTCACCCAGTTCTCTCGCGTCGACTTAGCCTCCGATCCCCCCCCGGTGGCGACTTCGGTTCCCGACTTCATCTCCCCCCTCCCTCTCTTTCCCTCCCATGGTCCTCCTCTCCCCGATGGTGGTCAACGGGAGACCCTCTCCCCTCCCCGACGCTCCTCCCCTACCTTCACGGCCTCTCCTTGCCCTTCTTGTCCCATCCCGGTGAGCTGCGGTGGCCAAGTCCTCCGTAGCGGCCCCTTCCTCCTGCGGCTTGGATCGGTGGCGTGGATCCAATGCTCGTGTGGGCCGGCGGCGTGGATCCGGTGCTCGTCTTGGGCCAATGGTGTGGATCTGGCAGCACCCTCCAGCGGCGCAGCCCCTTCCTCCCGTTCTAGCGCGCCTCCTCGGCGTTGATCTGGTGAGCGCGGAGCAGCAACACGTGGATCCAACTACGACGATGGCTTGGTAGCGGCGGATTAGACGGCGGCGCACCTCCCGGCATGGATCCAGCGCGTGGATCCAGCTACGACGATGGCGGCAGCGGCGACCCAAATCCGGGTCCATTGAGATTTTCTTTTTATTTTATTTTATTTTATTAACTGTGGCGTTTACTGGGTGCCATGAATTGAAATGATCACAGCACAAGGCATCTCATTATCTGTCTCTCATACATAGCTTTGTATCTTTATTATCACGATGAGCTGTATAGGGTGATGGACGCCGACTACATCCTTCATTTTAATTTATATATCATTTTGCACGCATTTTCTAGATACAAAGTACCGACTGATGCATGAAGTACTGCAGCACGTAGGAGTAGGATTTGCACTGTTGACCTCCACGTACGGCACCGACGTGGTCGAGGTAAAGGAATGTCTCGTTACTTGAACACGTCTGACACGTATACAAATCATGCACCTCCGGTCCAGCTAAATGTGCCAGCCTGCCAGGTGTCGACACGTCCATGTACGAGGCTATATATAGGAGTACGTTTTGTTCTCTGAGCTCCACTTAAATTTTAACGTACGATGCATGATGCGCCAAAAGTTTGGCCTCGGATCTCTCTCGTTCGTCACCTTTTCTTGTACGCTAAAGTCTCCATCCGTCACTCGTATTTACTGATGCTGTACCTGCAGGATGATTCTCAAAAAGCGCCGAAAAACAACAAGCGACTTTTTTTGTTTTCAGGAGCAGATCATATCTTCGCATGATTCCTCTTGTCCAGATGGCCAGTGCCGCGCGCCTGTATAGAAGTCAACTCCAGGACACTGAATAAGTTCTCTATATTAATATGTACTCTGCCATTTTAAAGAAGATCGAGGAAATTATAAGGCTTCAGTCAAAATACAACAATTCGACATCATTTAATATTTATGGTTACCATTCAGAAAAATATCTCATATAGGTTAATTCCTTTTCATATGACAAACATGGGTTTGGATGCTACTCCATTCATTCATTCATTCATTCATTCATTCATTCATATTCATCCCAGGGTTGGTCCCTATCACACAAAATTGTGGCTTACATGCCTCGATGCATTTTTTAATTGGTCATTTAATCTTTCATTAGGATAGATCCTCTTCACTAAATAGGGGTATGTGGGTAATTTTCATGGGGCACTGATCTGTCATAGATCTTAGCTAGAATATTAAGTACATTTTTTTAAGGGAAGCTAAAACATTAAGGCTATCCGCACTTTCATTAGTACTTTAAATCCAAACTCTAAAAGGAATATTCCATCCTCGGTCATCAAAATTCTCCACTTTATATCAGGTTTCCGCACCGTCCATACTTTCTATCATACTCTATCCCAACCACCCATTTGTGGGTCCCTCACGTCATACACACAGCAAATCACTTCTCGGTCCTCTCCAATCTCATTCTCTCTCTCTTCGCCGGAGCCGCGACGCCGCGGCTGCGCCACCCAGGCCGCCGCCGTCGCTAAGCAGTGCTTCGCGCCCAAGCTCCTTCCCGTCGGACTGGCCGCGCCGCCGCACGGCCTCCCTTCCCTGCGGTGCTCGTGGCGGCTGCTGCAGACGCGGCGGCAGCGGCGAGCGGCCCGGGCGGCTCCCTCGCTGCCGGGGCGGGGGCTGCTTTTGTCATGGGCGCCTCCCCCTCCCCTGGCGGGCGGGGGCGCTGCTTGCTGCAAGGGCGGCCTCCACGGCGCCTTCAGGCGGCGGGGCGGGCGCTGGCGGCCTCCACTGCCCAGAGGTCACCGGCGTCGTCCCTCGTGGTCCCCGTCTCCCTTCCCTCTCCCACGGCGAGGTGGGCCCGCTGCGCCGTCTTGGCGGAAGTGCGGGAAGGCCGCTTGATATCCCGTGCGGGGGGGAACGCTTTGCTGAAGCGTACCACATAAAGTACCCGTTGCGGCTCTTTTTATCGATATGGGTACTGGAGTAATTGGTCCAAGATAGCAGTCGCGGACAGCCTAAGTACTTTGCATTAAGAGGAAAGAGTATTTAGTATATGTACATATAACAGGTTATTCTTTACAAATTTCTTATAATGGCACACGTAGATGATTTTAGATAGCAAGTTAATTTTAACTTTTGTAGTGGCAGGAGAGGATGAAATAATGCCCAAATGCATGCTGCTAGTGGTAGCTGGTACACAATAGATACTTTGACTGATGTTCTACTTCTTCCATTCTAAAATGTAAGTCAATTTTCCTTTTTGGATATATATATATAGTTTTTGCTATGTGCTTAAATATATGTTACTCTCCGTTTCAAATTGTAGTTCACTTTAGCTTTTTTCTAGATCCTTTTCTTTTACTATGTATCTAGACATAGTGTATGACTAGAGTGCATACCAAAAATCAATGTATCTAGAAAAATAAAAATGTACTACAATTTAAAACGAAGGGTATATCTTAGTCTAGATACATATATAGTAAAAGCAATGTAATTAGAGTAGTCAAAACGTCTTCTAGTTCAGAGCAGAAGGAGTAGCAAGAAACTATAATTGAAGGAAACTATAACATGAGACTCCCGCGTACTTGTACACGCGTGAATATGGATGTGCATGCTTATTTTGCCAACACTTGGGCGTGTATATATACATCATATATGTATATGTAGTACTCTTTTCGTTCCAAATTGCAAAACGTTGTTCTAGTTTTTCATACATAACTTTTATTATATACTTAGACATTATCTATATCTATATGCCAGCTAATATGTGACTCATTATATCTAAAAAGAAGCTAATGTGACTTATATACAATTTTGAAGCAGAGAGGGGTTGGATGAGAAGCCCGACACATCGATCCAATTCCTCGAATTCCGCAATCTTTTAGCCGACAGCCGAAATTCGGCGCACCGATCCGGCTACAACCTCACTAGGGCCTCTTGTTGCGGCTCGGCAATCCTGTAATCTTAGCACCGACAACCGAAATTCGACGCACAGAGGCTCACACGGTCACCGTCCAACTACAACTAGGCCACTTGGCCCATTTTTTTTTTTTTTTTTGTTGTTTCTTTTGCCCACAGGTAATAGTGGAGCATGTCCTCATCAGAGACTACTACAGTGCTTTGGCACCGCTTAGTTCCCTTTAAAATATGCATGGTTGGACAATAACTATCAAATACAAACCGAATAAGAATGATACAGTGATTTACAGTTTCACTTTACAATATCTAATTAAACACAATCATTTACGTTGTTGTCCTTTGTCCTATTATTAGGCGCAGCATGCAGGGGTTGACAAAGTTAAAATCCAAAGCCGGCCGGTTGCTTGCGTTACGTCTGCATAATACTACAATGCATCCGGCCTATATTTTTCTCCCTTCATATATGCCAGGTGATGATGATGATGATGCAAAAGAAACTCCAAGGAAATTCTTCAAAAAAATAATCCAAGGATAAAAAACACGTCACCAAGAGCTTTTTACTCTCACAAGAATTTCTCCATAATTATATTTTCCCTACATATAAAAAAAAAAAAAAAAAAAAAAACACATTAAACATCTCTCTCTGCCTATATATACTTATATAGGGTGGAGCCCCCGCGTGCGTGCAGCTCTGCCGGCTGCCTCTCCTCTCCTCTCCTCCCTTCACAAACGAGCTCTGCCAGCGCGCCATCCTCATTGTATTTCACAAGCTCGCGCGCGCAGGCGCCTGGATTGGATAGGTCTCGGTCCGTCAGGGGATGCTCGGCGAGGAGTCATCGGCGTCGGCGTCGGCGTGGGCGCTGCCGTCATGGGCGACGGCGCTGCTGCTGGGCGCGCGGCCGCGTTGGTGGTCCTGGACGCGGCGGCGCGGCGTGCGCACGGGTGGTACAGGGGGGCGTCGCTGGGCGCGGCGCGTCGTGCGCGGCTGCCGCCGGGGACATGGGGTGGCCCGTCGTCGGCGGCATGTGGGCCTTCCTCCGCGCCTTCAAGTCCGGCAAGCCCGACGCCTTCATCGCCTCCTTCGTCCGACGGTACGTCACACGCAGCTAATCATCTCCTCCTCCGCTAATCCCGAGGAAGGACAGGGCCCACGTGCCATTGTCCTCGTCGACGACACCTGCACAGCACCTGGCCTGTGAGGCTGTGACACATGCAAACGCACTATTAGCTTACCCAGCCAGCGATCGATACTTACCCATTTACGATTTACCACACGGGAGGTTAATTCTAATCATATCCCTTTTGCTAATTACCTCCTGTCTAGTAATCACTAACCTTAAGCAGCTTGCTGACAGCTAGTACTAGCACTCAGGACATACAGCCTGCACAACAATTTACAGCAGTTACTGAAAATTCCTGTCCACTCTTCTCTCGAGTCTTTGACGGATTAACCAACTAATTACCGTGATAGCTACATACTGTAGTCTTATTGTACACGCACAAGGCACAAGATCAAGGTTGCTCCAGTCCAGTCAGTGCAATCCTATCAAAAAGAGGGAGTCTAGTCTCTCTAATGGGTAAACATATATGCTTGTCTGCTGAGTTGGCTTCCAAAATAGGCATGTCAAGCCAACAATTTGTGGCGAGCCATAATTTTGGCTACCATTTGGTTTGCCATTCAAAAGTTGTGAGCCTCTCAATTTGGTTTTTGCTAAATTTGTGTCAATTTTTGTCATCTAACTTTTGCTTTTCAAACCTTTGGCATGGCAAAATTTGGCTACAAACCAAACAGGCATTTAAAGGTACACCACACTGGTGTGTGCACCCAAATTAAAAGAATGAAAGATGCCCCCCTTTTAATTTTGGTGATGGTATCAGTCTCTACCACCACACATATACAGATTAGCCATGCATGCATCATCGTCATACAACATAAAAACAACACAGGGTGGCTGAGCCGCTGAGGACTTTTCAACCCCTGAACCTCACTCAAAACACCTCCCAAGGCATGCATAAGAAAGTCCTCAACTGTACTCAGGCATCAGTCTGCAGATACTACATGCATATATATTCTTGCTTGCCTTTTTGAAACTTTAAACATACAGTATATAGAATCATGCATTGCAAATCCCTGGTTTTGTGTCTGGAGAGAAGCACGCATTGCAAACGCAAACAATTCACTACTGTTGAACGAACAGAGCTGTCCTCCATTATTATCAAACAAGGGCAGACCAGAGTGAGACAGGGTAGAACAACAAGGACGTCCCACAGGAGAGGAAAGCAGTAACAAACCACTACCAGGCTAAGCTGAGACCAGAGTGAGTGATGAGTGAGAGATAACAGTGATCTGACGTGAGCAGGAATGGTTGCTGCCGCTGCCCCCACTGCCCCCCAGAAAAGCCATATCTCATTCTGATTGATTGCAATGCCACCACTCAACTCTCCTGACCCATGCCATTCAGCACATTGCAAGTAGATTCCATCTTTGGCAGGGGGCCCAAATAATCACAATCTTCCTGCATAAGTAGTGCCACGAGTAGGACTGTAGGATAGGAGTATAGTGCTCTGTTATTGCCCTGCTTGGCAGCTACCCCGATTCTCCAGCCATATGCTGTCAAAAAGCACATTTGCTTATCATATCTTTCTCCTTGCCAAAGCAAGCATCAAGCATTGCTCTTGTTTAATCTAAATCTAATCTAATCTAATCATTCTGCCATGCTCTGTGGAACCCATCCTTCGGTTCACTTTGGCATCCTCCAAACTAAGTTTGTCTCTGACGACGCTTACTGTCGGTCCATCCAAAGCGACTTGGCTTTCTTCAGTTTCAGGCGGTGCTGGTCTCTGTTCAGAACTCTGCACTACTTTGGTTCATATATATATATGAATGCATACACGAATATGTTCTGGTTACCATCTATATCTCGTTAGGTCGTAGCATCTTTGTTAGGAGTGCTCAGATTCATCCTGTTGAGAGGCCCATACCTGTTGCGCTCTCACTGGTCGCTGCTCCTCGCAGTCTGAATAATGGGTGTTATCAGATTGCTCTGAATGACCGATACTAACGAGTTCAGGAATCAAATTATTTGCACGTGTTGCAGAATGTTCATAAATAAATGGAGAATGTCTGTCATGTAGGTTTGATTTTTCAGTACAAAAATGATAATGCACGAATGTCTGTGATTACAAGTAGATTGGATCGTCCATTCTTGCCTCTGATATATGTTGTTCAGTCTGACGAAGTAATCAGTTGCCGATGATGCAGGTTCGGGCGCACGGGTGTGTACCGAGGCTTCATGTTCAGCAGCCCGACGGTGCTGGTGACGACGCCGGAGGCGTGCAAGCAGGTGCTCATGGACGACGACGGGTTCGTGACGGGTTGGCCCAAGGCGACGGTGGCACTGATCGGTCCCAAGTCGTTCGTGGCGATGCCGTACGACGAGCACCGGCGGCTGCGCAAGCTCACCGCCGCGCCCATCAACGGGTTCGATGCGCTGACCGCGTACCTGCCCTTCATCGACCGCACCGTGACGTCGTCGCTGCGCGCGTGGTCGGCAGGCGGCGGGAGCATCGAGTTCCTGACGGAGCTGCGTCGGATGACGTTCAAGATCATCGTGCAGATCTTCCTTGGCGGCGCGGACGAGGCGACGACGCGCGCGCTGGAACGGAGCTACACGGACCTCAATTACGGGATGCGCGCCATGGCCATCAACCTTCCGGGGTTCGCGTACCACAGGGCGCTGCTGCGCGCGCGGCGGCGTCTCGTGGCCGTGCTGCAGGGCGTGCTGGACGAGCGGCGGCGGTGCGCCGCAAAGGCGTCAAGCGTGGACATGATGGACCGGCTGATCGAGGTGCAAGACGAGCGCGGGCGGCGGCTGGACGACGACGAGATCATCGACGTGCTCATCATGTACCTCAACGCCGGCCACGAGTCGTCCGGCCACATCACCATGTGGGCCACCGTGTTCCTGCAGGAGAACCCGGACGTGTTGGCCAAGGCCAAGGCGGAGCAGGAGGCCATCATGAGGAGCATCCCGCCGTCGCAGCAGGGGCCTCACGCTCAGAGACTTCAGGAAGATGGACTACCTCTCACAGGTCTTCCATTAACTCTCTGACGACGCTTGCATTGCAAATTCATACTGATCGACTAACTGATGAACATCTTGCTATCTGAAGGTGATCGACGAGACGCTGCGGCTGGTGAACATCTCCTTCGTGTCCTTCCGCGAGGCCACCAAAGACGTCTTCGTGAACGGTAAGGCCAATCAAAATTCAGAAACCTGACATATTCAGAATGAAGCTAGTAACAATGGTGAAACAAAACAGGGTACCTGATCCCGCAGGGATGGAAGGTGCAGCTCTGGTACCGGAGCGTGCACATGGACCCACAGGTGTACCCTGACCCCACCAAGTTCAACCCGTCGAGATGGGAGGGCCACTCGCCGAGAGCCGGCACGTTCCTGGCGTTCGGGCTGGGCGCCAGGCTCTGCCCCGGCAACGACCTCGCCAAGCTCGAGATCTCCGTCTTCCTCCACCACTTCCTCCTGGGTTACAAGTAAGTAAGCAAGCTGCTCATGGCATTGGAGTTTACAAGGAAAGGAAGCTTATGATCGATGGCAATGGCGGGCATTGCAGGCTGACGAGGACCAACCCTAGGTGCCGGGTGAGGTACCTGCCGCATCCGAGGCCGGTGGACAATTGCTTGGCCAAAATCACCAGAGTCGTCGAGGAAGAATACTACTAGCATACTATCGTAGCTGGCTAAGCCAACCAAGCTCCAGGTGCTGTGCTGGCCCATTGTTGTCCCCTGTCGTCGTCTGTGCAAAAATAAGACAAGCAGAAATAAATACATAAAAAAAGATTATAATACTCCTACATATCATTAGCATGCTCTGAACTATTATTATTCTCTGAAAATCTGTCCCTGCTCCAACTTTCTGTGCAAAACGGTTAGTGTGAAGAAAAAGAGGGGAAAAAAAGAAAACATTCCATTTCCACCTACAAAACAGTCATAGGCTGGGATTTATTTGGGGTAGGGTCATGGGCTCGGAAGCGTGCTAGAAAAGAGAGAGAGTCTGTCTCTTTTCCGGCTCGGCCTGCACTGCGTGCTGCTGGGCCGGTCGGTCCTCCTGGGCCTGTTTGGGGCCCATCAGCTCGCCAGACGTCGTGTGCTCGTGTCGTCCACGGCAACTCACACGTTATCTACACACAACAAACCGTCGGCAAACTCGACACGCGTCACCCATGCATGTTTTATCGCCCTCGTGGACCGGCCGGCTGGTCGCCACGTGTCCCCATCACAGCCGCCGCTGGCACCCTGATCCACTCTTTAAAAATGGGAACCGGGCGCGTCACGTTCACTGTACGTATTGCATACTCTCGAACAACAAACAGCTACGTTCGTACATCATCAATCACTTGGATCATCCACATCAGGTGTTCAGGGATGCAGGCGGTGAAGGAGAAGGTGAAGGACGCGGTGAGCTCGGCCAAGGCCAAGGCGAGGGAGCAGGAGGCCAAGGCGGAGGAGAAGGCCGGCAAGGCCACGGCGAGGTCGCGCGACGAGAAGGAGCTCGTGCACCAGCGTGCCAAGGCCAAGGTCGCCGCCGCCAAGATGGACCTCCACCAGGAGAAGGCCATCCACAGAGAGGAAGCCATCGCGCACAAGCTCCATCACGGCACCGCCGGCGTCGTGGGAGCGGCGGCGGCTACTACTGCTGTTCCGGCACCGGTGGCACCAGCAGCCACCACGGTGCCGACGACGGCTGGACAGCCGCTCCATCATCATCACGCTCCGGCGGCCAATCGCCACTATTACTAGCTTATACTTTACCCACTAAATTATTAGTTGCTTCTTCTGTGTGTTAGTTGCCGAAGGTGTTATCGATCTCTCCTTTCGTTTTTTTTTTTTTTTGTATTTTCTCTTGCTTTTTAAATACAAATAGGTGTATCTCTCCTTTGTTTTTGTATTTTCCCTCGCACTCTTTTTTGAATACAAATACGTACGTGCTCCTGTGATAATAATATATATACTCCTGATAATATATCTGGTACAATAATTGGGTGTCTAAGAATTGAAGACGATCAAATGGCTTGGCGACCACTATTTGTTGTTAGAAAATGAACAAACTAATTAAAGCAAACTAACTTAACTCTAATCTTTTTTTTATACCATGCGTGAATGGGCTGGACTAAAAAAAGATAAGGAAGATAAACAGGCCCATTTGTGGCCCGCCATTCTGAATCATACTAAGCTGGAATCCAAAACAGGCCGCGGCCCACGAACTGCGTCTCCACCGGCGTTCAATAGACGCCGCCGCCGCCTCCAGCTCCGCCAGCGCATCCACAGCATCCTCCAGGCCGGCGAGGACCCTAACCTCGTGCGCATCCGTATGTCGCTCCTCGCGCTCCCTTCCTCATCCTCACTCCTCAGCCCCTTTCCCCTGTTCGCAGCCGGCGCTTTGCCTGAATGCCTGGGATTGGCGATCTCCTGCTCGAGAAAATGGGGCGCCAACTTCTTGTCAGCCCTGATGATGAGCAACACTGCACTCAGATGTCAGCCCTGATGGCAACCATCGCCGTATGCGACATGACAGCTTCTGCTGACAAAACTCTTCTTGCTTTGAGACTGAATATTTTCCTCCAATTAGTCGATGCAGTCTAGCAAACATATATAGAAGTTTGGTTATCAGGGTGTTTAATTTCTTCCATCACAACAATAACAAGAAATAAACTAGAGCAATAAGACCCGGCACAGTTCAATCCTGTTTTTTTTAAAAAAAAAAATATACAAAAATCCTTTCAGTAAATAAAATAACCTTGGTTTATTATGTCTGCTACTCTGATATCCCTGTGATGATTCTGTTTCCTCCACAGTTTCTGAACAAGCATCTGGATCCCAGCAGCAAGGGGAACAGGGGTTCTTCAGTGCAGGACAGGTTCTGTATTCTTTTCTCCCACTATGCATATCACTAATTCACCACACATACCGATTACTTTCGTTTCCCTTATTAATTTAGTCCGCTTATCAGAGTAGGATTTCAAATGTTTAGTCCCTTTTTCAAAGCACTATTTCAGACTTCTTGTGTTTAAATCATGGTCCACCATAGCAGAGTATAATTAACTTGTGGCACCATCAGTAGGACAAGTTGTTTATACAATATTGGTGGTGACTTAATTAGCTGCACGCTAGCTATTGAACACTCCAGGTGTTAATAAGAAGAGTCTTATCGAAGCTCCGTCGTCCTAATATTTCCATTGTACCTGTACAATCTAATTTTCCTAATCTTCCTGTTAATTCAATGGAAACAGTCATTCCTAAGCGCCCTTCTTAAAATGTTTTACCACTCTAGAGCTTACCACAGTTGTGTCATTTATGTTGTGATACTGCTCATGAGTCATGACTGTTCCATTTTGTTTGCTATTATCATGAATTCATGATGAATGGTGCTAAAAAGACGGTATAGACGACATCACAGTGATAGTGATCTAAACACACTTGGGCAAACGTCTAAATGTCTCTGCTCAGGTGATGCATGGCAAGTGGAGAGAGCGGGATAGTTTGTGACAATAGAAAATATACAGTTATTATATTTGTCTGCACATTTGGTTGCACATTCCACACAAGACAAAAACGTCTACACCAGTTGTATGCATGTACCCTCTAAGTAAACGACAGTTATTTGGAGGCAAATCAACCGTATATATCTTAGTGTACATGTGTTTCTAGAGTTCGAAAAAAACAATACCATGTCTCCCATTTCTTTGGTGCTTGAGGAGTGTACACCACGCTAGATTATAGGCATGCTGCAGGGGTCCACTCCACTCAAGCAAGCTTAGTGAACTAAACCAACTCCAACAGCTAGCGCTGGGACATGCATGATGACATGCGTGCATGCCTGTCCTTGAAAAGGCCGGAGTAGGGAGGTCTCTACTACCTTGTCCAGTTGCCATCCATCCCTGCTTGCAAACCCAAACAGACAGCTAGGGCAAGCAAGCTAAACTAACCTAGAAGGAAGAGAGATCAATAGATCATGGTCGTGCAAGAATAATCATTGAATTATTGAACTTGTTGCATTGTCCGGCATAGACATTTGTCACACAGCACAACTCGTCCCCAGCCTCAGTCTCAGCATGCACGCCGCTCTAGCAACTCCATCAGATGAGCATCATGATCACCACATGCACATCGAATCTATCTCAATGCAACAAATTCCAACAAATGTGTGTGGTACAGTGTTTAACTGATGAAACACTACTGTGCATGCGCTGTACGCAAGATTAGGAGTAGTGTGGGGGTACGTCCGTACAGTGTTTAACTGAATAATCATTGTGCAAGATACAACAACAGCCGCCTAAAACGTAGACAACAAGCTTATATATATACAACCAAAAAAAAAAAAAAAAAAAAAGCGGCATGTGTCGTTTGCGATGTTTTGTTGTCGGATTTACGACTGGTGGTTAGTGGTTACTCCTACGTTACTTTGTGGCTGTCATTTTTTGCACATTGTCGCATTGGTCATACGATTCTGCGAGCAAGAAGCAATGCAAGCAAAACACTTGCCCAGAAGCAACATTCATGAATCAAGACGTACGACAGTAAATATATGAAGATGTCATATGTTTTGTCGTTTCATTTGTCCTGTCCCACATATATAAGCATAATGTATATATGCAGCTGCCATCTCTGCTAAGTAACAAACACCTCTTGGAGAGCAAACCAGCTGCATATATATAATTAAATGCAAAAGATTTAGAATGCGTAATTGGTATAAATTAAATGTTTGGAAAGATTTGCATATATACATTCAACCACATGATGTGAAGGACGGTCAAATCAAAACACCTTTTGGAATTTTGATCAGGGTGATGGCCGTTTCTTATGTACGTTGATCGCCATCACCATCCTCGGGCTGGCCCTAGCTATTTACCTAATCCATTATTTACCGTGCCGAGCTAAAACACCTTTTCTTTAAATAATTTCATTCTATAGCGACTATAATAAAAATTACCTTATTACGTGGATTTTATATATCATATGGTCGATGTGACCGATTAATTATTTTGTAAAGGTACCAATCTGCAAGGACAACAATTGTTCAAATAATAATATCAAAACTCATTGACGAAAAGGTGCTAGCTGGTATAAGTTTAAATTTAATGAATTTATTCCATTCATATATAATTGGTACACCGCATTATCATATATATAGTAGAACTTATATATCAATAATAGGAGTTGAGTTGTTCTATATAAAGTTGACACGGTTCATTATTATTTTTTTTGAAAGCGAGCTTTGCTCGACTTCATTAAGAGAAGAAGGAATGTTTTACACGGCCTTTGCCTATCCCATGGTGAGATGACAGGGAGTGAGCACAGGCAACATATCGACACACGACACCGGGCTTACACGGTGGAGCTGTAAGGATGTAAACTAAGAAAACACAATTATGCTACGAAAGCGCAGGGAGGCCGCTTTAAGGGGTGGTGAGCACCAGAAGCAACGGGTGCAGCCCCCGAAGCCTGCGGGCTACCCAAGACTCGGCCTCGTCATAGATGACCTCGATGAGCTGCGACGACGTCTTGAACACGTTGTTGAAAGTGCGTTGATTGCGCTCCTTCCAAGTCTCCCAAGAGACGAGGAGCACAAGAGAGTCGAATGCCCTCCTCAGCTCACCCGGGGTGAGGACACACATGCTCAACCATCAAGAGGCGAGGCCGGAGTCAAGGTTGGACAAAGGTGTGGGAGGTCCACACGAGAGAGCAAGAGGAACCACACCTGTCGAGAGAAGTCGCAGGAGGCGAGGAGGTGGTCGATGGATTCATCCTCCCGAAAGCAAAGGGCGCGGACCATAGACGGCCGCAGTGCGGACGCGTCTACATCGTTAGGCCGCCCATGGCCGCCATAACGCTTTTTTCAACAGAAGAACTTCACCTTTGGCGGGCGGACGCCCGCCAAATATCCGGCCCCGGGCGAAGTGCTAGCAAAGAAGAGCCGCGCGGAGGAGCTGGAGTAGGCGCCACTTGTTGTCCACCGCCACAAAGCGGTATGAGATCGCCTGGTTGTAGCTGCACTTGCCGCACTAGGTCGTGCAGCCGCATGAACTCGTCGACAACGGCGCCGCCCCGGGCCCTAGGATGTCCCCGGGTCCATCGGTCGTCGAGAAGCGCTTCCCAAACCGTGCGGCCACGTCGGCGGTTGCCCACCGCACGAAAAAGGCTCGGTGCGAAGTCACAGATAGCCCCCTTCGACAACCAGGCGTCCGTCGAGCAGGGCGCCGCCAGCGCGCCCCCAAGCACGATCGACACCAAAGCCCGAAACAAACTGGCAACCAAGCGCTCAGTTCTGCAAGGCAAGCTCGCCCAAGGAACATCTGGCTGTGAGCGATGCTGCCATTCCCAGCACAGGCGGAGTGCGATGATCAGATGGTGATAATCAGAGTGAACTAGTTTTAAGGATGAGATGAAGTCAACAAGACATGTAAAGAGGCGGCTAAATCTATCAGGAAACTGAGAAGCTCCAGAGTAATAGCGTTCTCCATACATCTAAGAATTTGGCAGATCAATTCACTAAGGGTCCGTCACGCAATGTGATAGATGTTGCATTGAGGGAGATAGGCTTGAAACCAAAGTGAAGCAGTCATTCCATAGTGGTAACTTTTTCTATGTGATCGAAGATCCCGTGAAGTAGGATTGTGAAACAAGCTAGCGGTGTTGATTGTGATGGTGAGGGCCTTTAAATATATAATAAGGTCCATATCATTTGAGATGCACATCTCTCCTATGTTGTACGGTAGTTTGGTATATATATACACTGTAATGTGATCTGGGTGACTAGTTTAATTAAGTAGAGATATATACTGTCCTATAAACATCTTAGAAGAAACACACCTATATGAGTTCGACTATTGCTATACAGAGTCTATGAAATGCGGGTAATCTTTAAATACTTATGAAACGGCTCGAAGTATGGCTTATATGTTTCAACTAGAGGGGATTTTTGTAGTATCCTAGTATGAGAAAAGGACTTTGGTGAAACATATTACTTTGCACAAGCCTGCCAACTCAAAGTATAATAACCTCTATTTTAGATGGATGTTCAACTTAACAATCTTCATCAATGCCCTCATAATATCAAAAGAATTGCATACTTGAGACTATTTATTTAACATATACCTTAGATTTTTGTGGGGATTGTTGGATGTAAAATGGGCTTTGCCTTTAAGTAAACCAAATAAATTATAAGTCCCATATGAAATATTGTGTGCATTATAGTTTTAGTCACATATGGGATTTTAACTACATGTTGACTCAATTTATCATATGGGTGTCATATATATACTCCCATATTAAATAGTATGTGCCTATATTGAGTAGTTAAGAGAGGATGAGAGAGCATCTCTTCTGTCTCTGTCATATGATCTTTCGCAAAGCTATGGCGTGGCCAAGGCCCGAACCCGACATGATGTGGTGCCGAGCGGGTTGGTTCTGAAGTACTGAATTTGATGATAATTAAGAGGTTTTGAAGTACTGAATTTGCCTGAATTTCTCACCGTTTGCGATGTGTTTGTCAGATTCAGGACTGGTTATATAGTGGTGGTTACTCCTACGTTACTTCAATTTGTGGCTGTAATTTTTGCACATTATTATTGCATTGGTATGGTTCTGCGAGCAAGCAATATGCAAGCAACACTTGCCGATAAGCAACATTCATTCATTAATCATGACGACTGTAATATTTGTAGACATGTTTTGTCGTTTCATTTGTCCCACATATATATGCATACATACATATATGCAGCTGTCATCTTAGTGACCCGTTTGGTAAATTAAAATCTCTGCTAACTTACAAACACCTTTCGAGAGTAAACCTGCATAATTAAATGCAAAGATTTTGAATGTAATTGGTATAAATTACTGGCTAGCTAGTAGCTAGCTAGCTACTACTTATATTCAACCACATGAAGTGAAGGACGGTCAAATCAAAACACCTTTATGAATTTTTGATCAGGGTGATGGCTGTGACTTACGCACGTTGATCACCATCACCATCCCTGAGACCTGGCTATTTACCTGATCCATTTTATTTACCGTGCCGTGCTAAAACACCTTTTTGTTTAAATAATTTTATTCTCTAGCGACTGTGATAAAAAATTTACTTTATTAGTTCATTCTCTAGATAATTCTGTTCTTATTCTAATAGTACACATGAGAGGGCTTTGTCCGAGTATTTTTACTCCAGCATATAGGACAATAATGTGGATGAAAAATGATGACAGCAATAAACAATCATCACTCCCAACAATTCATTTTTAACCTTTGAAAAGGTCAAAAAAAGTTCTAATAATAATATCAAACTGAATAGAAAAGTAGCAAGCTAGTATATGTTTAAAGGTAAAAAAAGTTCTAATAATAATGTGTACACACACTTTTATCATCTATATATATAGGAGAACTTATATATATCAATAATAGGAGTTTGAGTTGTTATGGTAAGTTGACATGGTTCGTTATTTAAACCTTGGATGACTTAATAATTCACCAAATCCAGAATTATTGCATGCTAGCTCTTAATTTTGATGGATATAGGGCAACCCAAACCAATCCCTAACCGCTTATTTTACTGGTTTCAAGTTGTTATAAATCGGCCCCACAGAACCAACAGCTAGCTAGCTTTGCTGGGATTATGGAAAGATGCATGTTATATATATAATAATTATGAGTTGTGTTAGCGTGAAGTATATATCACCTTTTGTTGGATAGAACAAGAATAAGAGCTACCCTTAATTTTTCAATAGTAGTGTGACAGTGTCATCACATTTGATTTGCTACAACAGGTCCCTTTTTTCTTGGCTGGTGATGCAATAAGCAGCAGGTTACTGAGAGCGAGGCCGAGGGGGCTTTAGGTTGGAACACATCAATATTCTTGCGAAAGGTAGGTATGTGGTTGTTCCTTTCTAGGTCCATGGTTTACCTACTAATATCTTGCCATGCCTTGTGGGGCAAGGCTTTTCATTGATTCTCAGCTCCATCGCTTCCTGATCTGACATTACCCCTGCATCCTGCATGTCATCCTCTTGAACACTCATATCATGCACATTACTACACTTAATTTTATTGGTAGCAAATAAATAGGATTCATATATATGAAGTCAAACCTTGTGATCCATATTGCAGTAGTAAGTAGTGTATGCGCTCATTGTGTGTGTGGATGACATGTTGCATGGTGAATTCAGTTTCCAGGGAACTGGTGAAGAAGATTTGTCACATTGTTGAGGTATAATTAATTAAGTTTCCTGAAAAAGACCACTTGTTGACTTTATATAACATAATATATTGTTTTGCTGCATTTGCATATGTATATTGTGTGTGTACACATGCATGCATATTCATCATCCTGTAGCTAGATTTCTGAGGAGCAGTTGCAGGGTGTGAATTGACCAACGTTAGATATATATAACTTCAATTCAACGCGGTGTATATATGTTTTCTTGGTCAAACGATTAGTTTGTGACTTGCCAGGTTAACAACATTATGTACTACTATATGTTATGGTCATGGACAGGTACTCTGGTGTACTGGAATTGCCTTGTTAGGTTCTGATGAAACAGACCAACTTAGCCACGTTTCCTTACTCATCAGAGAACATCGATTGTCTAAGCAAATGAACTGAAGTAGTGGGTTTGCTGCTGTAATAAATTCAACTTGCATTGCCAGTCAATACAATCCAAGTAGACTGTCAAAGTAATTAATTAAGTAGATGGAACCAAAGGCAAGTTTGCTGCTTATGCTAAACAAATCATATCTGTATGTAGTTTTCTCGATCTGAAACGAACGACGAAAGCTGCAGATCGAGTGAGAATCTGCAGTGACAGATGCAATACATGACATTTTGGAACCTTTTGAGGGCCACTTGCAAAGAGCAGCTGTAGTTTCTCATTTTGAAGAAAGAACGAATGGATGGATATATTTGACAATTGGTTGGTCAAAATGAAAATTTTCTTGTATGGTTGGTTATCCGATGTCACAGAGGCACCCTGTTTCCTTGCAAGTAGTAGGAATCAATCTGATCAGCTTCTCCTTTTCCTCATATCTGTTTCGAAACCTGAATAATTTCAATCAGGAATTCAATTTGCGTTCTACGTAGAAGCAGTCTGAGTTTGACACATTGTAGTCAAGCTGACCATGCAACACCGCAGCCATCATGTATGATCACTGCAGCTAGTACATAATAGTTCTTTTTTCGCCGGGTAGGTAAATCTGTTGATGTCACCATGTACAAATACTTGTGGACAGGATTGCAGAGGTGGCACATGCATGAAGAATTGTATATGTTCCTCAGATCCAGGTCTCATGCATCTTTTCATCAGGTGACTTGGAAACTTCGTCCATCTAACGTAGTAACTTTGCTGCTTCCTCCTCATGTACACTTTATCTGAAGCAAATTAACATATATAAAAAGTTTTGTTTCAGGAGAAAGTGTAACCCCCCTGAAGAGATAGATAACAAACGTGTGCCAAATAAAGCTACCACTTTTATTATCAATTAGCTTCATACAAGGGCATCACCTGGTGTGGTATCTGATATCTCCAACTGCACCACTAATGTTGGCCTTATTAGTAGCTTGTATTGTTAGAGATAGATTCATTGCTCCATTTGGATGCTGTGATAGTGGACCGAGTTCATGTCAGAAATAACAAGAGCATTCTTGTGTAATCTGCATGAATATGCAGTATCTCTCTCTTGTCTCCTCTTTAACCAACTACCCTCTATATATGGTCAAGGAAACAGTAGTTATATACCCTAGTAGCTAATACAAGTGACCTAGCTAAGGATAGGCGAAAGATATGGAGACGTGTTGGATCTCTGATCCATAGTGTACTAGAGTCTTATCCTTCCTTATAAAGTAGTAGCTAGTTAGGACGTACTAGACGACTACTTGTAGGGTAGTGCAGTTGGTACGTTCTCAGACAGGCACTGCACAGTCCTACAAGTAAGCCAAGTCTACAAACATGTATTTGTTGAAATACTGACGAAAGGAAGCATGAAAGTCACTGTAGACCGACTTGCCAAAATAGCCAAACATGAGACGGAACCTGAGCTGTGGCCGTTCAACAATTAAACGTACGTACGCGTGGTCTGTTTGTCCCTCACATATGTCAAAGTATGACATGATTACTAGACAGCGAGAGGAGAAATCTTATTTTCTTGACACATTTATTATCACACATCATACTAATAATGAACAATAAGTAAATTTTCACCATAACTGATCCACCCATATCTAAAATTGGAAGTAAGCAAATAAGCTCATCGATTCGATCAACTTTCTTAACAAAAGTTAGCATGAAGATATATATATACACCTAAAAACGAAGTTCTTTTTGTTTTTCTGAAAGCCGGCATTAGTCAGTTGTTAACTTTATCATCTGAATAAAAAAGGCTAACTAATAAGCTCATAGACCGAACTGAATATTGAAGGGCCCGGCCGGTAGCTAGGTTTAGCTGTGCGTGTACTTTGTCAATGGCAAAAGCACCTTGAGCCTTGAGCTTGCAACAAGCTATAAGCTGCTTTTGGTAGGGATTAAACGGATCGATTGCATAGGCATGCACATGAGGAGAGAGGCCGGCTGCTAAAAGGGGATTTGTTCCAAGGACCAAGCTTTATTTTGCCAAAGAGTCGCATCGCATGCAAATGGCTTTGAGATATGCAGGACAGTCAATGGCTTGTGGTGTGGGGAAATGAGGCCTACCTACTGCAACTAATTCTACGACTTCTCTCCCAGCTGGGGCACAGAAAATAACATATCATCATCAAGTTTTTTTCCTTTATTTCTTTTGGACCCGATCGATGAGCTATAGCAGCCATCGCTATACAGTTAGCTGCTGCCGTTTTAACTAAAAGTACACTCATAGCTAAGCTTTGAAGCTGATGATGATTTTCCACTACGAGAGATCGAGGAGTTCTCATTCCAAACGAATCTGTACAAGAAGAATCCATGCACAAGCAAACAAAACATCGGAGACATGCATGTGCAGATGTGGGCCTAGCTTTTTAGTTTTTCTGCATGCTTTCTGTATACTTTGCTCAAAAAGCATGCATGCATATCTTTAAATTCGAACAGACATAAGTTACTATATATATTAGTTCATCTCTAAATCTGTGGATTGTAATTCTCAAAGAAAAAAACTTGCATTAGAGAACCTATCTAAGTATATGTATTTTGAGCTTAATTGGTCAAATGATGACTTACTGCTGGCACATGCAGTTTATTTGGAGTTCTAGAACGTTATTGATGGGGTAATATAGTGTCTCATCACGTAGTTTGTCCACTGTGACAAGCTAACCCCGGCCGTCCTTGTCCAACCTCAACTAACTCATTTTTTAATCTTATACCGTTTACAATGTTTATCTACCCTGCAGGTTACTGTTGTGTTTACTAGTCAATTCTACTCAAACAAGTAACCTCGATCGTTTTGAAAAGACTCTAGGGTCACAGAACCTGCTACATATATGCACAACTAGCACAGGGGGGGAGGGGCTATCTGAAGCATATGCTGACGTGTGTACTGTTTGTTTCTCTATTGACTTTGATACACTGCTGGGACGAGGTACTATTTGCACAAAATATATATAATCTCTATATTTGCACAAAATGTAAGACTTCATCAGTTTTAAATTAATTATATATGTTGCATTAGCTAGCTTTGTCCTAAATCAAATAGTCAAATCTTTGAACATGAATTTAAAATTTCCTGTATAGATTCACTGTGAGAATAGCTCCATGATATAGAACTTCAAGTTGTTGTATGTTGTTGTTAACTCCCTGAATAATGCACTGCTATTTTCCTAGTAATCGCAAAATAGGATAAAGTGCTGTTGTTTGTAATCTAAATAATAACGAAATAAAACTGGTTCACTTTGTTTATCTTGTCTAGCTAGTACATACGTTGTACACGTCAACCTTAATTAACTTTCGACAATTAAAATTTCAAAAATTATATAATTAGTATTAGGTTGGATTATCAATTTTAGTTGACATTTATAAATGTAGTCTTTATTGTCACAGATATACAACACATATATAGGCTGATTGAAATGGTCCACATCTCCACTCTTAAGTACAAATGGAACAGAAGGGCCGGTCAATTATATATGGAAAGGACACCTAGTTTTTGTCAAACATTGTCACGACTTGAACTTAGATTCAGTTCGCAAGTAACATTAACAGCAAGTGGCGTGTCAACAAGTACATATGTACATAATAGTCACACTTGGGTCTGTGGAAAAGGAGGCCTCTCGTTTAGTTTAATATATATATGTCACAAGCTAATCATTACAAGTATATGTGTGTGCCCTCCTTGCAGAGGCAAAACAAAAGCAAAAAACTAAAAAACAAATTGAAATCGTTTAGGTGAGCATTTATATGTATTTTTGTCGTTGGTTCTTTGTACATAGCTAAAATAAGTGGGCCAAACCACCTTTTATCCTATCAACAGACAAACTTCACATCTTCAAAGAAGTGTGCAACAACCAATCCAATGCAGAGAAACGGTTTCTCCATCATATATCAATCCATCTTTTCAACTTTTCATCTGACTCCTATGTATGAAAGATATGTGTCATTTCTTCTCACAGCTGATCATTGGGGTTGTTCAACCATGACATTTGCCTGCACATGCACCAAAAGACAAAGGAGATCAGAGGCAATTACAAGCAAATAAACAGTATATATACTATATATATACATGTTACTATTTAATAAAGCTAGCTATTTATTTTTTTTTTGGAATCCTGTTCTTACTAGTAGATATATAGTAGTAGAAAATAAACAGTATATATTTACATACATATTATATACTTGAAGATAGAAATTTTAATCCTAGGTAGAAAATAAATAATAACGTTGATGCATGGCATGGTGCTATAGTGTGCTATGCCTATACTCACTCTAGCAATTCTCTCAACTGTCGCTGTTGGGATCAAAATCCAAGTTGAGGCTGTCCAGGCCGTCGAACGGCTCGACGCCGGCGTAGTCTCGTCGCACGGGGATGGTGTCGACGACGTGCCGACGCCGTTGCCGGCATTATACCCCTCGGCCGCCGGTGCCAAAGGTGGCGGCATCGCGGCGGTGATGTTGCTCCCGGTGGTGGCCCCGCTGTGGCCGAGATCCGTGGAGCTGAGCCCGTCCCCGGCAAGAGCGTTCGTCGTCGTCCCGGCACCACCGCCGAAGCCGTTGAGGTGGCCGGAGAGGGAGTAGGCGGAGGACATGGACGACGACATGCCCTGCGTGACGGCCGGCACGCTAGTCAACGCCGGAAGGCTAAGCATGCCGTCGTACTGCTGGACGACCCTGCTGGCGGTGGTGGTGGTGCTCTGGTGGTCGACACCGCCGGCGAGTTGATGATGGCCGCTGACCGCCGCCCCTCCATTGGCGGCGGCGAGGAGGGTCATGAGGTCGACCGTAGGCGCGGCGGGGGCGGTGAGCACGCGGACGAGGCCCTCGAGGAGCTGGTACTTGGCGGCGTCAGCCTGGAGCCGGAGCGCGTTGATGTCCCAGCTAGCATGCGAGGCGACGGCGGCAGCGAGTGGACCACCAGCAGCTGCTGGTCCACCATGACCACCACCACCAGCGGCGGCGGCGAGGTTAGCGGCGGCGAGGAGGTTGGCGGTGAATCCGCCGGCAGCGAGGAGGTTGAGGTCGGTGCGTCGCTGGTGCGTGACGGGGTCGATCCCCATGGAGAGCAGCTTCTTGCGGAGGTGGGTGTTCCAGTAGTTCTTGATCTCGTTGTCGGTGCGGCCGGGGAGCTTGGTGGCGATGGAGGACCACTTATTTCCGAGGAGGGAGTGGAGGTGGATGATGAGCTTCTCCTCGTCTTCGGTGAACCGCCCGCGCTTGATGTCCGGGCGGAGGTAGTTGGTCCAGCGCAGGCGGCAGCTCTTGCCGCAGCGGTTGAGGCCGGCGAGCTTGGGGAGGCGGCGCCAGCTGCCGTGCCCGTGCTCGTTGATGTAGTTCACCAGCAAGGAGTCCTCCTCGGGAGTCCACGGGCCCTTCTTCACGCCCGCGTCCTGGTCGCAGCACGGTGACCTCCCCATTGTACTTGGCTTGCTTCGACGATCGACCTTGCTTGATTAGCTTGGACTTGTTTGGAGATGGAGAGGATGACGATGACGATGAGAGGAAGGAAGAGAGGCAAGGAAGGTGTTTGTGGCTGGCCTCTGTGGGGTTCGTTGGGGTGGATGGGCAGGGGGGTTTTATAGAGGTTTATTAGAGAGAAAAGCTAGGGTACGGAGGGGTGGCGTGCAT
Organism: Hyparrhenia diplandra; assembly: GCA_015847255.1. NCBI lineage: Eukaryota > Viridiplantae > Streptophyta > Magnoliopsida > Poales > Poaceae > Hyparrhenia > Hyparrhenia diplandra. The sequence goes on along the minus strand of JADLZK010007350.1, from coordinate 390,821 downwards.
GGCGGCAAAACCACAGTGGTACTAGTACAAGTGCTTGCATAGACACACACAGATGATACATGGCTGCTGTGCAAGGAAGAAGCAAGGTGGATGTGGTGCCGGCCGGGCCGGCCAAAAAGTCTAGTCTTTGCTTGCTTGTGTGCAGGAGACGCCGCAGCTTCCTCTCTCTGACCCTCTCTTTCTTTCTGTGTGCTGACCTCAGCAGAGAGATTAGGAGCTTGATTAGTCTAAGACGTCGTCGTAAATGGCCAATACGATGCATGCAGAGACTAGCTAGCTCATCATCAAGCTACGTAGTGTTGCTTAAGCATGTGCTACTAGTTAGTTTCTCATCGATCATCAGTTATGTATGCTACTGTGTTTTCTTGTGTTTGTTATGCTCTGTACGCACTCCCACTTTATTAGCTAGTTTTAATAATATATATATAGTTATTTCCTGGCAACACAGCAGTGCAAGTGGCGTCCTGGCCTCACCACTTACACACAGGTAGCCTGCCTCTGCTTAGCTGTATATATTTGTATAATATCATTTCAATTTTTCTCCCAAAATTTAATCGAACAGACTAGAAACTTCCTCGCATTAGCTTCCCATGCACACATAGTAGGTTCCGTTTGGATATCGTCACAGGGATTTCAAGAATCTGGATAAAAGAAAAAACTTCAAATAATCTCATAAACCTTTCCAAACACTATAGGTTTTAGTTTATTAGGTAAATTCTAATTCACACAGGCACATATATAGTTATAATCCGATCCAAACACATGACCCGGCCTTGTTATAATCTCAGAATCCATCAACAGACAATTTTTATCTAGATAAATTGTATATATAATCTGATCCAAACATGTTGCCCATAGTTACGTACGTAACGTACAGTGGTATGTTGTGATGATGTCACGATGATGATGCCATCTCTCGATCTCTACATACATATATAATAAACATGTATAATTACTCCCTCAGTTCTAAATTATAAGACGTTTTGGCTTTTCTAGATACGTTGTATATTTGCTTTGCACATACATGCATATACACTCTGTCCAAATAGAAAAGCCAAAACGTCTAATAATTTTTTATCCCAAAAAAAAAAAAAACGTCTAATAATTTGGAACATACATATGTATATCAGTATATGCGGATATATATGCCCCATGCATGCAGTATTAAGCAAGTGATGTGCACGCGTACGATGTACGTACGTTGGTGTGGTACGTGCGCATGATGTGTAGCACCAGTTATAAGAGGCGGACGTATATGTACCGCATATATGCATCAACCGGTACTGTGTACATGCATATATATCATATATCTTAGACTATTTTGTTCAAAAAAGAAACCTGTGCTCCACGTATACTATACGTACGTAGCCGTATCTCTCTCTCTCTCTCTCTCTCTCATATATTCCTATAGTACTACTAATCATTTCAGAGCGCAAAACATAGTCTCTATGAGGGCGACATGCATGTTACTAGCTAGCTTCAACAAGGAAGCAAACACATCTCATACAGCACAGATCTGTACTAGACCGAGGTGATATATGGAACACTCCCCTCCTTATTACTGAACAAATTATATAGTATCTCCATTTTTCAGGGCTAATAATACGCACTCCCAAGTTTAACCAAACATGTACGAGAGATTACTAATATAAATAAGTGTGAGTTGATAATCATAAGTATATATATCTTAATAATAAATTATCTATGCAGTCATAAAGATATCGATACTGATTTCAAATATGATATATATGAGTATAGTTATATTTACAACTGATTGAGGGATGCATGGAACGTACAGGGGCCAGCCGGAGAGGTTGGCACGTGTTGTGGGGGCAGAGGAGAATTAGGTTTGATGCGACCTGACCTGACACGTGCCAAGGAGCAAAGAGCACGGAACAAGGAACTACCTGCCTGCCTGCAGTTTGTTAATTATTAGCGTGTTGTGCTCGATCATATATATGTTAGTTGTGTGTGTCACACGCACGCCAACGCAAACGCAATTTAGCTAGGTTGGTCATCTCACCCGGCCCTGATACGACCCGAGACCATATATGACATGGCACACCACCACCCATACATATTGTCCAATCGATTTTGGCCCTCTCGCTAGTGTACGTGTGGATGAAACGTTGCTCGATCTAGTACGTGTTTAGTTCGATCAATTTGACGAGGCCCCTAGCTGCATATATCGAAATTTATATGATGAATGTTTTATTACCTTGTGTCCAACCATGCATATATGTTTGAAAGTCGATGGATGTTTCCCTCTGACAATGAGCATTCGACTGCTGATCGAGTGTTGAAAGTTTGGTTTCCAACTCACGCTTCGATTTCTGCCAACGCGTACTGGAGCAGCTGCTATAATATATCTTTGGGGTTCTCCGGAGGGCCTGTGTGTCGACGGACCACCTCACTAGCTAGTAGGGGCTCCGGCTATATGCATGTGGTGCCCACCTGACCCCGGCCTGAATTGTGTGTGCTCACCGTTGGCCCAACTGGCCCTGCTATCTGCTAGTGTTATCTCATTATCAGCAAGCTAACTGCTTTGCTTTGCACAAAGTGATGATGATGACCTGCAGATTGACTAGCAGCCAAGCTTTACATATCCTTTTATAGACAAAAAAAAACATAATCAATCAATGTACATATAGTACATATATAAAATTAATGTGTGGTACTTGTGTGCTGCCGTGCACACACATATTATGTATCTAGAAAGTGTCGTTGACTTGCAACATTTTGGTCATAATATGCGACTTGCTTTGCTACCTTGATTAGTACTAATTGTTTGCAATTGTGGAAATCTAGTGTTGTATATATATGCATTGCCCAGGACAAAAGCTGTGAGCCTTTAAGTATTAACCATAGTACTCTTTTTCACACGTAGCTTATATATATATATATGCATCCATACATATGAAATGTGTGACAGCTTAATTAGGACAATAACAAAGCCTTAATTCCTGATGACAAGATTAGTTGTGCTACTGAAAATGATCCTGCTGTGGTCCTTGTGGACATGCATGCATACCGGTTTGGTTGTGAGCAGTGGTACCCATCAAAAACTGTACATATCGTCTCACTGTATAATGTAGGCATGTATAAGCAATAAGGGAAGAATATATGGTACTCAGGACATTGATTGCAGATAGTGATATATATGTTCGACAATATAATTAGTTGGTACTATTCATCTCAGGTACGTACTGTATGCATGTATATGCTTGTGTAGGATATTCATTATTGCAACCAGTTCCCAATCAAGGACTGCACTGTGCAGTTTACACCAGTGTTTTTAGTTGCACATCACAATGCTTGAGGGACTCTTCTCTGCCGATATCATATATATACTCCCTTCATCCCAAATTAAATTTACTTTTAGAGTTATCATCCTTAATCAAACTGTTTTAAGTGTAACTAAACTTGTATAGCTAGAAAAGTGCACCAATATTTATGTTATCAAATTAGTATCACATGGTTAATATTGATCCTAGTGCAATAGGTAGAGACTGACTGAACTGAAGAACACAGTTAATTGGTTGATGTTTCACCACAAACACACTACTCTCTGTCTTTTCTCCCACATAAAGGCGATATGTGGCACGGTAAAATTGAATATACTTTTAGGTTTGAATTAATTAGTACATGTCTATAACATCATAATGCAATATGTAAACGAAGCTTCCTCTCTACCATGCACCTATAGTATGCTGCTTTTGTCATCCTTGATGACTAACAAGAATGGACACTCATCAGAAAGGACGAATATAATGCCAGAGCTTTTGAATGTTTCAACTGCAAGGAGAAGAGGAGAAATAGAATGCAAATTTCATTTGGTCAGCTACATATATAGAGCTAGCCATACATATCTCAGTCCTCAATATGTTGGATGGATCAGCCAGCTAAACTTGTCCTGCATGTCCTGATCAAACTAATCAGCTAGCCAAATGACACTTGCGGATTTTCAGTGTGGGGACCTTCCCCACAGTTTTTGCCTTCAAAAAAAATGAAACTTGTGGAAATATATATGTGCTAGCTTATACACATTACTAATTAGTTTGATCAGGACATGCAGTACGGATTAGATGCAGATTCACCTTAGCTTGTAAAAATTAACATCTTTAAAACCTAACTAAGCCAGATGATAATATAATATATTGTTGGAGGAGACACTTGAGTCCAATACGATTCCTCCTTCCTCTTAGATACAAATGACTTCATCACCAGCAGTCAGCCGATGTTGTTGCACCAATGCAATGCAAAACAGTTATGGTGGGTGGATGAGAATGCATACTTGTCTAGAAGTTTCAGATTGCATCCAGCAGCCAGGTTTCAGTAAGTATAATCATGCACCTGGCCTACAATGTGATCTATATTCTCGACTAATATATGTATTATTATTACACGTATCAGTATATAGATGTCGTCTCTCCCTTATAATGGATCATGCATTGTCATTACGACCATCACTGTGAAGAGGACCTATATTAATTATAAACTGAAAGCATCTGTCCTGCTGATAGATTTCCATTGCCATTTCTGCAAGAAGCAGCATAATTGGCTTGGCTTGTCTTCGTTTTATAATAGCCCTCCGATACCGGTTTAACAACTATATATACAATATGATTTGGCACGAGCGACTACCAAATTGGAATTGCAAATTAGTTATATGCACCGGGGAATTTGTGTATATGTTTGCAATCATGTTGGGATTGTGTTTTCAAAAAAAAATCATGTTGGGATTGGAAGAAGGTACTCAGTGCTGGTATTGCTCTAAAAAAGATGGATGGGAGTACCATATCAACGTAGCTTCTTTTTTGCACAAAGAATTGAGCACTTCCCTTGTTTGAAAAAATAAATATGAGAGATAGTACTTCATACCTAATTAATTATCTTCATTATAGCTTTGTGTTAATATTCGTTGAATATTTACCCTTTTTGCTAACGATATTAGATGTGACGGAACAAAAGAAAAACTTGTTTTCTTTTTTGGTAGCTTCAGCAAGTAATCCAGCTCATGGATGAATTGGCAAGCATACCACAGTAGATTTAGATATATATTTTGTACCTAGCTAGTGACCTAGATATAGGACGAAAGACACCAATAGCTCTACCTTGCTTTAGTTAGTACATCATCGATCACGACAGCAGCGTATAACTGTTAGCATCTTTTACGTGTAGCGAATCCAAGTTATACAAATATTTATTATATTAGTATAAATAGCTAGAGTCTATATGGACCATGCATTGTGCACCAACTGAAACCTTCTAATAGTTAATGACAAATCCTACAAGGTGTTATATATATCTTAGTACCTACAAGCCATGTCGCTTCTACTAATCAGAGAAAATAGTTGAGAATGCGATATGAACATTTCATTAGATCTCTATTGTAAACTAAACTTCTCTTGCTTTGTGTTTGAGAAGATCCCGGCAGTCTCAGTTCTTATCAACAGAAGGAAGGGTAACTTGTTCCCATAAGAAAAATTCGATAGTGACAGCTTGTACTACCCTGGGTTCATCAATGAAACAATCGTTTTCAGCTCATCATTAATGTGTATCACAGGAAGCAACAATATTGAAAATGTCACAGAAGAGCTTTCTAATTATGCTTAAATCATACACCAATGGCACTTCCTATCTTTGGGTGTTCTTTCTGGTCCATCATTGGGAATATTATTTTTCTGGTTTCTAATCATAGCCACAAAAAAAAAAAAAAGTACAAAGAAACATAAATAAAAAAATGTCTGGATTCAGGACTACATGGTTACATATGAAGCTTTTGAGAATTAAGAAATGGTGTTTAATTATTACAACGTACTACTCATTTACTGATCTGATGATTATCTGGCACAAACAGCTGTCATATTTCCAAACGGTTAAGTCAGGTAATGGAAATACTATGCAAGAGGATGAACAGTTGCACAGCGTTAGGGGACCGTTAACTTATTAATAACTCTCTTATAACCTAGTCTAATCCAACCGTAAAAGTATATATAAAGTGACTTCTCAAATCTTCCATATGATGAACCAACAGGGAGACATGTTAAACTGCAACTTGATGAGTATATATGTTATATCGTAGTAGTTAGTAAACAGAATCTAATAAAGAAATGGGACCAGATCTTTACATGATCCAGTTGTCCACTACATGTCACCGTTAGGCAACCTGTAGCTACTCCTAGTTTGTTGCAATTTGGTGTGGCTTCTGTATGTCAAAGTTTCTACGTAGACCTCAATCGGGACATCACGTGTATAGCTACACGCATGTTACATGTTAAAGTAAACAATCCCAATCAGAGCGTACTTGTCATCTCTTAATTGCAATTAGGGCATAGATCAATTACATATGTTCTATTGTTTAATTAGCTCAAGGACAGTTTGATTAAACAATGGTATGCATCCAGTTAGAGGGTACACTGTTCTATTGCAGACGTGTATAGACAGCCATCAATAGATTATGATAATATGAGCCAGTAGTCAACAAAGACTGTTGGAGACCGAATTCCCTGCTCCAGTCCCTGATCTGTTCTTCGTGTTGACATCATCAGTTACATATGAACGTTTTGCTTGTTTAGTGGGAAGCAGATCAGATGTCAATATACGTGTCATCATGTATATATCAGTAAAAATGCATAGGCCGTCCATCCATAAAAGACTAATCCTCACTTTTCGATTTGAAGTCTGATTAATAAATTTACATTAAAAATACTAAAATTTATGGTACTGAATAAGTATCATTTGATTAATCATGAAATATATTTTTGTAGAAAACTTATTTAGAAACATGAATATTGATACTATTTTTTATAAGTTTAGTCAGACTTTTAAAAAGGTTGGTTTGGTTCAAATCTAGAATTGCACTGTTATTGGGATGGAGTACAGTCACTATCACGGTTTACATGTTTCCCCTTTCCTTTCGAAAGAAGATATCTTGGCTTACAGGTAACTTAGATCAAGGTGCATTATTTGATTCAGATTAGATAAGGATCTTGATGAATAGACATTTGCATAAGTAAGAGCAAATTGACTTTATAATAAGGGCAGATGCAGTTCATCTCCTCTTCAGATGTTCAACATGCAATGCAGAGTCTGATCTGCATGGTGTCACGGTGTAGAAATAAACCGACAAGTGCTGTGACCTGAAACTTTCTCTAATCTGTATTTACAAAATTACTACAATTTGTCACATAATCTATATTAGGTAGTTAGGATAAGCCGGGCTTTGTTGCATAGGTGTATGCATCTGTCGACATCATCACCTTTACTGAAACCGGCGGCATGATGATGGTTGGCCCATGTTCATACAAATGCTAGTAAAGGTTTTGATTTCTCATCCCAATTGGACTGTATATGACTGCAAAATCATCAGCAGAGTACTAGAATCCAAAATGACTTAAATTTTCCGTACTAGGTTTGGATTTCTCACCCACAGTTTAATTTACATGCATCATCAGATAGCAATGTTCATTGCAATATTTTTCGTGGAGCAGGTTCCCTCTGATGGACAGCGAGATGGTCAGATGGACACACAACACAATTGTACCACTGCGACAATTTTCTCTGATGGACAGCGAGATGTACTTTACTCCCTCCGTCCCTTTTTGTTTGTCATTCTCGTTTCCCGAGACACTACTGCCGGCAATTATATATTAAAATATATAAATATTTATGTTAAGTAATTGGTATCATCGGAAAGACCTTTTCGTCTAGTTTTTAATAAATTTATTTGGAAATATAAATGTTGCATATATTTTGTACAAATCGAGTCAAAGTTGTGGCACGAACACCAACGACGACAGTCAAATAGGGACGGAGGGAGTACTCAGTAATTGTGGTAAAACGAAATAGGCTGTGTTTTAGTTGGTGGGAAAAGGTGGAAAAAACACTGTTCGAATCAAAAAGTAACTGTAGCACGTTTCGTTTTGTTTGTGGTAAACATTATCCTACCATGGCGTAACTAGGCTCAAAAGAATCGCCTCGTCGTGTACATCAAAACTATGTAATTAGTTTTTTATTTACCTACATTTAGTGGTCGATACATGTGCCGGCATTTTGATGTGATGAGGTGAATAGTGAGTTTGGATTTTCAGTTTCGGCATCTAAACACAGCCATAATCCTTCATCATTGTACATTTGTAGGCGTAACTGTTCTTGATTGAGTGATGCAGGTGTCAGTTCATGCACGCCAAGTCAACTTTGATGCTTATGCTATGCGTGCAGATGAAGCAAAAACTGTTGTGGTGAGGCTGACAATTCGTCAACTAGTTTGTCTCAAAGCATGTCATGTCGGTCCTACTGGCAGCAGTAGTTGTTTAGAAATATAGAGCACAGGGAATTCAGTTTCAGTCTGCTGTAGCAAACAGCAAACTGATTGAATCCTGAACCTCTGTGTCTATGTCTGTTCCTGAAAACAAGTACAGGCTGCCTGATTCTACTATTCCATACTCCTAATACTAGCAAGTAGCAACAGTGTGGATCTGAAATGCTCCTGTACAACATCTGAAGACAAGATACCAGAATAATATATGCAACTTGCTGTGTGCAGTATTAGTACTTTATTTGTTTGTTCAGTTTTTTCAGGGTCTATGGCTCTATTCATTAACGAACATAATTATCTGAAGAACCGTACTCTTTCAGTTGTCTCTTATGGTCTTGTACATTTGTGTTTAATGAGATGATTGTTGGCCTGTAAGCACAAGATCATTGTGCTATATATGGTTGCTTGCTGACTATACAAACATATTAACCCCCAAATCCAGGCAGCAAGTAGTAACCTAATCCTGTCCAGAGTAGTCTGACCAAACATTTACAAATATATATGTACTCACTGTAGTTTTGTCGCCGATGACTTTTTCTCGTACAAGTCCAAGTAACCGGGAGGCTGTTAACACGCCGGCCGAAGCTGACGCTTAGTTAGTTAACTAAAACTGTTATTTATGTAAGCTGTGAGTAGTTGAGCGTGCACAATCCGTGTACACGGCAGATGATGAGCAGAAAACCATCAATCACAAGTCATACCAAATAAGAGGCATGGAACGTACAAGAGCCATGATTGACTTGAGAAAAAAAATTGGAAACATCGACTGAACTTTGTCCAATGAACAACGTGGCTTAAGACACTCTATTATGCTATATATAATTCAGAGTTGGGACCATGCAACCCTACTTCCTACAGGAATACACTAGATACTTAGCCTATCTAGCAAGCAGTACAGGACAGCAATATTCTTAAGAGAGGATGAGAGGAGCAGCCTGTGATGAAGTCAAAGACATAGCTGAGAAGCATGGAAAAGCCATTAGCAGTGAGCAGGACAGCGACACGGCCATCTATGAGTGAGTGCAGGGTGACTAGCAACAGGGCCTGATGATTCCTACTGAGGTGAAGGGACACAGAAAGCACTGCTAGGAGCCTGAGACGCTTCTGCTGGAGCTGTAGTACCTTGTTGACGGCCTTGGCCTGCAATGGTTAGGACAATGGATGGACGAGAAGTGGACGGAAGTAATACACACATGGTGTTGCTGGTTGGGACAAGGCAAAAGCCAAAGGTTGTAGTAGCTTGCAGTCACAGCAGTGTCTGCTGATGCCATTTGTGTAGCTTGGCAAGGGAGTGTTTTTGAGGTGATCTTGACCTGAGTGAGACACATGGACATAGACATAGACCGTGACTCTCTGAGTGCTAGTGATCATCTTGAGCCACTTCTCTTCTCTGGAACTGGAGCTGGAGTGAGCAGTTCACTTCCTGTGGCCACCACACCATCTGTGTCTCTATCTGGAAGCTTGATGCTCTGTTCTATCTATGGCCAAGCAGGGGACGAATGTGCCACTATGTCAGACAAGTTGGGACGCAACGGCTGTGGTGAAACTGACAAAGAAAAAATGATATAAAAAAAACAAACCGGCAAAAAAAAAGCTGATAATAAAAAAAGAATGCGCCGTTGCCGGGGATCGAACCCGGGTCACCCGCGTGACAGGCGGGAATACTCACCACTATACTACAACGACTCTGTTGATTATGTTACTTACAAATCTATAGACAAATGGAAAACCAAACCACCGATAGTACTAGATCTGACACAGCATCATCAGCCTCCTTTCACAGGCCACTGCTAACAACAAGACAGGGCCTGGCAGCCCATTAATTTGCAGCAAAGAAATCTCACTAATGCAGGAACCCCTGGCTGTTGACTCACAGGCCACTGCTAACAACAAGACAGGGCCTGGCAGCCCATTAATTTGCAGCAAAGAAATCTCACTAATGCAGGAACCCCTGGCTGTTGACAGCAGCCAAATGTTACTCTGATGCCTCCACTGCACCAGACAACTCGATGACAAGCTCCAGGAAGGCGGGTCTAGGAATTTTTATCCACAATCCAAGAAGCAATTTTCACATATACAGATTGGCTCAGCCACAACGGTCGTTCTGCCCTAAGCAGCAGCTCTGGCTTGTGCAGCCTGGATTGTATCCATGCTTCAAATTGATGAAGTCTCTTTTCTCATGGATAACCAGCTACTAGTCTATTTCTTCAATGATCCTGACCATGAGTCCATGACTGCACTCAGTGGAAAGCCAAGACCTTCACACAATGGTTCTTAAGTCAGATGGCCATCAAACCAATCCAAATACTCAAAATTGAAAGAACTATGAATGGCACGGCTCATACATTAGCTACTCAGGCCTACAACTTTTCTAGGAATCCATGTAGTCATCCTACTGTAATTTGTTCGAATACCTCCCATGTCAGCAGTTGCCCTCTGGAATTGGCACTGCAATGTGCATACTCTGAACCATTTTCTATCATTGCAGCAAGATGCTACTAATAAAATGCTTGGTTCTTGTCAAAAAAATTCTGGTTACAACAAATCTCAACATTGTGCAGATTACGGTACGAAACACACTTTTTAACTAGATGTACTCAAAATAATTGCAAATAGGGATCACACACAGCCAGCCGATAGCATGTTGATTCAGCAACATCATATTATTTGGGTAACTTCCCACCACTTCTACAAAACGTTCATTCAAACCACAAGCAGTCTTTAGTCTAAACATGGATTCGTATAAACCAACACATTGGTATCACCACCGTACTTCCTTGTTCTACAGAAACAAATCCCCGGAGTACGAAATTTAACAGAATATGGAACGATGAACATGTGGTGAGAGGGGCCTGATGATCTGTTCTATATATCTATGTTTTACATCCACCAATATGCAATACAACACCAGGAGGGAGGGCGCATAACAACAAGCCAATGAATCATCGGATGGGTGTGTAGGACGGGCCGGAGCCCTTCTGCTGATCCTCAGCCGCCATCTTCTCCTTGGTCATCGTCCCGACGCCTGTGGCAGCCTTGGCGACCTTGTTGAATGCGCCGGTGACCCACGAGGCACCGGTGAAGACGTACCTGTTCTTCATGATGGCGGATCCAGCACTGCTCACCTTCTGCTCAGCAGCGGCAAACGCAGACTTGGTCTTGTCAGAGACCTGAAACTTCTGGTCCATCTCCTTCACCTTCCCACTGACCAAGGAAGTGCCCGTGGTGATCTTATCGCTCAGCCCAATCTTCTTGTCGATGGACACCACCTTAGCAGTGGCTGTGGATGTGAAGCCGTGCTTCTCATCAAACGATTTGGCCTTGCCAACTGCGTCTTTGCCTAGCACGAAACCCTTAGCAAGCATAGTGCTGACAACATCCTCGGCCTTGTGGACAACGGTGTTGTCTTCACCAACTGCAACTCTGGTTCCACTCTGTCAACAGAATATAATGCTCAGTACAGGTTACTAATGTATTTAAGAAAAAATAAACATACTGGAGCAGTTCATATCTGACTACTAATACAGTTCTGGACAGATAATGAAACAAGCTCTGGTCTATTGTGCATGGAAATCACACTTGATAATTTTCAAAAGTGTGACTTGCAAAATGGTAACTGGATGTCAATCAAATTGATAAACATATGCAATTTACCATTATACTTGGCCTGAGGCACCTTAATTCTTAGACATGCTAAATGAATAATAGTTTGGCATTTAGAGGGTGTCCTTTAAAAACTACTGAACAAAACAACGAAGATGGAATATACATAAAACATCACATGTTGTGCTAGACAATCAGAACAGAGATAAACATCCATTTGATCAGAGACTTGAATTGGAGTGAAGAAGCAGATATATATGTCAAATACACTGCAGACAGCAAAAGTACAGTGGTGTGGTATTGACGAAATGAAAGAAAACTCAGTTTCCCAACATATATAATACATATTTATAATTGTGTATCATGTTCAATTCAGGATACAACCTCATATAAGCAATTAAATGCAGACAAGAGCACAAAAACTAGAGGCGTATTATACCATTGGTGGAGCAGAGACAGTAGGGGGCGGCTGATACTCTGGAGCAGGTGCAATGATGACAGAAAGATCAACTATTGTGGCACCCTGTGACAGTCATATAAAATTGCATTGGTGTTAGTTTTCTAGAGCACGAACAGAACACAATGTTGCAAGGACAGCAAATTATTTGCAATTTGCAAATTCTGCTAAAGAGATCCGCAAACATTCCATTTCAGTGAAGCATTTAGTCATAGCTATAATACAACCACATTTTTTAGTCCCAAACAAAGGGGTGCACTAGCGGTAGTGCTATGGTGATCAATTATAGCCAAGCCAAGTAGTGAACAAAACATAGAGTGAAGTATTGTAAGAACTCCATTAAATCATACTAAGGCCTCTAGGTACTGACCGAAAGAAGAAGTGCAGTTTCTGCACCCTGTGCGCCTTTGAAAGTGACATATGCAACTTGAGACCACTCATCACCACTGCCAAAGGATGAAAGGAAAGAAAGGTAAGCTAATGAGGATGACAATCAAAGGCTTGTATGGACATGAAAAGAGAAGGAGCTGCCTAGTTGGACAGGTTTTACGAACCTCTGCATCTCCACATGTTCAATATCTCCTGAAAAGGAAAAGAACTCCTTAATGTCTTGCTCAGTTGCACTAAGAGAGACATTGGTGACCTTCACTGTCCTCACCTGCAATAAATGGAACATGAAAATGATTTTTGCAAGAAGTATTGAGGAATATTATGATTTATGAAGCAAGGGAAGGGACAATTGAGAAATCAGCGCATGTTATTTCCTTCGACCTAGGACTTGAACTTTCTCATTTACATAAATGCAAACCATGCCCAGGGATGTAAAAATCAGATGAGAAGCATTAGAAACACAAAAATGTTTTATCTATCATTATATATTAGCAAGCTTAGTAAATACTACCATTCCAATGCTTTTAAAGCTTATGAGCTAGGTTTGTTGAGTAAACCAGCATGTGATGCATAATTAAAGTACTCATCGACTTTTTGACAGCTGTATAAACCGCAGAGAGGATCCAAGTATTGTGCAAAAACTTATGGATGCACATCAAGGTATGATGTCTACTAGTATTTCTGAATAAGCAGACAGGTACCCATACATGGCTAGAGATTATTTCAACAGGCGGCATGATGGGTACCATCAATCCCAATGAAGGAGTGTTAAAGGCATAGGCATTCGGTAGTCCACTAAAACGGTAGTACAATTTTAAGGCACAGATACTTTGCAAGTCAAAGTGATGGCAAGGAAAATGGCCTAGTCTCTTGTGAAAATGCTTTTGCAATTGCACGGGTATCAACTAGTATTGGTATGATCCTACTTGCAGCAACCCCTGGACTTATCCCACAGCAATCGACTCAGAACGCTTTTGGTTTTGGCAATTGCACAACCTGATTGATAGCTATGCTGCTATCCAAAGCAAAGACCTAGAGCATATCACAAATCATTCAACGGTGATATCAACTATGTATCATACTAGTAAGCCTACTTGCAGGAAATCATCTGAACCTATCCATGTGATGTTGATTTGCGAAGCAAGCGAACGCGAGCATGCTCCCTCCCGCGCAGTGCGTGCCTGCCCATCTATCTCTGTTTCCCGTCGGTCTCGCAGAGACATGCGACTGACTATACGAGCACGCTACGATCGAATCCAACCACGCCCAGATCCAAACGAGCCCTAGCCCCCACCAAATCGGCAGCGAAGCTTGCTCGCTGCTGCATCAAGCAACTGAGCCCAGGCAAGCACTCCGGGTGGGCGGGAGGGATTGAGGCTAAGACAAAATCCTCACGGGTGATATGCTAGCGCTACGGTGCCCGCGCTGTCCCGCTCCGGATCCAGCGCGCCACCGACCACCGGAACAGGGTTCAGAGAGGGAAGGAGGGAGGGGAGGATGCAGCAGGAGCACTCACCGGCGCCTCCACGGGAACCTCCGCCGCCGTCGCCATGGGTGGGGAAGCCGATCGAATGGATGGGTGATTAGGGAGGAGATTAGCAGCGCTGACTGGTTGAATGGAATGGGAGGAGACTACTTCTTCTTCTAGTATAGTAGGAGACGACTACTTGGGTGTTAAGGCAACAGAAACGGCAAGGAAGAAGCCAGATATAGATAGAGACCATTATTTTCCTTTCCATAACAAAACAAAATAAGTAAATTATAGAATTATACTTACCTTATTTATTAGACAAAAAAAGATATAAAAAAAATAGAGAAAGAAAAGGACTTTTTTCCTTCCTCGCTTCTTTCTAGTACAATCCATTTATTATAGACCTAATTTCAACAATGTTTTCCTTGATGCGCTAATTAAATTCGGCAACTACGATGATTAATTTATTCGTGGATGAAACTTTTTCTGTGACAAGATTATGGATGGAACTTTGTCCTTTCTGTTGGGAACCTAGCACTACTTGGTACACGACCTGTTGTTAGTACACGGTGCTGTCGTGCTAACAGTTGTATAAGCCGGCTTCTTTGGACACCAAAGTTCAAAGAATAACTACTTAAATGTGTAGATATAAGTCGTCACCTGTGATGATATAATAATAAGAAAAGAAGAAAAACTTTTACATACCGTGTTTCTAATAATAATAATTAAAAAAAAAGAATTGCAACCTTCCCTAAAAAAAAAGTTAGAACTGCAACCGTGGCTGGTTGGAAGCCTTGACGGCTTGGAAAACTAGTAGTAGTAGCCCGGAGGAGACGACTACTTGGGTGTTAAGGCAGGGCAGCCGAAGCCTGAACACGGCAGCCAGAGACACCAAAAACGCGTAGCACGATTTTCCTTTCTTTCAAAAAAAAAAATATTATATATTGATTGGAACAAAGAAAGAAAAAAATGAATAATTCTCATCGAAATAAAAAAAAAAAAGCAGACGAAAAAGAGCTCTGATTTTCTCGGAGACATAACTTTACTTTCATTTATTTTAATTTTAATTATTTATAACACATTAAATAAGCACTTGCCAAGATCAATTACAACTCAGTCAAAAAGTATTCAATGGACACAGAATTTCTACCACAGATCATGCACACCAATATCAAGCTAACATAAAAATTTCACTACACAAACTATCTCTACTAATTAAACTCAGAAAAACCGTAGATCTACACTTTGTACTAGAGCATAGTGTTTTATATATTCCATTCATATATACGGTCATGTATAGTTTTAAAAAAAAAAAAAAAAAATAATTTGTGAATTTGATATTTTTATTCGATTTTACAATCTTAAGCTGATTTAAAGGAATGGTTTTTTTAGCAAAATTTAAAGGCACTGATAAAAAGGAGAAAAAGGAAAAAAAAAGGCTTCGCTAGCCGTTTCAGCCCACGTAGGCCCAGTGCAACGGGAGGCCAGCCCACGCGCGGAAGCAGACCGGCCCAGCGCGAGAGGGCAGTTGTAGTTTCGCGCGAAGGCCCCTGCGTTTCCAAGTAATCTCTTTCTCTCTTTCACTACTATTCATTGGTGTCTTCATGTTCGCAAATAGGACCCCAGATAGTTTTGAATTCTTCTTTTCTCCAGTCCCTGGAACAACCAGACGTCTTTTTCCCCCAGCCCGCACTCAGAGATTTCGCCCCGTCTTGTCCACCCAGCTTCTCCCGCTCTCGCCATGACCGCTCCTCTTCCACGGTGGATAACCACCGAGGTCTGGCCGGAAAGAGACACGGACAAGTTGTTCGAAGAACTGCTCGCAATCAAACAGTTAGCCAGTGCGGCACCGTAGTCGTGGTCTGAAGACACCGTGTGGAAGGAGGCTGCGGCGTGCTCACCCAAGGTGTGCTGCATTGGGGGTTGTACCTACACAGGAGCAGTAGGGGGCTCGAGCCCCCTGGTCCAGGCGCTAGCTCCGTCCCGGTAGAGCCAAATGCTTTTCTAAGGAACAACTTCCTGGAGTTTTCCAAGCTTAGGGGCTGGATATGATAGATGTATTCTCCGCTTACACTAGCTGGACTACAAGCTTTGGCAACACTCTCTATCCGAGTGGTCACCAAGACTCTGCTGCCACACTTGTTCTCTAGAAATATAGGTTGGATCACTTCCCATGCTCTCACGGTCCATACGTCATCGATGACAATAAGGTACCTACATGTTTTCAATTTTAGCTGATTGAAGGGAATTGATAAAAAAGGAGAAAGGAAAAAGGCTTCGCTGGCCGCTTCAGCCCATGTCGGCCCAGTGCGACGGGAGGCCAGCCCACAAGCGGAAGCAAGCCGGCCCAGCTCGAGAGGGCAGTTATAGTTTCGCGTGAAGGCCCCTGCCTTTCTGACTATCTCTTTCTTTGTGTTACTACTATTCATTGTTGTCTCCTTGCTCGCAAATAAAGACTCAAATAGTTTCGAATTCTTGTTTTCCCCGGTCCCTGCAACAACAAGGTGTGTGTTTCCAATCCAAGAGATTAAAGTCATAAAAAAAAATCCAAGAGATGGTGTCATTGCGTCGAGTCTTCGTGTCGCGTGCACGTTTGATTTTTCAGTGTTTATCGCTTAGCACGGTTTTCTATGCCTTGTATTCAGTCATGCAAGTTTGATGAATAACAATAAATTTATTATCACTGAGCTACGATTTGATCCATGTATACCACTGTTGGTGCCTTGCAATCATATGATTTTAAAACGCGAGCACGTGGTAACCAATGAATTTAGGGATTAGTTAAACAATTAGTCTAGTTTAAGGGCTTTTGCTTCAATTATGTGAAAAATAATCATTTAACACATTTTGTCTCAGATATTAGATAGAGAAAATTAGTATGAATTTATTAAATGTGTGTGTGAATTTAGGTGCTAAGGAATTGAAAATAAATAAGTCGCATTGTTGTTTGTTGCTTTCAATCGCAAAATTGTGAACATTAGGTTTTTGTTTCGATTCGAGGAAGTAACCAACAAATTTAGGAATTAGTTAAACAATTAGTCTAGTTTAAAATTTCACAAAAAAAAAATTAGTCTAGTTTAAAGGCTTTTGTTACATTTATGTCAAGAGTAATCCTTTACCACATCTGTCTCAGATATTAGATGGAGACATTTAGAATGAATTTATGAAATGTGTATGTGAATTTAGGTGCCAAGGATTTGAAAATAAATGAGTCGTATCTGTGTTTGTTGCATTTCAATCGCAAGATCATGAACATTACTTTTTGTTTCGTGATTCACATTTTAATACATTATTAAGCTAGTTTGTTCAAAGATATACAGTCATTTATTGCTTTGCTAAATCGATGTGATCTTTATGCTTTCTTAGCAATACGAGGATTCCTTGGCATTAATTTGTGAGTGTTGTCCTCGTATGCCCCCTATAAATAGAAGCGTGTGGGCAAACGTAGTACACACAAGAATCAACATTCACGGTTTGTAGGTTAGTAGAGAGGAAGCAATTCAGGCTTGCCAACTAGTCAAGATGACTACAAAAGTAATCCTTCAACTCATGGTTTATGTTTTAGTGGTTGTTACCATCCTTATGACACATCAAGCTTGGGGTGAGGCAGACTGCCACCAGGAGAAAGAGGAGGTTAAGAATGATTGCATGAAAACCCTTGCTGTAAATGTAGATTGGGAGGAGCCAAGTCCCAAATGTCGTGAAACTGTGCAGAAATGTGACCTAGGCTGCATTTGTCGTATCATTAACCCTGAAGATGAGCTTACAATAAGTATGGGTAAACTCATTCGGCTTGCACGTGAATTAGGCAAGATAATTCGAGCTGGAAGCAAATGTGGACGTAAGTACCGCGAACTATTACCTTTGTGAGATAAACTATGATGTTTTTGTTAAGTAGTTATAAGTAATTATCAAAGTTTCATGAACAAGGGGATTGATCTTTTTCGCAGTTTGGACAGTTCCGCTGCCACTATCGATCATCCCCACCATCACAAAGGACACATCCATGAGTGTTTGATAAGGCCCGCATCATGCAAGGAAGATCATGAAAGGAAACAATAACTGTGTGCTTAGCACCCTTTTTTATGTCTTGTATTCTGTCATGCAAGTTTGTTGAATAACCATAAATTTAGTATCACTCAACTATGATGGGGATGGAATCCATCTATATCACTGCTGGTGCCTCGTATGCACATGATTTGAGAAACACAAGCACACTTTGATGTTCTAGCTAGCTTTTGCTCATGACGAGTGTTGTACATAGCATCCACAAATTAGACAATGATGAAAAGGTGAGGATTCTGCATCCCAAGAACAAGGTAATTAAAACCGTAACAAGTTGATCATGAGAGGATTCTGCAACCAAATTAGACAGGCAGCGCGGTTGCAGTGTGCAGTATCAGAAACGATGAAGAACTAGCATCCATATATACACATTAGCTGACTACATTTTTGCAGTATGATCGATCGATCAGACGAGAATGAACTGAACTGAACAGAGAGCTGGTTAGACCGCAGGGGGCAAACAAAATACTACCAAAAGCTAGCTCGCCTCCTCTGCTGACTGCAGTACAGCACTGCTAATGTCCAACTACTGATCCTAATTAAAACCACCAACAGTACCGGCAGCAGTTGGATCTACTCCAAGATGGTGAGTGGGTCGTCGGCGGTGGCGCCCCTGGAGGTGATCTCCTCCGGCAGGCCGCCACGGAGCACCTGCACCCGGAACACCACCTGCTCCTTGTTTTCCTTCAGCTTCAGGTGCAGTTGCAGCTGCAGCTTCAGTAGTTCCGGCACTGGCGTCAGAAGTGGGCGTGACGAGCTCGAAGACGCAGGCGTCCCCGAGCCGTAGCCCGTTGTCGCGGGCAAAGTCCCTCCACGCCCCCTCGAACCTCCTCCACTTGCCTACGCCGCAGTAGGTCACCGTCCAAGACCGGCCGCGGCACAGGAGCTCTGCGGGAGCGCGCACCTCCGGGAGGTGGCGGTGGAAACGAACCGGGATCCCCTGAAACAGAAACGGTGTGCAGCAAAGCAAGACTTGTCACTCTTGCACAAGAAAGGGGATCTCCGGGAGCTAGCTGCGTGCATGCATTCCGATTGGTAGGATGTGATGTGTACCTGCTGAAAGGGAACCTGGACTTGGCTCTTGCACATGATGCTGGTGAAGTAGGGGTTGTCGCCGGACAGCGGGGTCACCTCCGAGTCGTCGTCTGAAGCTTCAAACGGCGGAGGCAATGGCGGCTCCACCTTTGGCTTGATGCTTGGTGCAGAGTCAGGGACCTCCATCTGACAGGGATTAGTAAAAGAGGCAAGGAAGATTTTCAGAGATTTCCATTTGCTGATGATATGAAGATGAGGCAGGAGTGCACTGTGTACCTGAGAGCCGGCAAAGAGAAGGGGGAGAGGGCGGAATGAGGTCCTCTAAAGTTATACGGAGCGACTGCTCTCTCCAGTCACTGATCTTCACCGTTCATTTGAATCCAACGATGATGAGTAGTCCAGCAACATTGCGGTGCCCCCACTCTCGCTTTCCTGGGCTTCGGCCCAATATCAGCACGGTATTACAGCCAGCAATTTTTTTGGCGCGACTTTTTCCGTCGGGTCTTCGTTTTTGGCGGCAGAGTTGAGTAACTGCTGGAGGCGGCGATCCGGTTCTGCTGCTGGTCCTCTCTGTTGATAAGCAGGTGACCTAAATCTCCCCATCGATAAGCTGAACTAGTGTCAAAATCTCTGCACCCTCTTCATCTATTGCTGTGTACTTCACCGATTGTTGTTCTGATTTGATTTTTTTATCCCTCCTTGTTGGATTGTGTGACAAGAAAAAAAGGAAAATGTTCAAAGGTAAAATATATCATATTCTTTGTAATTGTATATGCTACAAATAGTTTCAAACTTTGCATTGTACTTAACTATTTTACTCTCTTTTATCTGATAAGGAGAAACAAACTACAAATGAGGCGGTCACAACACAACACTACCAAATGCATGTCTGAACCATACATCTTTGCCTGAATCATGCATTGGGGGCACCACCAGCAGCTGTTATAAGGGCGCGGCGAAAAACGGCCCAGCTCGTTGTATCACAAGTAAAACGGGCCTAGCACCCAGTGTCCAACGGAGCAACACATATAAAGGCTTGGGCCTAACTCAACCCAAAAAGACTAGCCCGATAGGTGAGAACCGCCCCATCCTATATGTTGTGCTCCCCTCCATCGACATCGATGTAGGACTAAACCCAACAATCTCCCCGTCACACATCGGACCCAACTCTTCCATCACATGACAACCCATGTGATCTCACGTAAGAATTTTACAGGCCCCGAGTTTTAATTCTCCGCAAATACAAGGTTTTTCGTGACCCTTTGGAGACATGGGCTCCCCGTCAATATGTGACCCGAGATGTTTTCATAGGTTTTCCCGACCTTCGGCTCGATACCACTTGTTATAAATGTGACGCGAGTAAACGATGAAGTTAATCAAAATTTAAATTGCAGGGACACAAGATTTAACGTGAAAAACCCTCCCAATGCGGGAGAGTAAAAAACCACGGGCGCCAGCCAGTAAACACTTCTCACTATATCAAGAGTCGGGTTACAACGCCGTATGGCGGCTTACAAGAGAGAAAGAATTATTGTGTTGTCTCTCATGAGGATTAGTCTAAATATATAGGGAGGAAAACTCTTCGCCTCCACATCAATTAGCAATATGGTACTAATTGATGTCGCCTCCGCCTTCATCTTTAAACGGGCATTCATTAGTTGGCGGCCCAATATGAATTTGGAACATATTTCAACAAACTCCACCTTGAGACAAATTCCTCTTGTAGCATAAATCAACTCCTTCATCCCGAACATAACAAGAAAAATATTTACGGCGCCACATAGCCTCTTGGGCTAATCAATTAAACCAACTAAGCCTCGAAAGCACAGCTCAAACTTAGCAACGAGAAACAAAGCTTTGTCATCATATCGCCAGGATTATCATGAGTACCGATCTTGCATACCTTTAACTTACCATCTTCGATCACATCGCGAACAAAATGATACTTGATATCAATGTGCTTAGTCCTCTCATGGAACATCGATCTTTGGTAAGATAAATGGCACTCGACCCACAAAGATAAATTAATGCAAGAATCAACTCCACACACTCAACAGTACAAACCTTTCAAATTAAATCAATTCTTTGCACGCCTCAAAGAATGACCATGTATTCGCCTCGGTAGTAGACAAAGCAACAACAGATCAGAAAGTAGCCCTCCAACTCGCAAAGACAACCGCCAACAAAGTGAACACATAACCCGGTAAAGTGATCTTCTCCCTCGTCCCGGATCAGCAAAGATAATCGGAATCAACATATCCGACAAGTCCCTTCTGAGTTCTCCCAAACTCCAACCAAGAATCTACTTGTCCCTCCGAGGTACCTGAAAATCCACCGAACTGCCCCTCCAATGTTCTTTACCAGGATTAGACATATATCTACTAACCAAACTCATAGCATATGATAAATCCGGACGAGAGCAAACCATGGCATACATCAAAGACCCAACAAAGACTAGCATAAGGAACTCTTGACATGTACTCAATTTCTGCATCGTACTAGGACACTGCGGTACCGATAATTTAAAATGAGGTGCAATAGGAGTACTAACAGACTTTGCATGATGCATGTTGAAACGCTGAAGAACTTTCTTAATATGATTCTCGCCGACTAAGAAATAGCAAACCCAGATTTTAAATCTCTAGTAATTTCCATGCCTAGAATTTTCTTAGCGGCACCAAGATCTTTCATATCAAACTCACTACTCAACAATTTCTTCAATTTAGTGATTTCAACATTACTCTTGGCAAAGAATCAACATATCATCAACATATAACAATAGATATATAGGTGATCCATTAACATGCTTGATGTAAACACGGCTATCATATTTTGATCTTTTAAAACCATGCGACCGCATAAATGAATCAAACCTTTTATTCCACCGACGGGGGATCGCTTCAAACCATACAAGGATCTCTTCGACTTGCAAACAAAGTTCTCCTTGCCAGGCACTATGAACCCTTCAGGCTGGTCCATGTATATGTCCTCCTCAAGCTCTCCATGCAAAAATGCGGTTTTGACATCTAACCGCTCAAGCTCAAGATCATGTGAAGCAACAATACTAAAGAAAGTACGAATGGTGCTATGCTTGACAACCGGAGAGAACACATCATTATAATCAACACCGAGAATTTGATCAGAGCCTTTTGCTACTAACCTTGCCTTATACTTTGGAGGCTTGTTATAAGGGGCGCGAGAAAACGGCCCAGCTTCGTTGTATCACAAGCAAAACGGGCCTAGCACCCGTGTCCAACGGAGCAACACATATAAAGGCTTGGGCCTAACTCAACCCAAAAGACTAGCCCCGATAGGTGAGAACTGCCCCATCCTATATGTTGTGCTCCCCCTCCATCGATTACCGATGTGGGACTAAAACCCAATGTAGCCAGCTTCTCTAAAAAAAGGATATCTGAATCATACACGCCCATCAATAGTTTCTCTCAACTATTGAGGGTAATATTTCAAAGTATAAAAAAATTCTATGAATCATACATGGTTATTATGTTTGTCGGGTACCAATATTAGAGGTACCACTGCAGACACGGCAAATCGCGGCAAAACCCAAGCGGCACTCGGCCCGGATCGACCTCGGCGCAAGATTGGCCCACGGGATACTTCCGCCTCGTACGAGCTCAGATGCCGGAACCGAACTCCTCCTCGTCGTGAGCTCGTGAGGTCGGAGACCGTACGGTCAATCTCCGCCTCGCCGCGAGCTCGTGAGGACAACTCCGTCTCGCCTGAGCTCGGAACTCGCCCACGAGCGTCAAGCTTCCGCCGTCACGAGTTCGGAGGCCGGATGGACAAACCTCCCCCGCACGAGCTCTAAGCCACGCCGGGCTCGTCAAAACACGAGCTCATGAGATCACCGAGCTCATACGAGCCGCGCGACCTCGGGAGGCGGCGACTTAACTCCGACTTCGTGCGACCTCGGAGTGTACGGTCTCGCGTCACACGACCTCTCGCCCGCAGCGCAAACCCGGCTCACGAGCTCGCCACGTCGCGACCTCCGGCTCCACGAGCTCGCCCGCACGCGCGACCCGGCCCGCGAGTCCGCCTACGCAGAGCCTTGACGTATCTACCCGATGCGAATCCGCCTCCCGACAACCGCTCGGACAACCACTACGGACAAACCGACCTTTTCGCCGAGCTCTCTCCGGCCACACATCTTTTACGCAACGTCACGGACCCCACATCTACCTGCGGCGCCGCCGCGCCCCTCGTCGGAGGCAAAGGAGCGTGCCGGACGGATGGGCCGCGATCCTCTGAGATCCCGCGCCGCACCCTACGCAAAAAGACGACGGCCACGGACACGCGTGCCCGGCAACGGAGCGTGCCCGACAACCGAGCGCGCCCGGCCCCAGGCGACTTTTACACTTTACCCCCTCTATTTTGTATTCTTCACACATTTAGTCCTCTTCCTAGTGGCACCTGTATGTCCTCCCCTTACGACTATAAAAGGGGAGCCTTGGCCACCGGGAGAGGGGATGGATCTTCTTCCCGTCGCGTTCTCATTCGAACACACACCACTCACAGAGACTTGGGAGCCGGCCTCCCTCTCTCGACCTGCTTGTATTCGCCCCGATACAAGCGTTTGAGCTCGGCCACATAGTGACTCCGACTGGAGACTGGACTAGGGGCCCGATTGCCCCGAACCAAGATAAACCCCGTGTCTTGTGTCCCTTGAGCTGGGCCATAGAAGTCCCACACGAGCCATTCGACCGATTTTACTGTGTCCGTGGTATATCCGCCATATTCGACCACGATAATGTTGAATTATTTTTCTTCTATTTTTTCAGGAATCAATGACAGATGGTGTTAGTGTTATAGGTGAATTCTAGTGGTACAGATTTTCCCCTCTGCAGTTGTCTTGCACTGACAGATGGTGTTTATTTTGGTTTTGTGGTTCAAGTCTATGCGGCCAAATAGAGCTTGCAGTAATATGCATCAGTTTGTGCAGCTTGGTAAAATTGCAGTGACTAGAACATCTTTTGTGCAACCATATGAAACTGCAGTAACCCAGAAACATCTTCCTGCATTATATTTGTAAGAGCATTCGAAATCAATTTACAACAATTTTGCAAGCACATATGAGCCTGTTATCTCATTACAGTCTGATAGCAACACCCAAAGCTCCTAGAACTGATAGAAACACACTACAAGTCTACAACATATATGCATTACAGTCAGCTTCCAAGTCCAATGGAAGACGAGCGCTGATGGAGCCCTCCTGGCGTGCCATGCCGCCGGATCAGGAAGGAAGGGGGAGCGCCGGCGAGCACTGGAGTGCCCCCCACCTAGCGCGGCAGGCCGAGGGTGCCGCGGAGCAGGCTGTCGGAGCGCAGAACGTCGGGGTCAGGTAGGGAGCCGCCGAGCAGCGTCGCGGTGGCTTCCTCCCACGCGTCGTAGAGGTCGCCTCCATCCCCGCGCTGGAAGCTGCGGCGGCGGCGTGCTGCAAGTTTCACCGGAGCTGGAAGCGGCGGCGGCGCGCTGCATGTTTCAGGCAAAGGAGACTCCTCACGCGTTCTGATGGATGGTGGGTTCGGTGGGGATTCAGTACGTAGCCACTAGTGGGCTGGGCCGTCACTTGGCCTGATCTATTTGTGTTTGCACGGAGTCACACCGTTGGATTCAAATGAACGGTGAAGATCAGTGACTGGAGAGAGCAGTCGTTCCGTACGACTTCAGAGGACCTCATTCCGAGAGGGCAAGGCTCTTGATTCAGTCTCAGAGCTCCTGCACTACCATTTGTTCCTCACTTACCATTTGTTCCTCACTGACTCTCGTCCTGGCTGGCTGGCCCTTATTGGAGAATGTAGACCATCATAAATGGAAGACACCTACCAGCACTGGTCAGGCTAACCAATGGCCTGGCCTGGCAGGCACTTGTTTTCGTTTGTAGACCATCATAAATGGAAGATCAGTGACTGTAGCACTTTTCGTTTGTATTTGGTAATTATTGTCCAATCATGGACTAACTAGGCTCAAAAGATTCGTCTCGTACTTTTCAACCAAACTATGCAATTAGTTTTTTTATTTACCTACATTTAATCCTCCATGCATGGGTTAAAAGATTTGATGTGACAGAAAACTGTAGCACTTTTTGTGTGGTGCATGGCAAGTGAACACCGCCTGTTTGTTCACTGCTCTTGTTTTGGCATCGTACAACAGCCATTGCAAGTACGCCAAAAGACTACTAGGAGCATAACAGTTCAGTCAGACATATATCCACACAGCCTTTCATCTAAATCCCGCAGCATATTATGGCCTGATCGGATCAATTGCCAGCAACATTGTACATACACAAGGGTTAACAAAGCAAAGCCTCACAATATTAAGCTCCTCTATTAATCTGATCATTGAGCAAAATACTGTATTGCACCCTAGCCTTCTAGCATCGTGCACCACAGGGGATCTTGGGTTTCATGACCAGATTCGGCTGGAGCTTTCAGATATCAGAGATGCACTTCCAGCTGACGAAGCCAACCACATTCAGGCTTCAGCTGGACCTTTCTGAGATCAGAGATCAGATATCTGCAGAAACTCCTCCCCTCTGTCGTCGGCGTCTTCCATCCACAACATCAGTCAGTAAGTCACGGCTTTCACAAGCAGCAATGGCGTTGAGATCATGTCAGCAACAAAAGGTAAACGAGGGGATTCACACCACTTTTGAAGCCTCAAATCACTGCGTAGACCACCAGTGCAACTGACGCAATTGCTCCCTGCTGATTATTAAACTTTGCATCATGTATTAACCTCAAAACATCTCAGCCAACAACAGAACAGAACGCATTGCCATTGCCCAAGGCTGCCTATTTTAACAAGACAATAACTACTAGCACACATGTAAGGTCTGTTGAAATGGTCCAAGAATAAGTGAAGGACACAAAGGATGCTAGTTTCAGATGAGCTGGAAAAACTGTGTGCATTTGATCTTCTATTCTCGTGAACAAAAGCTATAGCTTAAACTGTGTCCAGTTTTTTTTTTTTTTTTTTTTTTTTGAGTTGCCTCTTATCCGGATACAGCTGTAGTATCTGTTCATACACACGCACACCCACAGTACACACGCACGCCACACACAACACCCGTGTACAACCAGACCTGTGTCCAGTGTTGTGTCCAGTGTTAGGAGGCGTAGGATTTAGATTGTGAATTAATTGGGCTGGCTCCAACAAATGCCTTACTTTTTTTTTCTTCTCCAGCATCTCCAACAGGTAAAGGCCATTCTTAACTAGTAGTATAGGGGATAAAAAAGGCCCAATGCGAAGGAGGCCCATTTTTCCTTCAAAAAAAGGAGGCCCACTCTAACAGAACTACCCTGCCAGGTTGCAAACCCAAAATCCACTAAAAAAGGGCTGCGGACCCAATTTCTTCAAGAATTCTCACTCGATCCCGAAAAAAAAATATATAATTTCGTTTCCAATAAATAATAAAAAATACTTTATTTAAACTTTAAAACAGACAAAAACAGTGTTATATCATTTCTATTATTAAATAAATAATATTAAATCAATTATATAAGAAAGCAAAAATTTTAGTGGGAATGGCGGTTTTTTGTTGTGCTTTTTAGTTGAATAGAAACGATGCGGTGTTCCAAAATTTAGTCACTAACTCATATTTGTAGGTGATCTTCAGAGGGGCGTTCTGATCCGGCAATGGTCATTGTTGTCTAAATAGAAAGAGAGAAATGCGCTGAAGGGAGGCTGCAGGCTTTTGGAAGGAATGGTGTGACAATTTTTTTTAGCTCATTTGCTTCGAAGGACCTGAAGAAAATTGGGTTATAGGGCCTTCACTCCGTCATGAACCAACGCCGCGACCGACCATGTTGTTAAAAAAGAAAAAACGCCGCGACCGACCTCGATCAATGTCAAGGAACAAGGCTACCTTACAATTAATTACCAGTCGGGCCGCATCTTTACTGTAGAATTATAGTGTTTGGTTTGTGCAGCACTAGAGACGTGCGTGGAATGTTATTGTAAAGTAGCATGAGAGAGGGGCGTGTGAATGCATGGGACAGAAGGGTGTTGCAGGCCAGCCTAGGAGCAGGTGCATAGATCTCGAGAGCCCAAAATCGATCAATGGCATTGCGGTTTACCATTTTCTACATATGTTGAAGCATAGAAAATAAACAAGTTGTCTTTCTTTTTTGTTCTTCCCTGCTGCAACCTGCATTGCATATGCATCTCACGTGGTGGAAGAAGATGCTGGTGGTGCAGCAATTTAAAAAAAATGGAAAAAAAAAACAAGCACAAGTTGTATTTCGTGGGCCTGATCCGGACAGACTAATTAATCACATGCACCCATAACAATTTCATCGCTGCTACCAGTAAAAGTGAATGGGGAACCTTGGACTGGCGGTAGAATTAAATACAGGTAGCTATAGTGCCCACAACATGTGCATGCACATGCAGCTTACTCCATAAAACGGCTACCACGCACTCTTTCTCCCTCTCCCCCGATCCCTACCGATGAACTTCGATCGCTGCTTGCACTGGCTCCCTTGCTGCTCCGCCGCTCGCCGCCCTTAGTGTTAGTAGTCCCCATCGCGTGCGCCAACTCGAGGCAATGACACACACAACCCTAGCATTCATCCAGCGCTTCTCTGTAAGCTAGGCGGAGACTGAGGGGGTGCTGGTGGCGCCCGGCGGCCGACGACGCCCCGGTCGGCGTCCCGGCGGGCTTAGGCGCGCGGGAGTTGAGCGAGCGAGCGAGGAGTCGGCTGCGCTAGCTAGCTGGTGGCCAGGGCGATGGTGCAGCACACCTAGACACAAGCGCTGGCCGCTGGTGGGGACCACTATGGTGGCAAGCTCGACACCCTTGCATTGTGAGTTTGTAATTTTCCCTTGCTCACACAAACTCTTGTCTAAATAGCTTATATACATACCGATCGTACGTTTGCATTGGTTTCAGTACGTCGGTTCACCATCTAGAAATCCTAGAGCTCACTAGACTAGCAGGCTGGCAGCTGAAGCTGGGTAGCTGCGGCGCTGATAGAGCGTACTACAATATATAGTATCTCCATTTATTTGTTTTTTTTTTAAACCAAATTCTTCAAGTGGGCAATAATAACGGTGATATACTTATAACTCCTCCCAGTTTGAGAGACTTAAAATCTTTGTCTACTATATGCCCTTGTGGAATATAGTAGAAGGTATGATGTATGTGGATATATATATATGTTATGCAGACAAAAATCTTTACTTTAGATACAAATGTCCCGTAGGAAGAAGATGATGAGATACTCGTTCTCTGCCCCCAAATTCTTTCAACTTTGACAAATTATATGTAAATAATATTTTTACAGTACATAATTAGTATTACTAGATAGATGGTTGAAGGTATTTTCATCATAAATTTATTTGAGATATAAAGGTTGCACATTTTTTCTATGCAAAGTAAAGAAAGTTTGACCGACATGCATCCATAATTCTTTCTCGGACGGCTAGTGGAATACATATATATATGTACATACATTTTATACAACACAGTACTACATACAACACAGTACCACACATAGACCCCATCGATTAGCAGCTTAAGTACTCGTAGTATAACTACACATACGCCCGAACACACATACATATTTAATTGAACACACAATGTTTGTCCATTCGGTTGGCTGGCTTTAAGCCACAGCGGCTGCGCGCGGCTGGTTTATTCAATGCTTGCTGCTTACTTTTGCAGCAGCAGCAAGCAGCGCATGCAGCCAACCGTGGATCGAAAGAGAAGTACAAACACGATGCTATATACCTAGTCGGCTGCTGTGATTTTGAAACACAGTTGCATACAGTAGACGCTGCTGCAGCGAGCAGCACTCCGACCGTGGCCGAAACGTAGCAATTAACAAACTGCTTTGCTTGTACGTGACGACGATCGACGAGGCTGCTCAACCGTTGACGACGGACGTATATATAGTGTATAGCTTTTATCTGAAAAAATAGATGGAAACAAGGCGTTAGAAAAAAAACGAGACCCAACCTAGGAGGAATTAGGGAGCTTTGTATTAAGAAGAAAAATGAAAGGCGTAAGTCCGTCCCCGATGGGGATCGAACCCCAGAGCGGTTACTTCCACACCCCTGAAGTTAACCATCTGGGCTATCGCCCAATCCTCAACAAGGCGTTAGAAAAATGCCTTTTTTGTAGAAATGCGGCAAAAAGCGTTAAAAAATGTTTTTATTAGAAAAGTAGAAAAATGCTACTAGCTAGTACTCTTTATTGTATTGTTATTACTTCTATAACTAATTTAACTAATTATGCATACCAGCCCCCACACCCAATGGCACAAATAACATTGCCGCTGTCGATCGATGGCTAAAGAAAAAAAGAGAGCATGCACCACTGTATTATAGTAAGCCAGAAAGAGAGGTTAGTTCCAAAATATAGAGCAACTATAGCGAGTGCAGCTGCAATTCTTCATACGAGCGATCGAGGCTAATATTTACGGCTGACTACCTGCTGTAAGGTTTCTGGTATCATTCTTTTAGCCCACACATATAACAGTGTTAGCTATTTTCATAAAAAAAACAGTGTTAGCTATTTACTATTAATACATTGGCCAAGTATCTCTCTCATAAAAGTTTCCTCTGTCTAAGAGTAAGTACTAATAATAACAAATTAATACAATGTACGTAAAAAAATCAAAACTATGTTATAATTTGGAATGGGGTAACTTATTACGTTTCTACTCTACGCTCGAGGACAACGTCATGCAAAAACGGTCTATAGCTGATGCGTGGGTGCTAGTGAAATAAATAGATAGAAAACAAATAAGAAAAGCTGAAAACATTTGTATAGATACACGAAAGATTTTTTTTTTTTTTTTTTTTTTAGAGTCGTGCGAGGCTCCTACGAACTTTCCTTTTGCTAGGGGATGCTTCTCAGGAACCTGTCTCATCTGCATCGTGAGTCGGGACAACGCGTCGGACACAGGGTCACATGACAGAGCCGGTGACGTCGTGTCACGCCGTTAGGAACACCCTAAGTCATCTTAGTCTCTTGAACGTCCGCCCCGGCAATTAACAGAGATGGCTCGTTACATCTTTCTTAAGGCACAAGTCACCATCTACTTCCTATGTTCCTTTTAACATGTCATATTATATTAATTTTAAATTTTAAGTATTATCTTTGATGATCGATTCTAAAACAAGCTTTTATAGTTTTACAACACATAAATTTTATATTATTATGAATGTATTTTTAACCGTGAATAAAAAACATAAATCTAGGATATATATATATATATATATATATATATATATATATATATATATATATATATATATATATATATATATATATATATATATATATATATATATATATATATATATATATATATATATATAGGGTGCACTTTTTATACACCCAGGAGTAACTACACCCACCTATCTAATTAGATTTTCTGAACAAACAAATCCGTTAATAGTATATCAGCTCCACCGAAGCCTGAATTGCAGGTCGTTTGCATGTGCATGTTGACGTCAGCTGCCGCTATATTGGCCATGATTTGCGGCTGGTTCCAACTTCCGATTGCATTCCATTAGAGAGGCTAGCAGTTTCGCATATACTACTGATCAAAAGATATATAAACGGTAGTATGAACTGATACTTTCACCAAAAAAAAGAGAGTATATTTCATACCCATACTTGGCAGTATATCGATATACTTAGAGAAATATTTTATTGCTTATACATGTTTGGAGTACGTGAACATACATTAGAATATTGTATTTATACGTACTTTTTGGAATGGAGTATCCATACACACATTTTGGTTGAATATAAAATTTATAAATACTTTTTCAAATCTAGTATGTATACATACTACAAAATTAAGGTAGTATAATTGCATACTTAAACCACATGATCGGAGTATTTATTCATACTTTTTGGAATGAAGTATCTGGACATACTTTTTAGAATAGACTATCTATATATACTTTTTACTGGAATATAGTATTTATAAATACTTTTTTTCGAATGTAGTATGCATGTATACGGCAAGATTTAGACCACATGATGAACGGAGTATTTGTTCATACTTTCTGAATGCAGTATATTTTACATACTTTTTAGAATATAGTATTCATACAAACTTTTTTATAATAGAGTATATGTACATGCAACAAGAAAAAAAATCAAAAGTACGAACAGGTAACATGCAGATTTGTGGACGACAAATGGCGAGAGGCAAAGTTGCCGCACCAGGATCGATCTCTCGTTACGAAACCCAACAGCGCCACATCTGACTTCTGAGCAGTTTCCAATCTGTGGCCATCGATGACAGAAATAGGCGTGGATCGAGATGACGGCTAGGCGCTCTTGATCTGGAAAGCGGCAACATGGTTAGCAAGAAAGATTTGCCTATCGAATTAATTACAAATTAAATGACAACACGAATGGATGGATGGTGGCGTGGTGCTATCATCGGTAATCAGAATTCAGATTCAGAGGACGTATGACATCATACCTATCCGTTGTCGTCTCAGCGCACGAGAGCAGCGACGGTCGAGTTGCACAAAGCCTACCCGCCGAGCGGAGCTTTGATCCGGCGTGCTCGTGCGGCCCGGTGTGGCCAAACGGTGGAATCAACCATCTCCCGATCTGCGTGGCATCAGGCACGAAGCTGCTCGTTGAGGCCGGAGCTGGGAGTCCGGCGTGCTCGTGCAGTCCGGCGAACTCGCTCGACGGAGGCCGCCATGCCTGCTGATCAGGCGGCGCGCCGCCAGGGCCATCGGTGGAGGTAGGAGCCCGACGCCGCTGCCATCGGAAGGGGATTTGCAAAGAAGCACGACATACACCGACGTGGAAGCTGCTGTCGTGAAGGCCGCAACAGATCCAGATCGG
The DNA here is from genome assembly GCA_015847255.1 of Hyparrhenia diplandra. Taxonomy (NCBI): domain Eukaryota; kingdom Viridiplantae; phylum Streptophyta; class Magnoliopsida; order Poales; family Poaceae; genus Hyparrhenia; species Hyparrhenia diplandra. Next base: position 358,633 of record JADLZK010007350.1, on the reverse strand, counting down.
GCCGTCGGCCCTGGAGAGTGTGGCCGCGTGCCGCCGCCGCCGGGCACACCTACCGCACGGGCTAGCGACGCGAATAGGATTGATTTAAACAAACGGAAAAACAGGACTGTTGGTTTTTAATGGTTTTTTTTTCGGCTACACCCAGTATCCATTTGGCCGTTCAGAAGATAACCTGCGCACAGTACGTACATGGTTAATAGGTGGGTGTAGTTACTCCTTGGGTGTAGGAAAAATTTACCCTATACATATATATATATATACATATATATATATATATATATATATATATATATATATATATATATAGAGAGAGAGAGAATTTTTTTAATTTTAACCCTTTTTTTAAATAAAATTTATTTTTAACCCGGTCAAACTTAAATTTCAGAAATAACCCTTTTGGCCGCCACGGCTGAACGCTGCGTCATTTGTATACTTCCGCCGCCCATGCATGGGGGCTATAGAGTCGCACACGTGGCAAGTTTGCATGCGGTGCAGCCTGATGTGGCGGTTTACGCCGCGTCGCAGATCATGGCGCGGCGGTGTCGCGCGCAGATCCGAGGCGCGGCAGACGGTTTCTGGCAGACTGCATAGTGACTGGAGGAGAGAGAGCGCGGCATGCGTTTCTGGCAGACCGCACAGTGACCGGAGGAGAGCGAGAGAGGTGGGATTCATTGGTTGTGTATGGAGTACTATTTTTTACTGCTGCATGTGTGACAGTTGCTTGCGTTGCATGTGTGAGAAAAAGGTGATGTGACATGATGGTGAGAGAGGAGATGAGATTGGACACGGGAGAGGTAGGGGCTACGATTTGTGTCTCATATACTCCTCCTTCCTTCTAAAAATATTCGAAAAAATATATATAAAATGAATTTTATGTCACATAATTAGAAGTAGAATGAAAAGATCTTTAAATCTAGTGTTCTAATAAATTTATTAGGAGATACAAATGTTACATGTACTTTTTATAAATCGACTCTAATCTTAATACTAAAAAGAGTGAAAAGCAATTGCCCACTCGAGGCGCATGCATTCCGGTATAAAAAAGTTACCTGGTGACACACCTACCTCGCACGACTAAAAATAGAATGCCTAAATCTGACTCCATAAAAAAATGCTGGAGCTCATCCCTCTCATCCCTAAAAATAGAATTTCAGTAAATGCCTCTATAAAACCGCCGGAGACTATAACAAAACATTTTTAGAATAGCTTCAACTCAACTAAAAAATCTATGTTTGACGCCATAGACGTATAAAAATCGTGATCCAAGTGCAATATGTGGGTATATGTAAAATAAAATGAAAAAAATCGGAAAAATGACACTATAGAAATTTTATTATTTCAAATAGTCGAACAAAAGAATCCTTGTGTCGTCATAAACAGATAAATATTCATAACCTTGATGCAACGCTTCGGGCATGTATCTAGTATGTGACAAAAAACCAAAGCGATAGACAATTTACTAATTTAGGATAGTCGGTTATTTTTTATGCTCTCAACAACCATATTTTCCTGCATCCATTTACACTTTCGTATAACTATATTTATACTAACTATCTACATGTTTGGATTTCTGTATTTACCACAATCGTGTAATTAATTAGACATCATTGGTTTATCTAATAAAAACCGAATTAAATATTTCACCAACTAAAGGTTTGCGTGTTTTCTAGAATGGACCGAGTACCTCAAAATAAATACAGTACAAATTTCAATTTGATAGCCCCTACGGCACCTCCTCCCCTGTCTTTCTCCAGTATGCCCCACACACACATCCCACGGCAATGGCATCATGGAAGCATGCATCACATCAATCACTCGGCCCCGCACATCCCACCTCCATCTCTGTTCTGTCAGCCTTTGGTCTACAATACGCTTCACGCCGCCCGCTGTATACGACACACCGCCGCGCCTCAGATCTGCGCGCGACTGACACTGCCGCGCCATGATCTCATGGCGCGGCGAGAAACCGACACGTCACCGCGACCGCGCATGCGCATTTTGCCACATGTGTGACTCAGTAGTGCCTCCATGCATGGCGCGGCAAGATACAAATCACGCCATGCGTTCACCGTAGCGCCGCCAAAAGGGTTATTTCTCAAATTTAAGTTTGACCGGGTTAAAAATAAATTTTCTTTAAAAAAAGGGTTAAAATTAAAAAAAAAAAATCTATATATATATATAGTAGTACCCCGCGCTAATCACTACCCGAGCGCCCAGCCCAGCCCCTAGGAACCCGTCGTACCTCCGACAACAGCGCTCGGCCACCAGAAGGCATCTTTGCCGATATTTTCTTCCGTGGCGGTTCTGGCCCATTTTATTTTCTAGTTCGATTTTTTTTTTTTGTTTACCGCTTTTTTTTCTTGCTTCGGCCGATTTTTTCTTTCGTGCTTGTTGTCCACTCGCCGAAGCTGTGTTTTTCAAATGATTTTAGGTGTTTTCGGATCATTTTTTTATTCTAGCCGATTCCCCAAAACAAATCCTACTGGGCTTCCGAGGATCGATTTATTAGTCATTTTTTCTTTCTATATACCAGGTTCCTTTTGATGAATTATTTTTCAACAACAATATTAATTTAATTTGATCATTACAAACATATCTTGTCAACAATAATAATGTGTGCTGCTAATCACAATCACAAATAGTACTATTTGGCTCATTATCATAGTTATAAAGAATTTGTAGGACTATTCTTTTGGACAACTTGAACCAAAAAATCTGTAGCGGAGGCAAAAAGAAGAATGTGTATGAATTCCACAAAGCACAATTATTTCAAAAGAAAAAAATCCACGACTTGATCACAACTAGTTTGCAGCATTGCAATACAAACTTCTCGGAAGATTGCCACTATGATGGATATTTTCCTATCTGATTATAGGTCCCATTCACCAAACACTTGGGCATGCTGCTAATTTTGACCTTCATTTATATAGCACCCGGACCCAACTTATTTGAACATCCAAAGGTTGCTTCTTAAAAACCTGCAATACAAGATACATGTATAAAATTAATGAAGTAATTGATTGCTTGTCTCGTAGACAAATTCAATAGTCAATAAAAGCTAAAAACATTACATTTCATTTCTTTAATTTTTTTCTATTGATAATTAGATCAGCTTGTACCACTTCAAAGGCCACCAATTCGAACTGTTGGACCAAATCTGATTGAAAGCATGCACTTGTGACTAGTCCATATAAAGGTGCTGATCAAAATGTAGGGAGCATGCATTTGAAGACTTTGCAAAAGGGAAAAACAATTAATACTATTCCTAGTATTACCATCAGTTCCAGTTCTTACCGTTCAGCCATTGTTTACAAAATTGACGTGGGCAACGATCACTACGGTTGTCCCCGCAACAATAATCCCATCGTGTTTGTTTAGCACAAGTAGAGACAGACATCTCCAGGTTGGCTTAGAAATGGATGCATTTAGCCATTGTGTCGAGATGAATGCCCCTTGAAGTTACAAATGGATGCATTTGGGAATTGTATCGAGAGATGATTGCCCCTTCTAGTTAAAAAGCATCATATGCTCCGACATTGAAATCAATCAAATAATTGAACCCGATCTGTAATGTCTTATGTCAACATCCGTTAAAAGTATTGGGAAACACTTGTAGTTAAAAAACCGTATAATGCTCTAGACATGTTTGTTGATTTTTTTTGCCCGAAGGCACTAAGCAAACAGGCTCCCAAAAAAGGAAAGGACAGTAAGCAAAATGAAATTCCGATGGTTCTGCTAAAATTTCAAACGGAAAGCAAGTGTATGTGATTGTGCATGCGGGGAGATAGTACATGAAAAACTAAAGCTATCCGGCCCATTGCTTATGTGGCAAAACGAGAGGTCACAAGTGCTTGCTTCTTTGTGGCTGCTTTTGTGCAAGACATGCAAAGGCAAGCAATACGGATAGTGAAAGTAACCCCCTTGACTTGAAAGATGAGTATATATATTCGAGAACTCAACAACCACATCGATGGATAGCAACTAAACATATTCAGAGAACTATTAATAAGCGCTAGTTAAGCACACATATGGATGCCTAAAGCATAAATTCGACAAACACGTGTTGGGCATGCCATTATTGTTGGATTACCACTCCAATCTCCAAATATGCAAAGTGAGACCGTGTCTAGCCATGTGAGGAAAACACATTTAGAGCTCCCGAAAAGAAGTTAAATGTAAATCTATTGAAATAAACATATACTATCCTTCAATAATTAGACATCATCACTAGATCAATGTAATCCAGGGATAGATTGGAAAATGTTAAATTAGCATCAACCGGATATTTGAAGTATCAAACAATATCTGGGAGGTTCATGCCAAATGCATTCAGCTGCACAAACGGTATTGGCACCGCAATGCGATCAAATCACAGATTAGTATTACCAAACACATCTAATCAAATCAAATTGAATAGTTTAAAAAAAACATGAATAGAAAAGGAAAATGGACAGGGTGTAGTGTAGTTTCCTGGCTGAGTACTTTTTCCTCAAGCATAGGTGTGATTTGTCACGGGATATGTAGTAATCCAGCTTTCTATCAGATCATTATAAGATCCTAGGGATATTCTGAAGTTGTGGTTGTTTGACTGACCTGGTTGATCATGAACCTGCTATCTCAGCTCATCTCACCCAATGGCATTCTCAGCTTATTGAAATCTTGCTCCAAATCACCATCCAGCTCAAGATAGTTCCCTGGTTGCAATAATGACCTGTGTTGACACAAAGGTCGTTATTTAAAGCAAATAATTTCATGCATGGATATGTTTAGTTGAGTATTTCCACAATGCATGAATATAATTTACCACATTTAGATATCTATGAAAATAGACATGAGTGATTAAAAGATGACAAGATGGTTTCCTAGAGCACATATAGCTGAGTATTTCCACAATGCACAAAATAGTGATAGGTGCTCACAAGCCTTAAAACATTTGCCACTCCGAGAAAACATGGCACATGTTCCTTTTCCCTTTCCCTGCACTCCTACTTTCGTATGCAAAGTCCAACATCCATGCAAATCAATGGGCACAACAAATGGTTTAGGGAGTAAGGCATTCAAACATACATAAAAGAATCCAAATTTAAGGGATCTGTATACTAAACAGAACTTAGACTGTACTATTGTCAAAAATTGTTCATATGTTCATTCATGAAGCATACTTTCATAGGTTAAAAATGGATAATGGGCAGTCAGCAAATTGTACCTGATGCGGCTTATCCTATATAGCTGAAGGGATGTTGGGCATTACTCTAATAATTCGCCATTGACCGTAGACAAAATTTATTGGTCACATGTTCCTTCTGCATATGCCTGATGAGAAATCACTCATAAGAAGGCTGGAAATAAAGATATTACATAGGTTGGAATTAGAAGCATTAGGAAGAGACATAGAAAGGATACCTAAAGAAAACTCTTTATTCAAAATCTTGGATTGATCCTGAAGAAGCTTGTTGAATACCATTATTTGATTCTTAAGCATTAGCCTCACATAGTACCTTGAAACACAGAGGATTCTATTGCTTGAGTTGTCGCCAAACTGAAAAGAACAGAAAAGAAAGCCCCAATTAGATAGCAACCATAAGGCCTTGTTTTGATGTATTTGGTTTGGCATCAATCCGCATGTGGATGGAGTGGAACTTTAATTAAATTACACCAATTCACCTCAGCACATGTGAAATGATGTCAAACTTAATACATCCAAACAAGGCATAAGAGATTTCTTTAAGAGAAAAAAATTAGCCACAAAATGTAAGGATGGAGGTGAGCATTATTGGAAGCTCCTCGAAAATCAAGAAAACAAATGGAACTTCGTAAGTTCACTTTTCACTACTATACTATTTGTTGGTATATTTGTAGAGGTGCGTTTTAGCGTAAGCACGTGTAATACAACACAAAAACTGCATAATAAAAATTCAGAAAAAGGGTGAATAAATTGAACTTGGTGGTCCATCATCCATTTTGTCATTAAGGTAGAATAATGGGTCCAAAAAATTTTTACACACCGAGGTCGACATAATTTTTGCGCACGGATCATGCTTTTCTTTATCCTAGTATATTTTGCATCACCAACATCGAGCTATTTAGTGAAATCATATGTTGTGCATAGCTAAATCAAATACCGAATAAATAAAGAACCCTCTAGCTGAGCAATCAAGTGCCTCTAATGGCCAATGATCCTTTGGCGATACAACCGCAAAGATATGTTGAGCACCAAAACCAAACCGTTTAGCATGTGGACGAGAAATCACCGGGTTTGGATGTGACCCGCATCGATCCCATGCTACCAACTAATGGACATCGATGCGCCGACGCCCAAATGAGTATGCTTGTTATGACCGGGCCGAACGCGCCGACGCCCATATGAGTATGCTTGTTATGGCCGCCGTGAACATCCAAAGCCGCGGCGTCCGATGGGATCGAGGGGAGGACGGTGGTGCCGTGTGGGACTCACAAGGGCGGCGAGGCAAGGTGCCAAACCGATTCTTGGCGAGCTCACGGTGTTCAACTCGGCCGCCACCATCGGTGCCACCTATAATCAAATTGCCGGCGCGAGTTGTCATTCCTTTCTATGGGACTTCGCAGCGAGCCGACAATGAGTCATGTCTCGCTACAAGCCAACTAATTGATATGTGCCCGGTGTTCCAAATCTACAAAAAGAAAAAGTACAAGCAATCAAGAACTACTCGTATTGTCATAGATCAACAATTTTTATGCATATTAATCAACAAACAAACTATACTATTGAAGCTCGCAAAACAACCAAGATTGGGACACATTTTTTCTATGCAAATTAATCGACGTTTCACCCGATGCTGGATGGTGTGCCGGTCATGCATTGAGTTAAATAAAAAGGAATGGAAAAGGATTGAATTTGGGATTTTAAAAGAACACACGCATCGGATTTTAAAAGAACACACGTCTCGGGCTCGCAAGGGGGGAGACTCGGCCTTCGCTCGCCGACCGGGATCTCGAGGGGGCTCGCCTCCGCCCGCTGCCGACCAGATCTACGCCTCCTACTCAGCTCGTTGTGGATGAGGTGCCGGGCGCGCCTTGACGCCGACCCCCATCTCCGACGATGGGAGAACGTCGTTGCCTCCACGAGCTCGCCGCCGGCATCGCCGCCGATCGGCGGAGCCTTCACCGCTGCCACGCGAGGTGCTGCCAGAACCGCCTCCAACACCGGGGAGTAGGAGCGGCGACGAGTTGAGGCGGTCTGGGTCGCGGGCGGCGCGGCGGCGGCGGCTAGCCGCGGTGGCGAGGGCGGCGACGAGCTAGCCTCGAGCAGCGGGAGTCCTAATGGCAACGGGCACGCGGAAAATCCGCATGCCCGCGGGCACCGGACCAGCGGGCGCGGATACGGGCGCGACTTGTGCCGCGGGCACGCGGGCGCGGGTGCGGCGTGCCCAATCCGGCAAAGCTACGCGGGTAAGAAAAGAGCATGCCCGCACCCGCGGACCCGCCAAACCCAAGATCGACATGTGGGCCACGGCGAGAAGAGGTATATAAGCTCGAGATACTAGGGTTCCCATCCAAATCCCCACTCCACCGGCCAGGCCGCCCGTCGGTCGGTTCTCCTCCATCTCCCTCGGTCGCTCGCGCGTGCCCCTCTCCCGCGCCCACTTCCCCACACCGGCGGCGCGCAGCCTCCCCCCCTCCCTCCCGCCACGCCGCCCTCTCCCCTCCCTCCACCGCCGGTGCGGCCCTCTCCTCTCCCTCCCCACCGTCCGGGCACACCCCCTCTCTCCGGCGGCAGATCTAGGCCGGGAGGAGATCGAACACCATGGTGGCCGAGCTCCCCGGCGGATCGGCCGCCCGTCTCCCCGGCGGCGAATCCAGCCGCCCGCATACCCCGGCTCTAAGGCGGCTCATATCACTCCGGCCTCCCCACTCGCGGGCCGCGGGCGGCGCGGCTACTCGGGATCGAGCCGCGCCTCCCGGCTCGCCGAGACCCCACCCACCGCTCCCGACGTCGGGCCGCCGCCCTCCCCGGGCCCGAAGCTCCGACACAGACGCCGTCTCGCTGCAGATCCGCCTCGCTTCTTCCGGCCACGCCGGTCGCCTCGTCTTCCCTCCATCCGCCGACGGGGCCCCAGCGACGGCGGCGAACATGGTGCCGCGCGGCGCGCCTTGTGCACCGGCCTCCTCGCGCCCTTCGCGGCACGCGAGGCCGCCCGCTGGCGCCGCCGCGATCCGCTGGCCGCGGCGCTGGCGTGGTTTTCTCACCTGTGGCGGGTCGCGAGGCGGGATGCGGCGCTGATATTTACCCGCAGGTCTGGGTCTCCGCGGAGGAGCTATCCGCGGGCGCCACGCCCATTGCCATTTTGACGGGGGAGGGGTGCGATCCGGGATCCGGGGTCATGCGACGAGAGCGAGGAGAATAAACCGGGCGTCTCCTCGAACTCCCCCACATCTTTTTTTATAAATATTTATATTTTTAGAAAAAGAAAAGAGAAAATACATGAGGTGGGTGGGAGTGGTCTCGTGAATACGGGAGGAAAAAAACGGACGAGGCGCGCCCGCGCGCCCATGGGTTGGGTTCGAATCTGTGTTGAGTGGGCTCTAAGTGATTTGTACTCGGTAGTGATTATTATCCACTACCCGAGTAATATATAGAATACCTATATATATATATATATATATATATATATATATATATATATATATATATATATATATATATATATATATATATATATATATATATATATATATATATATATATATATATATATATATATATATATATATATATATCAACATTTGTAATCTTGTACTCCATATTTGAATATTTCAGACCCTATAAATTTTGTTATAAACCATGACTATTATTGGATGTACATGTCTCGCTTGATCCAAGATTGTTTAGAAACTTTTTTTTTTTAAAAAAAAACTGAATCTCAAAATATGTGAAGTTAAACCGATTATTGAACACACTAATAACTGCTACAAATCCAAAAATTATCAACAATAAGGAACAACCTCGTAGCTCGGTCATTTGCAAATTCTAAACTTTGAGTTTGAAATTTTAAAACTTAAAACACATGTTTGATTCTTGAAACAACTGTATTATATCAAAAACAATTCAACTATAAAATCGTAGAATGTATCGGGAGTATAATTTTTGGCATAAATCATATCAACATCCAAATTTGTTTTGAAATTTTTTTAATTTAAATTTAAAATATTTAAATAACTTTAAAATATTTTGGAATAACTTTTCAAAAATAATTTAGTAGTAGTAGGCACACACGGCCGGGAGGCCGGGATGTATGCTCGATCCCCGACGCCCAATCCAAACCCTGGCGCCCGACGCGACCGACTGTCCCCAGCTCTTCTGGGGACGGCGATCGTCTTGAAGGCCGCGAGCGAGGTGACGTGCTAGTGCTATTGCGCGCGGCGGCCGGCGGGAACGAGATCCTCTGAATTCGCTCAGGACGACAGCTCTCGGCAGTCACTCATCGCAGCCGTTCTTTGAAATCCAACGGAGCAGCTGAGCTGTGGCAATACCTCCTTCGCACGTGGATGTTTTGGCCCAATAACAGGGCTGCTGAGCGGAAACAACAGCCGGCGGCGTTCCTCTGTTTTGGCGCGGCTGCTGGCTGTTACGCAGAATGCTGCCAAGCACATAGCTGAACTAGCGTCGATACAGCCACAAGTTACAAGATTGCAAGCTCCTGCACAAATTCCACTATACACCTCCTAGTTCCTACTCTTTGCCTTGGTCCTGCCAAAATGGAGCTAATCTAGTGGCATACTCCGTAGATTTCTAGAGGAATAACAAAGCAGGTGCTGACCATGACCGAGCTTTGCCATGCTGCTCGAGTGCATGACTTTCATCGCATATGCACACTGGCCAGTCCACACTCCATTTCATCCATGATGGAGCACGAAAGCCGCAGCGCTGCCGGTACACTGACAAAGCAAGTAGTCGAGCTTCAGCTAGTCGACCTCCTGACAGCAGCCGTGCTCCTGGGAAGCTCCTCGACGAGGTCCAAACGCTGCAGGCCAGCAACGTCCAGGACGACGACGGCGCTCGCCAAGGGACGGGGATGGGGAGACGCTCGGCCTGTGAACGGCGATGATGCAGCCCGCGATGAAGGGATGGCGACGACGCCGCTCTGAGCGAGGGGATGGCGACGGCACGGCTATAGGAGAAGGGATGGAGACGGCGTGGCTCAGAGCGAGGGAATGGCGATGGCCCAGCTCTCCTCGACGCGATGGCGACAGCGGGGTTGAGCTGAAGACGGCGGCGGCGATTTGGGATCTCTCGCGACGGCGGCGGATAAGAGATCGACGCTGCTGCTTTTTACCCTTAACGGGCCGTGGTGCTGGGCCAGAAGGACCTGTGAAGGAGATGCAGTGGCTGAGCTCGGCTGGTCCGTTGGATGCTAGGGGAACGGCAAGGATGAAGCGACTGCCGAGAGCTTGTTAGTTAAATAGATGCACATCTAATGTAATCTTTGGTTAGTTGGAGTCGTAGCAGTCAAGGTTAGGGGGATGGGAACAATCGATGGTGTGCTAGATTGTGTCCCAGCCCGGTAATGAGTCTTGTGTCCTCACGCCACGTCGCGTCCGAAGCGCACAGCGCGCCGCGGGTGCAACGGCGCTAAGGCACTTTGTGCCGCGTGGGCGTGGGGGGGTCTGGTTGTAACAAACCGAGAGATCATCTATATATACAAGGAACGGATAGCCAAATAAGCTGCGTTGTTGGCAGCGTCATAAACTTGTTGTTTTCCATCTGTTGCATCTCGCTTCGCTCAAGCGCCACCGCGATCACCACGCTTCGCCGGGCGCTCACGCCCTAGGTCGCGTTGGTCGTTTCTAGCCCCAACAACCGGTATCGGAGCTGAGGTTCGCCGGAGTCGAGACGGTCGGTGGCGGAGAGGAGCCGGAGGTACAGCAGAAGATTGGATCTACAAGCTTTGAAGCGCCAGATTTCAAGAACTGTCGACATGGGCGACAAGGACAAGGAGGCGAAGGAGAGGGCTTGGAATCAGCCTCGGGAATCTAATCGGCCGATGCCGAGCCGGCTAATTACCAGAGTGGTCGCCGCATGTCCAAAGCAACCCTCGAGGCCATGTATCCGTGGGATGCCATTGAGACCGACAAGGTGGAGCGGCGCCATGACAAAGCTCGCCTAGGTGCCATGCTTTCGTGGTGTTCCCCAAGAGATGCACTCCATGTCACGACGAAGAAGACAAATGGGAGGCTTGGGAAGCAATTAAGTCAATGCGCCCTCGGGAGCAGATCGGGTGAAAGAGGTGAATGCACGCGAAGTTGCTTGTCGAGTTTGAGTCGATCTCGTTTAAGACGGGGGAATCGATCGACGAGTTTGCGGTGCGCATCAGCAAGCTAGCAACAGATCTCAAGGGTCTGGGCGAAACTGGTGTTGATGACACACGTGTGGTGAAGAAGTTCCTGAGGGTTGTGCCTCCAAAATACAACCAGTGGCGGTCTCTATTGAGATGTTTCAAGATCTCAAGAAGTTGACAATCGAAGATCTCGTTGGTTGTCTACGGGCAGCCGAGGATCGGTTCGAGCCCGAGGTGGAACAAATCACCGACAAAGCTGGGCGCTTGCTCTTGACTAAAGATGAGTGGGCGTCCAGGAACAAGAGTCGCATGGTGGGATCCGAGTCATCCTCCTCGGGTGGCAAGAAGGGAGGCCGCTATGTGAAAAAGGGTGGTGCAGGTCCGCGTGGAGGTGGTGGCAAAGGTTGTGATGGCCGTGATGCTGGTGAAGGGCAGGCTGGTCCACCTCTACGGAAGGGCAAGTGCAGGAAGTGCGGGGTGTATGGCCATTGGGGCAAAGAGTGCCCGAACAGGAAGCAGGCGAAGGAGGATAATGGAGATGCAGTGCATCATGTCAATGTTGATGCAGATCAGCAGCCAGCTCTGCTGGTAGCTCAAGTGTGCCATATCGAGCGAGTTGCGTCTGCTCCTTCTCCTTTGTTCCTGAATCAGGAACGTGTTTTCCCGGCCAAATATGACCCGGGTCGTGGGTACTGGACACGGGGCCACAAATCACATGACAAAGCACCGGAGTTCTCCGACCCGGCCTAGATAAGTCGGTTCGTGGTGCCGTGGGTTTGGCGATGGCCCCATCGTTGAGATTCAAGGGCCGGTGCCGCGACAATCGCCGGTAGGAATCGAGCATCGAAAGTACTCACCGGTTTACTTCATCCCGTCGCTCAAATGCAACATCGTGAGCCTTGGGCGGCTCGAGGAGGCCGTGTCGCGTGGAGATAGACAAAGGCGTGATGAAGGTGATCGAGCGGGAACGGCACGACGATGGTCGGGCCAGGTTGCTTCGATACGGGCGGAGAGGCGTAATCGACTATACATAATGAAAGTCGCCTCGACCTCGCCTCTCGTATGTCCGATGACGAAGATGGACGGCGAGGCGTGGCGTTGGCATGCGCGGTATGGCCACCACTTTCGTGTCACCGCGAGAGCTTGGTGCGATGAAGATGGTGGAAGGCCCGCCGATGATCGCGGGCGAGCAGGTGTGTGATGGATGTATGTTGGGCAAACAACACCGCACTCGCTCCCACGCATATCCGCATATCGAAAGCGCAAAGAGCCTGGTCCGAGTTGGTACATACCGACCAGGCGGGCAAATAACACCACCGACGCCGCCGGTAAACAAGATTCCTTCTTGTCGCTGACGATTTTAGCCGCTATATGTGGCTTGAGCTTTTGGCAACCAAGGACGACCGTGCGTTGGAGTGCTTCAAAAGGTTCAAGACGGCGGCGGAGGTTCACGGGACGCCGATCAAGGCACTAAGAACAGATAGGGGAGGTGAATTTAATTCAAAAGCGCTTTGGAGTTTTTTGCAAAGATCATGGCATCAAACACAACACCACCATCCCGCATTAATTCCCGCAAAGAAAAACGGAGTAGTGGAGCGGAGGAACCGACCGGGCGTCGAGATGGGAAGATGCTTGCTCAAGAGCATGAAGGTGCCATGTTGGTTTTGGGGAGAAGCCGTAGCTACTGCAGTATATCTGTTGAATCGGTCCCCGACAAAAAGCTTGAGCGGCAAGACTCCATATGAGGCGTGGTTTGGGAAGAAGCCAGGGGTCAAACACTTGAGAACCTTCGGGTGTGTTGCTTATGGCAAGAAAGTTTGCTCTGGTGTTGGCAAGTTATCTCGACGTAACCGTCCCAGGCGTGTTCATTGGCTATGAACCGGGGTCGAAAGGATATCGCATCTTTGATCCTGTGAACAAAAAGCTGTTGGTGTCACGTGATGTGGTGTTCGATGAGAAGAAGCCGTGGAATTGGGGAGGAGAAGCGCATCGCAAGCCTTGGCACCGTGAGGAGACACAGCAGACCAGCTGGGTTATGAAACATTCGTGAGTTGAGGACTATGACGACCCTCGTTCACGGTCCGACAAACGTAAGCCGCCGGTGATTCGCATAATTTCAGCAACAAAGGGCCTAGGGATTCTGCTGCTTTCGGTGATTCTAGTCCAAGCTCGCCCGTTGCATCAATTCCATCGGTGGGGAGTGGATCAAATACTCCACCACTTACACCTGTTGGGACATCATAGATTCAGTGGGCTACTCCACCCACGAATGAGTCTATTGACTCGATGGCGCTCCATTGAGGTACCGAACAATTCCTGATTTGTCGGAAACTACGTAAGAGTTACAGGGGGTTCGAGTATAGTGGCATTTGCTTGGTTGCAACCGAGGAACCACGCCGGTTCGAGAGGCTCTCTCTCAAGAATGTTGGTGACAAGCAATGCAGCAGAGAGATGCAGCCATCGAGGAAAATAAAACTGGACGCCGCTGAACCGCCACCAAAGCAAAGGCGATTGGCTTGAAGTGGGTCTTCAAGGTAAAAAAAGGATCCGTAAGGTAGAGTTGTCAAGTATAAGGCACGCCTTGTGGCAAAGGGATATGCTCAACGTTTTGGAGTCGATTTCGATGAGGTTTTTGCCCCAGCTTGCAAGAATTGAGACTGCATGACGAGTGCCGTTGGCTTTGGCCGCTAGAGGTGGATGGGAAGTTCATCACATGGATGTAAAATCTGCATTCTTAAACGGTGATCTCTCCGAAACCGTATACGCTCAACAAACCTCCGTGTTTCATCATAGGCAATGGCAAAGAAAGTGCTCAAAGTTGAAGAAGGCCCTCTACGGGTTGAAGCAGCTCCAAGGGCGTGGAATATGAAACTTGACAAAGAACCGTTGGCTCTGGTTTTGTCGGGCCGCTGGATCAAGCCGTGTACGTGAGGGGCAGCTCGCATTCTTTTTCTCGCTTGTGGGAGTATACGTAGATGACTTGATTATCTCGGGGCCTAGAACCGGTGACATCATGAGTTTTAAAGCCGAGATGAAGAAGAAATTCAGTATGAGCGATTTGGGCCTTCTCAGCCTACTATCCGGGAATTGAGGTGCAGCAAGGAAGCGAGGGGATCACCCTTAGGCAGAGCTCATATGCCGTGAAGATTATATTCTCGAGACAAAGCAGGGATGGGAGGTCAGAATTCATGTGACACCCCGATGGAGTGTCACCAAACTTAGCAAGCTGAAAAGTGAAGAGGCTGTGGATCCTACGGGCGCATCGCAAGATCATCGGGAGCCTAAGGTACCGGTTAACACTCGTCCCGACCTTGCCTATTCAGCTTGGAGTGGTGAGTCGGTACATGGAGGCCCCCGAAGGAACATCACTGCAGCTGTGGAAGCATATCCCGAGATACATCAAAGGCACTTCAGGGTATGGCTGCAAGTATGAGCGGGGAGCTGAACTGAAACCTATGTTACTAGGGTACAGTGATAGCGATTATGCGTGATGCTCGTGGACAGGAAGAGCACCACGGAGTGGGCTATTTTCTTAGCGGGAGCCTGATCACGTGGTCGCCACGTAAAAAGGATAGTCACCTTGTCATCGTGTGAGGCCGAAGCACGTAGTCGCCAAAGCAGCGTGCGCGTGGAATTTGGCTTAGCTGGTTGATTGCGCATATGCCGGGAACAAAGGAGTCAAGGGTGAAGCTGCTCATGGATAACAAGTCCGCGACAGCACTCAGCAAAAATCCTTGTGCATCATGATCGCGGCAAGCATATTGATACTAGGTATCATTTTCTGCGAAGTGCATTGAGGAGGGCAAGGTGGAGGTGGAACATGTCGGGACGGATCGTTAGCTGGCCGACATCTTCACAAAAGCGCTGGGACGTGTGAAGTTCGTGGAGATGAGGAGAGCCCTTGGAGTCGTCGACGTGCATCAAGTTTAGGGAGTGAATTGTTAGCTAAATAGATGCACATCTAATATAATCTTTGGTTAGTTGAGTCGTAGCAGTCAAGGTTAGGGGATGGGAACAATCGATGGTGTGCTAGATTGTGTCCCAGCCCGATAATGAGTCTTGTGTCCTCACGCCACGTCGCGTCGAAAGCACACAGCGCCGCGCGCGGTGTAACGGCGTTATGCGACTTTGTGCTGCGTGGCATGGGGGGTCTGGTTGTAACAAACCGAGATCATCTATATATACAAGGAACGGATAGCCAAATAAGCTGCGGTTGTTGGCAGCGTCATAAACTTGTTGTTTTCCATGTGTTGCATCTCGTTCTCGCTCAAGCGCTCACCGCGATCACCACGTTCTCGTCGGCATTCACGTTCCTAGGTCGTCGGTGCGCTCTAGCCCCAACAGAGCTGTCGTGCGGCCTGAATTCAGAGGATCTCGTTCCAGCCGACGGGAGCGCAACTGCGCGTGCGCGCGTTGGGCAGGGTGGCGGAAATCGGCCGCGCGGGTGGGGCTGCCATCGGATGCGGCCGGCGCGAGGGTGCTGTAGGGCGCGCGGGGCTGCCGGCTGTAGCCTGCAGCTACGGGTGGCCGCCGCCCGCCGGCCAGACGGTGCTGCGTCTTGCGATCTGCAGCGCGCGTCTGCAGGTGCAGGTGCGCGTCTGCAGTCTGCAGGTGCGGGGCTTGCCGGCTGCAGTCCGCAGGTGCGCAGTCTGCAGGTGCGGGAGCTTGCCGGCTGCAGTCTGCAGCTGCGCGTAGTTGCTGACGGACGAACTGGGCCAGACTCCTCCTCCTCCTCCGCCTCCTCCTCCTCCTCCGGCGGTTCTGCGGTCTGCGTCTGCGAGCTGCGCGGAGAAGCTGAGGACGGAGGTGGCGTGGCTGGTGCCGCCGGTGCGGAGGACTGGAGGAGTATTGCAGGTCTCCTCTCTGCTCTCTGGTCGTACTCCTATAAGCGCAGGAGATGAAAATCCTCGCTCCACTTCCGCTTCCAGTGTCCGTAGCCGCAGTAGCACGGCCGGGCTGGCGAATTGAAGTTGAAGGAGCGGCGGTCCTAGATGTCGCTTGTACACTCTTTTTTCTTATGTTATTATCCTACTAATATAAGCAGTAATATGCATATATGATGCATGCATAATGCGTGACTAGTAGGAGAAGGAATTGATCGAGAATATGTGTGAAGGAACGTACTGATTTCTGGGGTTTTGCAAGCTGCGCGCCGTCTCAAAGGTCGCCTAGGGGATAAAAGTCCTCGAGCTCGTAGAAAAACGCCATATCGGCCGCCGGAGGAGGAGGAGAAGCGTCGAAAAACGCCATATCTTGTTCGGCGGCGGCCGCCGGAGGAGGAGAAGCGTCGAAAAACGCCATATCTTGTTCGGCGACGGCCGCCGGAGGAGGAGGAGAAGCGTCGAAAAACGCCATATCTTGTTCGGCGACGGCCGCCGGAGGAGGAGGAGAAGCGTCGAAAAACGCCATATCTTGTTCGGCGACGGCCGCCGGAGGAGGAGGAGAAGCGTCCGCCGGAGTCGTCGTCGTCGTCGTCGTTTGGGCCTTCTTCGTCGACTCCTTATAGCATCTGTGCCGCCGCAGGTGCGACGTGCCGCCTGAGCTACTGGCGGTGAGCTTGCTGGAGCAGGTATGGCATACAGCTATGTCCATCTTCTCAGGTGACCTGTGGAAGTGGAAGAACTCCCATACCTTGGAACGACGACGACTCGTCCCCTGCGCCGTCGTATTGGTGGCGGTGGCCATGTGTGGCACAGTATGATCGATCGATTGATGATACTCGCGTTTGGAGCGCCCACCCCACGCCCATAGCGCGGTATACATATATAGGGGTCCGTTTGGGAGGTAGCGCCGATGGCCGATGGTACCCCGATTTGAATTTGAATTTGGTTTCAAATTCAAATCTTCCTTAGTAATCTTGTCGTTTCTTTTTGCGCGCATGGAATGTGTAGTAGGCTTACTGGCCGAGGATTCCTTTCCTTGACTACTATATACTACACGGCCGGGACGATGGTGCGCTGGACTACTGCTGCACAGCGCATGCAAATGTCAGAGTTCGGTTGCGAGGAATAGGGTTTGGTGAGAGCGGGACCCATGATGGATGGCTTATCCTGTGGATGGAACTTTGATTGGACCATTAATTAATTGTTCGACGCGACGTACCCCGATTTGTTGTAACTGTATGCTTGCTTTCAACCGACCAACGCTGCACAGCGTACGTACGCGCGTGAATGCATACAAATTTTGTTTTGAGAATATACAACTTTTACATGCATCAACCTGTCATACATTGTTGGGAATGGTGTAAAATCGGGTTACCTCATTCTTTGGGCATTGGTGCTTTATGTTTGGCCATTTCGAAATGAAACACACCAGTTTTTGACATAAATCTATTGAGCAATCCAATTGTAATCTTCTACCATGCACGTTCTTACATGGTGTCAGCTTTGTTTCTACATTAGTTCATAATTTTTTTGAATTGTACCTCAATAATCGAAAACACACACGTGCGAGCTTCGAGAACTTTGTATCGGACACAAACATGGACATGGACGTGTGAGCTCCGATGATTTGTATCGGACGTGCAAGTGTGAGTACGGATCAAGATTTGATATCACCGGGTAGATATAGGTAGAGTAAAATCCGATTCACACCCCTCAACTATTCGCTGAATTTGAAAGACTCCTTACGAATTACAATATCAGACAACATTCTTCACATATATATAACCTTGGGCGTGGATGTCCTGACATGGTAGCTGGGCATGCATGTCATTTGGTCTCTCTTTCTCATCTATATCTATACTTGTACTGATGTAAGGCTCAATGTGGCATTACTATCAAGTGTTCATCACACATTTTGACAAATAAATCCTATTACTCATGTGGATGATAAACATAGCATATGTCAAACTAAAAACAGAGGTCAGCAACAGAGGGTCATCTAGCACGCCATCCCACGTGTGTGTGTGGCAATGGCAAGTCATCAGGAGTGAGGCCAACCGTGGCGAGATGCCACTGCTCATCGTTCTCCATGGCACCGACCCGAGATTGATGCCCCAACCCGAGACGAACAACGAGCGGATGACGGCGCCAGGCAATGCCACTTGAAGCAGTAGTCGAAGCAGAACACCACGACATACGCCACTGAACTGTGGCCATTGAGCATGAATCTGATCAACCGTACATGTAATTGCTCTAGAACGACGAAAAAACTAAATTTAATGCCAACTATAAATTGTCCTTTATGAATGAGTTTTATATTGATTTTGCACATGCGTGTCGCCGGTGCATGTCTACTAGTACAATAAAAAAGAATTATGATTTTTCTCTTAATCGATTATGATTTTTGTATAACAAAAAAGGTTTGTGATTTTTTTCTCTGTCTGGTTTTTTATTGCATATGGCAACACAGGACTAATAAGAAAATGATTATTATACTTGTTTCAATAATATGCATGCGAGAATTTGGACTTTAAGTCTGATTACATGTCTACTAGTACACCATGATTATTAGTTTTTTTTTTTGTGGCTATGATTAGAAACCAGAAAAATAATATTCCCAATGATGGACCAGAAAGAACACCCAAAGATAGGAAGTGCCATTGGTGTATGGTTTAAGCATAATTAGAAAGCTCTTAGCCGAGTGTCCACGGCACACACGGTGTACAAAAGCAAGTGACGGCGGTGCATTTTTCACGAGCCTTTGCCGAAAGTGCCGGACGTGGACACTTGGCAAAGAAAACTGTATTTTTTAAAAAAAATCTTTGCCGAGTGCTATATGTGGACACTCGGCAAAAACACCTGATTTTTTTTTAAAAAGTTTGACACACTGTGGTTGGAGGGCCCCGTCACACTGTGCTTTATAAAAAGAGGTGGGAGCCATAACACTGTTCACGTGATTTGACAGCCGCTGCTCTCCCCACCGACATCCTTAATCCGATCTAATCAGAGGGAGCGCAGCAAGTGACTCCACGCCATCGACCGTCGTTGCCTAGTGCAGAGAAGCTGATGGGGGACTCCAACACCGTTGCCGCTGGATCGAGCAGTTCCATCCCCGCCAAGTCTTCCGATGGTCGGTAACTCACTCTATCCTCCTCTATCTCCCTCTCCTCTCTCTAGATCATTTTCCTTAGGACCTATACTTGTTCATCATGTTCTCTATTATTAGTGGTACCCACTGATCTAGTGCTAGACGATATAAAATTCGTAACATTTATGTCTTGTATCCAGTCATGCAAGTTTGTTGAATAACAATAGATTTATTATCATTGAACTATGATGGGGATGGAATCCATCTATATCCTTGCTGGTGCCTCGCATGCACATGATTGGAAAACCACAAGCACACTTTGATGTTGTAGCTAGCTTTTCCTCATGACTAGTTTTGTACATAGCATCCACAAATTAGACAACGATGAAAAGGTGAGGATTCTGCATCCCAAGAACAAGGTAATTAAAACCGTAACAAGTTGATCATGAGAGGATTCTGCAACCAAATTAGACAGGCAGGGCGTTGCAGTGCAGTTTCAGAAACGATGAAGAACTAGCATCCATATATACACATTAGCAGACTACATTTTTGCAGGATGATCGATCGATCGATCAAAGAGCGAATGCACTGAACAGAACTGAACAGATAGCTGGTTAGAACGCAGGGGCAAGCAACATACTCCTACCGTGCTACCAAAAGCTAGCTCGCCTCCTCTGCTGACTGCACTACACCACTGGTAATGTCCAACTACTAATCCTAAATGAAGCAGCAACAGTAACGGCAGCAGTTGGATCTAGTCCAAGATGGTGAGTGGGTCGTCGGCGGTGGCGCCCCTGGAGGTGATCTCCTCCGGCAGGCCACCGCGGAGCACCTGCACCCGGAACACCACCTGCTCCTCCTTGTTTCCTTCAGGAGCAGCTGTAGCTTCAGCAGCTCCGGCACTGGCAGCAGTAGTGGGCGCGACGAGCTCGAAGACGCAGGCGTCCCCGAGCCGGAGCCCGTTGTCGCGGGCGAAGTCCCTCCACGCACCCTCGAGCCTCCTCCACTTGCCGACGCCGCAGTAGGTCACCGTCCACGACCGGCCGCGGCACTGGAGCACCGCGGGCGCGCGCACCACAGGGAGGTGGCGGTGGAAACGAACCGGGATCACCTGAAAGACAGAGAAACGGTGTGCAGCAAGAGACTTGTCACTCTCCGGCTGCGTGCGTTCCGATTGGACACGACGGTAGGATGTGATTCTTTGTGTACCTGCTGGTAGGGAGCCTGGACTTGGCTCTTGCACATGATGCTGGTGAAGTAGGGGTTGTCGCCGGACAGCGGGGTCACCTCCGAGTCGTCTGATGAATCTTCAAACGGCGGTGGCAATGGCGGCTCCTCGTCCTCCTTGCGAGGCTCCACCTTTGGCTTGATGCTGGGTGCAGAGCCAGGGACCTCCATCTGACTGACAGGGATTAGTAAAAGAGGCAAGGAAGATTTTCAGAGATTTTTATTTGTTGATGGTATGCAGATGAGGCAGGAGTGCACTGTGTACCTGAGCTGAGAGCCGGCAAAGAGAAGGCGGAGAGGCAAGGAGGCTCTTGCTAGTTGCTTCGGTCTCAGAGCTCCTGCACTAGCATTTGTTCCTCACTGACTCGCCTCGATCCTGGCTGGTTGGCCCTTATTGGAGGATGGAGACCATCGTAAATGGAAGATACTCCCTCCGTTCCAAAAAAAACATGCAATTCTCACATCCCAAGGAGTCAAACTTTACAAACTTTGACTATAATTATTTTACGAAATACTAAGAATTATGAGACAAATTAAGCACCATTAGATTAGTTATGAAATATATTTTTATAATAAATTTATTTTAAGACATAATTGTCAATACTTTTTTGCTATAAACTTGGTCAAAGTTTAAAAAATTTGACCGCACGCTTCCCATAGTTGCTTGTTTTTAGGAACGGAGGGAGTACCTACCAGCACTGGTCAGGCTAATCAATGGCAGGCGTATAATTTTCTGTTTTTGCAGCAGACAGAGGGGCATGACTGCTCTGGTTTTGGCATCGCACAACATAATTCCAAACGCCGCGCGACGGCGTTGGGAAACCAGTTGTATACTGAATCAGTGTTAACCTTTACCTTCTTTTTGGAAGGCTTTTTATTATTTTGAAACTAATATTAGTGCATATATTGTGTTAGTGATATAAGCAATTTCCGTATGCCATTTCTAAGGTTTACCAATGATAATCTAGTCTTCTCAGCGAATGAGAGCTGATCTTTACATATTCACGTATCTTGAGCTGGCCAAAGAAATAAGCAAAAAGAAAAAAAGAAGCAGAATTAAATACCATAATACCTGCCTTGCTCAAATAGTATACAATTGGCGTTGACCATATAGAAACTCAAAATATCTCACTGAGAACAGCAAGTTCGGGTATCTTGTTGATCCTAAAGTTCTAGTCCCAGTAAGAACTGAACTTGAGAGCAAGGTAGAGGAAGAGTTAATATAAGGGCTCCACTATACATGAATAATCATAATTGAATGATCTAACAATTCTTCCAAATGACAGAAATAGCTTAATGAGCTTGTGAGAAGCCAAGGAAGGAGTGTCATTCCCTTCTTTCGGTTTGCCCTCATCATGAAGTGAAGAAAATGAGAGGCCTTGTCTCTTACACAGGTGCTTGTCCTGGTCATTAGATTGAACTTTCCTTTTCTCAAGGGTAGCGGTAACAAAACTTTCAGTACTGTATGTATAACAAGATACTTCAACGGAAAACTTGACAGATAATGCACAATAATTTCACCTATATACAGTAGAAAATATACTACTACCTGTCAATTGTGTAAACTATGAGATATCAAGGTTTATTTCATAATATTTTCTATTGTGTGATTAAGACAAATCTGAAATGGTAATAAAACTGAAGCAAGCAATTGTTTCTTTCTATACCAACTATGATACCAACAATGACATGTGAAATACAGGATCCACGTAAGACAATTATTGGCCCAATTTAATCACGGAGAAACAACACAAGAGGATATAATGAGCGAAGATATAGTACTATGTTCTCATAATCAATATCCTTATAGACTTAAAGTACTCGCATTGAAATTCAGCTTGACATCGGAAACTACATTGGTTTCTATTCTACTGTGCCTCTGGAATAGTTAACAAAACTCCCTGCAGAGTCAAAACTAGGAAAGAATGAAAAAAAGGTAAGAGCCATCATAATTTGATAAGATTTAAGATATCCTTCTTCAATACAGTACAGTGAATATTTAGGAAAGCTTTTCTATGTTGCAAACAAAAATTAACATGAGCATAGAGTCAAAGTTTTAACCACTACAGGTCTGTGGTGATATGGTTAGCTTACAGCCCTTACCTGTTATGAAAAAATTCCCATTTTTTTAAACAATCAAATGCATGTATAGGACACTTAAAAGGAGTCTTGGACCAGCATCATTGTTTCATGCCCCTGAGTTCAGACTCTGACAATCCACGTGGTGGCTTTGCAATGTTTGTTCTTTAGAAACCTAATAGCACTTCATAGCATGATATTTAGCTGTTGATTTTTGGAAGTATTATATATGTAGATTTTTATTTGGAGGTGTGCTTGAGTTTTCACAATTATTATTCACACATCTGATGGTACAACTAGGAAATTTTTTAGCTATATATAGTGCTAATTAAAAAATGAAACTTCGACAAGTGCTATTCAAACATACAATAATTCAGACTTGTTACAAAAATCATTTTATTTTTGTATGGATAGTGTAGTTTGAGATAGCTGAGACTCAAAACGATTGCATTAAAATATATAAATATGAAACCATACTTTAAGATATACATATTTCAGCATGCAGGTATTGGAGCTCCCAGCAAATAGTTATCTTTCTAGTTCTCAGAACAACTAAAAATTTAAGATATAAATAATTAAAAAAATGAATCCAGCTTGGAAGACTGCAGAGTAGTTTTTCCTTGCCTAAATGGTAATTTATGACTTATGACTTATGAGTATCATAAAACTTAATAAACAGGTGTGTCACCTATGATCCAACAAGCAATGTACTCTGTTGTAATGATAAGTATTAATAATGTGCTTGGAGAGACTATCTGTGCATCCCGTCACCATCCCATCAATTGCACTGAAATCGTTTAACTCATGTCAAACATTGTACAGTTGCTAGAGATGGGGACTATATAGTATTAGCAACCAAATATTGAAGCGAGAAAAAGAAGAGAAAAAGATGCACACCTTGTGCCCATTTCACCGAACATGTTGAGGACATCATCCATGAAAGTATAAACACCGGAAAAGAGGTCCATGGTAGCCGGCAATGGGAAGCATGTGTAACAACGGGTGGCGTAGGTGAGAATGTTGAGCCTGAAGACGGTGTAGCACTGTAGCATGTCTTTTATTCAGTTTGGCGTATTTTCGTATTTACGTTTCTGTGAGTGGTTGGTGAAGTCTGGCCCACCTGTCGGGTCCAGCTGAGTGAGCACATATGTGCCGTGAGTCTGAATGCGCAAAGGGATATCGAATCATTTTGTTGAATACAAGGCCAAGGCGGAGGGGTTAACCTCGCCGGCTTCCTCGCCGATCCCGTGCCCCCTGTCCTTCTCCGCCGGGCGACGATCGCCGCCCGCCACGGGTTGTTACACAGCTGGTATCGAGACGGTCCTTCCCCCTACAAGTTCGGGGCGGCGTCTCCTCGCTTCCTCGTCGCCAAGTTATCGGCCTCCGGCCTTTACCACCAGGTGCTGTGTCGACCGTCCCTACTCCGTTCCCATCCCATCTCGTGCTCTTCGATTCCCTGTGCTCGGTCGCCTTCTCTACTTCGCGAATCCGTGCTCTAGTGTTACTGCTAGGGTTTGCACTCCAGGTGTTCGATCTTTTGCCTGTGTCTACGGTGCGCACCGTTAGGGCGTTCCGTCCGCTCTGCGTGTGTCCACAAGGCTCCTGGTAGGGTTCACTTTAGCAGAGGTGCGGTCCGAGTAATCCGCGCCCTCTAGCCGAAGATTACCGTCAAATCCGACCACCGGAACACGATCGGACCACCTGGTTTGCTTTGTGTGCGTGCCGCGGTTGATCTCCCATAGCGAGGGTTGTGTGGCAAGTCCGCACGTAAAATTCGTAGTCGCCGAAAGTGATCCCGTGAGTGTTTGTCCATCACCGCTTGGGTTGTGATCCGACGGCCGGGGTTGTGAGGCTTGTTCTCATGTAAAATTCCGTAACCGTACTAGTGATCCCCAGCGTCGCAAGTTTTGAGGCGGCTCTCGCGGCCATCTCCGCAAACTCAGTTTATTTTGGACCAGATGACGAGGAGTAGTGAAGCAGAAGAGGCTAAATGGGAGAAGATGCAAGAAAATTTCAATCGGATGTTCACTCGGATAGCAAACATGGGGGACGCCCGGAGCGGCTACAGCGGCGAAATGGCCACAACCACGGCTAAGGTAGAACAATCCACTCGAGAGCAAAGAATTCATTGCTCGGCGGGTGCAGGCCAATGGGCAAGCCGTTGCAAATTTACAATTGCAGCAGTTTGCAGCCCAAGGCGCTTCAAGCAAAGGATGCTACGGTTCAGTGCATGGTAGTGACATCTTGCAGAATGATCAGGAAGAAAATATATTTGCAAACAGAGAAAATGCAAGAGCAGGACCATCCAGGCATGGCAGAGGGAACAGGCATAGACATAGGGCAGATGATGACTATTTTCCAAGACATGCCATGCCCAAGATGAATTTTCCCTTCTTTGAGGGTATAGACCCAAAGGTATGGATTGAGAACTGCAAGGATTATTTTGCTGTCTATGCTCTGCCTGAACAGATGTGGGTGAAATCTGCTTCTATGCACATGACTGGTAATGCAGCTAAATGGTGGTTGGCTTTTAAGCAAACACACCCCAAGATGGGTTGGATTCAGTTCTGTCTAGCTGTGATTCAGAAATTTGAGCCGATGACTACAGGCGGTCCATGATCGACATTATCAACATGAAGCAAACTGGCACTGTTGAGGAGTACACATCACAGTTCCAGGCACTCCAGTTTGATGTCACTATGCATAGTGGCATCCATGATGAGCTCTTCTTTGTCACTCATTATATCAATGGATTAAAGGATGAGATTAAAGTCATGGTGGAACCACAGGTGCCCAAAACTGTAGACCAGGCTGCTCTCATTGCAAGAATTCAACAGAAATTGGTGGATAAAGGCAAAGCCAAGTTCAACAAGGGTCAGAGCATGTATAAGACCACTCAGCAAAAACAGGAAGGGAAGCCATACTTGCCACCACAAACAAATTGGAGGGACAGACAGTTGAGGGATTACAGAAGGCAGAATGGTCTTTGCTATTCTTGTGGTGAAAAATATGAACCTGGTCATAATGAGGTCTGTTCCAAGAAGGTGAAACCTCAGGCAAATGCTATGACCA
Organism: Hyparrhenia diplandra; assembly: GCA_015847255.1. NCBI lineage: Eukaryota > Viridiplantae > Streptophyta > Magnoliopsida > Poales > Poaceae > Hyparrhenia > Hyparrhenia diplandra. The sequence continues at coordinate 332,969 of JADLZK010007350.1, read as the reverse complement.
TTAATGATCTGGACAGGGAATTATCAGAGGAGACTCTTAACAGTCTGGAAGTGGAAGATGTGTTGCAAGAAGAATTGGGCCATTTGTCAGTCAATGCTATGACTAGTACAGATCCCATCCAATGTATGAAACTAAAGGCAAGAATTCAAGATAAGGTGATGCTTATCTTTGGTGGATAGTGGTAGCTCACACGCGGTTTCATTAGTGCCCAGATGGTGAGGTTGGCTGGTCTCACTACAGTACCTGCTCCTCGAAGGAAAGTAAAGTTGGCCAATGACCAATACATGGTCACAGATAGCATGGTTCCAAAGCTTCAATGGTACTGTCAGGGGCATAGTATAACTACTGACATGATAGTGCTCGACATGTCCCCTTATGATGCTATTCTGGGTTATGATTGGCTTTCCACCCATAGTCCAATGGTCAATGACTGGGAAAAAAGAACAATGGAATTTACTGAGATGAAGGGAGAAGAATCAAGTTGCAAGGGTTGTTACCTCCCCCAACCCAATTGCATGCCATCTCTGCTCATAAAGTTTTCAATTCTACCAAGGGCAATGACATTTGGGCATTTGCACTTGTGGACCAAGTCCAGGATGGCACCTCAAAGACCGCCCTCTATATCTCCTCAACCTCCTGAGCTAGCCCTTCTCCTACAGGAGTACAAAGATGTATTCAGTGATCCTAAGCAGCTGCCTCCTTCAAGATCCTATGACCATGCTGTGCCCCTGGTGCCAGGGTCAGTGCCTATTAATTCTAGACCTTATCACTATTCCCCAGAGCACAAAACTGAAATTGAGAGGCAAGTGAAAGAGCTCTTGCAAGCTGGTCTCATAACTCCGCGATCCACGGTCCCTTTGCTTCTCGGTTTTTATTGGTGAAAAAAAAAGATGGGAGTTGGAGGTTACGTGTGGACTATAGGAGATTGAACAATATGACCATCAAAAATAGATTTCCCATGCCAGTTATTGAGGAGATTTTGGAAGAATTGCATGGAACTAAACTCTTTACAAAGTTGGATCTGAGAAGTGGTTATCACCAAATCAGGATGTTTCCTGAGGATGAACATAAAACAGCTTTTAAAACACATCAAGGCCACTATCAATTCAAGGTTATGCCATTTGGGCTGACCAATGCCCCAGCCACCTTTCAGTGTGTTATGAATGACATCTTACAGCCATTTTTGAGGAAGTTTGTTCTGGTTTTTCTGGACGATATCCTCATCTACAGTCCCACCTTCAGTGACCACTTACAGCATGTCTCTGCAGTGCTGTCTGCCCTTCGGCAACATCAGTTCTATCTGAAAGAATCCAAATGTTCTTTTGCCCAACAGAGTTTGGAGTATCTGGGGCACATCATTTCAGCAGAAGGTGTCGCCACTGACCCACATAAGATATCTGCTATGGAACAATGGCCAGTACCCACAAATTTTACTGAGTTGAGGGGATTTTTGGGCCTAACTGGATATTATAGGAAATTTGTGAAGAACTATGGCTTGATGGCTAAGCCTCTCACCAACCTCCTGAGATCCAAACACTTTGAGTGGACTGCTTCAGCACAGTCAGCATTTCTTGAGTTAAAAATGGCCATGACTAGGACACCTGTCCTATCCCTGCCTGATTTTGAAGCACCCTTCACAGTGGAGACTGATGCCTGCCAGGATGGAATCGGGGCAGTTCTAATGCAGCAAGGGAAACCAGTGGCTTATTTGAGCAAGGGTCTCAGTGTTAGTCATAAGTCTCAATCCATCTATGAAAAGGAGTTTCTAGCTCTCATTATGGCAGTGGATAAGTGGAGGCACTATTTACAGAGACAAGAATTCACCATACTCACTGACCACAAACCTTTGGCTTATTTGAATGAACAAAGTCTGCATTCAGACTTGCAGAAGAAGGCAATGACTAAGTTAATGGGCCTCCAATTCAAAATTGTTTACAGACAGGGTAAAGAAAATGTGGCAGCTGATGCTCTTTCTAGAGTGGGTCATCTATTAGCTATACAAGCTATTTCCTCGGTGCAACCTGCCTGGATTCAAGAGGTCCATAATTCTTATGCTACTGACCCTGCTGCCCAGCAGCTGTTGCAAAGGTTGGCTATCCACAGCCCAGATGACAATGGGTTCACATTGGACCAGGGGCATTATCGATTTCGAGGGGCCATCCGGATTGCTCACAATTGAAAGATTACAAACAAGATTAATTGCAGCCATGCATTCAAGTCCTCTGGGGGGTCATTCTGGCATTACTGCCACCTATTACAAACTCAAACAACATTTCTATTGGAGGGGCATGAAACATGACGTGGACTGTTTTATTAAGCAATGTGAGGTTTGCCAAAGATGCCAAGCATAGCCCGCAAAGATCCAAATTCTTTTACAACCATTGCCTATCCCCGAGGAAGTTTGGAAGGAATTATCCATGGATTTTATAGAAGGGCTGCCGAAATCAGATGGGTACAAAGCAATCTTGGTGGTAGTGGACAGGCTGACCAAGTATAGTCATTTCATTCCCCTTAAACATCCTTATACAGCAACAGACATAGCTCATGTCTTTATGGATAATGTGGTCAAGCTCCATGGACTACCAAACAATGTGGTCACTGACAGAGATCCCGTGTTCATCAGCAATTTTTGGTCAGCTCTGTTCCAGATATACAAGGTGGACCTTCTCCTCTCTACTTCTTACCATCCACAGACAGATGGGCAAACCGAGAGGGTGAACCAATGCTTAGAGATGTTCCTGCGTTGCTCAGTCCATGCATCACCTAAGGAATGGAAATCATGGCTGTCCTTGGCTGAACTCTGGTACAATGCTAACTACCATTCATCGCTGGGATGCTCTCCTTTCAAAGCCTTGTATGGCACTGAACCAAACCTGGGGCTCGCGCCAACAGTTCCTCCTACAGCTCCTACTTCTGTGGCCGAACTAGTGGAGCATCGGTCGGCTCATCTTGAGTCCTTAAAGGAGCATTTGACTCAGGCACAAAATAGAATGAAGATGATGGTCGACAGAACCGGAACCGCACGGCCGGGCGATTACCAAGTGGGGACTCGGTGCTTCGGTTACAACCATATGCTCAATCCTCTGTGGCACATCGTCCGTTTCCTAAACTGGCATACAAGTTCTTTGGACCCTTCAAAGTCTTGGAACGGATTGGCTCGGTGGCGTATCGACTGGACCTTCCTGATAATGCTTTAATTCACCCCGTTTTTCATGTGTCTCAGCTCAAGCCATTCACACCCAGCTACACGCCGGTGTACTCTGAACTCCCGCTTGTAACTGATCTCGAGGTGAAGCAGACGGAACCGCTAGCAGTCCTTGAACGTCGTCTGGTCAAGAAGGGGAACACGGCAGTGGTGCAAGTGAAGCTAGTTTGACGGGTCTTCCAAGTTCGTCCACAACTTGGGAAGACTACAACGTCATCCTGAACCGATTCCCCAATGCGCCCGCCTTGGGGTCAAAGCAGTGTTCTCGGGCGGGCGGAGGTGTAACAACGGGTGGCGTAGGGTGAGAATGTTGAGCCCGAAGACGGTGTAGCACCGTAGCATGTCTTTTATTCAGTTTGGCGTATTTTTCGTATTTACGTTTCGTGAGTGGTTGGTGAAGTCCGCCCACCCGTCGGGTCCGGTGAGTGAGCACATATGTGCCGTGAGTCCTGACGCTAGCGGGATATCGAATCATTTTGTTGAATACAAGGCCAAGGCGGAGGGTTAACCTCGCCGCTTCCTCGCGATCCTCGCGCCCCCGTCCTTCTCACGCCGGCGACGATCGCCGCCGCCACGGGTTGTTACAAAGATGTGTGAGCAAGAGCAGGCAAGGTGGTCGGAGATGTTGCGGCGGCGGGATCTCGCGAGGGAGCTTGCCCGCCCGGGGGCCATCCCCGCCGCCGCGCTAGGGTCACGCCGCCGCCCGGGCGGTGCCGCACCGCCGCGCCGGGTCGCTCCTCCTCGGCCAGACGTCCACGCTCGCCCTCCGCGATGGGGCACGCCGCCCCGCACCGCCGCTACCGGGCGCCCTCGCTGTCGCCATGCCTGCGCCACCATGGGAGATTGGGGAGAGGTAGGGAGAGAGCGAAGAGATATGAAGTTCCATGGACTACGGTTCGATTTTTCGATAGATAGAAGGGCCTTCTTGCAAAAAGACCCTGTCTCGCACCATCTGGCCGCCCGCTTGGCTGATCCGACGCCGGGAATTGCGGGCGACGTGGCCCAATCTCAGGCCGAGAAACGGACCCAGTTTTCGTTTTTATTAGAGAAGATTGGCACCACACCGTATACATACCGAATTACAGTATTCTACAAAATTCCACACTATATTCAGATGGAGCTTTCAGAGATCTGCAGAAACTCATCGATCTGCCGTCGGCGTCTCCCCATCGACAATGTCAGTCACGGCTAGCAATGGCGTTGAGAAAATGTCAGCAACGTATGCCACCGGTCAGTGCTCCCTGCAAAACGTAGACGATGAGAAATCAGAACACCGGTCAGTGCGTACAACTAGCAAGTGAAGAGGAAGCAGAGAACTTCACGCTGAGCACCAGTGCACCTGATGCAACTGCTCCATCCTCATTGTTATACTTTGCATCATGCCTACTTCAAATGATCGATCTCACCTAGCAACAAAAAAACGCATTGTGGAATGGTGTGATTGTTTGCGAGCCCCGAGGTTCTATGGGCTTTGTTTGTTTTATTTTGAGAAGTACGCTTGTTTTTTGAGATTTTTGACGCGTAGGATTGAGATTGTTAATTGGGGAAAAGTCTGAATTCCCTCCCCCAACTATCACGAAAGTTTACTTTTCCGCCCTCAACCTAAAACCGGACAAATCACCTCCCTCAATTTTTTCAAACCATGTAAATTACACTCCCTTGAGCGGTTTTTGAGGGTGGTATTGCTTTGATAACGGCGTTTGTCTTTTTCCTTTTTAAAAAATTCAGTTGAATCTTTGAAAAATCATAATAAATCACAGAAAAATCATAAAATGAAAAAGCCAATTTTTTTTAGACTCCACATAATTATATCTACACATTGAATATATATATATATATAAAAACAAAAATCTTCATAGCAAAAACTTTATATTAAAGTATATCATATTATATATTCACCGTGTAGATCTAATCACGTGGAGTACAACAAAATTAGATTTTTCATTTTATGATTTTTATGTGATTTACTATGATTTTCAAAGGTTTAACTTATTTTTTTTAAAAAAGGAAAAGGCAAACCGCCATTACTGTACAATACCGCCCTCAAAACCGCTCAAGGGAGGTAATTTGCATGGTTTGAAAATTGAGGGAGGTGATTTTGCCTTTTAACGCTGAGGAGGAAAAAACGAACTTTCGCGATAGTTTTGGAGAGGAATCCGGACTTTTTCCTTAATTGGGCTTGCTTCAACAAAAACATGCGCTATGGGCTCAATTTTTCTTTCCTCTTCAGCAGCTCTAAAAGCCCAATTCTGAACCCCAAAGGACCCAGTGCGACGGAGGCCTTGTTGCGGCCCCGATGTTCACAAATACTCCCTCCCATGAGAAATACAATTTTCGTTTTCTGATGAGTCAAATAATTTAATCGGACTTATATAAAAAAATCGTATTAAAAATTAATGATATCTAATAAGTTTTATTAAAACTAATTATGAAATAATATACATCTTTTGTTGACAACCTATTTACGTGTAAGCACATAAATGGAAGACACCTACCAACCAGCACCGGCCAGTCTAACCAATGGCCTGGCAGGCACTTGTTTTATTCTGATCGCCAATGGTGCTTTACGATCCAAAAATCATCCAGCTGTACCGAAGCCGATGCGATTTCCTCCTCCCAAATCGCGCCGTGTTGGTTTGAAATACCGATTCCGATCCGAGAGATGGCGGGAGCAACATATATTCCCGAGAGGAGCAATAGATTAGGAGGAAGGAACAGAGGCGGCAGCCCTGAATTCCCGATTCACTCCATGGGCCGCAGATGAACCTGAATCGACTCATGTCGACGAAGCGGCAGCGCCGAATCGAAGCCCGCAGTAAGCCTCCTCTCCTCCGGTCAACTTGTGTGTGTGTGGTGTTGGAATGGGGTGGGTGGGTACAGCATGTAGCCGTACCTTGATCGAGAACAAGGTAAATTGCGAAGGGGATCTGAGATCCCCTTTCTTCCATGAATCAGAACAAAGGTTTGAGGATACTTGAGTTCAAGCATCCTTTCTTTCATTAAGTATAAAAAGTCGAAACAGGTTCAAGTTTCTGTTTTCTGCGTGTAAGTTTGACTATGAAACAAATCGCGCAGGTTCTTTTTGTGTTTCAGCTTGTTCCCTTTTGTTTATTTATCCCTTTCTTATTCATTCACAGCTATGCATGATGTCTTGCAGAGGGATCAATTGCTTTGCGTGCTAAAACAAAGGCCCCACCCTCTCAACATGGTGAAAATTCAGTTGGGAATCATATAGAGGGATATTCGTGGGCAAAACTTCCAATGGTAGTATGACCTAAAATTTTTATGATGGAAAACTTATTTAATGTCAAAGCCTTCAGATTTGATAACTTAACTCTTATTTTACTCCAGATTTGTACCAATGTACCATCTCTAGCTTATAACACAATGCAATGAAATGGTTGCTTTCTGAGTTGGCCTTAACACTTGGCATGTATCAACCTTTTGTCCTTGTTGGGCCACTTTTTTTTTTTTTAATCATGTTTGTTTATTCTACTATCGCCTCATCTTAGGACTAACATTTTTGTTATGAATCTGGCACTGTAGCTGCCACTGTTGGATTCTATTCCATGTGCCTTGTGGCTGTTTACAAATCCAGATTCACTACTTCTTTACCTATACGGATGCACACATTATATCTTTTTTTATGCTACAACATGCCTGAAACTTGCAAGGTTAAGTTGCCTAATTGTTAACCCACTCTGACCACCTCTGCCATTGTCTTTTTATGGGCCTGCAGAGCTGAGCTTAGGATGTAGTGTTTAACATACTTATATAATGATTACATTCCAATGCATTTTAACCATTTGCTTCCTTTATAACTAAACCGATGAATTTTCTCCTGCACGCAGGACATGTGGTGGCATATACATTCGCTAATGCCAATGAGGGATGCTGCACAAATTGCCTGCCTGTCTCAGGACTTTGTACGTTCCTGGAGATACCATCCCAACCTCACCTTCAGCGAGGAAACTCTGGGCATAAATGAGAATACGTGCCAAAACGAGGATAAAATGAGATGTTTCACTGACAGAGTTAACAGAATAATGGAAAAACACTCAGGCATTGGTGTCAAGACTTTCAAGCTTGAGCTTCGTGCATTCTATAATAACAAGGACCGTTGTCATCTTGATCATCTCGACAGTTGGCTTCAGATTGCTGTTAAACCAGGGATCAAAGAACTTGACCTGAGTCTTTCTCCAACTCATGGAAAATATAACTTCCCATGCTCGCTTTTGTCTGGTGGAACTGGAGACTCACTTTGTTCCCTTGTCCTTGTCGCTTGTAACTTTTACCCCACAGTCAGATCTTGTTGCTTGAGAAGCTTGACAAGACTAAAGCTTTATGCAGTGCATATTGATATTATGGAGGACAACCTGAGGTGTCTTTTTTCCAGTACTTGTGCTTTGGAGTGGCTGGAACTCCGGCATTGCAATTTGATAATTTGCCTCAAGATACCTTGCCTGCAGCAGCTCAGCTACCTTGGAGTGTCATTTTGCGCCGGTCTAAAAGTGATAGAGAGCAAGGCACCGAATCTCAACAGTTTTCGCTTTGATGGTGGACTTCGTGTGCAACTCTCAATTGGAAACCCACTACAAATTAAGGAATTAAACAGGTCATGTATCAGTGCTGTCTTGTATGCTCGTACTCAACTTCCATCCAGCATGCCAAATCTTGAGACTCTTACCATATGTTCTCACGGTGAGGTAATACACTCTGCAAGTTTTAGTCTTGTCAAGAAATTTGGCTAAATTTTCATTTACATACAACCATTTTGCAGCATACAGATAATCAAATGTAATCAAATCTGTCATCTTTTTTGCAGAGGTTCAGTACACCAATGCTGCCTAGTAGATTCCTCCATCTCAAATTCCTTAGTATTACTCTCTGTGGACTGGCGTATGATCTTCTTTCTATGGTATCCTTTCTGTATGCATCTCCTTCCTTGGAGACCTTTATCTTATGTGTAAGTCACTGTCCTTTCTGCAGACACATAGTAAATCTGGTGGAATTGCTAATTTGAGTCTGTATTACCCTTTAGGTACTCCCAGAAGGTGTGGAGCGTGTCTCTATTTGGGCAGACCCATCAGGTCTGAGGACGGTTCATAATCACCAGTACGACAAGCTAAAAGAGAGTGTCAAGATTACCAAATTTTCTTCTGCCAAGGGATTGGTAGAGTTAACATGCCATATTCTCGAGTCTGCAAAAGGCTTGAGCGCCTCACATTGGACACCACTTCTGGTGCACCTAGATGCTCTGTGAGCAAATCTGGCAAATGTCTGATGATGCACAGAGAGGCGCTTGTGGAAGCCCATCGAGCAGTCTTGGCTGTCCATACGTACATCAAGTTGAAAGTTCCCTCAAAGTTGAGCTAAATGTTTTGGAGCCTTGCAGCCAGTGCCATAGTGTTGGACTTTAGATGGTGCTTTTTATTCCCTTGGTTCCAAATTACATGTCCTTGTGGCTTGTCTAGTTACAAAGATTTTGCTATGCATCTACTCATAGTGTATCTAGTTGCATAACAGAAGTTATGTACTCCCTTTGTCCTAAATTATAAGTCAAGAATTTTGGAGAATCAAAGCATTTCAAATTCAACCAAATTTATATAATAACATAATAGCATTTATGATATAAATTAAGTTTCTTGCATTAATTATATTTTCATAGTATACCTATAATTGATGGCATAAATCTTTGGATTTCTCTATAATTTGATCAAACTTGATATGTTTTAACTCTATACAAGATTCTTGAAATGATTTATAATTTGGAGCAGAGGTAGTATTTAGAAAGTTAAAGTGACTATAATTTGGAATGGAGGGAGTATGTTGTAACTGACCGGCTCCTTCAGTGGAGCCAGAGCGTTTTTGTATGTGTCCCAAACTACCATAATCTCATTGTGTAATCATACAGAACAGAGCCACAAACAAACAAGAGTATCACACTCATTTCATCAAATATTTTAAAAAACATGACAGAGGGGCATATGACTGCTCTGGTTTTGGCATCGCACAACAGCCATTGCTAGTATTCAAAAGTAGTACTACTAGGAGCATAACAGTTCAGTCAGGCATATATCCACACAAGCTGTCATAGCATGCAAGGTCATCGGGCGAAAGCTTGCAACAATGACGCCCTATGGATATTATGTTCCTTCCTGAAAGGCGTTCTGGGTGTTCTTGCATTGCAATGGCAGCCGTAACTCACCCATTCTAACGTGAGCAACGACCTCTCTTTTCGCTGGGGCATATGCTTTTCTATTGGCGACAATATTTGGCGTCCACGATGCACCTCGGCGACCCGCAACGCATACATTATTTGGGGCATATGCTTTTCCATTGGCGACAATATTTGGCGTCACGATGCACCTCAAATGACCGGCAACGTACATAGTCGGCGGATCGAAGACAATTCTAGGTCTTCCTCCCACACAAAAGATCGATGTTGGCTATTCGAACGCCACCGATACATCAAGGTGGAGGGGCAACGGTGAGGGCACATGATTTCAAGCGTGGGCGATTTGCTAGCTGCAATCGGTCAGTCTCCATCCAATGAGTTTCTTTCAAATTCATTTTGGTGCACGTTGTTCAAGGCATGGTGGGTGATTCGAAGACCGCCATGAAAACGACATCAATATCTTTAGCACTGTTTTTGAGTAGTAAACTTAATTCTTTTTTGGATGTAGATCTTTAGTACATTTATCTTCATGTACTAAATTTTTTTTTCTTAGTTTTTTGTAATAAGTTTGGTACGTTATTGTGGTCACGCGAGAGGCTTTAGGCGTGTGCGTTACCACGGGCCAGGAATGTTAATTCCTTTTATCTAAAAAAAAAAAAAAATCTAATTTAATTCCCCAATATATTGAGATGGAGCTTTCAGAGATCAGATATCTGCAGAAACTCCTCTGCCATCGCCGTCTCCCCATCCACAATGTCAGTCACGGCTTTCACAAAGAGCAATGGCGTTGAGAACATGTCAGCAACGACATATGGCCACCGGTGCTCCCTGCAAAAGGTAAACCATGAAGAGGAAGCAGAGAGGCAAAGTAGACAACGATAGTAGCATAATCAGCCTGCTGAACGAGCATCAGTGCACCTGATGCAATTGCTCCATCCTCATTACTCCACTTTGCATCAATGATCTCAGCTAACAACAAAACGCATTGTGGAATGGTGTGATATTGCTAGGGCGATATTTGGGCTCTAAATATACTGTGGGCTTGTTTTTTTAGAAGTAGGCTTGTTTTGTTCCTAGCGTGTCAGATTTTGACGCGTAGGATAGAGATTGTTAATGGGCTGGGTCCAAGTAAACATGCGCACTTTTTTCTGCTTCTTCAGCAGCTCTAAAAGCCCAGTTCTGAACCCCATGCGACGGAGGCCTCGTTGCGGCCCGATCTTCACAAAAACTCCCCCTCCCGGTCCGTCCCATGCGAAATTCAATTTTCGTTTTCTGATGAGTGAAATAATTTAACCGGACCTATATAAAAAATCATATTAACAGGTTTTATTAAATTAATTATGAAATAATAGTTTTTTTTTGTTGAGAATCCTTTTTGAAACGTATATAGACATAAACACCGATATTATCTCTACTTAGTCAAATTTGTACTTTCTGGGACAGCGGAGCGTGGCTCTTTTGGCATGAGCTGCACTTTCTTCCCGACCCTATAAATAAAAGTAATAAATAACCAAAGTATTAGTTACAAAAAATTAAGCCCGCGGATCACACAATAAAAAAAATTTGAGCACGCGGATCACGGCCTCCATCAGATCAATCAATCACACGCACCAACCCGCTCTGCTTGTCTTGTGATGACTTGTCTGCTCTTCTATCCTCCACCCTGTCGCCTTCCCATGCTTTTATAATAAAAACCTCGAGCAGAGGCAGCCAGGCCAGGCCATGGCGCTCTCGGGCTACCAGCGACGAACCTCGGTGCTGCTCGCGAGCTCAGCCACGGCCTCCATCAGAACATAAAAAACTACTAATAATACATAATAAGTATAATAAATAACCAAAGTAGTTAAAAAACTTAAGCACGCGGATCATAAAAAACTTGAGCACGGCCTCCATCAGATCAATCACACGCACCAACCCGCTCTTATCTTGGTGACTTGTCTGCTATCCTCTTGTACACCGACACAGACCAATAGACAGACTATCGCCTCTTGCTGTCCCCTTCCCCTGCCTTTGATAAAACCTCCAGTGAGTGCCTGCTTCAGCTTGCTTGCTACTTTGCCACAGCAGAGCAGGCAGGCACGGCCATGGCGCTCTCGGGCTGCCCAGCGACGACCCCGCTGCAGCTCGTGCTCTTCTCGCTGCTGCTCGCGAGCTCAGCCGCGGCCTTGCCTTCGCGGCCGGACATGGACCGCGCACGGTGGCAGGTGGACAGGGTCAACCGGCGAGGCTCCTCCCTCGGCCTCGTCATGTCGTACGTCGACGAGGCCACCGCGCTGCAGGCCTCCGGCTACTTCAAGCCTTGGCGTGTCCTCCCCTTCGTTGACCTCTACGGTACACTACGTCTAATCTCAGCCATCCATTTGTCCATCCACGTGCTTATTTTATCTGCTCCTCCGATCCCCTGTGCTCATCTATTGGTCCATATGGATATTGACTGTCTGTTGCTTCCGTTTGACTTTTTTGATGCCATTTCCATCACCTGGTGATACCAAAAAAAATGTTAATACAGACTATAAGCATGAGATGAGATGACATGAGATGCTGTAACATATCAATTCAATTCACAGCTAAATTATTCAATTTCCCTCTTCTTGGAAGAAAACATAGGACTGATGAGTATCTGACACTAGCAGAGCTAACTGTAAGGTGTGCACGACAAAAATAGCATGACTTACTTGCCCTCGAACAGGAAACAAATGTGTCATAAGATGTAGTTACAGTTACAGGACTCTGATTTTAGGTGTATCAATAACTGTGTCCTCAATAAGATTTAGGTGTATCAATAGCATGACTCTGATTTTAGGTGTATCAATAACTGTGTCATCAATAACAGGAAAGAAATGTGTCATGAGATGTAGTTACAGTGTCATCAATAACTGTGTCAGCTTAATATGTTGCCACAAGAAACAAGTGCACGACAGAAATAGCATAAGACCTACTTGACCTCAAACGGGAAACAAATGTATGGTAAGGTGTTATCACAGGCCTCTCAATTTTTTGTTTCCTTTTGTTCTACTTACCTACCTACATATATACATACGTCCATAATACTGTGTTTGCATTCAAATCATAAGGCAATGTAGTCATTGAGTGCGTAACTATATCCTATTGCTGACCTCTCAAGCATACAATGCAATCTGACCTACCATAATGTTTCAGGACGGCGATATCACATCGGCAGCATTCAGGGAGTGAATGTTATATACGCATTGACAGGACAACGCAGGGTACACAAATTTGAAAGGGACTCGTTTGCGTTTACCTTCTGTGTAACTTTACCTGCATGCTTACCTCTTACTACTTTCTACCATTCTTGGTTTTTCCAATTTCCAGTTGAATGCCGCTGTCACTGTACAGACTCTCATCGATGTCTTCAGCGTGTCTGGTATTGTTCACTATGGCACAGCAGGGAGTTCTAATGACTCCATGTCTTTTGGCGATGTCAGTGTTCCCAAGCTTGTTGCTTACACGGGTGCCTGGACATGGAAGGTAACCGATCCTCCAACTGGAATCAGATTCTTTAACCCACCTCAAGATCCAATGCTGCAATAGATGTAAAAGATTCACAATAGGAATATAATATAATTTATAACATGCAGCCTCCAGGTATCTGTGCGCAATTCAGCAAACTCACCCCCTTAGCATGATCTCTGGTATTCTGATTATTGCAGAAGTTCAAATCACCGAAAAGAATCATCATCTGAACTAAGCTTTGGAGAATATAACATCCCAAATGGAGGAGGGAATTTGCTAGGATCCCTGAAATACAGAAACGAGGAGCTATACTCAGTTGGCAAGCCTATGGAAGAAGTTTTCTGGCTAACTGTAGATTCAGCATGGTTCAGAATTGCAGAACAACTTAAGGTGAGTGTCGCACAATATATAAGTAACATAATTGCATAACAAATACATGTTTAGGCACAACTAATCAGATTATTATTTGTTCTGCAGGTCAAACTTGAAAGATGCAATGACACTTTCTGCTTACCGACAACTCCACAAGTTGTTTATGGGCTTAAAGTAGCATCAGCTGACATGTTTCTTGACAACGCAGAATACAGAAAGTTCCTTTTCAGAGAATTTGGGGTGTCAACCATAGATGAGGAGAGCGCAGCAGTGGTGATGGTGAGTTTTAACAGTTTATATGCCTCTTACTTTTCATTTATATGGCTACCAATATCTACAATACATCCCGATCATGTAACTTAAGATAACACTACAACTAAGTGAACTTTGTTACTGATTGACCAGACAACAACATCACCTGGCATACCTGTGATTGTATTCCGAGGAGTATCTGATTTAGCTGGAGGGGAACCAACATGGTCGTCAACAAGCTTGATGAACCTGGCATCTATTAATGCATTAAAAGTGGCAGTTGAGTTTATCTCTACAGTTGGTAAGCAGAAGTCAAGCTTGTCAGTACAAAGGAGTAATAACTAAACAAAAGCTGCCATGCTCGTTCATTACTGCTCCAAAATAGGTTTGCAGCAATAAGTAGAAGTTATGTCCAGAATGAAATGAAATCTTGTGGCTTCAAGGCATACGTCCTCTCAATAAAGGGATACAAAGTTTGAGATAGATAGACACATTGTACCACACCTCTGGCTACGATTTGCTTTTCCATTGTAAATTTTGGGGTAATCCTAAAATAAAATGGAGATTCAGAGTTTCATTTTTTAGAAGAATATCAGTTGATGCAGTATCATTTGGTTCTTATAAAGAACTATCAACTTCGGTCATGAAAACACAACCCACAATTCTTATGCAATAATTACAGAAAATACTTGTTCCTTCAGTTACCATTGCTGATTTCATCATGTACATTTAGTTCCAAACAACACATGAAGATGAAGAACAGTGACCTCAACAGACAATCTCTTGTGCACTACTTTTTTTTTTTTAAGCAGCAGGAGCTCTGCCATTCAATTAAGGAGGCTTGTGTACTACTTTTGTATGGAAGTAAAAGAAAAGAATGCATTAAGGACCAAGCAAAATCTAAAAGGTTCCCTGGAATGTTGAAGAGATTATAAGAACTGCTGAACAATTCTAGCTTAACCAAGTACCACAATGCAAATGTCCACTACAGAGCCTATAACAAAACATGGTATACACTCCTTTAGAAATCATTGTCAGTTCTAAGTATGACCATCACAATAGAAAATTGGACATAGAGAATGCTCTAATAAAAACATGATGTGTGCCACAGATAGAATAGGTAGCATTACCTGTTAGTCTAAATTTATACTAGTATTTGTGTACCAGCAGTGTGAAGTCTCCTATATAATCTGAAAAATGGATATTCAGACTGCCTTCAACATTTCATTCACTACCAGTAGTCTCCATGATGAACATTTACCATCCTTGAAGTGGTGAAAGCGAATGTCTCTCATGATTATTTCCCATCCTGTCACCATCACCACTCACCAGAGAGATAACGACTTGGTCGCATTATGACAATCGTCAAAAACCAAATGTTCTTGATCTGAATTGTCATGCTTCTTGTTGTGTGTGTTAAGAAGCTATGCCTTGACATCATGTTCCTCATCATGTATAAAATCAGTGTCTGTCACATAGCCAACAACTTTGATATCTTGAATCAGCTTACCCAACCTTGCATATATTTCCTTTGCTCGCTGGTGATTTGCATCCAGAGTAGAAATTATGGACCCCATTTTTCAGTGGAATAATACTGCATCCAGGAGTCTTCTGGATTCCTTTCTTCTCCATTGCGAAGAATCACCACTGAGAATCTTTGAGGACACGCGGTACCTTGCGGGCATCTGATCGAACACCCTACGCGCGTTGGCGGGGCGGCAGCACTTGAAGCACATGGTGCATGTTGGCAAGCGCGGTGGCGACGAAGGGCTCGCCTCCGAGCCTCGGCCCGGCGAAGTGCGCATGAATGGCCCGACCCGTAGCGAGGTCGGCGCCCGCCGCCGCGCAGAGCTTGAGGAGACCGGCGTGAAGGTGCTGAGGACGGGGCGCGCAGCCGCAGTGGGCCGAGGAGCACAACATGGTAGTGAAGGGCGGCGAGTGCGCCCGGCATGTTGGAGCGCGCGACTGCCGCCGGCCTGAGAAGAGCGTCGGTGGACGGACGCGGGCGACGACAAGGCATGGGATGCGAATGCGATGCGAGAGAGACGGAAACGGGAGATGGGAGGGTGCGGTAGCGCGCGCCGCCCACTTGCCTCGTGATACTCTGTTTTATATTTTTTTTATTACGCCAAATAAACTTTTTTATTAAGAAGTATTCTCATACTTTGTTATTTTCGGAGATAAAGAATCTATGGAGTGTTTAGTTAGTGAAATATATTGAGTTGAACTACTATAGCGACTTTTTGTTTAATATTTAGTAATTATTGTCCAAATTATAGACTAACTAAATTCAAAAAAGATTTGTATTGAACTTTTCGCATAAACTGTGCAATTAGTCATTTTGTTTACCTACGTTTAATACTCTATATATACGTTAAGAGATTTGATGTGATAGGGAACTATAGCAACTTTTTAGGTTGTGCATGGGAACTAAACACCCCTGTAACCTTTCTTTCCATAGTTTTATTTGACCAGCGGAATCTAATTTATACTTTACTCATGTGTATCGGTTAGGCGGCAACAATGGAATATATTCAGGTGAAGCTCTCACTCCTCCAGTGTTTTCTTAGGAGGAAAAAAAATATCTTTTTAAATGTTGTGATCGTGTGTGTGTGGTTATGGATGAGGAACAAAAGTTGAGTGAGGAGGAGGGGTTTCAAAAGGACTTTTCCTTCTTTCTTTCACTTATTTTTTTTTTTTATATTAAAGGAAACATATAGTAGAGCTAGAGTATTCATATTATTGAAGTCATCAACTGTTAGTTGAAAATAATAGAACCATTATGCTGATTTGGAGACTCAAAAGAAACCTAACCAACCGAGCCATTCCAATATGCAAATCACTTGGTTAATTACTAGAGATAACCAATATCAAAGTTGGTACGCAGAGGATCACCTATTGCAATTTTTTTTTTTCAGTCTCGCAAAAGCTTTGCGTGTATTTTCATTAAGAAGAAGAGTTTAGCATTATAACAGGGATGCAATTACAAATTTGCGTTAAGCACTCGTCCCTCACCAATCCTAGGCACTATGCACTCATCCCTCACCAATCCGGGATCACCTATTGCAAATTTAAGCATCCGCTGCTACAAATAGAGCACAAAAGAATTACTAGAGTGAGATAACCCATACCGAAGTTGGTAAAGGAAGGATAGTCACCGGCGTGTTCTTCTTAGCCAGCCGTGTATATAGCTCGTCTTTATGTTCTTCTTAGGCAGCCGCGTATATATAGCTCATCTGTATTAATTTCTTGGTCTCACTTTATAACACTCCAGGCATGCCGGGCTCGAGTCATTGCCTCCCGCTCGAGTTGATGAGGAGTGCTGCCCTCGGCAATGGGTGAAGCGCAGTAGGTGCTAGCTGGACGAGGTCAGTGGGACGGCCGCCGTTGACGCTGCCATGCATCTCACGGACGCCGGCGTGGAGAAGAGGGAGGCACGACCAGTGACGGATTTGATCTGGACGCCATGATAGGAGGAAGAAATAGAAAATTTTATCATAATAATAAATTAGTATTAGTATGATAGATGGGATCTATATTAATCTTAGAAAAAGTGCTCAAGATAATTGGATTGATACTCTCTTGTACTCTATATAGCTGTGTTGACAGTGACATAACGACGCATTATAAAGAGCAAATTATTGGGGGCCGGGTGCCCTTAAGCCTCCGTGAGATCCGACGTTTGATATCTCTTGCCTCTTGGACACGTATCCATCTCCTATTAGATATGCAACTGTAGGTCAAACGATTACTCAACATCTCTACATAAACAAAAGACTTATGATCAGAGAAGGATCGGAATCTGTTCACATGGACTATAGATGGCCAAACGGGCTGCCCGGTCCAGCCCGTCCCTATGAGGCCCGTCGCACTAATCGGGCCGTGCCTGATAGTGCCATCGGGCCAGAAGACAAGCCCAGGCCCGGCCCTAGCAGTTCAAATTCGTGCCGCGTCGTGCCCAGCGGCACGCCAAGCCTGATAGTGTCTGGCCCTAATAGGCACTATTTTGCTAACTATACAAGTTCAACTCAGAATTTTTCAAACAACACAAGCCAAACATATATCAAAATAAAGGGCATATGCAATGGCTGCCTCATTAAAACCCTGACTAGGTAAAACTCACCCTTATGAGAAACCCTAGCCAGGGAAAGAGTACACCTTAGCCCTTAGTTCATTGCATTCCATTCAGTTTCATTGTTTCAAGTCCAAGTTGCCATTGCAACATTGTTGAAAGGAAAAAAAAAAACTAATCAAGATTAAGGTCTTCGAATGCCTCTTCAAGCTCCTTGTCTTCAACATCATGCTGCATCCTTGCATCTACAGCCTCCCAATCCTTGAGGCAGGTCAGCATCTCCACTATCTCAGCCTTCAATCTTCTCTCTTCGATGATCCTGCCAGTCATACTAAAGATAGATTCTGAAGAAATGGTAGACACGAGAACTGTTAAAATGTCTTTAGCCATGATAGAAATAATTGGATAAGTGAGTTTATGCTCATGCCACCAGTGCAACAAGTTAAAATCATCATTCATTTGGCTAATTGTGTCACGGTCCAAGTAAGTAATCAGTTCAGAAGCACTACAACCAGCGAAGTAGCGACAAGATGCGGCAAAGAAGTTGCAGAAGTATCTCTAGACAGTTTAAAGGTAGCAGCTAGAGGAAGGGCATTAATACCATTACCATCATCATAAATCTCATCCCATGCAGACATTTTCTTGCCAGATGAAGTAGGAGGAACATCAGATCTCCTCAACCTAACAACACCATATTTAGCCTCATATCCAGTTATAAACATCGGTGAGTCTTGCCCTAGTGCCAAGATGATATGTAGTATAATCTGTATCTATCGGGGCACCTAGCCTCCTCAAAACTCTGAGAGGAAACCTTTCATCTTGGCTCTAGGGTCTAAGATGAATGCAAAAGAATAAAGCAAAGGAATGTCCCTCCAATATATATTATACTTATCAATCGTTGGTTGAACCACTTGTCTTAGGTGTTGGTCATTAGCATATTCCTTCAGTGTAGAGCAATCTTAACAAGATTATGAATCATCGGTGGAGATGTAGGGTAGTACACACCAGACAAAGCAACAATAGCATTATAAAATAGTTTAAGAAAATGTAGCACTTTTTCTGCAATAATCCAATGCTCATCAGTTAACAGGAATGAACTACCTTCAACTCTAGGATAATGAGCTTGTATGAAAGTAGTGAATGAAATCTTATGAGGGATCAAATGTTTAAGCATCAGATAGGTATAATTCCACCCTACCTTTCATGTCTAACTAAAACTTTCTAGGTGTGACACCCTCAGGCTATGCAAAGAACATTTATATGTAACAATTCTCTAGTTTGAAGAGTTCGAAAAGGAAATTGCAGTTCTAAATGCTTCAATCAAAGGCTTAAGAGATTCAAGAGCCTCCTTAACAATAAGATTAATAATATGATGCCATGCACATCTCTCGATGCAAAAATAATGAATTCACATAAGCATTAGGATCATCAACACCTCTATATTCAGATATCTAGATAGCAAAGGCCTAAGCAAACACATAACAAAAGCATTAGATGATGCATTGTCCAAAGTAACAAAGAAAACACCTTTTCAATTAGTCCATAATCGAAAAGAACAAAAAACACACGTTCATCAATATTTCCCCATTGTGGGAAACATCAATCACACAAGACCAAACACTCTCTTCTCTAATTGCCAATCGAGTTATCAAAATGAGCAACAACCCTAAGATAGTCCTCTTTGGCATTGCCGCACCGGATATCGAGAGGTTAAGCACACACAATTAACAAATGAAGAGGATAAAGTCTCAACAAGGTTAGCCTTTTCATCAGAAAAAAACTTAACCATGTCCCTAGTTGTGGTTTGCCTAGAGACACCAACAAATGCAGGATTATGAGCAGATCTGATGTACATTTCAAAAGAATCAGTTTCACCCACACCGATAGGAAGATCAAGCCTAGCAAGCAATCGCACAAGTTCAAGACGGGCATGAATCGGACAATACTCCTAGTTACGCATACTACCATCGATTAAATGAAATCGAGGCTAAGTCTTGTGACTTTTTTCACGCCGCCTTGGTGAAAGGTCCCTTGTGGTTTTTGGTAATTGAGTGTCAACATTAGGTGAACTAATATGTGTGATTGAGAATATACATAGGAGATTAGTTCACACATGATGATGCAATGAAGGAGCTTATTGCACATGAGACATGACATGGAGTCATATGACCAAGGTGGAGAAGATCAAGACAAGGCTTGGCTTGATGGACCGGTTGCAAGTGTGAAGGGCAAGTCATCGGACTTGGCGCCGACGGACCGACGCTTAACGGTGAAGAGCAAGTGAGGTCAAGATCGATGGACCGAGATGGTCATGTGATGATATGAAATGGATCATATCATTCTTGATCGTGTTGGTGCATGTGTTGCATCGGCACTTGAAGATGAAGCGGAATGGAAATGCGCAAGGTAAAGGTATAACCTATAGGGCATTTCATTTCGCCGGTCATTGGAGCTTAGAGAAGTTTATGACCGGATTTAGGATAGATGGCCGTACTATCAAGAGGGGCAAACTTGTTTGCATATCGGTCATCTAGTGCCACTTGTGCGATCTAACTTTGCGACGTGTTAGGATCGAGTGGCGTGGTAAGAGCTAACCCGCCTTTGAAATGATTGTGAAAACGCTAACACACTTGCACATGGTGATGTACACTTGGTGGTGTTGACACATTTGCAAAGGCGGCGGTGATTGCAGGGTTGAGTTGGGTTTGGGAACCGCTCATCCTCCCGCCGAAGCTTGCGGGGCGGATTCGCGCGTTTGAGAAAATGAGGTGCTTATTTTCTATTGCGCCGGATGCAAGTTGGTGGTGAAAACATGCTATTCCTCGTGCTCAAGTTTGGTATACTTGATGGGTAGCATGTCGAAGAGAAGGCGTCGGTATTTCGGGTGGAGTTTTTGCTTTGGAAAACGTCGACCGGACGCCGACCGAAGCGAGGAGGCTTGACCGGACGCTCTCCACGGAGCGTCCGGCCGGTGCGTCCCGCGCGAGCATGTTCGTGGGGACTTGCTCGATCTTCGGCCGGACGCGGGGACCGGAAGCTTCCGGTCTTGACCGGAAGCATGCACCGGGCGCCGAAGTTGCCGTTAGGCTGTGGGCCCGTTGGCCTTGTCCGTTCGACCGGGCCGCCGGAAGGGAAGCGGCCGGACTGGACCGACTTCGGCGGTGAGTCCGGTCGGTCGCGTCCCGGCCGCCGCCGCTGTAAGCACCCCAACGACTCTATTTTGGCTTGTGGCTATAAATAGATGGGGTGGCCGGCTTTGGTCGGTTCTTGAGCACATTCTAGCCTTGGTGGCTTGTATTGTGGTGCTTGAGAGCCCTCCCACTCACATATGCTTGATATCGTTCATCCGATTGAGTGAGTGATCGAATTCTAGTGCGTTGCGTTGAGAGATCGCATTCGTGGGCACTAGGTGTTCGTGTTGCAAGCCGGTGTGCTTGTTTCTCTTGGAGGTTGCCACCTCCTAGACGTCTTGGTGGCAAGAGGCTTCGTGAAGCACGCAAGGAAGCTTGTGCGGTGCTCCAAGAAGAGATTGTGAGAGGTTCGTGCTCACCTCGCGGGGGATCGTGAAGAGCAACTCTAGTGGAGCGTGTCATTGAGCTACCACACTTGTGTGTGGGTTCACACGGTACCCTCTCGAGGGATTGGCTAGAGAACTCACACCGTGTGAGTGTCTCGATCGAGCTCCCACCGTGGGATTTGGCACCGGCCATTAAGCTTGAGAATCATCACCGGGTGATTCGCCAAATCGTGGAACCACCGGGCAGTGTTGGTCGACACAACGAGGAGTAGGGGAAGTTGGCAAGCTTCCCGAGACCTCGGTAAAAATCACCGGTGTCATCTTGTGTCCATACTTCGCGCGGTGGTTTGCAATCTCTTCGCCTCAAGCTTTGTTCTTACATTCATATATACATTGTGTTTGTGCTTGAGTAGAGTAGTTGTAACTATCTAGCTTGTGTAGCTTGTTTAGTTACTTTGCTTAGCTTGTGTAGCTAGGTAATTTGAGCCTTGTCCATTGTGCATCTAGTGAGCTTAGGGGCTTTGTGCTTGTGCTTACTAGAATTGTGTAGGAGCTCACCCGTGCTTGAAAGTACTAGTGCTTAGGTTTGTGTGACCTTGCATTAGAATTGATTAGGAGCTCAAGCTAGGCTTGTCACCTCACTCTTCTTGTGTAGGATCTTTTGTGAGGTGATTTAGAGTCTTAGTTAGAGGGGTGAAGTCTTGGCTAGACCGTTAAGTTTAATTCCGCATTTGTTTCGGTTAGCCGGTGCGATTAGTTTTTAAAAGGGACTATTCACCCCTCCTCTAGTCCCCATCTCGACCCTTCACTTGGACACCTATCTCTATGGCGAGTGAGGTGACCAGTGCCACTGCTAGAGAGAGTAGAGTACTCCTTAGAGCAATGGATGCACTTAGCACCATACCTTACCTTCTTACCTTTGGTGACGTTGTACAACTTCTTGAAATCCATCCAGATGGTGGCCAGGTAGACGGGCGCGAACGCTTGCCGTTGAGCTCGGCGGCTTGAGGTTCAGTGCCACATCACTCTGGGCATATTACCCGCTACCCATTACCCGAACCCGAATTACCCCGATCCAAACCCGATCTACCCGAACCCGCAACTTCGGGTTTGAGTTCGGATAGCAATTCATATTACCCGAAGTTTTATTGGGTAATTCGGGTAGTTACTCCCGGTACCCGAACTACCCATACTAAGCAAGCACCCCTAATTCTACTATTAGAACTTGTAATTTGTAAACCGTTTCCAGTTGCATTTGCATGTGAACGTTCCATGTTTGTGAATCTTTGATGACTTGTGAGCTGTGGTAGAAAATTTGAACCTATTATCAATCATTTTGACGAGTTTAATTCTATGAAAAAATCTATAATGTTTGAGGGGTTGTTTGTGAATTCATGTACTTGAATTGGATCGGATATACCCGAACCCGAACCCAAAATTGCGGGTACCCGATATTTCGGGTAGTGAAATTTCGAGGCTACAATCGGGTAACAGTTTCAATTACCCCCAAAATTCCAAATACCTGAACTACCCGACCCGATCGGGTCGTGTAACCCGAACGCCCAGAGTGCACAGCCACAACGTCCCCGGCTCCGGCTTGAGGTGGGACGGCGTCATCGATGTCAATCGGAGACGCGGATGAACAGCTGAAGAGCTCCTCCATGTCCTCACACATGTCGTCGTCATCGCCCCCGCCAACCCGCACATGCGCCGCCGTCGTTGCCGTCGACATCGCCCCACAACTCGATAGGGTTAGGGTTTGGAGGGAGATTGGGAGGGGAGGAGCCATCGCCACGCCGGCCGGGCCGAGGAGGGGGCACAAGTGAGTTAGGGTTAGGTTTGAGGGAACCCATGGGTGGCCGACATTTTATAACGAGCGTAGGGGGGACGGACGACCGAGATCGAGGGAAGGTGAGAAGGCCGGGATCCAACGGGCTGAAAATCGTGCCTCCCCGGCATGGCTCATTAGCCGGTCGGGGCCTGGGTCGACATTGTGGGCCAAATTGTTGGCCCGGCACAGCCTGGTGGGTGGGCGGGCTAGGCCCGGGCACTATTGAGTACGGGCCAGACCGTTCTTGGGCCATGCTTTTTGGGCCGTTCCCCGGGCCGACTCACTGGACTCGAACCAAATGGAAATTTATAACATGGACATGGATGGAGAAACAGTCCCATATACACTAACCCCCGCAACTAGCTAGCCCGGCCGATCCAACCCCTGCGTTGGTGAGCACTGCTATTTGCCCTCTCCCCTTGCCTCCACCACCACCCGTTTGGAGGAACAGCTGGCATGTACTCTTTGGTCAAACTCAGTAAAAATTTATCAAAGTATTACTTTTATTTATTTATTTAATAAGGTGCCACGTAAGTGCTTTGATGATATGACATTATTTTAAGAAGGAAGAGAGAAGTGTGTTTCATAGAGATTAATCTCTCTTGGCACGATTATCGTCTATCTATGAGTCATGAAAATTATGAAACCTTATAAAGCTGGTTGTTTCGCTAATGGTGTTTTGTTGTTGGAGAAAAACACTACACGATGGCTGATTGGTTCAAGCAAACAGGGCGTATCAGAATGAAATCTCTATTAAGACCATGTGTTTCGTTCTATACTACATGACAGTCGTAAAACTTAGCTCCATTTGGTTCCTCTTGGACACGTATCCATCTCCTACTGGGTCTGCAGCTGCAGGTCAACCGATTACTCAACATCTCAACATAAACAAAAGACATAATTAGAGAAGGAATCCTTTCACATGGACATGGATGGGATGGAGAAACAGTCGGATATAAACTAACCCAGAAGTCCAACCCCTGCACCGGTGAGCATTGCCATTATTTGTGCTCTCTCGCCTCCACACCACCATACCTACTGCATCCACCCGTTGTGAGAAGTGAGAACCAATCCGTGGTGAAGCATGGAGAGCGCTGCACAATCCGTTGTGAGCAATGTTGTGCGGCTTTTGGGTGAGGAGTACCAGTTGCTCTCCGGCGTCGGCGGCGAGGTCGCCGAGCTGCGCAACGACCTGGAGACCATGAACGCGCTGCACCGCATGCAGTCGGAGGCCGAGGACGGCGCCGTGGACCACTTCGTCGCCGTGTGGATGAAGCAGCTCCGCGAGCTCGCCTACGACTCCGAGGACTGCATCGACCTGTACAGGCTGCGCATCAAGTCCAGGCCCAACGACGGCGTCCGAGCCTGGCTGGGACGCCTGCTCGGGACGCTCTCGCCGCGCCATCGCCTAGCGTGTGATATCCGCGCTCTTCGCGCCCGCGCCATAGCCATCAGCGAGCGCCACGCGCGGTACGGCGTCAACCGCGACGCGCTGCGCCGGTCCCCGTCTCTGCTACCAGTCCCTGTGGGAGCAGCGTCCGCATCGTCTTGGTCACCCGGTGCCGGCCCTGCCGGGAACGCTGATCGCCATCAGTTCGTTGGCATCGAGGACCAGGCTAAAATCTTGGCCGAGCGTCTCAAGGAGACACGGGGTGGCGAGACAGGGACGGGAGAACCCAAAGCCGTGTTCTCCGTCGTGGGGTTCGGAGGCCTCGGTAAGACTACGCTGGCCATGGAGGTGTGCCACATGGTGGAGGCAGATTTTCCGTTCCAGGCGATGGTGGCTGTGTCCCAGGCGTTCGAGCCCGCCAGAGATCTGAAGCCGCTGCTCAAGCGCGTGCTTCAGCAGGTGCTCAAGTGCACCACAGACAATGAGAACCAGCACGGAGGCCTTGGTGGTGACATTGATCGCTTGGATGATGTCAATGAGCTGGCCAGAAAACTGGAACAGGGTCTCAAGAGCAAGAGGTACGCACAACTAACTAAAGTTTCATGAAAAACTATCGGTTGATTTGTTTACCATCAAACGGCAACGTACGTCCTGTCCGTGTCCTTCTGTTAATAATAGGGGCCTCGATCTAGGCCACGGCACCGCTGCGGTGTCGATCACCAGCACGCTATATGCTCTGCACCACAACCATCAATTGAGTCGAGCTTTAGCACAAAGGTGCCAAGGCGGAGCCTTCACAGTGCAAATCTAGACCTTCCTAACCCAGATCGGACCTTCTTCACAGGTAGCTTCAGCTCGGTTGAGGGAACCACTACCTGGATCCGCCTTCCTAATGCAGATCGAGACCTTCCTCTCATGTGGATGGTGAAAGTGTTAATATGTGTTAGTGAGTGCATGACAATGTTGCTGTGTGTTAGGGTAAAATGGATGATTCTATTATAAGAATGTGCGTGAGTACATATAATGGCTGGGGTGACTTATGAGCCAATTAACCACGCAGGCATGATTCATGGCACACTTCAAGGGCTCCTATTACACATACTATAATTACAATAGGCTAATTAACACTCCCCGCAGTCTAATGGAGAGCATCTCTAACATTCAGGATGGACCTATATAAACTCTTGAAATAGTGAGGTAGGAAGGCCCTCTTGGTAAGGATGTCGACGTACTGTGATGTCATAGGAACATGTAAACCCGAACATGACTGAGGACGACCTTCTCTCGAACAAAATGGAAATCAATCTCAACATGATTCGTTTACTGTACAACACTAATATTTTCGCAATAGACTAGGATGGAACCACGAGGGGGATGGGGAAGCTCAAGAAGCAGTAGGCGCAACCAAGTAGCTCCAGAAACACCATTCGCCACATCACGGTATTCAGCTTTGGCACTCAATCTGGAGACCGTATGCTGACGCTTGGAAGACCGGGACACCAAGTTATCCCCGAGAAATACTGTGTAGCCAGAAGTCGATCGGTGAGTGTCAGACTGAGGACGACCTTCTCTCGAACAAAATGGAGATCAATCTCAACATGATTCGTTTACTGTACAACACTAATATTTTCGCAATAGACTAGGATGGCACCACGAGGGGGATGGGGAAGCTCAAGAAGCAGTAGGCGCAACCAAGTAGGTCCAGAAACACCATTCGCCACATCACGGTATTTAGCTTTGGCACTCAATCTAGAGACCGTATGCTGATGCTTGGAAGACCGGGACACCAAGTTATCCCCCGAGAAATACTGTGTAGCCGTAAGTCGATCGGTGAGTGTCGGGACAGCTGGCCTAGTTAGCATCCATGTAAACAACAAGATCTATAGGAGAAGATCAGCGGATGGTCAGCCCAAGCGATAGTGTGCTTTGCAAGTACCATAGGATCTGCTTGAGAGCAGCGAGGTGCGGCTCCTAAGGATCATGTATATAGCGGCATATCTGCTGAACTGCAAAAGCAATGTCTGGTCGGGTGAAGGCCAGATACTGCAAAGCGCCACCTAGGCTGCAGTACTGCGTTGCGTCAGCAACATGTGGTCCATGAGCAGATAGTTTGGAGTGTAGATCAATAGGTGTGCTGCATGGCTTGCACGTACTCATCATGGTGTGCTCCAAAATATCCTGATTGTACTGCCACTGAGAAAGAAATAGGCTATTTGCAGAGCGTGTCACAGAAATGCCCAGAAAATAATGCAGTTGACCCATCTCTATCATGGAAAACTCACGCTAGAGAGCCTCAATGATGTGCTTGAGAAATCCAGCAAAGGAGGCGGTGGGAGAGTACAATGTCGTCCACACAAAGTAGTACTTAAATAAGTTGTGTCTCAACCGCAATGAATCCTTGGCCATGCTACCTGCCAACTTGACATACCCTCGGTGGTGAGATAATAAGAGAGAGAGAGAGAGAGAGAGAGAGAGAGAGAGAGAGAGAGAGAGAGAGAGGAGAGGGTGACAGAAGGATGGCTAAAACCCTAACATTGTGTTTACATAAGTAGGGTTAGTGGTGGTGTTGGACATGTTGGTCATTTAGGCCTAGCCTCTAAAAGGCAGATTCAACAATCAACTTTTAAGTTACCTATAAGTAATTTTCTCATATTTTAATACAAGAGAGAAAAAGCTAGTCTTGATCAAGAACTAAGCTCTTGCACACATTCTAAGGTTACGTGAGAGTGTCATGTGGGGCTATCGATCCCTGTTAAAACCTATATGCAAAAGGTATTATTAGAGAAGTTGGATTAGGGCTAGTAAGCCCTAACCATTGTGGGTGCCATAAGGGATTGGAGATGTGGTCCTCCTCAGTGACTGGCCCATTTAGAGTCGCTTGATTTTAGATTGTCTCTATAAATAAAGTTCTTGCATCTAAAGTTGACTAAACATTTCAGGAGCCATGGACAATTTATGCCCTACTCTGTTAGTCTAGAGCCCTTTCTCTCAAAAAATCGAATCTATAGTGGTGAGATGGAGGTTCATAAATAACAGTAGCAGCTAAACTTGGAACAGTTGGATTGACATCCGAAAACTACTATTCATCACTAGGAAAAAAAAATGTAAAAATAGGCGTTTTGGTATAGCAATTCCGATCCCATACTTTTGAAGAAGTATACATAATAGTCCAGTCAATATATATAAATTACCTAAAGCAACAACTTAGAATTTTTTAACATTTTCATGACTGCTAAATCTTTGCAAAATTGCAAATTATTCATATGTTCATTGCTTTTATACATGTATGGGATATCTACTTAGAGTTAGTTTTTCCATGCAACAATGATATGAGAGAAGCATGCATGTTCATATACTTGCTATTTATTTCTTTTTATAACGGAAGAAGTGGGTAACTTTAGTTTAGTTTTTGTACCGAGAGAGGTGGATAACTTATTTCTTTTTTTTATAAGTGAGAAGCATCTATGTTCAGGATGTGTTTTTTAGGAGGGATTCCTAGTATATCCCTATTTTGATAGCAGATGCATCTAATGACATTCGAGACATGCAGCATTGAGACTCCAAAAGGAGTCTGGGGATTAATTAGTAACACTATGCTATAATAGTTCATGCAATTTAATTAAGTAGTTTTTAATTTTGTATGCATAGTGACGAATTAAATTAACTGTCCTATAAATTTTATTGAAAACATGCAGGTACCTCATTGTGATCGATGACGTATGGACCGTGAGAGCATGGGAAGCGATCCAATCAGTATTGCCAGAGAACAAGTGTGGCAGCAGAGTCTTGGTGACCACTCGGATAGAGAGTGTCGCCAAGGCTTGTAGTCCAGCTACTGTAAGCGAAGAATACATCTATCATATCCAACCCCTGAGCGATGAAAACTCCAGGAAGCTGTTCCTCAGCAGAGCATTTGGCTCTACAGATGCCCAATGCCCCAGTGGCCTCCAAAAAGCAATGGAGAGCATCTTAAGAAAATGTGGTGGGCTGCCATTGGCGATCATTAGCATTGCTAGTGTTCTAGCTGGCTACAGGTCCTTGCAGAGCAGACAGAAGTGGGAAACAGTGTGCAGATCAATGGGTTCACAGATGGAGATGCACCCTACCCTTGAGGGCATGAGTCAGATAGTCACGCTCAGCTACAACCACTTGCCTCATGAGCTCAAGTCTTGCATGATGTACCTTAGCATCTTCCCTGAAGACTATGCAATCAGGAAGGACCAGCTTATACATAGATGGATTGCTGAAGGATTGGTCCCCGAGAAACGTGGCCTGACCATGATGGAAGTAGCCCAATCCTACTTTGATGAGTTGTTGAGTAGAAACATGATGTTTTCTGTGCAGAAAGAAAGGTATTGCCGTCATGTTTTCGAATATGATGGGAAGTTGGAGATGTGCCAGGTTCATGATATGCTTCTTGAGGTGATGGTGTCAAAGTCCCTAGAGTACAATTTTGTGAGCCTTCTAGGAGGGCAGTGGAATGGTATGTTGTACGACAAAATCCGTCGCCTGTCCATCCATGAGGGTGTGGACAACAGAATCAATATGCATATCAATGCGGGACAAGGAGACTCTCCACGCAAGAAGAGGACAACAGCAGGGCGAGGCAACAATGAGGAGATGAAGGGCCTGCAACATGTTCGATCACTGAGCATGTTCCAGCTGTATGGGAACAAGTTCCTCCTCGATCAACTAGACAAGTTCACCCTGCTAAGGGTGCTTGACCTAGAGGGTTGCAAGGGCGTAGAAAACAAGCATGTGAGATATGCCTGTCAGTTGCATCTACTCAAGTTCTTGAGCTTCAAGGGTACAAGTATCAATGAGGTTCCTCGTCAAATCAACAATCTAGAGCACGTGCAGACACTTGATTTAAGAGGTATGAGGCTTCGGGACCTACCTGCAACCATGACGGAGTTGGATAAACTTGAGCGCTTGTATAGCGACCTTTGGCAACTACCTAAGGGCCTCAGCAGGATGAAGGAACTGCGTGAGGTGGGGTATGCTGTTTTGGACAATGTTGAAGCTGCCAGGGAGCTGGGTAAACTAGAACACCTACAAGAGTTGGCTATCTACGTCAAGTCCACAAACATCCGTGACGACGACACGGAGGGCAAGGAAGCCTTCATCCAAGAGGTTGCCAATTCCCTGAGCAAGTTATACTCCCTACGGTCCCTCGACATCACAGGCGACTCACTCAAGTTCCTCCACTGCCTCCAAGAGCCGCCACGGCTTCTCCGGCACTTGAGTATCAACGGTCGCATTAACTGCCACCAGTTGCCCACTTGGGTCGGGTCACTTACCTATCTTGTCGAGATTGTCCTTGGAGATGTGAGGAATCTTCGCGACGATGATCCGTTTGGCGTCCTGTGCAAGTTGGCCAACCTGCAAAGCATCAGGATGGAGGGATGGTGCTACTCCGGCAAGGAGCTGGTTGCACGCAGTAGCCATAACTTCCCTGCACTCATCAACCTTGCCATCGACCTTTGGTTCCCGCCCCAAGGTTTCCAGTCTGAGGCAGGATCCATACCAAAGCTCGAGAAGCTTACGTTCCGTTTCGTCGGCAGCACTACTGGCACCGTCACGGGCATCGAGCACCTGACCAAACTTAAAGTGGTACAGCTCATCGGTGGCAACAACGACGATGCATTCAACCGCCTAGTGGAACAGCTGAAGGCCGAGAGTGCGAAGAGGGTGGCTGTCGGGTCCAGTCAGTTTGAAGTTATAGTCAGGGGTGGAGCCAGGAATTGAGCATAGGAGGGGCAATGAACAAAACAAGTCCCCCAGTAGAGATGTTCCCACTAGTGTCTCTTCTTCAAATCTTGCTATTACTAATTGGAGGCTCCAACGGAGGCTACATGTTAATACTCACCAGACACACTAGACTAATAGATAAATCAAAAAAAATTCTCACAATAATTAGAAAGATCTAGCCATCAGTTTGATCGTCTCTAATTGTAATAGCCATAGGATCTATTTAGTTTTTCTAAAAAATTACCCACCTGCCATTATTTAAGTCAGCCATCACGAAAGTCACGCATCCTTAGGATCTATTTAGTTTTTCTAAAAAAAATACCCACCTACCATCATTTGGATCTATTTACTTTTTCTAAAAAATTACTCTACAAGCTTGTCACTATGAAAGTCACGCATCATATTGTATATCTATCTAAAAAAGGAAAACATAAATTATATTGTCATCCGATCATTGCATACTATCTCACGTAGGAGTAATAGCCAAGTCTGGTGTCGCAGCCGCCGGCCATATAGGCACGCAACTTCAATCAACGAAGGAGACCTTGCAACCCAAGGCTTCGCTCAGTCACGTCGATCTTGCCATGCCTTCAGTTTCATGGAAGACCTATGATCAACCCAAGGCTAGCGTTCCCGCTCGTGTTCCCGGCACAGCCTTCTATAGATGCATGCAGGTAAACTAATAATCATCAATTAGTTTTTACGAGGTACTGAACTGATCAATTTGATCGGCGACAATTTTCGAGTTGTTTGATACATCGCTTCAGACTACAGGGACGCTAGAGCACGGGTAGTAGATTTCTTCGCTCTTGTGATCCACGATCTGGACAAAGCCAGGCTCTAAAGTCTAAACTGGTCGAGAACATCGCACTTAATTTGTTGTTTTTATGCTCTTTGCTAGCCATGACATCATGACACCACATCGATTGGACTGATCGTGATTCTCAAGTTTTTGATAGATAACCCTTGCAGGAACTAACGTTAAGCAAATTGCTGTGTCTAGAATCCAAACTACAAACTGAAATTACTGTCGTCTCATTGATTTTTATCATTTTGTGTGGTGTTTTCTGGAAGAGCACGAACATGTAGCAACCAGAAGGGTAGATCCAGAATCCAAAATCACCTAGGAAGAGTAAAAATATATGAAATTCACATCTCATGTACATTTAGTTCCAAACAACACATGAAGATGAAGAACAATGGCCTCAACAGACAATCTCTTGTGCACTGCTCTTTTTTTTTTTTTTTTTGAACGAAAGCAGCAGGAGCTCTGCCATTCAATTAAGGAGGCTTGTGCACTACTTTTGTATGGAAGTAAAAGAAAAGAATGTATTAAGGACCAAGCGAAATCTAAAAAGTTCCATGGAATGGTGAAGAGATTATAAGAGCTGCTGAACAATTCTAGCTTAACCAAGTACCACAGCGCAAATGTCCACTACAGAGCCTATAACAAAACAGGTATACACTCCACTGGCAGTTCTAAGTATGACCATCACAATAGAAAATTGGACACAGAGAATGCTCTGAATTAAAACATGACGTGTGCCACAAGATAGAAGAGTTAGTATTACCTTTTAGTAATTTTATACTAGTATTTGTGTACCAGCAGTGTCAAGTCTCCTATATAATCTCGAAAAATGGACATCGACACTACAGGAATCCGCTTCTTTGCCGAGTGCAAAAATATTTGCCGAAAAGCAAAAAGTCGGGCACTCGAAAAAGAGCCTATTTGCCGAGTGCCAAATAAAAAAAAAAAACGGCAAAGAAAAACACTGGCAAAGCTCTTTGCCGAGTGTCAAATAAAAACACTTCGGCAAAAAGAATTCTTTGCCGAGTGCCAAAAAAAGGCACTTTCGGTAAAGAGGCTCTTTGCCGAAGTGTCTTTTTTGCACTCGGCAAAGCATGTTTTCAAATTAGTTTTTTGAGGCCCTAAACGAGCTTAAATAAAAAGTTTTCAACTACAAAGTTTCATAACTTCTCAAGCTCAACAAGTTTATTTTGGTCATTTCTTCATTTGACAAAGCATCAATAACGTTGTTCACAAAACTTACATCTCTTTCATATCCTTTCATAGTTTCCTACAACTAGAAGAGAGATTAATAAGATTTATGAACAATGTTACTAACATTTTGTCAAATAAATAAATGATCAAAGTAAACTTTGTAAGTCTCAAAAAGATATGAATCTTTATAGTACAAAACTTTTTGATTTCAATTCATCTTATCATGCAAAACTAGGTCTAAAAGCGCTCTCAAATTTAAAATTCGAATTTTTCAAATGACCTCGGATGGAAAAACTTTCTAAATGAAAAATGTAGATCTCAAAAAGTTATGAAACTTTGTAGTTGACAACTTTTTTATTTAAGCTCGTTTGGGGCCTCAAAAATTGGTTTGAAAAAACTCGTTTGCCGAAAGTGTTTTTTTTACACTTTCGGCAAAGAGGCTCTTTGCCGAGTGTCTTTTTAGGCACTCGGCAAATCCTGTTTTCAAACCAGTTTTGAGGACCTAAACGATTTTAAATCAAAAAGTTGACAACTACAAAGTTTCACAACTTTTCGAGGTCTACAATTTTTATTTTGGAAGTTTTTGCATCCGAGGTCGTTTGAAAAATTTGAATTTCCGATTTAGTATAATATATGAGGAGCTAATACGGAATCTAGACACAAGTGACAGATGTAGTGCAGTGGTAAGGTAGTAGACACGCGAGGGAGAGGTTGTGGGTTCGAATCCCACTCGCCGCAAAGTGTGAAAAAAGTGTAGAAAAACTTGGAAAAAAAGATCATGGTTGAGGGTAAGTGGTAACGGTCAATGGTGGCCTCTCCAAAAAAAAAATTTTTTTTTTATTTTTTTGTTTTTTTTGACTTTTATCTTTGCCGAGTGTTTTTCTTTTTGCCAAGTGTTTTTTTGGCACTTTCGGCAAAAGCCTTTTTTCGTATTTCAAAATAGTGAAAAAGTCAAATAAGAGGTGTTAAGCTTTTTATCATTCCGGCATCGAGCTATTTTGCCGCAGGACCTCCCCATTCTTTGCCGAGTAATTCTTTGCGAGTGCGCTTTGCCGAGTGCGGCACTCGGCAAAGCCTCGGCTTTGCCGAGTGGGGCGAGCACTTTCGGCAAGCGCAAGATTCCCGTAGTGAGACTGCCTTCAACATTTCATTCACTACCAGTAGTCTCCACGATGAACATTTACTATCCTTGAAGTGGTGAAAGCGTTGAATATCTCTCATGGGCTGGTGGTTTGCATCCAGAGTAGAACTTATGGACCTCATTTTTCAGCGGAATAATACCGCATCCAGTAGTCTTCTGGAGTCCGTCCTTCTCTATTGCAAAAGAATCACCACTGAGAATCTTTGAGGAGACGCAGTCCCTTGCGGGCATCCGGTCGAACACCCTGCGCTCGTTGGCGGGGCGGCAACACTTCTAGGACATGCTGCATGTTAGCGATCGCGGTGGCGACGAAGTGCTCGCCTCTGAGCCTCCCGCCCGGCGAGCTGCGCGTGGACGGTCCGACCCGTGGGGAGGTCTGCGCCAGCCGCCACGTACAGCTTCAGTAGGTCGGCATGAAGGTGCGGAGGACGGGGCGCGCAGCCGCACGGCTCTACGGTGTTGTGGAGTCAGACCAGCTCAGAAGTGAAGCCATTCGGATTGGATGCTAATGATTCTTGTGTGAACTGTGAAGATCCTTTGATGATCGCTAGTGCTATGGAGCCACAAAGGGTTATTTCCTACTGCCTCCTATTCCCACCATATATATGATGTAGTATATGCACTAGCTCTATGATTTCGAATTTTTTTTGCATTGGTTCTCATTCGCTACATATCTTCTGTCATTGCTATTTGCTTTTATCTACAGAGGTGAACATGTATATATATACACTTCCAAATACATGTTACATTGAGTATGTGATGGTAGGTGGTTCATTAATATGGACTAATAATTGCTCGTGTCTTGCACCCATTATTTGTAATAGGCTGGCCTGAATCGAAGCCAATGAATTGAATGCTTTAGGTCGAGAGAATGATAGAAGAAGAGATTTAAATAAATGAAAGAATTAACAGATGGCCTGTTTGAGCTATATATACGCAGATGGCCTGTTTGAGCTCACAGACTATCTTCCCTTCCTCGACCTCCACTCTGCCCTCCTATAGTCTTGGCACAAAAGAGCAGACACTTATATAAGGCTTTGAGGGGTGCCACAAACTATAAATTAATTAGATTAGATATATACCACTACTAGCAGAAAGATAGAGCGTCATATATCTCCTCCGATGCTAAGCTACGAGTATGATTTGTAGGAATATAAGGCTTCAGGAAGTAGATTTCCACATGAAGGGTCTGTGTTGGAGTTTGTGGCTTGCTGCACGAGTGGTGGCGAGTTGTTTGATGCATCACTGCTCAAGGCCACGCCACATGTGTTTTTTCAAAGAGATAGATGAGACAAAAAAACAATAGACTGAACGAATGCATGTGTTTTCTCTTTTTGAACTTCACATACATGTGTTTTTGGTGCTTCCTGATGTCAATAGAAATAGCGCAGCTGCAGTTTTTTTTAGGTAATGGAATTAACATTCCGGCCTCTACGGTACCGCACACCAGTGCTATGGAGCCACAAAGGGTTATTTCCCAATGTCTCCTATTCCCACCATATGATGTATGCACTCTATGATGATTTCACTTTTTTCTTATTTTTTCTTTATTTGCATTGGTTTCTCATTCGCTACATATCTTCTGTCATTGCTATTTGCTTTTCACTACATAGGTGAACATGTGTATATATACACTTCCAAGTACTTGTGTTACGAAGATAGGTGTTCCTTAATATGGACTGAATGATTGCTATTGCTTTGCACCCATGTTTTAGATTGCACGCTATGAAATTTAGCGACGGGCTATTCTGGCCGCTATAGCGGCGCTATGGTCGCGCTTATAGCGCGCTATTTGCACATTAGCGCCAAAGATACTGTTTTACGCTATAGTGTGCTATTTGTTTCAAACTTTCAAATAACAGGAAATCATGACAATTTGATAAGTGATAATCCACGGTGAGTGATAATGTAATAAGTAATAACGATAATCATATAATAAAGTTCCCATTCTTAAAGAAAACAACCAAGAAGGCATCAAGTCAAGTATATAAGCAAACAAACATAAAGTTCACAATTCAAATAGCCTGAAGTGACCAATTTGCCAATAGCACGATATTAGCGGTGCTATGACACTATTTCAGCTTAGTGGCGCTATAGCGCCAATAGCACAAGTAAGCGCAAAAAGTGCAATATCTTCGTGCAAGATGCTCCGCGCCACTATTTAAATCGTGGCCTTGGATGGCCTAAATCGAAGCCAACGAATGCTCTAGACCCTATTTGGTTTCTATAAGTCGGATGACTAAAATGTAGTGACTTATAAGTTATTTTATGCATACAAATATCCATAAAAAAAGAAAGAAAAGAAGGTGACTTATAAGTTTTAAGCAAAGGTGTACAACTTATTGCTTATAAGTCCCATGACATAATAAGTCACTGTTGTTTGGCAAAGCAAGTCATTTTTTTCACACGCATTGGATCGATTCGAGGGTGACACGTGGCCTGGCGCGCCCGGGATGGGGGCGCGCTTTGGCGGTAGCGGGCGGCGGCGTCTTGGCGGTGCGTGGGAGAGTAGGGGAAGGAAAATAGATTTTCTTTATTGCTCGTTGACCTAAGAGATTACGGACCCTTTACTTTTATAGCGACTAATGGGACTTGTAAACCAAGCAACCTCTTTAAAGGTTATCTTATAGAGTTGGAATACCTTTTACAAGCAATCATATTTATTTTCCTAATAAGAGTCTTCCTTATAGATTGGAAGTCCGAAGATAATCCTAACCAAACTCTTTCTTTATTTCCGTGAAGGGAGGAGGTGGCGGCAGCCTTGGCGCTCGCCCCCCCGGTGGCGCTTCGCCCCCTCATGGGCCTTGTCGTCCCGGGCCCTATCTCCGACACGTGACATTTTCACATTTTCAACTTATAAGCAGGTGACTTATTTGGAACCAAACAAGACCCTTAGGTTGAGAGAATGATATTCTGAAAGTCCAGAAGAAAAGAGTAAACTAAATGAGGAATGAATAGAAATAAAACACTGGTTAAGGAGAAAAATATATTCTATGTTTGCTAGTGTTGGCCGGTTGTTTCTAATGTAGGGCCAGTTGGGCCGAAACATAAACTAGAAACGGTGCAACGTTCTGAATGGCGGTCGGGCCTGTTGGGTCAAAACAAAACACAAGCGTGCGGGCGGACCCGAGGTACTGCATTTTGTAAAGACATGAAACCGGACAATCTTTTTTTTTTTTTACGACAAGGAAAAATTCCATTAATACTAAAGCAAGTTACATCCTCTCATTATAAAATTAAATCAAACTACTTTACCTACATTGATAGGAGACAAGAAACTTTGAAAAAGCCAGCCGATCGATGTTCGTCAAATCGGGGAAATCATTCTTTCTCGACCTTGCTCACGCCTCCATGATGCGGCCTGGGGGCCGGAAGCACCATAACATCGGCTTTGTCGCCTGCACTGCACGATACATGTCCTCTGCTTTCTGATGGAGCAACTATACTCGGGCTATCTTGTAGCCTTAGGTAGACTGGACAAAGAAATCTAATGTGCGACGTACAGTTTTGACATCATTGATATGGATAAGCATGCCCGGCCGGTCCCATCAGTTTAATCTGCCACGCATTCTACCGGCCTGTAAGAGCAAGTATTATGGCGGTCTGTAAGCCGGCTAAATGCTGATGTGGAGGAGAGAAGGGAGGAGAGAGAGGAGGAGGCCGGGCTGTAAGCTTACATGAACGGCTTGGGCACAAGAACCAAGGCAATATGTGAGAGAGACAAGTGAGTTCTATATTAATTAGAAAGAGCTAACTATTGTATGAGTGGGCTGGGAGAAGGCTGTAAGGTTCCTAACAGCCGGCTTGGTAGCTGTATTATAATACTTGCTCTAAACCAGTAGTAGTAGAGTCTAATCCATCATCAGCTCGACCAATCAGAGCATTCTACCTGTAAACTAGTAGGACCAGGACAATCCCTTCCGCCAGGCCCAACAAATGCGGCAGCAAAAGCTTCACCAATACAATAATAAACGTCGTCTTCTGTTGCTTTGCCTTATAATTGACCTACAAAGTTTACTTAGTCTTAATCTGGAAGAGATGACCAAACAATAATGCTCTTTTAACAAAATTTACAAACAAATTAACAAAATGCTGTGTCGGATTGGTGTGACCTCTTTGGAGTTTAGCAATAGTAGTATATGTTTGTTGTACTGGCCGGTGATCGCTTAAGAAACCAGTCGAGTTTTTAAGTAGATTAGGTTTGAAAAATAATTGTTGTTTGGTTTTTTGTACTATATATATACAGAGAGGACAATGGAAGCGCTGCAAGTTGGTCGTAACAAAATGCTGCTGAGCAGTCGGATTGGTGTGATTGCTCCATGGTCCATGCGGACCAATGGCTATATGTAAAACAACGATGGTGAACCGCCACCAACTCTTCTTTAACGAGCATCTAGTCCAACTAGCTATAACCACTCTGCGATACTTTTACATGTCCTGAGTTCGACTACTTATAAAAGCGAATTTTCGAAAATTCGCTTTAAAAGATCCGATAATTTTTGGAAAGTTCTTAACCCCCCTTCTGTCCCAAGGCCAAAAAACACACATATATAGTTATGCCGGTCCGGTTCTCACAAGGGTGACGGTGCCCCTATGTTAGCATAGGGCTAGGGTTCTCGGTGTTTAATCTCGATTTATGTGAGAAAGTCTTCTTCTTAACTACAATGCTCGGGACTATCTTACCCCGTGGGTCATGGTTTTATTTATTTATTACTAGTTCACCAACTTGTGCTTCCGCGCGACGGGTTTAAATATTATGAGATAATAACTTTATTTATATCAAATATCTTTCTCTCTTCACTAATTCTAAAATAATAGCTATAATAGGTACTCTACTCTTTATTCAGTTATGATACTCTATCAAATATTGATCTATATTTTCATCTATTGATCTATATTTTTCATCTATATCCATAGCTTTGCATTGCACCTCTATGTATCTCCAATATATGTTTAGTTGAAACATTTACTTAAACTATGATAATTTTGTATGGTCTATGTTTTTTTGCCTATATATATTTGATGACATGAACCTCTCAATTTTGATTCATTTCTAAAATTTTAAGCTTATTAACTTTTCAGGAACAATAACTATTATTTACAATGGTGATTATAGTCTACCTGTTGTTTTGATAGCAAAATATGTTGGACTTTTGCAAGGATTTTAAAATCCATATTTTTTTATTTGTACCAGTTTCAAAGTAGTATTTTTATGATTAATATTTCTTAGCACCATATGTATTCATTTTGAAACATAAATAAACTTAAAGTTTATAAACTCTTATATAAGCCCTTTATATGTGATATCATGATAATCTATACTTTAACTTTTAATTGACTTTTGCAAGAATTTCAAGATACATATTTTTTTATTTGTACCAGTTTCATGAGTAATAATTTCTTTATTATTAATATTCCTTAGCACCATATGTAGTTACTTGAAACATAAATAAACTTAAAGTGTATGAACCCTTATATCATCCCTTTATATGTGATATCATGAAAAAAAACTATACTTTAATGTTTAGCTTCCAATCTATTTGTTGGAATATATTTTATATGCAATAATTTGACACTTTAATGCTTACTTGTATCATCTATTCAAAATTTTCATATCTTATTTTGTTATAAGAATATTCTAGGTCATCGACTACCCTATTAATTTTGACAATGTCATAAATTGTTGTTTTAGCATACATCATGGCACTCAAGATGTTGAAATTATTGTATGGTATTAGTATGGTTTTATTAAACAAATAATTCTTAATATTCATATGATATAATGTTTTAATAAAAATATTTAAAAATTTTCGTGAACATTCACTTACAAAATTATTGTCATTAAATTGAACTGTAAATGTCATTACTGCGTTGTTTGGTAAGGATATACTTCCACACTTGATAAGCTTATAAAAAAATATGTTCTAATATATGTTTTAAATCATGGAGGTTTAATTATTGTCCATAATTGCATTACATTAGTATTTACATGTCAATTTGAGAGATTTTTTGTAAAATTTGTATATTGATTGAGGTGGATAATTTAAGTACAAATTATACATATATATATACATATATTACTTTACATTGCCTTTCATAATGCCATGTATGTGTAAGTTGAATGGAAACTGAGGGGTCTGAATAAGGATTCCCTAATTGTTTAGCATCATTAGAATGTAATTAGAAGTACTATAGTGTCATTATTATTAAGTTAATAAAAAATACACCTGATGGTCAATAAAGATAAAAAATATTTGTTGGAAGTAGTAATCAAGGCCATTAATTGAAAATAAAAATTATAGCTAATAAGGATCATATCATGTATGTCTGCCGTAAAGTGCAGGTGGCTTTCGTCCTTGCCGCCCGTCCTTCATCTTGGTAGAGGGAGATTGTTGGCTGCCTAGTAGACCCTCCATGTGCAACTTGGTCGTAGGGGAGTGCAGGCAACACACACACACACGTGCGGCAGCAGTGCTGCTCCTCTAGGGTGAGTCCACCTTCAGATCATGCTGCAGGAGGCCGGACTTCTCAGACAGCGCACCAACAGTTATTGCTATCGATCGGATCATGGCCGCCAGCTGGTGTAGATGTATGTGTCTGCGTTGTGTTGGCTTCCTCCTAGCTTTCTCAGCCCGATGACCCCAAAGTCAGCTGCCCGGCGGCCGGTAACGCGTGGAGCGTCGTGAGGCGGCGTTCTCTTTTTTTCCTCGATTGGAACGTCTCCTCAGGAAGGTGGATTGTGAAGATCCCTTACTGCTCGTGGAGTCGTGGTAGGGAAACAATGTATTTTTCTGTTCCTTTTTCTTGCTACACATAGGTTTTAAGATATATAAGATTTATTTGTTTTTCCTTCTTTTTACCTATATCATAATGGCATTGTGGGTAATTTTTTAGAAAATAAAATGGATCTGATGGTTACTATTTGCAAGTCAACAGATTTGATGGCTAGATGTTTCTGATTAACGTGAGAATTTCTAGCATTTATCTTTTTTCCTAGCACATCTGAAGAGAATTAACGTGGTGTCTCCATTGGAGCTTCCAATTAGTAATAGTAAGATTATCATCGCCACCATTTCTTTCAAGGATAGGACAATTTTCTCCACCTGCTACACCTGTATATACATGTGGGAAGCTCCGCGCACAGCATGGAAGTTCCACCTGAAGAATTAAATCTTGCAGAAATCGCCAAAAGCAATTTCTGATTCTTGTAGTAGTCAATTTTAGGTGTGGTAGATAAGTCAGCATGTTCTTTCACATCTGGGTGCACTAGAACACAAGTTAAGGAAACAAATGATATATTCTGGTGCTTCACCCTGATGGACGCACACTCAACCCTATGAATACATGCGTGCAAAACCCTACCCCTATGAGCACCTCCGAAGGACTAAGCACCCGACAATCTGGAGATTCCCGAAGTCACCATTGGCGCCGGCGTAAAACACCGCTGAATGCATAACGCCGGTAAATCACGGGAAAATCCCGAGGAAAAGGTGTGAAACACCAGTGTGGGGGATCGATATCCGGGACACCCGAGTCGAGCTCCCGGAGCAACGTTAAACGAGCAAACACAGCCCCGAGGGCCCACTCCGTCAAGATCAAAAGTCGATTGCCCCAAAAAGAGCTCCACGCCCGCGTGGCGAGCTCTCGCCATTGCCACCGGCGGCCGCGTGAGCTCTCGAGAACCAAAGGGGCGCTTTCTGCGCCTCGAACGGGCTCTCCCGGTGAGCTCGTCCGCATGATGAACACCTTCCTGCGAGGACCTCTTTTCCGCCTCGCCCGAGCTCGAGCTCAACGAACCCCGCGGCGGTGGAAGAGCTGCGTCTATCTTCCGCGCGAAGCCGGCAAGGCACACGGAGTTGGCCAAGCTGCTCCCGGACAAACACCGTAGCCACGCAGCGCGCTACGGCGGCGGGGGAGAGGTCTCCTCCATCATACCGCCATACCCCATCGACTCCAACAGCGCCGCCCGCGGTACCCTCAAAATGCGGTCGGCGTGTCGTGCCTCATCCATGGTATGGCGCCGCCCATGTCGACGGGATCGATTCCTACCACGATTAAGGGCGGCACGGCGCGGACCACCGCCCAAACCTCGATCCAGCGCCGCGGCGGCGACCAATTTCAGCATCCAAGCCTCCCGCGAGGCTTCGAAGGCGACTCTGCCCGACCAAAGAGCTGCGTCAGGAGAGCTCCCTCGCCCGTACTCCGTCGCATCCAACAACTCTACTACAGTCCCCCCACGGGTACATGCGGGCGCATCTCGGCGTCAGCGGCATGGCGCCCCTCCCATACCGAAGAGATAGCTTCCAACTTCACGATTAAAGACAAAGGCGGCGCTGACCATCGCCCTGAACCGGATTCCAGCGTCTGGCGACGACCGATTCCAACATCCAAAGCTACCGAGAGCTCGAAGAGAGCTCTGGCCAATCAACGAGCTGCGTTCAAGAGCTCCTTCACCTACCCGCCGCTCCACGGCCCCTCATTCTATCCACTCTCGCCTCAACTTCGAAGAGCTCGTATATCCTGCTCCCCTTGCCATTATAAAAGGAGGGGGGTAGGGTTCTCGGATTAGGGGAGAGGGAACAACGGACCCGAGTTCCCACACACAAACATCCTCACTCACCCCCTCATATTGGCACTAGCCTCAATCCACGAGAGACTTGGGAGCCCGCTCCCTCTCGATCCGCTTATGCGCACCGGTATGAGCATTTGAGCTCGGATAGTGATCACACCGGACTAGGGAGCTTGATTTAGCCCGAACCCGGTATAAACATTGTGTCATTGTCTGCGGAGCTAGGCCATTCGGAGAACGCACTAGCCCGGTCGATTCTTGTGACCGGTGGTCACCGCGATATCGGACCCGCGGCGGTTGGCGCGCAGGTAGGGGCGGCGCTAGTGCGGCGATCTTCCCCACCGATGGCTTCTTCCTGCGTCGCCGCCAACGGGCGCCCGTGCTGCGCCCGGCGCCGACGACTTCACGGCGCCGGCCGGAGAAGTCCCTCGTGGGAGCTGTCTTCGCCCGCCCGATGCGGCGTGAGGACATCCCAGCGGCGCCTCCGTGGCGCCACCGACTCCGTCCTCGCCAACATGGGGCAGGGCTCCACCGAGCCCGCCCGGTCCCATCGGCGGCGGCGGACCGCTTCTTCGTCCCTAATCAAGGACCTCCTCCCGACATCTTGGGACCCAGAGCCCCGCGCGAGCTCTCTTCCGTGATGTCACCTTCTCCATCGCCAATGTCGTCCTCCCGGCTCGCCCGGTGAGGGCCTTGTCGATGGACGAGTTCCACGTGGCGTCGCCAAGATGTACCCGGCGGCCGGCCGGGTCTCCCCATCTTTTTGGGGCAATGAGCCCCGGCCGGACCCACGATCCACGAGCTCGAGCTCGCCCTCGGCCCGGATGAGCCTCATGAACTGCGACCCCACACGCCCGGTGTTACATATGCCACACCCCGAGGAGCGCTCAATAGCCATCCTTCCGGTGACTCAGAGCACACGCCCCAGGAGAACTCCGCCGCGCCCGGCCCACCCCGCCGTCGATCGGCGTCAAGGCCCGGCTGGAGGAGTTTCGAGAGCTCGGCGCGGCGCGGCTCGGGCTGCCGGGCCCTCCTTCGCTGAAAGAGCAAGGAGGGCGGGCGCCGTCACGGGCGCGGCTCGAGCTCGGGATGTCCGTGACCGCATCAACCGCGACGGCGATGCGGCGGCTCCGCGGTGTTCGAGAGCCTGGCGGGCGCCGCCGCTGTTCCCTCGCGCGAGGTGCCGGTCCCGGGACCCCAGCACGCCGGACCCACGAGCAAGTCAAAAAGCTGCGTGGCGTAGGCAGCGGTGCAGCGGCGGCGAGCTCGCGTCTCATCGACGGCTTCGGGAGAGCATGAGGCCTCCTCTCACCCCGAGGTTCACGCGCCCGGCGGATCGGCGAGAACCGCGACGCGCCGACACCATCAACGCCCGGCGAAAGGGAGGCCAGCCGCGGACAAGAACGCCCCGAGATGACGAAAAAGTACCACCGCGACGACGGCGAAAAAACGCCCTCGCACGCAAAGAAAGCAAGCGCCCCGCGGCGGGCGGCCGCGACGGCGGGAGGACAAGAGTCGCGCCCGACGCCCGATGCAAGGCCGCGGAGCTCATCGCCGGGCGAGACCGCCGCTGTTCGAGCTCGGCGCTCGAGGCGGCCTAAGGCGTTCGGCTCACGCATCCACGAGGCCCGTTCCCTTCGCGCTTCCGAGCTCCGACCTCGGTGCAGAAGTACAACGGGGAGACTGATCCGGCCACATGGTTGGAGGACTATCGTCTCGGGTGCCAGGCCGGCGGCGCCGACAGCGACTACTTCATCATCCGTAACCTGCCTCTCTCTATCTTGACTCACTCGTTCTGGCTCGAGCACTTGCCGCAGGGCACCATCCGCGACTGGGAGGACCTGCGCGACGTCTTCGTCGGCAACTTCCAGGGCACCTACGCCAGGCCAAGCACGACCTGGGACTTGCGCGGATGCAAGCAGAAGAAGGGGGAGAGCCTGCGTGACTACATTAGGCGCTTCTCCAAGCTCTGCAACAACCTCTCCGAGGCCTCCGACTCCGAGATCATCACCGCGTTCACCTTCGGCACCACCTGCGAGAACCTCATCCGCGAAGCTCGGCGTCAAGAAGCCCAGGTCCGTGAAGGAGCTCCTCGACCTCGCCACCGGGCATGCCGGGAGACGACGCGCCGTCTCCCCCGTCACGGGCAAGGGCAAGCCCAAGGGCGACGACGAGGCTGCGGGGACGGGATCCGCTCCCGCTCGCAAGAAGAAGAACAGAGGAGCAAGCGTCCCCCGCGACGACGGCCGACGACGAGGGAGTTTGTCGCCGCCACGGATAAGCGCAAGACCCCTCCCATGGGAGCCGAAGGGCTTCGTCCCACAAGGAACACCGACAAGATGCTCGAGGCCCCGTGCCCGCATCACGAGGGTCCCGCAAGCACAAGATGAAGGACTGCCGGCTCCTAAAGAAGCACGTAATGGGCACGCCGGGGGCGGCGGCAAGGGGCGGGCAGCCCGGGCCCACGGTGGCGGGCCTCGAGGACGGGGATGGCGACGATGCACATCGAGGACGACCGGCCAACGTCAGCGTCGGCGGCGCTCCGGGCTCGG
Source organism: Hyparrhenia diplandra (assembly GCA_015847255.1). NCBI lineage: Eukaryota > Viridiplantae > Streptophyta > Magnoliopsida > Poales > Poaceae > Hyparrhenia > Hyparrhenia diplandra. The sequence goes on along the minus strand of JADLZK010007350.1, from coordinate 288,663 downwards.
TGGTCCAAGCCGACGAAGCTCACGCCGCCACGAGGTCCTCTTCACCGAGCTGCGACGCCCACCTACCTCAAGTGGTCAAGCTCGGGCGATCACCTTTCGACAAGACGGATCACCCCGGCTTGTCCCGTATCCGGGAGATACCGCTTGTCGTCGATCCCATCATCATCACAAACGCCTCGGCAAGAAGGCGATGGATGGGGTAACGGCCTCAACCTCTTCTACGTCCACGCGCTCCAAGCCCTTGGCATCACCAAAACGCCTCCGCCCCTCGCCCGGACCCGATCCACGGTGTAGTGCGGGAAGCGAGATGATCCCGCCGCGAATCGATCTCCCGTCACCTTCGGCACCCCCGACAACTTCCGCAAGGAGGTCCTCACGTTCGAGGTGCTCCCCTTCGGGAACGCCTACCACGCCTATCACGATGAGCTCAAGCAGCGCAGCGGGGATCGAGCTCATCCGATGAGCTCAACAAGGCCTTGCGTCTGAGCCCCTGAAGGACGCCAAGGAAATAAAGGTCGATAAGGATGGGCGCACCCTCTGCGTAGGGTCCGAGCTCACTCCTAAATAGGAAAGCGAGCTCGTCGACTTCCTCCGCGCCGAACCTCGATGTGTTTGCGTGGAGAGCCTCGACATGCCCGGCATACCGAGGGAAGTCGCGAGCACTCCTTGAACATTAAACCCGGCTCGGCCTGTGAAGCGAAGGCTTAGGCGTTTCGACGACGATCGACACCAAGCAATCGCCGAGGAGATAGATAAGCTCTTGGCCGCTAGGTTTATCAAGGAGGTGTATCATCCCGAGTGGATAGCCAACCCTGTACTAGTCAAGAAGAAGAATGGGAAATGGAGAATGTGTGTTGATTACACGGGTCTCAACAAGGCATGCCCAAAGGATCCGTTTCCTTTGCCGCGCATCGACCAAATTGTTGACTCCACCTCCGGGTGTGAGACGCTCTGTTTTCTCGATGCCTACTCCGGCTATCACCGGATAGCGATGAGCGAGCTTCGACCAGCTCGCCACCTCCTTCATCACTCCGTTTGGTGCGTTACATTGCGTAACAATGCCCTTCGGTTTGAAGAATGCGGGCGCCACCTTCTAGAGGTGCATGCGAGAAAGTCTTCAAAGAGCTCCTAGGAAAGCTCGTAGAAGCGTATGTCGGCGACATCATCGTCAAGACAAAGCGCTCGAAAGATCTCATCCCGGATCTCGAAAAGGTCTTCGCCAAGCTCCAGAGAGTTCGGCGTCAAGCTCAACCCCAAAAATGCGTCTTCGGGGTCCCGAGAGGAAGCTGCTCGGCTTCATCGTCTCAGCGCGCATTGAGGCCAACCCCGAAGATCGCCGCCATCACGAATATGGGGCCGATCAAAACGCGTCAAATGCGTGCGGCGGCTCACGGGGTCGTCTCAAATAGTCGTTTCATAGCTCACTTCGGGGAGCCAAGCCTCCCGCTCTACAAGTTGCTAAAGAAGACTGAGCTTCTCTCCGACCGATGAGGCCCGGCAAGCTCGACTCGCTGAAACAGACTCCTTGCCAGCCCGCTGTGCTCGTTGCTCTCGCGACCAATGAGCCCATCCTCCTTACATCTCGGCCACCTCGAAGGTGGTGAGCACCGTGCTCGTCGTCGAGAGAGAGGAGGAGGGGCATGCGCTCAGGTGCAACGCCCGGTCTATTTCATCGGTGAGGTCCTCACCGACACCAAGACTCGCTACACGCAGCTCGAAAAGCTTCGTGTGGCGTTACAAATCACCGGCGCAAGCTCGGACACTACCGACTCCCACCGGTCACCATCGTCTCGAGGCTACGGGCCGCATGGCTAAATGGGCGATCGAGCTCATGGGAGCTGAAATTACCTACGCACCAAGGGGCGCCATCAAGTCTCAAGTCCTAACGGACTTCGTCGCGGAGTGGACCGAGACCGGAGCAGCCACCCGGGCGGGGCGATATCGAGTCTTGGGTCCCGCACTTCGGCGGATCGGTGAAGAAGTATGGGCTGGCGTTGGCCTGCGTCTTCACTTCTCCTAAAAGGTGCGCAAAAAGTATTCGATCGCCCGCACTTCCCCGCCTCCAACAACGTGGCCGAGTATGAAACGTTGGTGCATGGGCTCCGCGCATCGGCGCGAGCTTCGGCATCCGGGCACCTCGAGGTCCGGTGGGACTCCGAGCTCGTCAAGAACCAAGTCATGAAAGAAGTCGACTGCGTTAACCGAAGATGGTCGCATACCATCAAAAGGTCCGCGAGCTCGAGGAGCACTTCCACGGGCTGGAGGTCAACCACGTCCACCGCAACCTCAACAACGATGCCGACGTCCTCGCCAAACTCACAACAGATCGCCTACCGGTTCCCCCGGGAGTCTTCATGCACGAGCAGCGCAAGCCTTCGATACGGCTCAAAGAGGAGCCCTCCTAAGGCGTGAGCTGGAGCTCCCAAGGCCGGACCCCATGGACATCGGCGTCCCCAAGGGGTCAAGCTCTCCCGATGCGAAGGCTTGCCTAGGCTCTTGCAAGCTCTTCGGGCGCGGGCTCGGGCTTTTTTTTTTTTTTTTTTTGGGACAAACTTCGGTCGTCCCGAAGCCGGACTGGCGCACCCCGTTGCTACGATGGCTAAAGGAAGGCAAGCTCCCCCCGGGGCAGGAGGAGTCACGACGACTAGCCCGAAGGGCCAAGGCCTTCGCCCTCGTGGGAGAAGAGCTCTACCGGCGCGGGGCGGCATCCTCCCGCGCATCACCATCGAACAAGGCGAAGAGCTCGTCAAAAGAAATCCACGCGAGCGGTCGGCCACCACGCGACACCCGCGAGCTCTCGTCGGAAAGCTTTTACGCCAAGGCTTCCTGCGGCCGACCGCGTCCGCCGACGCCACCCGATCGTCTGCTGCGAGGGCTGCCGGTTCTTTGCCAAGCGGGCGCATCTCGACCCCAATCCTCCGGGCGATCCCGCTCACTTGGCCATTTGCGGTGCGGGGCCTCGACATGGTGGGACCACTGCGAGGGACTACCCGGAGGATACACTCACCTCCCTGCGTCACCATCGACAAGTTCTCAAGTGGATCGAGGTCATGCCCATCGCGACGGTGTCGGGGAGAGGAGACCGTCAAGTTCTTCACCGGCATCATCCACCGCCGGGGGTCGAACTCGATCATCGACAATGGCACCAACCGTGGGGGGAGGTCTTCATCGGCCGGGTGCAGCGATCCGCGGCATCAGCGTCGACACAACCTGTATCAGCCACCCCGGACCAATGGGCGGGTAGAACGGCGCTAGCGGGATGATCTGCGGGCGTGAAGTCCCGCATCTTCGAGGAGGCTTGAAATACGCTTCGTCGATGGCTCGCCCGAGCTCCCCGCGGTGGTATGGAGTCTTCGCACCACACCCAGCGGGGGCCACCGGGCGGACCCGTTCTTCCCTCGTCTTGGTCAGCGGTGCTCCCCACCGAGCTCGAGTACGGCTCACCCCCGAGCTTGAGCTTTTCGGCGAACACAACAACCAAAAACGCTGCTTTCGAAGACGCCCCGACCAGCTCGACGAGGCTGCGACGACAGCGCTCATCCACTCCGCCAAGTACACGCAATCCATGCGGCGCTATCACGGCGACACGTCAAGGGGCGGGCCTTCAGCGTCGGCGATCATGTCCTATGACGAGTCCGAGGCTCGAAGGACAAGCACAAGCTCTCCGCCCCATGGGAGGGTCCCTTCACCATCGACCAAGTGTTGAGGCCGGGCACATACAAGCTCAAGGACCACCGGGGGCGAGTCCTCACCAACGCATGGAACATCGAACAGCGGCTCGTCGCTTTTTACCCCTAAGATGTACTCCGAAACCTTATAGCTGCAAGAGCTCAACAAAACACCAATTCGATGCAAAACCTATGCAAGCATCTCGAATTTGCACCCTAAGCTCAACGAAACTAAGCAACGACAGGCCCTTGCCCGGGCAAAGGCACGCGCCCTTGCTCGGGGGCTACAAGGAATGGGGGCACACCCCATCGTTTCAACACACCATTTTTTCGCAAAAGTTCCGCGAGCTTAGAGCTCCGACAACGAGCTCATACTCAAGAACCCACGCTCTCTCCTTTCGGCCCAAAGCGATGTTTGAAACGACTAAGTCCCGAGCTCAACGAACTTAGAGCATGGCGCAACTGCACGATAACCTCCAGCGCCCCAGCGGCCAAAGAAAACGGCCCGCCACTCGGCTCTCCGAAGTCACGAGCTCACAAAAGTCAAAGTAGAAACCGAGTGCGGCAAAAGGGGAAAGGCGCTTTCCATTAACAATGGCACGTGCTTCCATAAGTTTTTACAAAACGCCTCGACTACGAGGACTTAGAAACTTCTACCCCTATGCGGGTGGGGGACCGGTCTAGCGGCTCTTGGGCGGAGGCGTCCTCCGCGGCCTCCTCCTCCTCGGCAAGCTCCTCGGCCGCTTCATCCCCACCGGCCCCGGGGCTCGAAGACTTCAAGCTCCTCGGCGGCGGCTTGAAGAGCTCGGCAACTCCAGCGGTGACGGCCTCGGCATGCGGCAGCCTTCCGCTTCGGTGTGTCGTCGTCGACACCGGGAGCCCACCCCCGTTTTCACGAGGCCGACCTCGAAATCAGGGTAGTGGGAGAAGGCGGCGCCGATCGCCTTGTGGACCACCCGGCCGGCGTCCTCCGTCACTGCTCGCCGGGAGGGCCGACACCCGTGGCCGGGCCCGCCGCCTCCTCCACGCCAAGGACATCATCAGGCGTCCTCCACCACGGACGCAAGGCTCCCACGGCGCGCTCCCGAGCTCTCGGCCTCCTTCATGGCCTTGGTCGCGCTCTGGAGGGCCGACCTCCTTCCGCGCATCGACAAGGTCGCCGGTGCGGCGTCAAGTCCGCCTCCTTCTCTGCGCAGCCGAGCCGCGTGTTCTGCGGTAGGCCTCGGCGGAAGCCGGCTCCGGCCTTGTCCTCGACATCTCGGGCCGCTTTTCGGGGACTTCTCTTTCTCCCCTCGCAAGACAAGAAGATGGCTCGGCACAAGAGTCACCACGGCTCAAAAACCAAGTCGAGAAAGCCCGCCCCGCTACTCCACCGGCTCGAGTAGAGCCCCCTCGTTGCGCCCGAAAGTTCTCGTTCTCGGCGTTGAGCCGGTCCCTCTCCGCGATTGTCGCCATGGCAGCGAAGACCACATTTCGGGACGGCCTCGCGGTCATACGGCGAGGTCCCGCCCGGCGAGGACGATCAGCCCCAAACACCGAGAAGACAAAGAAGCAAGATAGAAGCGAGAACACTCACCCGCTGAGCTCGGCGTCGCGCCGACGGAGCACCCGGTGGTCTCCGTCTTCTCCTTGTGAGGACTCCGCCCTCCGCCGGCTGCCGGCGCTCAAGCTCTTGTCCTCGGCGGGGCGGCGGAGGCCGTCGAGCTCCCTTTGCATCTTCTCGCGGCTGCAGCCTATGGGCGCTCTCGAGCTCCTCCTCTCGCCAAAGCCGCCTCTCGCAGCGGCGGCCGCCCCCATCCTGCGCCGCCCGGGAAGCCCGGCCCTCCCGCGTCCACGAATGAACCCGACGACGTCCTCCGTCCGGCGCCGAGGAACCGGTGCTGAAGTTGTGTCGCGCCAAGTTCTTCACTCGACTCCGGCGCCGCGCTCAGCTAGCCTCCCGACGACCACCGGCCTTCGGTAAAGCCGTGTCGGTGGTTGTACCCCCGGATGGAGTCCTGCACACCCTGAAAAACGCAAACACGTGAGCAACTCGGGGATACACAAGGAAAGGCGTGCGGCGTCGTGGCGGCTTCAAACTGCGCTGAGGCGAACACGCACACCGGATCCGGAGGCGTAGGCTGCTCACTGCGTCGTCGAGGCATAGGTCGGCGGAAGAGCGGCGTCCACGCCTGGCGGCGGGGCGCTTGCCGCCGCGACAACGCCCTGCGGACACCGGGGCGCCGTTCATCATGACCTTCCGGTGGCGAGGAAGGGTACCTGGAAGGACCAGCAACATCTCCCAAGACCAGCTCCGACGGGCCCTCGCCTTCGGCCCGCGCGGTCCTCGGCACCTCCGCCATCCCTTCATCATCAGAGACATTGATGACGGGATGCTCCGCGGCAACCTCCTCGGTCCGGTGATGGATCTCGAGCTCTCGGCCGGCCTCCCTCGGCGAGCCCCCCGACTGGGGCCTCTCCCGGGACCGCCGTCCCCATCTCCGCCGCCACCAAGGGGCTCACGCGGTGGCTTGGGCGCGGGCGCTCCGGGATGCGGTTGGAGCTCCTCAATCGAGCTCAAAACCGTCTTCAACGCCGACTCAGGGGCGGCCGATGCCGACGGGGAGCCCAGCGCAAGCGAAGCTCCCCGTCGGCAGCCAGGCGGTGGTTGACAACGTCCCCTTGAACGGAACAACGCCATCATCATCGAGCCGCCCGCCCGAGCTCGCGCCCGTCGTCTCGTCGCCGTCACCACGGCTTGTTCCCGCGGCGCTGAGCTTCGCCCGCCCGGCGTCACGAGCTCATCAACATGGGCTGGAGCCGGCCCGGCGTCGAGCTCATCATCGGCGGCGCCATGGTGCTCACCACTTCTGCTCCCGAGCTTCGCCGCGGCCGGCGCCGCCGGTCCGCGGGCGTTTCTCGGATACGAGGCCGCCGCCACGCAACGCAAGATACAAAGTCGAGCACTCATAACGGGGCGCGCCCGGTGCGGGAGGTAACCACGGCTGCGCCAACTCACCGGTGGCTGTCTTCCTTTTCTTCGGCTTCTCCGCGCCCGGGCTTTGACCCGCCCTCGCCCGGCGGCCCGCTCCCACGGGCTTGGGCACGGCGCGAGTTGAGGCGTGTGGGGCGGGCTCCGCACGCCGGGCGCGCCGTCCGGGGCGTCGGGCCCGTGGGATCTGGGCGAGGTCCCGACCCCTTCGGCCGGGTTCCGGCGATGTCGGGCTCCCCGAGAGCGGGGACGACGGGCTCAGCCTCTGAAGCCTGCACACCACCACCGCTGACGGTCCTACCCCCTGCCGGCCGGCAGAGCCCGGATGGCGGCGGAAAGGGGCCGAGCCGAATGGCCACACCTCACCAACCTGAAGAGCTCGAACTCGTCGGGGCTCATGGTGAATCGAAACGAAAACACGGGTCGGGGGCGGCGAAGAGTTCTTACCGGCGCGGATGTCTCCGGGTTTGGTAGGATCGCGGGGGCACCGGCGACCTCTCGCCCGTCCTGGTCACCACCTTCATCCGAGAACTCCACCTGATCGGCGGTGAGACCCGGGGCGTTCACCGTCCCGAGCGGGGCCTTGTCCTCCGCCATCTCCCACATGCGGAGGGCTCGACGCCGGGAGGGCACCACCGCCTTACGAAGCCAAGCTGCGATGATATGATTCACCGTCGGCCCGGCGTCCCGAACGGCGATCTTGTTCACGGTCGCCTCCACCTCCGCCATAGAGCTCTTGTGCGGCATTTCCCGCCACACCGAGTTCCCGTCGCGAAGATGCGGCGGTGTACCCAGCATGGCGAGGAGGATGGGGCGGGTCGTTCTTTAGGTAGAACCACTCGTCCCTCCACCCCGGATTGGCGGGGCCGGAAGTCGTCCTCCGGGAAGGTCTCACGGACCCTCCCAGCGTAAAGTTGCATCGGCCGCCCCTTGAGGCTATCGGGCGGTCCGCCGCCCTTGGCCAACAGGTGGATCTTGGCGAAGCGTAGTGCTTGAAGAGCTCCCGGTTGGGAGGATCCCCAACCAGCCCTCGCCGCGGCATCGTGGCGTCGAGAGGAGCAACACCCGTTGGGTGTCGGATCTTTGGAGCTCGGCGCCCCCATGCGAGATGATGCGATGCGAAGAAGTCGTCCGCCCGGCATGCCCGACCCACGCTCGTGGATGGCGATGAACGACACCACGTACTCATCCGGTGGGTCGGGGACGCGCGTGGGGACGCCCGGCGGAATGATCCACTCCATCGCCCGCCCGTCGCCCAGTGCGGCGACCCGCCCGATGGTGCTGCATCTCTCGATCATCGCCTCCTTCACCGACGACGGTTGCCACGAACCCATCTCCCAGCCCTTTGCGCCGGACTACGGCCAGGAAGGGGAGAAGGGAGGTTTGGATCTACGGATAGGCGGCGGCGGGCGAATCTTCTTGGCAAAGGAAGCGGAAAGGTAGGGCACGAAACGGGAAGGTGAGACCACTTTGCTCGGCCCCCTTTGTTTATAGGAGCTCTGGCTCGGCGGAGGCGTCAAGAAGAAGCCGCAAGGGGACCCACCTCCCGTCACATCCGTCTGCAACCGCCGTCGCAAGATTGCCGCGTGTACGACACCTGGCGGAATCCGAACCGCCGCGACATTAAGGCGGCGCGGCGGCCAACGGTAAAACTCCAACGGTAAAGATCCCAACGGCTCTTTTTACATAACGGGTAAAAAGCGTTGAGAGCTCGACGCAGCGGTCAGCTTGGTAGGCGCCGGCGGAGCTCGTGGGCGCGAGCTCACGCCACGGGGTTCAAAGGTCAAGCTCAACTCGAGAGCTCTTTGGGCCGCCCAAGACAATAAGAGCTAGGAGCACCTCGCGGAAGCGCATCGACGGCCCACGCCCGAGCTCTCGAAAGGGCTCGGGGGCTTCGCTGCGTGCGTCCGTAGGCGAGGGCTAGGAACGACTCGAGCTGGCCTCTTCGAGGAGGAAGCACCTCGCCACGGGGAAACCCCCGGGAGCTCGAGGACCACGGAAGTCGGGCCCTCGACCTGAGGTCGATCCACTAGCCGATCGAACGAGCGAGTTAACAAGCTCGGACCTCACCCCGGACCATCCAATCGGCAGCTCACCGAGCGCTCGATCTCGGCCAATTAACGAGGCTAGATCGAGTTCGAGCTCACCATCTTCGCCTTTGCGAAAGACCACGGGTCGATGAGCCCACGACAATTCTAAAAAGCCTCCGCAAGAGCTCACGGCTCTCCGCGGGCCTCGGGGCTACACCCGGCGGTGCGCTCGCGCACACCCACGTCAAAAACACTCCCCAATTTGAGAACCTCCGCCCACATGAGCCACCATGCAAACGGCATGCGAGAGACTCCCCTCTCTCAAATGCTCGGGGGGGCTTGTGGGGGATCGATATCCGGGACACCGAGTCGAGCTCCCGAGCAGCGTTAAGCGAGCAAACCACGGCCCGAGGGCCCACTCCGTCAAGATCAAGGAGTCGGTGCCCCCAAAAGAGCTCCACGCCCGCGAGGCGAGCTCTCGCCATTGCCGGACCGGCGCGCGCGTGAGCTCTCGGAACCAAGGGGCGCTTTCTGCGCCTCGAGCGGGCTCTCCCGGTGAGCTCTCGTCCGCATGATGAACACCTTCTGCGAGGACCTCTTTCCGCCTCGCCGAGCTCGAGCTCAACGAACCCCGCGACGGTGGAAGAGCTCGTCTATCTTCCGCGCGAAGCCAGCAAGTACGGAGTTGGCCAACTGCTCCCTGACAAGCCTTTGTAGCCCGCAGCGGCGCTACGGCGGCGGGGAAGAGGTCTCCTCCATCATACCGCCATACCCCATCGACTCCAACAGCGCCGCCACAATACCCTCGAAATGCGGTCGGCGTGTGCGTGCCTCATCCATGGTATGGCGCGCCCATGTCGGCCGGGATCGATTCCTACCACGATTAAGGGGCGGCACGGCCGCCGACCACTTGCCCAAACCTTGATCCGGCGCGCGGCGGCGACCAATTTCAGCATCCAAGCCTCCACGAGGCTCGAAGGCGACTCTGCCCGACCAAAGAGCTGCGTCAGGAGAGCTCCCTCGCCGTACTCCGTCGCATCCAACAACTCTACTACGAGTCCCCTACGGGTACATGTCGAGGCGCATCTCGGCGTCGGCGGCATGGCCGCCCCTCCCATGCCGAAGAGATAGCTTCCAACTACGATTAAAGACAAGGCGGCGCGACCATCGCCTGAACCGGGATTCCCGCGTGCGGCGGCGGCCGATTCCAACATCCAAAGCTACCGAGAGCTCGAAGAGCTCTCGGCCAATCAACGAGCTTCGTTCGAAGAGCTCCTTCACCTACCCGCCGCTCCACGGCCCCTCATTCTATCCACTCTCGCCTCAACTTCGAAGAGCTCGTATGTCTGCTCCCCTTGCCATTATAAAAGGAGGGGCGGGGTTCTCGGTGGGGGGGAGAGGGAACAACGGACCCGAGTTCCCACACACAAACATCCTCACTCACCCTCATATTGGCACTAGCCTCAATCACGAGAGACTTGGGAGCCCGCTCCTCTCTCGACACTAGTACCGATTTGATTTTTCCGGCGAGGGGCGGATCTTTTCCGTGGCGGGCGCAATTTGCACCCGCCCGCGGAAATGATCCGGCCTACCGGCGGCAGCTCTTTTACGTGGCGGGCGCGTTGCGGCGCCCACCACGGAAAAGATGATCTTTTGCGTGGCGGGCGGCGCAGCGCCGCCCGCCACGTGAAATATCTTTACCGTGGCGGGCGCGTTGCGGCGCGGCCCGCCACGCGTCCCGCATATTACGCGTGGCGGGGCAGGTTAGGGAGCCCGCCACGGTAAAGGCCGAAGCCTATATAGCCGGGCGGCGCCCCTTCATCTTCTCCACGAACTTCCTCTTCCAACTCTTGTGGGGGGGGGTTTTAATCAAAAAACCCGACAAAAACTTCGATTTGGGTGTTTTGGCTTTGATTTGGTGGAGGAGAGAAGACACTAATTGGTTAGTCCCCTCTTTTTGATCTTTCTTTTGCCTCTTTTCATCCCCTCTCTAAATCTAGAGACAGGAGGAGAGAAAACTGCCTTTTCTCTACATCTATGGTGGATTTGTTTATTTTTGGTTTGGAGGAGAGAGAAAACTGCCTTTCTCTAGATCTAGATCTCTGGTGCAATTTCATCTTTTTATTTTTGGTTTTGGAGGAGAGAAAAAACTGCCTTTCTCTATATCTAGATCTCTACGGTGCAACTTCATCTTTTTTTTTCTCTGTTTTTTTTTTTCTGGACTTTTCTCTTTTTTTTTCTCTGGACTTTTCTCTGTTTTTTTTCTCTGGACTTTTCTCTGTTTTTTTTTGTTTGAGTATTATGTAACGACACTAAGATATTTGGAAAAGCAGGGGATCAGGATGGAGAGGCACCGAGCCCACTGGATGTATGAGATGAAGAGGGTTGATGGCGACTACTATGATGAGGTGAAGAAGTTTGTTGCTCGGCGAGCGAAGCGACCTGGTGAATAATTCAACGAGCCTTATTATCTGTCCATGCGCAAAATGCAAGAATCTGAAAGCGTTCTCGACATCGTGGTGCGATCTCACCTAATCATGAATGGCTTCGTCAGTGACTACTTGGTCTGGACTTTTCACGGGGAAGAAGCTCCACCCTTCGATCCACACGTGGATCTGTACGAGCAGTCCCCGGCCGATCCGGTACCGAAAAGAAAGTCCACCGGCCCGGTCAATTCCATCGATCTGTTCGAAAGCACGGTGGCGGCGGCGATGGCGGCGATGATGGTGGTGGTGGTGGAGGAGGCGGCGGCGGGAGAATCCTATGGCGCGACTGAGGATGTCCGGGTTTTTGAAGACTTGGTCAACCGACCGGATGAGGACGACATTACGTTTGGGTGCCGAGATGGTTGGAGAACTTCAAAGAGATGAAGCGGGCAGCAATTGATCCGCTCTACAAAGACGAGTCCAGAAGGGTTGCACGGAGTTTTAAACCTGAATTTGCCGATGTTGAAGTCTCGGCATGGCTGGTCGACACCGGCTTCAATGAGCTCGTAAGTTACCTGGCCTCCACGTATCCAACGCCTAACAAGGTTCCTGCCAATACGTATCGTGCTAAGAAGTTGATCCGGCCGGTGGCGATGAAAGTGAAGAAATTCGATGCCCCCCCAACCATTTGTATCCTATATCGAGGCGATCAATACGAGAATTTGACGAGTTGTCCGCCTTTGTGGGCGCTAGTCGATACAAGCGGAATGCCGGATGTCGCGTGGGCGATGACCTCGATGAGGAAGGGGGCCAGGCGAAAAAAAAAGAAGAAGGGGCAAAGAAAACCGGTCGCGGCCGTGAAGAAGATGAGGTCAATGCGGGGCGAGGAAGAGGAAGGTTACACGCAGAGAGGGAACGTCCAGTATTTGTCAATGTGGTACCTTCCGATTCTTGATCGCTGCAGCGCTCTCTATAGGAACCCCGAGGATGCTAAGCACATGACCTGGCATGCATCTAGTGATCGTGTAAAGGATGACGGGAACCTCGACACCCTTACGATGCTAAGCGGTGGCAAGACCGGCGCCCGCGTACCACGACTTTGCGGTGGGCCAGGGAACATTCGGTTCGCGTTGAGTACCGACGGAATGAACCCATTCGGTGACCTCGGCAAGACACACAAAGACGTGGCCGGCAAATGAGGAGCCCTCGAGGAGCCGGCACATGAGGGCGGGGCTATATACGAGGAAGCAATTGGCGAGAACACGGCAAGTCCCGAGGAGAGAATAGGGAGCGAGACACCCATCTACACTCAAGGCCTCCAATGGACAACACCTCAAGCGCCGGGGAAGCAAGAAGGAGCTAGACCTATAGGTCTTAGGAAATGCCCTCCAGCACCGAAGAAGCACACATTCGATGAAGAGGAGGTGATAGCACCGAAGTACCCGCCACCCGGGAGGCCCCCGCAAATAGATGTTCGATCCGAAAGGTATATGCCCGCTGAAAACACGAGTTGTTATTAGCTACATCTTTTCACAACCCTAGCTAACATTTGTACCGTCGCTTTTGCAGGATAAAATCCCCACCTCGATTGGGGTTTGGCACAGACGAATGCCCCGCCGGCCCGTTCGAGTTTGGGAAGTTCATGATCCCAAGGGCCCATCTCATCGATAACGAGGGGGGGAGACTCGGAAGTTCCATGCGTGGTACATGGAGTGCGCCAAAGCGTCGAATGTATAGCCGGTGTCCTCCTTCCTAAGGAGTGCCGAATACCACCACGATGTCCGGTTCGCGGTTACATTCGGCGACATGTCGAGACTACTTCGTCGGCGAGGATTTGGGCGTCGCCCAAGTCACCTTGTTTACGATGTAAGCGCAATTTTACTTGCACATGTCCCTTTTCCATCCGTATATAGCTAGATTACGTTTCAAAGGTACCTAAGCCACAACCACATGTCCCTGTAGGTTGAGCGCCGATGCAGCCCACAAGTTGAACACTGGTATCCTATATCTCTCTCCAGTCCACATCTGTGAGAGACAGATCACCGGTTTTAGGCTAAGTGCGAGACCATCCCGACATGGTGAACTTGACGGACGAGGAAAGACGAGAAGATCCGGGATCGGAAACGAAAAGGTCAAGAAGTTGGAAGTAGCGAGTACGTCATATCAGCGATGAAAAAGGTCAAGGAAAATGGGTATCGATGTATTACGGCGCCTTACCAATATGGAATAGGGCTAGTAGGACATTGGATCTGTTTTATGATCTTTCCTCGGGGCCGGGAGGGCCGTTATCTTTGACTCACTACGAGGCTCAAACCCGCCGGCTACCGACAATTCGAAAAAATCTTGAAATTGTAAGTGATCGATGAACTTCTTATTCAATTACTAGAGTCGAATATCATATATCGTTGACAATATAGTGCATTTCGTACGGCAAGCTTACAAGCGTACTTGAAGGATCGAACTGCTGGGATCGGCGATCCCGAAGTGTAAGGAGCGCAATAAAGATACACTCAAAATCAAGCGAGATTTCCCTAGAAGTAAATAAAACATAGTTTTTCTAAGTACGACTAGCTATAGCTTCCATATTACTAATTAATAACACTGGTTTTATTGTGTGCGCGTGCCTCAAACAACCATGCGGATCAAACTTGTGTGGATTCTTCGTGCGTGAGTACCTCGGGGCCTGCGAGAAGGTACAAATCCAGCTACCGACAGCTCAAGGACTCAAAGAACAAGTTCACGGGGGATAATACTGAGAATGCAACCGACGAGATGCGGTTCAGGCGCCGATATGCTTGAACATCCGCAAGTTCGTTCTAGACATGGTAGTTCACGAAGAACAGCCATACTTCAATCGGGACCGGTGTGGGGGGCTGTCTATAGAGTTTGGGCCGCTAAGGAGATGGGAAGAGCTAGATCTTAAGGACTATCTTCATACAGTAGACCTATAGCTCGCAATGTTTGTATGGATGTTGTAATTAAAACTAGTACTTGTTGGATATGAACAAATGGATCGATCGATCGGTGAAACTTTGTATATATGAATCGATGTTTAATTATATATGTATATATATATATATATTAGTATGTCTTTCTTATATATGTGTGTGTATGGATTGATAGATGTATATGTCTTTTATATATATATATATATATATATATATATATTCGTTTTATTTTTTTTTAAAAAAAATTGAAGCCGTGGCGGGCAACATAACACGCCCGCCACGGTTAAGACTCGGCCTTGCGTGGCGGGGCGGGTTATGTTGCCCGCCCGCGGTTAATATCATTTTACGTGGCGGGCACGTTATGCCGCCCCGCCACGGCCGGGCTGTTATGCGTGGCGGCACGGCCGCCCGCCCGCCTTGAAAGGCCACGATTAACCGTGACCTTTCGTTGGTGACGGGCAGCCTTGCCCGCCACGCGAAAAGAAAACGACCGCCACAAAAAGGTTTTTGGTACTAGTGCGATCCGCTTGTGCGCATCCCGGTATGAGCATTTGAGCTCGGATAGTGATCACACCGGACTAGGGAGCTTGATTTCGCCCGAACCAGTATAAATATTGTGTCATTGTCTCTGGAGCTAGGCCATTCGGAGAACGCACTAGCCAGTCGATTACTGTGATAGTGGTCACCGCGATATCAGACCACGACAACCAGGATCTGATCCCTAGTGGGTAGCGTCTCACTGGACCGTCCTACCATTGGACTACAAGCCAATTCGCTAGTAACGAGTTTCTGATAGACTACATTTCTATACAATAGCTTTATTTTCGAATGATGGTATTGATACTGGCCCAGGTGCGTAGATGACAACCGATTACCCAACATCTCAACATAAACAAAACACTTACTATAATTAATTTGAGAAGGAATCCCTTCACATGGACATGGATGGTGAAATGGTCCCATATACACTAAATAAATCAGAAATACTCGTTGTTATATGTTACTTTCATATAAACAATGTGTGGACAGTAGTAGGGGTTTGCATGTGGTTGGGCATGGGTTGGGGGGAGGGGGAGGAGATAACACTTAAATCTAGATTGTGTACAACCCAACTAAAAGTATATGTTAATCATACACCATAGGGATTAGAAACACATTAATATATACACATTTCCTGTAAATATTATGAGATATAGGTGTCGAAATCAAACGGACAAGTTTTTTAGACAATACTCTCTTTTCAAATAAGAAGTGTGATTCTCACTTCTCAAAACGTTAAATAATTTGAACATTGACCAATTATATATAAAAATATTAATATGATACATATAGTACCGTACGTCCTATAGATCATTGAATATATTTTCATAATTTTTTTAAAGATACAGATTATTTTTTACAAATATAGATAAATAAAGTTGACCAACATGAGTTTCATAGTGATTCTTTTCTGTAACAAAGTAGTACATTTTTTACCTGATGTCTTCCCTCAAACTCAATAGCCGAGTTATAAAGCTTCGTTTTTTTTTTAAAAAAAATGGTCTATCAAAGATGCTTATATACAAATATGGTGTGCCGATGTTTCACATGATCGAGCAAGTGTCTTGTAGTACTATATAAAAATATCAAACCAAGACAAAATTGGTGCTCTTTTCAAAGGCATCTCAACCTAAGGAGCTACGGGCTCCTAGAAAAAACCGACTGACACATGTGCTCTGTCCTTAGAAACCATGTTCCCGAACGTGAGGAACGTGATACGGAACGTGGTGCGTGGTACGATATTTTCAAAAACTATGGAACGAAGAGGGTATATAGCTTTAGCTTGTACCAAATCCAAATGGAACAGCGTACCTAATCTAGATGGAGCGTGTTCCCGGACGTGTTCCCAAAATAAGGAACGTGTTCCCGGAATGTTTCAAAATGCAGTGCCTGAGATGCTCCGATGGCTCTGTTTGAGCCTATTGCCCGGTTCTCTCTTGTCGGCGGATGGATAGATCTCAACTTAATGTTTAAGACACTTGATGACAGATGCGAGGCGCCTTCAACAGCTCAACATTCCGTCTATGTTTGGGACTCTATGTTCCTCGGACTGGTCGTGATCCCGGGACACGTTCCATCATGATTGGGAACGATGTTCCACATTGTTCCCGTACCACGAACTGAAACGTCGTTCCCAAGACGGGGAACGTGGGCATGTTCCCGTTCCCTGGCTTCTAAGGCTCTGTCTAAGCCTCCGTGAGATCCGTTGTTTGATTTTTCTGGCACATGTGCACAGATGCATCTCCTATTGGGTCAGCAGCTGCAGATCAACAGATTACTCAACATCACAACGGCTCTTTTGCATATCGATGCTCTGGTAGAGTTTTATTATATGAAGTGTTGTCAGGACCACAGTTGTATTATAAAGTGTTGTCTGGACACCATTGGACTGAGGTCAGGGAATATTGTTTGAAAGCAAAGGTCACGCAAATACTGTCCAAATGGAGATACTAGAGAGGAGGAGATAAGATAGAGGATAACATGCATGGCCCCACTAGGAGAGATTCACTACCAAAATGGTAGACTTCTACTGTTTTTAGTTAGTAATAAAACACTACTTTTTTTTTTTTTCTGATCACGCCTAAACGTGTTTTTTATTAAGCAAATAGAAATGAAAGTAGCAAGATATTTAGTAGAGAAAGTATATACCAAAACATTAGGAGAAGCCCACCACACAAGGAGATATTAAGAAATTATGGTTCACTACTACAAACGTCTACTTCAGGGGTGGCTAATGAGGCTCTATAGGGCGGTTTTCGTAACCGCCCCTAACTCTCATTCCTACCATGCCTGTAGGGGCAGTTTTCGGCCCGCCCCTACTAAGGCCACTATAGGGGTGGCTCGTGTTACTAGCCGCCCCTACTAAACCATAGCAGAGACGACGATAACTACCAGCCGTATCTACTAAATACAACTATAGGGGCGGTTGCAAAATTTAAATTACTCCATAACCAACCATTAAAACTTGAATTAAAGGGTAGAAATAGCATTTTCTTTACCTTTTAGAAGCTCCCCACCAAAGGATTTGAGTTCAACCCCCCCACCCACCCAACCCCCTAGTAGAGTAATTTTTGGGAGGAGCCCAAGGTCTCCCACCTTTTTTGCGAGTTTGAGTGAGTGTCCCAAGGTGGAAGAAGGTGACTAGTTCGGCCTTATGCTACAGACCACTGTATTTAGCGGTTTTATCACGAGCCGGCCCTGAAGGTGGTCACGGCGGGGCGGTTCACCTCTAGCCGCTCTTGATGGTGGTAGCATTAGGGGTGGCTGGATATTGAGCCGCCTCCGCTAATAGTAGGGGCAGCTCGTAACACCAGCCACCCCCTACTGTGCTGTTAGTAGGGGTGGCTGGTCTCCAACAGGCCCTAGCGGCCATTGTAGGGGCGCCTCGTCTTATGAATCGTCCCTAATAAAAAAGCATGGCGTTCCTATAGTATGTTTTTGTAGTAGTGGTTGTGAGTGAAAGAGAGTGAGGGGGGCGACATGTAGTCTCCATTTCCGAGGTGCACAATCATGTGGGCGAGTTATATCGATCGCTTGCAATGGTAACTTGGAACTCATGTAGCCTAATTAGCAAAAATTAGCAAGTTTGGAGACTTAGACTGTAATATATTAAAAGTTAGGGATCTAAATGGCACTGTTGTACGTGGGCAATATCGTGTAGCTTCTGAGTGAGGATACCAGCTGCTCTCGAGCTGTGTGACGATCCGGAAACCACGAACACGCTGCTCGGCATGCAGTCTGAGTCCATGGACGGCGCCGCGTAGACTACTTGGTGTGCGTGTGAATGAAGCAGCTGCGCGCGAGCGTTAGCCGTTACCGTATATACAATTGCCAATTTGCCATATCATATGAAAAGAAATGCCATCTCGAGCCGACTTCACGAGCCCACATGTTGCCCCCGATCCGCGAGGCGCCTTCAGACTTTTGAACTCGTAGCGATCTCAGCTAAGGGCTCCTTAGAAAGAACCGCCTGGTATAAAAAAGACACACGTTGAGGAGGTCCGTGACCGAGCACATGGATGTAGATGTAGAAAGCGCAGTCTCATATAAACAAGTACTAGTCCAGAAAGTGAGCACTGAGCACTGCCATTTGTGCACTCTCCTTCCCTCTCCTTACCTTGGTAAAACCATAACCACCACCTAGCTAGCACGCCTGCATCCACCCCTGTTTCGAGAACCAAGTAGCCACAACGAGCGGCGGAGAATGGAGAGCGCAGCACACTCCGTTGTGGGCAATGTTGTCCAGCTTCTGGGTGCGGAGTACCAGCTGCTCTCGGGCGTCGGCGGAGAGGTTGCCGAGCTGCGCGACGACCTGGAGACCATGAACGCGCTGCACCGCATGCAGTCGGAGGCCGAGGACGGCGCCGTGGACCACTTCAACGCCGTGTGGATGAAGCAGCTCCGCGAGCTCGCCTACGACTCCGAGGACTGCATCGACCTGTACAGGCTCCGCATCAAGTCCAGGCCCAACGATGGTGTCCGAGCCTGGCTGCAACGCCTGCTCGGGACGCTCTCGCCGCGCCGACGCCTCGCGTGTGAGATCCGTGCTCTCCGCGCCCGCGCCATCGCCATCAGCGAGCGCCACGCGCGGTACGGCGTCAACCTCGAGGCGCTGCGCCGCTCCACGCCTCTGCCACCAGTCCCTTTGGCTGTGGCAGCAGCGTCTGCATCGTCGTCACTCGGCGCCACCCTTGCCAAGAACGCTGACAGCCACCGGCTCGTCGGCATCGCGGACCAGGCTAACATCCTGGCGGAGCGACTGAAGAAGACACAGGGTGGCAAGACGGGAACAGGGAGAACCCAAAGCCGTGTTCTCCGTCGTGGGGTTCGGAGGCCTCGGCAAGACTACGCTGGCCATGGAGGTGTGCCGGATCGTGGGGGCAGATTTTCCGTTCCAGGCGATGGTGGCTGTGTCCCAGTCGTTCGAGCCCACGAGAGACCTGATGGCGCTGCTCAAGCGCGTGCTCCAGCAGGTACTCAAGTGCACGACAGACAATGAGAAGGGCGTCAAGCTGGAACAGGGTGCCACTGATGGTGATATCAATAACCTGGATGCCAATCAGCTGGCCACAAAACTGGGTGCCACTGATGGAGAGATCGATAACCAGGATGCCAATCAGCCGGCCACAACACTGGGTGCCACTGATTGTGACATCGATAACCTGGATGTCAATCAGCTGGCCACAACACTGGGTGCCACTGATTGTGACATCGATAACCTGGATGTCAATCAGCTGGCCACAAAACTGGAAGAGGGACTCAAGGGCAAGAGGTACGCACAGTTACTCAAGTTTCATGAATGACTGTCGGTCGATTTTACCTTCAAATGGATGAACATGTTAATAAAATAATCAGTCCAGGGCATTGAACTGGGCCACCTAGGGCCTCGATCTGGGCCAGCGTGCCACTGCGGTGTTGATCCATGATGCCGTGCTCTATGTCCCAGCTGCTGGCCGTGCTCTGCGTCACCTCTGCCACACTATGCTCTGTGCCACACCCATAGATAACATCGAGCTTAAGGACGACGGAGCTAAGTCAAAGCCTTCGTAGTGTAGATCTAGGCCTTTCTTGTGTGGATCTGAGCGGTGCTCGACGAAGATGACCCACCACTACTACATCTGCCTTCCTAACATAGATCTAGTCTTCTTGATGTGGATAGGTGCTTGGCGGAGGCGACCCACCACCGCTAGATCAACCTTGCTTCCTAGTGTAGATCTAGGGCTTCTTCGTGCAGACCTCAACGGTGCTTGGTGGAGGCGACCCATCACTGTTGGATTTGCCATCCTAGCGTAGATTCAAACTTTTTCACATAGATCTAAGTAATACTCGATGGAGACAACAGTCACAACACAACCCACCACCTCTAGATCTACCTTTCCTAACACAGATCTAGGGCTTTCTCACGTAGATTTGGGCGGTGCTCAATAGAGGGGACCCAACATTGTTGGATCCACCTTACTATTGTATATCCGAGCCTTCCTCACATGGATCTGAGCAGGATGTCTTCCTAGCATAGATTCAGGCATTCCTCGTGTGGATCTAAGTGGTGCTTGGTGGAGATGACCCACCACCATTGAATGCACCTTCCAGTGGCCCCACGACCCATCACCAACGGAGTTGCTTGCATCTTTCCTATGGTCATTGGCACGAGGGGCGAGTCTTAATTAGAGTGACTGGCCACCACTGCCACTAGCGCCTCCAATTCACACCCTTTGTCAGGGCGTTCCACCACGCCACCCTTTGATTCCTTAGCTAGGCTAGCTGCAAACCTGTCGCATCCTTGGCCTAGGTCCGTTGTGTCCTCAGTGTTTACATAAGTGAGTCAAATGAAGAGAGGGATAGAGATATATACAGAGAGGGAGAGCCGAAGAAGAGAGAGAAGAGAGGGTGAGAGAATGATGGCTGAAGATGTAGCGTTGTGTTTATATACGCGAGGTCGGTGTTGGATCTATTGATCTTTTTGGGCCTAGCATCTTAAGGGATCAGAGATTTTTCCAACCGGGATACCCATTTCCATTACCATGTAACAGAAATACAATTAAGGGATCGGAGATGGTCCTCTGCTTCTAAAGTTGACTACACATTTTAGATGCTCATTGCTTTTTACATGTATGGTATATCTAGTTTGAGTTAGTTTTTCCATGCAACAATGACATAAGTGTGAGAGAAGCATGTATGTTCATGTACTTTGGCTACTTATTTTTTTTAATAATGGAAGAAGTGGGTAACTTTAGTTTATTTTTTGTACCGAGAGAGGTAGATAACTTACTTAGATGCAAATTAGTTCCAAAGGCCATGATACCAAGTCTACAGAACTCTATAGCAGGATGTGTTTTTTAGGAGGAATTCCTAGCATATCCCCATTGTGATAGCTCATGCATCTCATGAGATTCGACATGCAACATGGAAAGGAGTCTCAGGATTAGTTAGTAATACTACGATATAATTCATGCAGTTTAATAAGTAGTTAGATGTCTTTTAATTTGCATCCAAACAATGAATCAAATTAACCTGCTAACCATCCTATGAACTTTACTGGAAACACGCAGGTACCTCATTGTGATCGATGACGTATGGACCGTGAGAGCATGGGAGGCAATCCAATCCGTCCTGCCAAAGAACAAGTGTGGTAGCAGAGTTTTGGTGACTACTCGGATAGAGAGTGTTGCCAAAGCTTGCAGTCCAACTAGTGTAAGAGGAGAATACATCTATCATATCCAGCCCCTGAGCCACGAAGATTCCAGGAAGCTGTTCCTCAGCAGAGCATTTGGCTCTACAGATGCCAAATGTCCTAGTGTTGACCACGAAAAAGCAATGGAGAGTATCTTGAGAAAATGTGGCGGGCTTCCATTGGCGATCGTTAGCATCGCTAGTGTTCTAGCAGGGTACACATCCCCAGAGAGCAAAGAGAAGTGGGAAACAGTATGCAGATCAATGGGTTCCCAGATGGAGAGCCACCCTACACTTGAGGGCATGAGTCAGATACTCACACTCAGCTACAACCACCTACCTCATGAGCTCAAGTCTTGCATGATGTACCTTACCATCTTCCCTGAGGACTATGCAGTCAGCAAGGATCGCCTTCTACACAGATGGATCGCTGAAGGATTGGTCCCAGAGAAACGGGGCCTGACCATGCTGGAGGTTGCCGAATCCTACTTCGACGAGTTGATGAGTAGAAACATGATCTTTTCTGTGCAGGGACAAAGCTGCAAGGACTGGAAGTGGTCTGAGGTCGAAAATCCCTTTGAATATGATGGGAAGCTTGAGTGCTGCCAGGTGCATGATATGCTTCTCGAGGTGATGGTGTCGAAGTCCCTGGAGTATAATTTTGTCAGCCTGCTGGGAGGACAGTGCAACGGTATGTCATATGAAAGAATCCGTCGCCTCTCCATCCATGAGGGCGCCATGGACAGCACAACCAATATGCATATGAGTGGGAGACAAGGAGACTCTCGACGGAAGAAAAGGATGGCAGCAGGTCGAGGTGGCAACAAGGAGATGAACGGCCTGCAGCATGTTCGGTCGCTGAGCATGTTCCAACTGCGTGGGAACAAGGTCCTTCTCGAGCAACTGGGCAACTTCACCCTGCTAAGGGTGCTTGACCTGGAGGATTGCAAGGCCGTAGAAAACAAGCATGTGAGATACGCTTGTAAGTTGCATCTTCTCAAGTTCTTGAGCTTCAAGGATACACATATCTGTAAGGTTCCTCCTCAAATCAACAATCTAGAGCACTTGCAAACACTTGATTTAAGAGGCACGCGCCTTACTAACGGGCTACCCGCAACTGTGATAGAGCTGGAGAAACTTGAGCGCCTGCATACTCGAAACTGTTGGCGCCTACCTGAGGGGCCTCAGCCGCATGAAGGCGCTGCGTGAGGTGTCCTTCACTCTTTTGGCCAATGTTGAAGTTGCATGGGAGCTGGGAAAACTAGAACAACTACAAGAGTTGGTTATCTACGTCGGCATGGAGATCCGTGACAAAGCGGACAAGGAAGCCTTCATCAAGGAAGCCTTCATCCAGGAGGTTGCCAATTCCCTGAGTAAGTTACAATCCCTACGGTCCCTCGACATCGGAGGTGACACCGTCACACTCGAGTGTCTCCATCGCCTCCATGAACCGCCAAGGCTTCTCCGACATTTGAGCATCAACGGTGCCTTTGGCTACCAGTTCTTGCCCACTTGGGTCGGGTCACTCACCTACCTTGTTGAGATTGTCCTTAGAAATGTAAGGAATCTTTGCAACGACGAGCCGTTCGGGGTCCTATACAAGTTGCCCAGCCTGCAGAGCATCAAGATGGAGGGGCAGTGCTACTCCGGAAAGGAGCTGGTTGCACGCACTAGCCATAACTTTCCGGCACTCGTCAACCTCGCCATGGACTTCTGTGACGAAACGTCCCGAAATTTCCGGTTTGAGGCAGGATCCATGCCAAACCTCGAGAAGCTCCGTTTCCTCATGATGAAGAAGTCTGGCGTCGTCACGGGCATTGAGTACCTGAGCAAACTTAAAGTGGTACAGCTCAGTGGTGACAAGACCAACAAAGTATTCAACCGCACAGTGGAACAGTTCAAGGCCGAGAGTGGGAGGAGGAAGGCCGGGTCCAGTCAGTTCCAAGTTATAGTGAAAGAATTGTGAAATACAACACGTGGGCCCTTTGATAACTTCTTTGCCTGCATGTCGAAATTTGTAGTAGTTGTCGTGTTTCATTTCCTTACTGGTGTACGGTGTAGTATCTTACTGTTATAACTATTTATTATTATTTGTACTAGCAAATTTGCCCGTGCGTTGCTACAGGTAAATAAAATCTATGATATATTTTTTTACCTTTATGTTGCTACGGTCAAGAAAATCCATGTTATATATTTTTAACCTTGAATGGTATGTTTTATTTATGATTTTTCTCAATACTCGTCATACATGAAGTCAATGTCAGGGCTCGATGACCGTTGGGCGGCGACCCTAGCGGTGGCGCCAGCGCCGCCGTCGGCGGCGCCGGGCGGCCACCCCGCCCCGCGCCCGTCCCCTGCCCGCCCTCGCCCTCGCCTCCCCCTCCCTCCCCTTCCCCCCACCCGTCCAGCCCCCACCTCCCCCTCCGTGTGAGCACTGCGCTCTGCCATGGCGTGGCCCGGCGACCTTGGGCGCGCCGCCCGCGGGGCGCCACCACTCCCCGCGGCGCAAGTGACGGATCCGGCGGGCCCTGCCGAATCCGTCGAGCCTGCCCCGTTGCTCGGTGCCGGCGCCACGCGCGTCGTCGTCGCCTCGGAGGCCGCGTGCGTGGCGGTGCTCGGGCCAGCCGCCGGCCCGCTGCCCACTCCGCCTGCATCGTCGCCGCAGCTGGATCGAGGCTGGGCACGGGCTGGATCGCCTCTGCGCCCGCCCACGAAGCGGCGTCCTGCTGCCCCCCATCGTCCCGCAGCGGTCGGCACTTCTTCCCTCACGAGCACCGTGGCAGCGCCCGTGGCGGCCAACTCCGCCGCCCGCGCTGCCCATCCCGAGCCAGGGATGCCTCACTAGGCCGCGCACCACCTTAGTTGCGGGCGCCTGGCGAAGTGGCGCATGGCTGCAGCTGCCAGCGCCCGCGTCGCCCCCTCTGATTACATCGCCGCCCCGGCGCGTCGCCCGGTGCCGACTACATCGGCCCGGCGCGCCCGCCCGACCTCGGCAGCGAATGTGAGGTTGAGGGCGTGGGCGAGGAAGAAGATGTGTGCGGGGCCATGGGGAGGAATGCGCAGGCAACGCGCTTGCCATCCTCCCTCTCCCCCGCGTGCTCACCCTTCTTCCCCGACCATCGGACGGCGAGCAAGTTCCGATCTTTGGGAGGGCGATCCTCTCGCGGCCGGTGACAGCGAGCTCGCCCGGCTGCCACTCGTCCGTCGTGCACTGGCCGCCGCCCGCAAAAAGCTATCAGAAGCCACACCTCTCCTTGGCGGTAGGGGGTGCTGCGAGAGGTGGTGGGCACACGTCTTGCTCATCTTGGGGAAGGCGGCGTCATCGTCGGAGGATCGGTGGCGCCAGGAGCTGCGGCGGGTGCACGCGGCATCGCCTCGGTCGCGGCCGGCGCCAAGGATCGGGCGCACCTACGGCTTAGGCCCGGGCCACACCCCCACGCGGATGTCGACGCCGATGGCTTCCCGAACCGTCGTTCGTAAGCCGCTAACGGTGCAGCCACAGCTAGTGCACCACCAAGAGCGTCGCCGCCCGTCCCACCGAGCGGTGGGCCTTTGCTTCAAGCGCTTGGCGTGTGACCACATCGCCCGATCAGTGCACTCCCCACCACGGTGTCTTCGTTGCCGGGTTCCGCCACGGGCGAGGGGTGCATGCGGGTCGTCGTCAATGCAAGCAAGACCACTCCTTGGCGTCGCCCTCCTACGGGCCAAGAACACGGAAGCTGCACGACCCCTCACGTGTCGCAACGCGCCGAGCTTTATTCACCACCTGGGGGCGCCGATAAGCGTCCACAAGCGCGCCGCCGACGGGCGCCGACGTCGGGCTCGGTATCCAGGGGCCAATTTCGACGCTTTTCCAGCGCCACCGTGGACCCACTAGCACTACTGCCGGGCGAGGGTGCGGACCCTGCGATATGGGTCGATCCGATGCTCGATGAGCTCGCGGCCTCCTTCGCCATACACCCTTGTGCCCTCGCTGCGGGGAGCAGACGGTGCCAGTCAATCCCCCCTTCGCCGCCCGTGTGGCCAGTGCGGCTTACCTTCACAGTCTTTGATGCGCTGGAAGCTGGGCGGTGAGGTCGGCGTGGCGGGGGAACCGACACCCCCACCTGCTACCACCTCGCCTGCGGCCACCACGGACGACGCAGCACCGCCGACGCAGTGCTTTCGGTTGTCGCCTCCGGCCGCTGTTGCTCTTCAGCGCCGGCCGGGGCGCCCGTTCGGTCGCGAGGATACACCGGTGGCGGAGGTCCGTACGCCAATCGCAACCCCCTTGTGAAGCGGCCAAGGTAAAGGCGTGCCAAAACTCCGGTTCACTACGGCGCTAGCCGCCGCTTGCGGCCAAGCCCCCCGGAGCCCAACGCGACGTTGCAGGCAAAAGGTTCCGCTTCGCGGAAGCTCGGAGTTCGGGTGGATGAAAACGCTGTGCCGGCTGACATTGTGTCCCAATTCAATGCGGCTTTCAAGGGGGACATGACGGTGCGCAAGCAGGAGCGCTTGAATAAGCTGCTAGGGGGAGGTTTCGATGTGACCATGTTGGACCTCAACCTTACTGGTTTGGAGGAGGAGCTAAGTGCCTGAGTGCTTCGCTTTATCCACGCAACAACCTGTCGCATGTTTGTTACAATGTAATTACGGTATTTTAGATCCAAAGGTTGGTAGGTTTGGGTGGTAACCTTGGTTATCATATAAGACTCTTGTGTATTTGTTTTATGTTTCTCTCGCTTAATGAAAAACGCGTTGAAGGGCGTGATCTCGGAAAAAAAATGTTTGGTATGTTTTATTTATTAACGTTCTAGTTTCGGAGGAGTCTTCAGGTTTGGTATGTCTTGTATCCTTTTTTTGTAAGGCTTATGATTTATATATTTATCTTCACCTCGGTGCCACCCCCGCCACTACCTTCGAGCCACCTTCGCCCCTGCGCGATGGTCACGCTTCAGCTTCGCGAGGCGGCGGAGGATTCAGAGGTTCCTACTGTCTTTGGAGGTTTACTTCCGTCTCCCCACGCCGCCCGGCCCAGCCCCGGCGTCCATGGCGGAGGTGCGGGATGGAGTCCGTGGCCTTGGAGGAAGGCCGGACACATCATCCGTCGTCGCCGACTTCGCCTGGATGCCATGGCCGCGCCCGCAGCAGACTGGGGGTGACCCTCGTCGTCGTTGCGAGTTCATGACCACTGGCGGCGGGACGTTCGCCCACATGCGGCCCACGGCACCTCTACCGTTGGCGTCTGCGGCGGCGACCCCTCCAGCCGGACCTTGCCGTGTTTGTCAGCTCGGCACGAGGCGGCTTCCACCCCACCGAAGGCGCCATCGCTGACCTCGTCGACTCGCCAGGTTGCCTTTAGAGCAGCCGCTCATCTCAAAATCGTCGCCGCCTCTGCGCACCTCCGGTCGATGGTGGATCCCCGGTAGCTCCGCTTTGGCGGCCAAGGCGATCTCTGGGGACCCGCGACCGAAAAGGAGGGCCCAACGGGTGCTCCTCAACAAGTGGGAAGGCCGTCCGGACAACGCCTCCTCATCCACCCCGATGACGCCGGTGGCGGAGCGACTCCTCAGCCACTTCGGGGGACACGTCCCCGAATACAAGCGCCCGGGCGTGAGTGTGCTCATCCCGTTCGCGCCGCCGCCGTCGCGGCCTCCCCTCACAGGCGCTGCCGCCCGACCCGTTTTAGGCTATCACCTTCGGTCGCATAGTTAGTTTATACTTTAAAAACAACTATCGCCGCACCACCGTTTGAGCCGGTGCCTTGTGTTAGTGTGTCTATCTTGTGTGCGCCCGTGCATCTCGCTAGGGTTATCACAAGATTGTAAAAACTTTCTAACTTCTCTTAATGCAAAGCGGGCAAGTGCCCGGTTTTGAAAAAAAAAATTTATATATTTATCTTCTCTATTTACTTTCATGTCTTTCATATATTTGGTTAGAATAGTTGTTATACAATTGCATGGGATCTCCACTTTCGTATTGAGGGATCTAGTTATTTGCATGGGATCTCCACTTCGTTTGTGAGATATAAAAATAACAAATTTCTAACAAATCATCTGACAACTTTAAACTTAAATCTGTTATTTTTATATCTCACAAACGAAGTCGAGTTTGGACAAGATATTTTACAAGGTTGTGTATCATCATATCATATACATGTGTGAATTTTTTTGGTGAATTTAGATGACATTTTTTTGGTGTGGTTTCCATGGCTTTTCATAGCAGCTTGGTTTTCATAGCATACGGTGCCTTCATTTATTTAGTATAAAAAGTCGAAACAGGTTGAAGTTTCTGATTTCTGCGTGTAAGTTTGACTATGAAACAAATCGCGCAGGTTCTTTTGTGTTTCAGCTTGTTTCCTTTTGTTTATCCCTTTCTTATTCATTCATAGCTATGCATGATGTATTGCATAGGGATCAATTGCTTTGCGTGCTAAAACAAAGGCAAAACATGGTGAAAATTCAGTTGGGAATCATATAGAGGGATATTCGTGGGCAAAACTTCCAAAGGTACGACCTAAAATTTTTATGATGGGAAACTTATTTAATGTCAGCTCTGCTTGGTTTACTGAGCGCTTTTAGCGCTATTAGGCCTCCACCGAGAGCTATTAGGCCTTTATTGAGCGCTTTTAGCGCTCGGTAGAGGCGGCGCCTCCAGTAGTGCTTGGTTCCAAAACCTTCAAATTTGATAACTTAACTCTTATTTTACTCCAGAGCTGTACCAATGTACCATCTCTAGCTTATAACACAATGAAATGAAATGGTTGCTTTCTGAGTTGACCTTAAGACTTGGCATGCATCTCAACCTTTTGTCCTTGTTGGGCCACTTTTTTTTTAATCATGTTTGTTTATTCTACTATCGCCTCATCTTAGGACTAACTTTTTGTTATAAATCTGGCACTGTACCTGCCACTGTTGGATTCTATTCCATGTGCCTTGTGGCTGTTTACAAATCCAGATTCACTATTTCTTTACCCATACGGATGCACACGTTATATCTTTTTTTTATGCTACAACATGGCTGAAACTTGCAAGGTTAAGTTGCCTAATTGTTAACCCGCTCTGACCACCTCTGCCATTGCCTTTTTATGGGCCTGCAGAGCTGAGCTTAGGATGTAGTGTTTAACATACTTATATAATGATTACATTCCAATGCACTTTGTGCAATCATGCACACAGAGTAACCATTTGCTTCCTTTATAACTAAACCGATGAAGTTTCTCCTGCACGTCTGCACGCAGGACATGTGATGGCATATACATTCGCTAATGCCAATGAGGGATGCTGCACAAATTGCCTGCCTGTCTAAGGACTTTGTACGTTCCTGGAGATACCATCCCAACCTCACCTTCAGCGAGGAAACTCTGGGCTTAAATGAGAATACGTGCCTAAACGAGGATAGAATGAGATGTTTCACTAACAGAGTTAACAGAATAATGAAAAAACACTCAGGCATTGGTGTGAAGACTTTCAAGCTTGAGCTTCGTGCATTCTATAATAATGAGGACCCTTGTCATCTTGATCATCTGGACAGTTGGCTTCAGATTGCTGTTAAACCAGGGATCAAAGAACTGGACCTCAGTCTTTCTCCAACTCATGGAAAATATAACTTCCCATGCTCGATTTTGTCTGGTGGAACTGGAGACTCACTTTGTTCCCTTGTCCTTGTCGCTTGTAACTTTTACCCCACAGTCAGATCTTGTTGCTTGAGAAGCTTGACAAGACTAAAGCTCTATGCAGTGCATATTACGGAGGACAACCTGAGGTGTCTTTTTTTCCAGTACTTGTGCTTTGGAGTGGCTGGAACTCCGGCATTGCAATTTGATAATTTGCCTCAAGATACCTTGCCTGCAGCAGCTCAGCTACCTTGGAGTGTCATTTTGCGCCAGTCTACAGGTGATAGAGAGCAAAGCACCGAATCTCAATAGTTTTCGCTTTGATGGCGGACATCGTGTGCAACTCTCAATTGGAAACCCACTGCGAATTAAGGAATTAAACAGGTCATGTATCAATGCTGTCTTGTATGCTCGTACTGAACTTCCATCCAGCATGCCAAATCTTGAGACTCTTACCATATGTTCTGACAGCGAGGAAATTACACTCTGCAAGTTTTAGTCTTGTCAAGAAATTTGGCTAAATTTTCATTTCCATACAATCATTTTGCAGTATACAGATATTCAAATGTAATCAAATCTGTCATCTTTTTGCAGAGGTTCAGTACACCAATGATGCCTAGCAGATTCCCCATCTCAAATTCCTTAGTATTACTCTCTGTGGACTGGCGTATGATCTTTTTTCTATGGTTTCCTTTCTGTATGCATCTCCTTCCTTGGAGACCTTTATCTTATGTGTAAGTCACCGTCCTTTCTGCAAACACATAGTAAATCTGGTGGAATTGCTAATTTGAGTTTGTATTACCCTTTAGGTACTCCCAGAAGGTGTGGAGCGTGTCTCTATTTTGGCAGACCCATCAGGTCTGAGGATGGTTCATAATCACCAGTACGACAAACTAAAGAGTGTCAAGATTACCAATTTTTCTTCTGCCAAGGGATTGGTAGAGTTAACATGCCATATTCTCGAGTCTGCAAAAAGGCTTGAGCGCCTCACATTGGACACCACTTCTGGTGCACCTAGATGCTCTGTGAGCAAATCTGGCAAATGTCTGATGATGCACAGAGAGGCGCTTGTGGAAGCCCATCGAGCAGTCTTGGCTGTCCATACCTACATCAAGTTGAAAGTTCCCTCCAAAGTTGAGCTAAATGTTTTGGAGCCTTGCAGCCAGTGCCATAGAGTTGGACTTTAGATGGTGCTTTTTTATTGGGTTTATTCCCTTGGTTCCAAATTACATGTCCTTGTGGCTTTTCTACTTGCAAAGATTTTGCTATGCATCTACTCATAGTGTATCTAAGCCCCTGTTTGGCTGGCAGGGCTCTTGAGGGGCTCTGGCTTCGGCTCCTGCACGAGCTCTACCAAACGCATCTGTACCAGCTCCTTCAGTGGAGCAGCTTTGGAGCCAGAGCGTTTTGTATGTGTCCCAAACTACCATAATCTCATTGTGTAATCAGACAGAACAGAGCCACAAACAAACAAGAGTATCACGCTCATTTCATCAAATATTTTAAAGACCATGACAGAGGGGCATATGACTGCTCTGGTTTTGGCATCGCACAACAGCCATTGCTAGTATTCAATAGTACTACTAGGAGCATAACAGTTCAGTCAGGCATAAATCCACACAACCTTTCATCTAATTCCCCGAGTATATTATATTGGCACCACAACTCGTATACTTACCAAATTATTCTACAAAATTCCACACTATATTGAGATGTAGCTTTCAGAGATCAGATATCTGCAGAAACTGCTCTGCCATCGGCGTCTCCCCATCCACAATTTCAGTCACGGCTTTCACAAAGAGTAATGGCGTTGAGAACATGTCAGCAACGACATATGCCACCGGTGCTCCCTGCAAAAGGTAAACGATGAGAAATCAGACAACTTTTGAGGCCTCAAAATCAGTGCGTATACAAGAGGAAGCAGAGGCAAAGTAGACAACGATAGTAGCATAATCAGCCTGCTGAACTTGACACTGAGCATCAGTGCACCTGACGCAATTGCTCCATTCTCATTACTCAACTTTGCATCAATGATCTCAGCTGACAACAAAACGCATTGTGGAATAGTGTGATATTATTGCTAGGACCGAGGTGCCGAGTGATGTTTGGCTCTAAATGTACTATGGGTTTTTTGTCTTTTTGGAGAAGTAGGGCTTGTTTGGTTTAGTGTGTCCAGATTTTGACGCGTACGATTGAGATTGTTAATTGGGCTGGCTCGAACAAAACGTGCGCTATGTGCTCACTTACTCATTTTTTTCTCCAGCAGCTCCAAAAGCCCAGTTCTGAACTTCCAAAAGACCCAATGGGAGGCCTTGTAAAGTAGCTGCGGTACCGATCTTCGCAAATACTCCCCTCCCTGGTCCATCCCATGGAGAAATACTCCCTACATTTATTCTGCTATACACCTAGTAAAAGAAAAAAAGTATCTAACAAAGCTAAAATGTCTTATAATTTAGAACAAAGGTAATACTATTTTTCCTTTTACATGAGTCAATTAATTTGACCGGACCTATATAAAAAAATCATATGAACATTTATGATATCCAATAAGTTTTATTAAATTAATTACGAATTAATATTTGTTTTTGTTGAGAACCTACTTATGTAAGGAGATAAACATCGATATTATTTAAATTTACTTTCTGCGACAGCGGGCGCGGCTCTTTCGTTCCATGGTCCCACCCGTATACATATCCTGGCGAGATGGTTGCCACACGTTTTAAACAAGAACAGAGAATACAGGATTGCAGAAGCAGCTCATTGGGTAATTGGGTTCCTTGCACTTCTTCCCCACTCTATCTTACTATTACTACGTTAATCCTCATGAGATGCTCTAGAAAAATAGGTAAAATCTTAAAAATTCTCTCAAAAAAATTAGAAGCATCCAGCCATCAATTCAGAAGCCTTTAATAATGATAGCCATTGGATCAACTCTATTTTCTAAAAAATTACCAACAGTTGCCATTATAAAAGCACTATAAAGTAACCCCTTAAATATGCATATAAATTACCCACCGCTGCCATTATAAAAATTTATGGAAAAAATAACTAGATATCTAGATCCAAATTACACATTTAGATCCGTAAAATTTTTTTGCACATTTAAGATATCGTAAAGGTTGAAACCTATTGCGCCCGGTGCCTCCACCTAGCTCTCTCTCGCTCACATATGTGGAGACCTATTGCCGCCGCCGCCGCTTCATCCTGCCGAGTTTTTTTCATCTAGAAAAAAAGGAAGTCACAACATTGCCATGCTCTTCCTTCCAAGCGACAGCATTAAGCGCGCGCAGGCTTTCATGCAAGTAGTTGCATGATGTCCACATGACCGGATTGTTTCCTCATCTGCTGTTTGTAGATGCAATCTGATATATTGTTACTCGATCTTGGATTTCAAAGAGTTGACGTATATATGTACCACGTCCGCAGCATCATCGATAAAGCTGATGAAGTAACGCAACTACGACAGAACCTGCTGTTCGTCCGTCCACCGTCCTTCGTCAGCATGCATGTAGATCAGTATGCATGGATGGAGCTCCAGCGTGAAAAAATCTTCAGGCCAGGCATATGTCAACAAGAACCACGTAGACACTCAAGGACCATGGATGACAGTACCGAGCTGCACGTACAATCTCGCTCGCTTGCTCTGTCCTGTATCCTCGCCAACATACGAGGTGACGAGCATTCAGCGACGAAGAAGGATTTCGGTGTACTAAAGCCTGAGAAGGGTGATGCAACGTCATGACTCCATACAGGTTAGAGGACAATTCTAAATGCAAAATTCCTTTCAGCACCATTTAGTTTCTCTCCATACATATAGCTACGTAATAATTCGTATATATTAAAGTATAAAGTTGACCTACCATAATCAAAACCAAATTCTACACGATCAAACTAAAGATACAAGAGGAAGGTTATTATATATTTGTTTCTATATATATAGGGAAGACTACACATTACAACAACATTGCTAATTGGTGGCATTCCTGTCCCCTCAATAAAAATATGGAATTTTAAAGAAATCTGAAATGTTAGTTGAGAGCTTTGGTAGACTAATGTTGCTATAAATAAATAAAATAATACACATGAGTCAATGACTTTTCAAAGTAATTATGTGGCCATCTATTTGGTTTACTATAATCATCATTATATTATATTGACAATGATGGTCATTAGACACTATTTTTAACACATCACCACTACCATTATGTAAAAATAAACTAAAGTAGACCCAAAATTCATTTGGATCACCACAAAATGATATAAAGTAACTCAAAAATTGCTTCTTAATGAACCACCTGCATTATATCATTAACAATAATATAAATTGTCTTATATCTAAATTATCTATGGCAATCACTATGAAGTAGATTCCCAAAATACTTTTATAATGCTCTAAATTATTCACACATGTTATTATTAATAAATAATGAAAAGTAACTCAGATCAGTATGTGTGTCGCTATGCATATACGTATATACATAAAGCAAGCATGGCGTTCTTCAACCAAATATATAAGTTAGCGTTTTAAGAAAACATATGCTGAGCACATATATATGAAGGTACAATGCGAAGATAAAAAATATGAATGGGTATGAAAAAGTATACAAAGTGGTTGGTAACTCAACTATAACAAGCGAATAAATGATAAGTAAATATTTATACAAGTATTCTGTAAAAATAATAACGCATAGATCAACTAAATAGGCACCAAAAACAAATGGAGGTATGATGCAGTATGAATGTTCATACTGGCGGAAAAGTAGATAAAGTAATTGTACTAAAGCCTATGACAAAATAAAAACATATAGGTTTTATATCCAATAATATCAAAACTTATTTGGACTAACACACATAGAGCTAGGATGCGAAGGGGTCAATCTACAAATTGAGATGGAAAATTATATGTATAAGATTAAGAGTTTAAGTATTTCACAACTCGATTTATATTAGAAAGCATTTATATGAGTATATCATTAGAATATGAGAAAATCAGAGAAATCAACGTTGAGTGCCCTAATTTTTACATAAATTTTTAATGCTTATATATATTTGAATTATTAGTCCACTAATTTGTGCTCCCGCACAATTTAATCATAGGATTTTTATGCAATAGATTTTCTAGAGTTTTCTAGACACTATCATGCTCAAGCATGCATCTGGCAACATCGTGTACCACAAAATCTCATGTTCCTTTATGATATAATTTGTTGTTACTAAATATTTAAAATATGATTATGCCTATACTTCAAAGGATCGAGAACTGCCCGTGATAAAAAAAAAAAAAAAATACATATGTAGAATATTTCTAATATGTATTTTGTATCAACTCTGTTATTGCGTAAAACAATATAAAGCAACATATGCCATTAAGAAACATGCTCTAAAGTATATCTAAATTCACATCTAATTACTCACATACTCCTATTGTGATAGATAATGTTCACATACTTTTATTGTGATAGGTAATTAAATAGAACCTTTTTCATATGTGTCATTAAAAAGATGGCCTACTCACCAAAGACACTTTGAAAAGTTCAATCTTTCACAGGTATCACCGACTTTTCAACATTTTTCATGTGTGTCATTCCGTCTGCTCAGTCGATGATACGTGTAAAAGATTGATCCTTTTTGTGGCTTTGGTAAGTAGACCATCTTTTTTAATGGCACCCACGAAAAAGGCTCAATTAAATGTCATCTCAAGTCTACATCTAAAACTATCAATATATTTTATTTCAAAAAAAAAAATGTATATGTAACCATAGATAATGTATATGTTTCTATATTATCTAATATTATCAATATTAATATATAAAAATTTGACTAAAGTAAGAATACATATCATGTCAGCATGCATGAGCGATAAATATATATAATAAAAAAGAAGCTCTCAATGACTCAAATATGATGATACTTAAAAAAACTTATTCAAAATCATATTAGTACCCATAATTTTACATAGATATATTTACATATTTTATATAATATTTGACATGTCTATACTGATATAGTATAATGCAAATATAATTTTTTGATGGGAAAATTCAATCAACTTTAGACATATGAGAGACCCAGGTGGCTATATTTTCTTCACCCTTTAAGATTATTTAAGAGTAAAAAGTTGTATAACATAAGGCTGAAAATTTTCTTGAAGTTACCACTACTACCGTCATGGGAGATCTCACTTCAAGCTCTATCATCTATCTTAAGTGACATGGTGCAGGATTTAAATGATTGTTTATGCTACTGTAGTATTTAATAACATATTCTAACTAACTAAATTCCTTATTTTAAAAAAAAGTGCAAAAAGGAAAGTTAATAAAAGATGAGAAAGCATAAGAGTTTCAACTTGGGGCCAAAAATCTACAGTGGTTAATAAGAACAAAATTTGAAAAGTCAAAATTTAGAGTCATGACTTCATAAGATATGTGATACAAAAATACCCGCCATAGTTAATGGCAATATGTAAATCTAATTTCATTTTTAAATTTTATGGAAGATGCCTTGGAAAGTAAAATTATGTTTACTAAGTTTATGGAAAAAGTATAAATAAATCTCTTGCAAAAAAATAAATTCGTATGTTTTATGATAACTGGATATATATAATAAGTGTATGTTATATCCTTTTTGTAGAGTATAAACAAAAAAAAAAAACATATAATTTATTACAAATTTTTTTTTATTAGTTAGAGATGCATCAAACAATATATTTTCTTAAAATTCTAGCCCATGCGAGAGCACGGGTTGATGGGCTAGTAAAAGTAAAACTACTAGTGATACATAATAAGTATAATAAATAACCAAAGTGTTAAAAAACTAAAGCACACGGATCATCATAAAAAACTTGCACGCGGATCATAAAAACTTGAGCACGCGGATCACGGCCTCCATCAGATCAATCACACGCACCAACCCGCTCTTGTCTGCTCTGCTATCCTCTTGTTCACCGACACAGACCAATAGACAATCGTCTCTTGCTGTTCCCTTCCCCTGTCTTTGATAAAAACCTCGAGTGAGTGCCTGCTTGCTTGCTCCCTTGGCACAGCAGAGCAGGCAGTCAACCAGGCATGGCCATGGCGCTCTCGGGCTTCCCAGCGACGACCCCGCTACAGCTCGTGCTCTTCTCGCTGCTGCTCGCGAGCTCAGCCGCGGCGGCCTTGCCGGCGCGGCCAGACATGGACCGCGCGCGGTGGCAGGTGGACAGGGTCAACCGGCGAGGCTCCTCCCTCGGCCTCGTCATGTCGTACGTCGACGAGGCCACCGCGCTGCAGGCCTCCGGCTACTTCAAGCCTTGGCGTGTCCTCCCCTTCGTTGACCTCTACGGTACACTACGTCTAATCTCAACCATCCATTTGTCCATCCACTTACTGTCACCTGTTGCCCTATTGGTCTGTTGGATACTATCTTTTGCTTCCGTTGACTTTTTTGCTCCCATTTCCATCACCTAATGATACAAATGGTAATATAAGCATGAGATGAGATGGCATGAGCTGCTGTATTATATCAATTCAATTCACAGCAAAATTGTACAATTTCCCTCTTCTTGGAACTTTGGAAGCAAGTATAGACTAGGACTGATATAAGCATCCGATACTAGCAGAGCTAACTGTGAGGTGTGCACGACAAAAATAGCATGACTTACTTGCCCTCGAACAGGAAAGAAATGCCTCATAAGATGTAATTACATGACTCTGATTTTAGGTATCACCAATAACTGTGTCAGCTTAATATGATGCCACAAAAGAAACAAGTGCATGTCTGCACGACATAAATAGCATAACACCTACTTTTTTTAGAGGATAGCATAAGACCTATTTGACCTCAAACGGCAAACAAAGGTGTCGTAAGTTGTTTTCACAGGCCTCTGAAACAAAGGTGATACCTACCTACCTACATACATACGTCCATACTGTGTTTGCTTCCAAATCATAAGGCAATGTTTCAGTGAGCCATTGAGTGTGTAACTAGATCCTATCGTTGACCTCTCAAGAATACAATGCAATCTGACCTACCGCAATGTTTCAGGACGGCGGTATCACATTGGCAGCATTCGGGGAGTGAACGTTATATACGCATTGACAGGGCAACGCAGGGTACTCAAATTTGAAAGGGACTCGTATGCGTTTTACCTTCTGTGTAACTTTACCTTCATTCTTACCTCTTACTACTTGCTACCACCGTTGGTTTTCCAGTTGAACGCTGCTGTCACTGTACAGACTCTCATCGATGTCTTCAGCGTGTCTGGTATTGTTCACTATGGGACAGCAGGGAGTTCTAATGATTCCATGTCTTTTGGCGACGTCAGTGTTCCCAAGCTTGTTGCCTACACAGGTGCCTGGACATGGAAGGTACTCCTCCAATTGGAATCAGCTTTTTAACCCAGTGCACCTCAGGATCCAATGCTGCAATTGCAAATATAGATGCAAAAAAATCACAATAGGAATATAATACAATTTATAAAATGCAACATCCAAGTATCTGTGCACAATTTAGCAAACTCACTCCCCTTAGCATGATCTCTGGTATTCTGATTATTGCAGAAGTTCAAATCACCGAAGGAATCATCAGCGGAACTAAGCTTTGGAGAATATAACATCCCAAATGGAGGAGGGAATTTGCTAGGATCCCTGAAATACAGAAACGAGGAGCTATACTCAGTTGGCAAGCCTATGGAAGAAGTTTTCTGGCTACCTGTAGATTCAGCATGGTTCAGAATTGCAGAACAACTTAAGGTGAGTGCCGCACAATATATGAGTAACATAATTGCATAGCAAATACATGTTTAGGCACAACTAATTAGATTATTATTTATTCTGCAGGTTAAACTTGAAAAATGCAATGACACTTTCTGCTTACCAACAACTCCACAAGTTGTTTATGGGCTTAAAGGAGCATCAGCTGACATGTTTCTTGACAACGCAGAATACAGAAAGTTCCTTTTCAGAGAATTTGGGGTGTCAACCATAGATGAGGAGAGTGCAGCAGTGGTGATGGTGAGTTTTAACAGTTTATATGCCTCTTTTCATTTATATGGCTACCAATATCTACAATACATCCCAATCATGTAACTTAAGATAACACTACAATTAAGCGAACTCTGTTACTGATTGAACAGACAACAACATCACCTGGCATACCTGTGATTGTATTCCGAGGAGTATCTGATTTAGCTGGAGGGGAACCAACATGGTCGTCAACAAGCTTGATGAACCTGGCATCTATTAATGCATTAAAAGTGGCAGTTGAGTTCATCGCTACAGTTGGCAAGCAGAAGCCAAGCTTATCAGTACAAAGGAGTAATAACTAAACAAAAGATGACTGCATGCTCGTTCATTACTGCTCCAAAATAGGTTTGCAGCAATAAGTGGAAGTTATGTTCAGAATGATATGAAATCTTGTGGCTTCAAGTCATACGTCCTCTCCAATAAAGGGATACAAAGTTTGAGATAGATACACACATTGTAACCACGCCTCTGGCTACGATTTGCTTTCCCAATGTAAGTTTTGGGTTAATGCTAAAACAAAATGGTGATTCAGAGTTTCATTTTTTTAGAAGAATATCAGTTGATGCAGTATCATTTGATTCTTATAAAGAACTATCAACTTGGTCATTCATCAAAAACTATCAACTTGGTCACTAAAAACACAACCCACAATTCTTCCTTCAGTTACCAGTGCTGATTTCATCATGTATATTTAATTCCAAACAACACATGAAGATGAAGAACAGTGGCCTCGACAGACAATCTCTTGTGCACTACCTTTTTTTTTTAAAGCAGCAAGAGCTCTGCAATTCAATTGAGAAGGCTTGTGTACTACTTTTGTATGGAAGTAAAATAAAAGAATGCATTAAGGACCAAGCAAAATCTAAAAGGTTACCTGGAATGTTGAAGATATTATAAGAACTGCTGAACAATTCTAGCTTAACCAAGTACCACAATGCAAATGTCCACTACAGAGCCTATAAACAAAACATGGTATACACTCCTTAAGAAATCATTGGCAGTTCTAAGTATGACCATCACAATAGAAAATTGGACATAGAGAATGCTCTGATAAAATATGATGTGTGTCACAGATAGAACAGTTATCATTACCTGTTAGTATAATTTCATACTAGTATTTGTGTACCAGCAGTGTCAAGTCTCCTATATATTCTGAAAAATGGGCATTCAGACTGCCTGCAGCATTTCATTCACTACCAGTAGTCTCCATGACAAACATTTACCATCCTTGAAGTGGCAAAAGCGTTGAATATCTCTCATGGGCTGGTGGTTTGCATCCAGAGTAGAACTTATGGACCTCATTTTTCAGCGGAATAATACCGCATCCAGTAGTACTTCCTCTGGAGTCCTTCCTTCTCTATTGCAAAAAGAATCACCACTGAGAATCTTTGAGGAGACCCAGTCCCTAGCGGGCATCCGGTCGAACACCCTGCGCGCGTTGGCGAGGCAGCAGCACTTGATACACAAGCTGCATGTCGGCGAGCGCGTTGGCGACGAAGGGCTGGCCTCCGAGCCTCCCGCCCGGCGAGTTGCGCGTGGACGGCCCGACCGGTGGCGAGGTCTGCGCCAGCCGCCACGTAAAGCTTGGAGTAGGTCGGCATGAAGGTGCGGAGGACGGGGCGCGCAGCCGCAGGGCTCTACGTTGTTCGATCTAGAGTCAGACCAGCTCAGAAGTGAAGCCATTCGGATTGGATCCTAATGACTCTCGTGTGAAGATCCTTTGATGATCGCTAGTGCTATGGAGCCACAAAAGGTTATTTCCTATTCCCACCATATGATGTAGTATACTCCCTCCGTCCCCTTATAATTGTCGTCGACGCACAGTATCTAATCCCTAATTAAAAGACGTCGCCTACGAGCATGCTAGGGGCAGTACAGCGCCGAACGCATGCAGTCTTATCATGTCCCTCACAGAGTCACAGGCCACCACCACCACCGCACAAAATATCCGATTAAAAAAAAAAGAAAAAACAATCCTACCTTATCCTTATCCCTTGGCGACGCGCGACGGACGCCTCGGCCTTTCCTCCGCCCGCCACCCAACGCGCTGCCTTCCTCCGCATGCCTCCGTCCGCCGCCCTCCGCCACGCCGCCGCCGCCCGTCCCGCCCACCACGCCGCCCTCCGCCCACCACGCCGCCGCCCGCCCCTCCCCCCACCACGCCGGGCGCCCCGCCTTCGCGCGACGCAGCCGCACAGAGCCGCCCTCCGCGCACCGCGCCAGCCTCCGCCCACCACCGCGCCGCCCCTCCGCATCCTCTTCCCCTAGTCCATCCCGCATCCATGAAGGGAGCTTCTCCATCAATGAAGGGAAAGGCCAAGCACGTGAGGGCCGGGTCGCGATTCCGCCCCTTTCCGCCCGCGTGAGCGTGACGCAGCTGGTTAGGCGCTGCTCGTATTGGGGTGAAGCTCGCCCCTACAAAGCAGCAAAGAGAATATGGGAGCCCCGAACGCCCGCTAAGGTGGTGGTCGGCAAAGGGCGATGCGGCCGGGCGGTGGTGACCGGCGCCACATTTGTGTTCCTTTGTTTGGGGTGCCGACCAAATCCCCGCATCCAGCCACAAAATTGAGCCGGGCGGCACCGAGAGTCGAAGAAGGCGTGAAGCTAGGGGCCGACGGACCGAGAGTCCAAGGAAGGTATGAAGTCGGGGCTAGCGGCACCGATGGGAGTCGCGCCGTCGCCCCTCAGAGTTTGGGGCGGCAACGAATCCTCGTGATCCTGCGCCAAGATTGGGGAAAGCGGCCCAGCCCCATGTCTATCCCCAAGATGGGCGCGGGTGGTGGAGAGGTGGGGGGCTGTGGCAGCGATGGAAGCCCAGAGCGGTGGTGCAAGGTTGGGGGACCAGTGAAGCCGGGTGCCTATGGCGGTGGAAGGATGAAAGAAGCCGTGAAGGTGGAGGACAGCGCAGTGATGAAACCCCATAGTGCGCCGTCAAATCCGGCCGCACTCGCCTTGTCGATAACCTCGGCCACCATTACGAGTACGTGCTTGACACCGAAGATGAAGGCAGCGACATGGAGCCGGGCCTTTACGCCCTAATTCGCAGGGGAGGAAGATGGAGGCGCCCCCGCTGTTTTGGGCATTGTGAGTTCAGTCGACGTGGCTCGGGCCGATGGTGGACGTGCTATGGACGCCCCCGTGGAGGCCGCAGAGGTCAACATCCGTGTCGCGGATCCGCCTCCGAGGTTGTGGACGCCCTCGTACGCCCGCCCCCCGATGAACTACACCCGCAGGTAAGGGTACAAGTTGACAGATGGAACCCATCTTCCGTGACACCTTCCTTG
Source organism: Hyparrhenia diplandra (assembly GCA_015847255.1). Lineage (NCBI taxonomy): Eukaryota > Viridiplantae > Streptophyta > Magnoliopsida > Poales > Poaceae > Hyparrhenia > Hyparrhenia diplandra. Next base: position 247,531 of record JADLZK010007350.1, on the reverse strand, counting down.
GTTTCCTTAGGATTTGTTTGCTGCGTGCTTCCACCCACAGTGATCCATATTTGTGATGGTGATGTGCTGCTTTTGGGTTCATCGGTTTGTCATGTGCATATCCATGACGATGAAGTGTTGCTTTGTGGTAGTATAACAGTAGGTTAAGTTTGACGATGAAGCAGTAATGTAAGTATGCTGATGGTATGCTTTGGTTGGAACTTGCTAGGAGAATGTTGCCTTTTGCAAGTGATCTTAATGTTGGGTTTGTATGAAGTGAACTACTATGATATTAAATTACGTACTCCTAAATCTTGGCTTCAGTGTGTGTTCTACAGCCTTGTTAAATTACTATGGAGTAGTTGTTTTCTTTTACAATTTTGATACGACGTTAACTACCTTCAAGCTCGGATTTCAGTTATGTTTGCTAAGAAAAAGAAAGCACACATGTTGCATGCTTCCACCCACAGTGATCCATAGGAGTATTTGTGATGGTATTAAATTACGTTACTCTTAAATCTTGGCTACAAAATTTAAATGCAACATCGAGTAGAGGTTCAAGCACATATATATAGATATATATAGATACAAATATATATTTTACATGAGAGAGCAGAAGTTCAACCGTGCACTAAAATGCACTTACAAAAGTAATAGGCCTCCCCGATTTTTTTTACAAAGACAAACATATTTGTACACAACTACTGATAGGGTTCTCGCACTAGCAAAAGCAACTACAGCCTTAGTTATATATACATAATTATGAGTTGTTCAACAACTCAAATGCCCTTTCAACTACCTCGCCTATCACAACTTAGAACTTCGGGAGCATTCCCCGCTGCCTCTAGCCTTTCTTTGTTCATGTGAGGGATCCTGTACCTATTGCCTCCACCATCTTTCATAACTTCGATCATGCATCCTTGTAGCGTGAGAAAAACTCTATTCAAAACGATGGGGTTGTAGTTTTCATATTCTCGCAAGCACATTCGGATAAGTTCATTTATGTTTCTAGATGTCGTTCTATCCGTTAAGGACCGAAGAGAAGCAAAAACCAAGGTCAAGGCAATTCATATCGGCGAATTAGCAGTCTGGTTAGTTAGGCGATATCTAGGCCTGTTCGGGCTCTTTGCTAGCATGAAATCTGCATCATCTGCCGTACATGAGAAGGAGCATTGTCTTGTTGTATCCATATTGTCTCATGTCTTGATTCTCGCAGCCAACAAGCTTCTATGGCTGGTATTAGTTTATCGATCATATAAGACCTCATAGCTTGTCCGTCAACCTTTATGGTCTTTGTGATTGGTGTGCCCCTCGGTCGGTTGCCGCTTCTTCTTTGTCTTTGGTTCCTGTATTTATAAAGAGCATTCACCAAATAGCTAAAAAAATGGTTTGTGAGTACTATGTGAAGAATGGGTAGTACCTCACGCACAAAAAGGCCATAAGCCTACAAGCCCATTAAAATAGCAATTCCCTTCAAAGATCAAACCTAGGTCTTCCAACCCGAGAATAAAACATGACTTTGTGAATGGCATTCTTGTTTTGCACTGTCCCTATGTGGGTCTTCTTCATCCGGATGCAAGTACATGGTCTTAACCTTCGTGTACCATTGAACCACTTCTCATCCGTGTGAATAATATTTCTCATATGCCGGAACTTTGGATTGTGTGGCAAAGTGTCTTTGTCATCTAGCTTTGAGAGAACCCACCGCAACCTTGCTTGTTTGTTTTCTTCCTTCAAATAAGGCCTTAATGCATTGGAGTGTCTTCTCGGGAAGCCTTGTTTGAACAACCTATGTAGGGAGGTTTTATTGATATGAAGAGCATTTGCTAATGACCTTATGGTTCCCCTTCTCGTTTAATTCAATACCGGGAACCATACCGAGGTCCACTTGAATTTTTTCCGACCACAATTCTTAGCTTTCTTAGAACTGACATCTACCGGGTATGCCTTGTGCCACACAATCTTGTGCTCTCTTCCATATTCGTTGTAATCTTGTCTGTTGTAGGACACCATACTTTTCAGCAACAAGTGTTGTGCCGTGTGGGCTGTAATATGCCATTAATGCTTATCCGAAGCAACTCTTGATGTATGTCATGCCTTTGTTGCTGTGTCAAATTCTTACGTGTATTTGTTGCTTGTTGTAGGGGTGGCTGAAAGTCTTCGTCTTCCGAGTCGGACAACTCTTCTTCGTCAAATTGGATGGTAATATCATCTGCGAACACGCCAAAGTCATGTACCACTTCGTCGAAGGTACCTTGTTCTTCTTGGAAGGCAATGTTGTCATCTCCTACAAAAAAAAAAAAGATGGTGTGCTGATTGTGAGTACATAGAAATGTTTTGACATGGCCATATATTGCAGCGAACATGAGTGGAAACTGAGGGACATAATCACCTGCATGCTGGTTATCTTGTTCTTCTTGTGGAGCATTTAAATCAAATGCATGACATGCACTGTAACCTGGTACAGAAGGGGCATTTAAATCAAATGCATGGCCTGCACTGTAACCTGGTAGAGAAGCAATCTTATCATTAGAAGAATGCATCGTCACACACACATGTGAGTTATTCTCCCCTCTCAGTACAACAGTAGATCAAAGTTTAGAACAGTAGAGAATAAACACTAAAATGACCTCGCATGCAGATTTTGCTCTTCTTCTTCTTCTTGTGGATCATTGAAATGAAATGGATGGGCAGCATTGTCACCTGGTAGAAAAGCAAGCTGCTGATTACAAATTTGTATTGTCACCCACACATGTCAGTTATTGTTACCTCTCATTCCAATTTCATTTTGAAATTCAAGCAAATATGAGTTGCATGCCTTACAGACTTCATTAATCGTGCTTGCAATTTTATGAGAAAGGGACTAAACCAATTGCTACTAATTTTAGGACAGAGAGGACTGCATAAGGATGGTCATCATCGTCACCTGGTATGCAAAGTTGATGGCTATGAGAATGCATTAGCAAACACACATGTGAGTAATTCCTCTTAGTACAATGCATTGGCAAACACACATGTGAGTTATTCCTTCTAGTACAATTTAATGTTGACCTTTAAACAACTATGAGTTGCATGCCTTACATAGAAAAATCACTCATGTTGGTTCAAGAAACCTTAGTTAAAGTTACTCCTCGGATAACCAAAAACTAGAGTTCTCGGCCAACACTTTGGGAGAGGGAGAGACTATCTCTTCATATACCGCATAAGAGATCCATATATTGTGATTGGATCCTTATTTGTAGCTTTATTACATCCGATTGGATCCTTATTTGTAGCATGTTACAGCTTTTAAAGTTGACTAGAGTATCATTGTGATTTCTTGCTAATTTTAGATGCTAATATACCCATACAAGAGATCCATCAAATATGTCACAAGAACCTTTGAGCACATGTGATCCAATCAGGTCATTGCCTATCTTTAATCGACTAAACCAGCAAGTTCAACCTAATTTGAGAGAGGCTAGAGAGAACACATTCTTTGGCTAGTGATTTTAGGAGATACAAATAAATAACCACAAAATATTAAGGAGAGATAGGGAGAATCGAACCAGAACACTCGGTTTGGATAGAAATAGATGAGCTTACTTTGATGAATTTGTTCTTGTTCATCATTCACAGCAGGATGGACACCAAAGTGGTCAGCTCCCCAACTTGAACTGCAGCTACTACACCTTCCCAGGGACCATGGTCTTCATCGGGATTGTTGTTGAGATCCGGAACCTCCTCTCCCGTCTCCCGTGGTGGTTTGTTTAAGTCTAGGATTGGCATGGGGCTATGGATGAGAAGTGGTTGAAATGAATGGAAAGAAAGGGTGACCGGGGCTATATTGCTACTGCTGTTGATAAATGGCGCCCGGTTTGATAAATGGCGCCCGTTTCAAATCTGTTTGATTCCTTGTATAAAAAGGGCGGTACATTTTGTTTTGTGTAAAAATTGAGTTTGCCGCCAAGTTATCCCATTTGTTTACTTTGAAAAAACTCGAGTGGGTGAAATCTACATGTGATTGCCTCCATTTGTTTAATGTAAAAACTCGATCCGAGTGGGTGACAAAAAGGTTGTAGCATTAATTGCACTACAATTCAGAACTGCATGCCATCTGACATTGTCCCTAGGTTGCTCAGCTAACCTGCTTCTCTTCTTAATTCCTGTGTCCAACCCAAACGTCACTTATAAGGGGACGGAGGGAGTATGCACTAGCTCTATGATTTCGAATTTTTTTTTCGCATTGGTTTCTCATTAGCTACATATCTTCTGCCATTGCTATTTGCTTTTATCTACAGAGGTGAACATGTATATATATACACTTCCAAATACATGTTACATTGAGTATGTGATGGTAGGTGGTTCATTAATATGGACTAATAATTGCTCGTGTCTTGCACCCATTATTTGTAATGGGCTGGCCTGAATCGAAGCTATATAATGAATTGAATGTTTTAGGTCGAGAGAATGATAGAAGAAGAGATTTAAATAAATGAAAGAATTACAGATGGCCTGTTTGAGCTATATATACGCAGATGGCAGATGGCCTGTTTGAGTTCACAGACTATCTTCCCTTCCTCGACCTCCACTCTGCCCTCCTATAGTCTTGGCACAAAAGACTTTATAGGAATAGAAGGCTTCAGGAAATAGATTTCCACATGAAGTGTCTGTGTTGGAGTTTGTGGCTTGCTGCACGAGTGGTGGTGAGTTGATTGATGCAGCACTGCTCAAGGCCACGCCACATGTGTTTTTTCACGAGTGGTGGCGAGTTGTTTGATGCAGCACTGCTCAAGGCCATGCCACATGTGTTTTTTCAGAGGGAATAGCAACCGACGATAGAGACAAAAACTATAGACTGAACGAATGCATGTGTTTTTTTTTTTTGAACTTCACATACATGTGTTTTGATGCTTGCTGATGTCAATAGAAATAGTGCAGCTGCAGATGGTAGTCGAACCTAATACATGTCAACTTCACATACATAAACGTAAATGCTACCACAAGAAATTAAGAAGCACGAGTTTTTGGGATTGTCCGTTTTGTAAAGATTGTCCGTTCGCTAAACAGGTTTGGGATACTATCAGGAGATGGCTAAACCTTTCGGTACTTGATACAGTGAGTAGTGCGGGCTCAATCCATGCTTGGTGGCGAAAATGCCGTGCAAAGTTTGACAAGACTCAGAAAAAAGCGAATCGATGGCATAATGATTTATTTCTGGTGGAACATATGGAAAGAGCGAAATAGAAGAACATTCCAGCACAAATCGATGCAGCCGAGCCAAGTAGCGATGCTTTGTAAAGATGACATACTTCGGTTTGATCACGCTTCTTCTTCGACGAATTAGGGACAGTAGTGTTTCTCTATCAGAGGTTCAAAGGATCGACATTAGTAGTTGTATAAAGGTGCTTGTAGTAGGTTGTGAATCTGAGGGCCGTGGTAAAGTAGTAGGTTCGGCTTGGTTTAGTAGACACCAGGCCCTCGATTCTGGTTGTATTTTGTTTTCTTTTATTCGTCTAATAATATAACGGCAAAAGCTTTTTGCCGCCCTTCTAAAAAAAATTAAGAGGCACTATATATAGTTTGGACTGGAATCCTAGAATCCCATATATAGTGCTTCTTTCTTCTTGGGGTTCCTGTGCAACTATAGCATTGTGTATGCAGAGAGATGGAGTGTGGCTTGAGGCTTGACAAATCTTTCCAAGTGATGTAGAAATGGGAGGCAAAATGGAATTAGTGCATACACACCGAAAGAATTCCAGTACCACTAATGTTCTTGGCCTGGATATACAGAGTTCTATCGTGTAGGTAAATAAGCAATAGCGTGCAATCGGCATCTTTTCACCCACATGAAAGTTTCGTCAGGCACCGATCGTGCTTCTCGCCGTCATTGACCACTGTCATTTGATGCTCATGTTGTCGATTCATCCAGCAGAGTAGCTTGGCATTGGTCCTCGGACGGCTACTGGTGAACCGTGGAGCTGGCATAAACAACACATCAAACTGCTTGCATCCTATTGTAACTTGTATGAACAAGATGTGCTCTATTCTCAACCCTCGTGCATCCTACTATAAAGAGATGGTCTGGAGCATAAGCCAATCACCCTCTTAATCAGTAGAACTAATCTTTGAAAAATATAACTTCTGTAATGTAGGAGAAAACTTGCTAGAATCTATGGAATTCAGAATTGAAGAGCTATACTCGATCTGTTGGCAAACCTATGGAAGAAGTTTTCTGGCTACCTGTAAATTCAAATTCAGCATGGTTCAATTTTCTTTTTTCCTTTTTTTTTTGGCCAAGGCACGTATTTAATTAAGCAGAAAGAGTTTTACCAACCAAAGGACGACTTGGTAACACGAAGATTACCAACGTCTCCAAACCTAGTCACTGCTGGATCTTAAAGAGACGATTACATTGGAGACGGATTTGCTACAAAACTAGAAACTAGTTCATGCTCTTAATCCCAGCAAGGCACCAGCAATTTGCTCTGCAAGAACAGCGTCCACCAACAATGGCTCCTTGATTGCTGCTGCCTGCAGGATCAACGTCGAGCTCGATTCACCGCAGAGGATTCACCACAGAGGATTCACCACCCACGGCAACAAGCAGGGCACGACGAGGTCCGCAGAGCAGGGGCTTGGGAGATCCGGCGGAATCTGGCTATGCTGGCACGTGGGAGAGGATGCGAGGTCCTGTAGCCCTGCCAGCGAGGAGGCGTCCGCCGGGGACGCACGCGAGCTTCCAGAAACCAAGCGGAACAGAATGAAGAATGAGGAGGGAGAAACAGGGGAGGATGAAGGAGAGGACGGGGCAAAAAGGTCCATACAAATCTCAGTAGTATACCATGGAAACCGTAGATAGTGACGTATTTCAAACACTTGTGGAATTGTAATGGTGTCGGACCAATTAGACGAACAGTAGTGGTATATTTTAAAATCACGAAAATTTCAGTGGTGTGTATCCAATAAATAGACCACATATCTTAGTTCTCATTTATATGCCTTCCAATATTTGCAGTACATCCCAATAATGTAACTTCACTATGCCCTGCTTCTCCAACAGTCTTGGCACAACAGAGCAGACACACTCTTATATATGAGGCTTCCAGGGGTGCCACACAGAATGATGGAATGTAAAATACTCTGCCCTTGAGGGGTGCCATCATTCTGCCCGGCTTTCTCCTCCAGTCTTGGCACATGTGAGCAGAAACAATGATATATGAGGCATTGAGGGGTGCCACATACTATAAATTAGATACCGCTTAGCAGAAATATGGAATGTAGAATAAACATAAATCTCCTCGGATGCTATCTAGGAGTATGATTGTAGGAAGTAGATTTCCACACGAAGCGAACAGCGCTGTCTTGATGCATGAGTGGTGACATCTTGATGCACAAGTGGTGGCGAGTTGTTTGATGGAGGACATGCTCACCACACATATTGTATGGAGAGCAAAATGGTATCCCGAGGCAGTCTTTGGAAGACAGCAGTCGAGGAGGTTGGGAGTAGTTGCGCAAGAACATTTTCAAAGACGGCATGGCAACCGATAGAGTCTTCTACCTGTATACGATTATAAAATTTGGCTGTTACCTTTGTACCATCGCGCAAACCTCCTTTTAACCAAATTTATATAAATGTTAATGTTATTAGTGGATTCATCATACAACATATTTTAATACGATCGATGATTATTTGGAGCAATGAATTTGATGATGATCTCCCAGAGTACGTCTTGGCAGAACAGAGCAGACACTCCACTAGTCCAACCATGGTCATGGCACTCTCCTGCCAACCGTCCATGAGGCTGATGCAGCTCCTGCACTCCTCGCTGTTGCTGCTTGCGGGCTCGGCCACAGACCCACGGCCATGCTGCTCAGGGACGGTCCTGAGCTCTCCATGGCCTAGAGCAAAACTAAAGCTAAGGACCTATGATAGTGTCGGCCAAGTTATTTGGGTGGAAACTAGATTAAAAAACTAGGAATGATTGGTTCTATTTTTCCCGAGCAGGCATGTATGCCCGTATTTCATAAGAGGACAGGAATGGTCAATAGACCTACAACATAAGCAATAGATGATGGTGGCGAGCAGCCAAACACTAGAGCCCACTGCAGACCTATCTATTGGATGTTCTTGTTGACCTTATTACACGTCCAAGGATTGTTGCGACCACAGCACGTCAAAATCAGCTCTGGCCTCCTTGAGTATCGCTGCAGGATCAACGTCGAGCATGATGCTGTTCGGTTGAATACGCCCGCAGGATCAGGAGCGGCTGGTTCTAGTCTTCGAGCTTGTGGTTACTGTAGAGCTAGCATCAACTGTTCCTTTCCTAACGTCTCCTATTCTTAGGATACACTCTATAATTTCACATTTTGGTGTCTCTCACTACCCAATATCATACTTTTCAAAAAAAAAACTACCCAATATCGATCCACTGCCTTCCTTCTTGCATCTGGTTCTCTACATAAATAGGAGCTTATTAAGCAAGAAGAGTTGATACGTGGCTTTAGCAGAAGTAGATGGCTTCTAGCTTGTATGTCCACCTCACAAGGCTCACATGGAGTAACTTGTATGAACAAGATGTGTGCTTTATTCTCAACCATCGTGCATCCTATTATAAAGCGATGCCCTGGATCGAAGCCAACAAATGTTCTTGCTCGAGAGAATAATATCCTGAGTCTAGACAAAGCAAGTAATATATATATATTTATATATAAAAAGTAAGGGCTAAGACCCCTGTTTTTGAGGCGTCGCTTAGGCGTCGCCCTAGGCGCCCAGCGACGAGAAAGTCTGGGGCGTCGGGGCTCACCTGCCAGTCTTTGTAAGGCGTCCGCCTCGGCATCTAAGGCGTCCGCTTTCCTTCTAGGCGTCTAGAGTGACGCCAAACAAGCGAGGCGGTCGCCATATCCGTGAGCAGCCGCGTAGGGAAGAGAAGGAACGTGAGCGGGCTCATGGGAAAAGGAAGCGACCCAGGCGGCTGTCTGCGCATGTGGCATGTGCGGCTGTCCCCCTGCTCTCTGTTTCATAACAAAATGCTCTCTCTATCTCTCTCTCTCTCTCTGAAAAAGGCGAAAAGCTGCATGCGGCTGTTCCCTGCTCCTGCTTTTGCATGCAAATGTCCCCCGCTTTTGTTTGTTTGCATACGTAACAAACTGTAGCAGATAGCACATCACATGGGTATAGTTATTGCTTTGTCTACTTGTGCTTTGATTACTTGTGCTTTGATTTATATCTAAATGGAGTAGCAAATTAGCTGCAGTTGCTCTCTGTATATGCTAATTGCTCTGTTTATATGGCGTCGCCTAGGCGAGCGCCTTATTCGCCTAGGCGTCCGGAAGGGGGTCGCTCGCCTCGCCTCGCCTTACCGCCTTAAAAACAGGGGCTAAGACACAAATAGTATTTGCTAGCATTGAGCAGTTGTTTGTAGTGTATGGCCAGTGGGGCCAAAACATAAAATACAAATAATGCAGAACGCAGAATGGCTGTCAGACATGTTAGCCCAAAACAGAGCAGGCACTCCACTATTCAACCATGGCCGGCCATGGCGCTCTCCTTTCACCCATCCAAGAGCCTGCTCCGGCCCCTGCTCTTCTCCCTACTGCTGCTCACCGGCTTGGCGACGGCCTTGCTGCCGGAGCCAGCCATGAACCACGTGCGCTGGCAGGTGGACAGGGTCAACCAGCGAAAGCGTCTCCCTCAGCCTCGTCATGCCGCACATCGACAAGGCCACTGCACTGGAGGCCTCCATTCTAGCCATCCATTCTTCAATCCGTACACTTATATGTTCCTCCAACCCTGCTAACTGTTCCCATTTCTTTTCTGCTGACAATTTCCATCACCTGGCAATACAAATTACAAATGGTGAACATCAAAAGGCTGAGGATGTGATTCTCTGTTTTTTTTGGAAGGTAGTACGAGATTATCTCATATATCAATTCGATACACAGCTTCATATTATATTAATCTATAAAATTTCCCTCTCCTTGGACAAAAACATAAACTAGAACTAATGACCACCCAGCAGTAGCACAACTAATTTTGGGAGACATCCAGAACCATATTAGATTAATATATTGCCATTTAATAGAAGAAATAAGTGGAGGGTTACTTGCCCCAAGACAGTGCATAAATATATAAGTGGCTGTTAATGGCCTCTGCATTTTTTTTCCATGTTCTGCACACTATCTTACTTTCTTACATATTGTATTTGCTTGCAAATCATAAATCAATGTTCTGCTTAGTCAATAGTCATTGAGTGAGTATTTATATCCTATATTATTTACTGGCCTTTCAAGAATACAATCTGACCTACTAGGATGTTTCAGGACGCCGGTTTCACATGGCTGCATTCGTGGTGTGAATATTATATACACATTGACAGGGCAACACAGGGTACACAATTTTTTTACAAAAACAATTGCATTGAACTTATGTCTGTAATTTCCTTAACGCTCATCTCTTACCGCCGTTACCTTCTTGGTCTTGCAGTTGAATGCAGCAGTCACTGTGCAGATTCTCATTGATGTCTTTAGTGTGTCTGCCATTGTTCATTATGACACAGCATGGAGTTCTAATGATTCCATATCCTTTGGTGATGTCAGTGTCCCCAAGCTTTAGCTTTCATGGGTGCCTGGACATGGAAGGTACCCCTCCAAGTAGAATCAACTTCTTTAACGCAGCTCAAGATGTAACGCTGCAGCTGTACATGTAGATGCAAAGTTAGAATCTAATCAACTCTTAATCCATGCTATTGTGAACGAAAAAAATAACTATGGACTTTTAACTCAAAACGCTCATTTAGTTCTCATGTGGTATAGTAATGAGCAAAACAAATCTGTCAAGTTGCAGGCAGGTAACATCTAAACTAAAAGATACAATTTGTACATATAATCTCCATGTCATTTGCGCACAATTCAGCGAATTCACCCTGTTAACATAATCTCTAGTATTCTGATAATTTCAGAAGTTCAAAATGGAGGAGAAAACTTGCAAGAATCCGTCGAATTCAGAAATGAAGAGCTATACTCAGTTGGCAAGCCTATGGAAGAAGTTTTCTGGCTACCTGTAAATTCAGCATGTTCAGAATTGCAGAACACCTTATAAGTGAGTGATACACCATGTATCAGCAACATGATTGCATAACAGATACACATCTGTGCATGACTACACTAACCACAGTGTCCTACTAATTGTAAAATTTCTACAGGTCAAACTTGAAAGATGCAACGACACTTTCTGCTTACTCCAAAAGTTGTCTATGGACTTAAAGGATCAACATCAGACATATTTGTTGACATGCAGGTGCTTCAGAATGGAGAAGCTCCAAACGACACGACAAAAACCTTAGCATGAATGACATGGCTATTGCATTGGCTGCCATCAGTTGTTTCTTTCTAATCGAGGTCAAGAGCATAAGCCAATCAGATTCACGAACACAGGATAAGTGAGAGCTATATATGCATGATGTGACAGCGGCAGGTGCTGTTTGAGCTATATATATGCAGATGGCTGTTTGAGTTCACAGACCCTCTTCCCTTTCTCGACCTCCACTCTGCCCTGCATTCTCTCTTGGCACAACGCACAACAGAGCAGACACAATTATAAGGCTTTGACGGGTGCCAGCAGTGGCACAGACTATAAATTAGATTCTGCTACTAGCAGAAAGATGGAACGTAGAATAAATAGAAATCTCCTCCGATGCTAGATAGGAGTATGATTGTAGGAATAGAAGGCTTCAGGAAGTAGATTTCCACACGAATTGTACAGGGCTCCCTTGGCGTCTGTGGCTTGCTGCACAAGTGGTGGCGAGTTGTTTGGTGCAGCATATGGTCCATGCCACGCTGCATATGTACAGAGAGCGAGATGGTGTCCCGGGGAAGTTTTTGGAAGACAATCAGTGCGTCGACGTCGTGTAGGGTTCCGGAGTAGTTCCGAAAGAACGTTTTCATACAGGCGCTCAGAATTGAAAATCTACCAAGAGAGGAAAACCATAGCTTGAATATATGTGTTTTTGGTGTTTGCCGATGTTAATCGGTTGTTTGTAGTGTAGAGCCAGTTGGACCAAAATAGAAAATAAAACACAGTACAGCTGCCGATAGCGGTCAGACCTTATTAATAGGTCTGTTGGCTCAAAATAAACACAAGTGTGGGGGACACCACGATCAGGAGGCTGCTGAGGATCGTTTGATTTATGTTCCACAGTATATTCTGCTGTGATATTTTTAATCATGCTATTGCATCGTTTTGTCTGACATTGCTATTGGCTGCCAACCATTATTTCTAATCAAAGTCAAGAGCACAAGCCAATAAGATTCACCTCCAAGTAGAATCAACTTCTTTAACGCACCTCAAGATGTAACGCTGCAACTGTACATGTAGATGCAAAGTTAGAATCTAATCAACTCTTAATCCATGCTATTGTGAACGAAAAAATAACTCTGGACTCTTAACTCAAAATGCTCATTAAGTTCTCATGTGCTATAGTAATGAGCAAAACAAATCTGTCAAGTTGCAGGCATGTAACTTCTAAACTAAAAGATACAATTTGTACATATATCTCCATGTCATTTGCGCAATATCAGCGAATTCACCCTGTTAACATAATCTCTAGTATTCTGATAATTTCAGAAGTTCAAAATGGAGGAGAAAAACTTGCAAGAATCCGTGGAATGCAGAAATGAAGAGCTATACTCAGTTGGCAAGCCTATGGAAGAAGTTTTCTGGCTAGCTGTAAATTCAGCATGTTTCAGAATTGCAGAACAACTTATAAGTGAGTGATACACCATGTATCAGCAACATGATTGCATAACAGATACACAACTGTGCACAACTACACTAACCACAGTGTCCTACTAAATGTACAATTTCTGCAGGTCAAACTTGAAAGATGCAACGACACTTTCTGCTTACTGTAAAAGTTGTCTATGGACTTAAAGGATCAACATGCTGAAACATAGAAGCTCCAAACGACACGACAAAAACCTTAGCTTGAATGGCATGGCTATTGCATTGGCTGCCATCAGTTGTTTCTTTCTAATCGAGGCAAGAGCATAAGCCAATCAGATTCACGAACACAGGATAAGTGAGAGCTATATATATGCAGATGGCTGTTTGAGTTCACAGACCCTCTTCCCTTTCTCGACCTCCACTCTGCCTTGCATTCTCTCTTGGCACAACAGAGCAGACACAATTATAAGGCTTTGAGGGGTGCCAGCAGTGCCACAGACTATAAATTAGATTCTGCTACTAGCAGAAAAATGGAACGTAGAATAAATAGAAATCTCCTCCGATGCTAGATAGGAGTATGATTGTAGGAATAGAAGGCTTCAGGAAGTAGATTTCCACACGAATTGTACAGGGCTCCCTTGGCGTCTGTGGCTTGCTGCACAAGTGGTGGCGAGTTGTTTGACGCAGCATATGGTCCATGCCACGCTGCATATGTACAGAGAGCGAGATGGTGTCCCGAGGAAGTCTTTGGAAGGCAATCAGTACGTCGACGTCGTGTAGGTCGGGAGTAGTTCCGAAAGAACGTTTTCAAAGATCAGCTCTTCTGATCGCCGGTTCATACAGGCGCTCAGAATGGAAAAACTACCAAGACAGAGAGGAAAACCATAGCTTCAATATATGTGTTTTTGGTATTTGCCAATGTTAATCGGTTGTTTGTAGTGTAGAGCCAGTTGGACCCAAATAGAAAATAAAACACAGTACAGCTGTTTGGATTCCTTGTTTTCTACACAAGGGTTCTACTTCCTCTCCAGACCTTCTAGTAAAATAACATCCTGTCACCAAAGAATACAAGTTTAGCCAAGACCTCTTAAATTTAGCCAAATTTATACAAATAAATACATGCATATTAATAATTATCATCTCCAATAAATATTATTGGATTCATCATACAATATATTTTCATAGGATGATTGTTTGGAGTGATGAATATTGATAATATTTTTAATAAACATAGGTTTAATTCTAACTTAAAGATAGTTTAACTTAAATCAAAATTAGAATTGCATTTCTTTTTCAGGACAGAGGTTGTAGTAAAAAAAAAAAACCTGAAGATCACGGCCTCCATTAATCAGGACCTTCTCTTGTCTTCACTTGTAGAGTTGTAATACACTTGACACACGATAGATTCACAGACCACCATTTTTTTTTAAGAAACAGGAGAGGCCGAAGAGGCCTCTACTGAAATTTATTATCATAAAGAAAAAAAGCAACTAGAGCGATTAATGGAGGAAGGAAAAAAGAAACAAAAAAAAACTAGAAAGCAAACTACAGAGCTAGAGATCAAGAAAAAAGAAGCCTAGGAGACAAAGAAGGAAACAAAGAAAATAAGAACAATTACACAGAGAACTCTAGCCATGATTCAATGTCAGGAAAGTAACTCTTATTTGCTCTCCATAAGAGTTGCTTGAATAATTCTCTGAAGACTCTGAAACAGCGAAGTCAGTCAGCAGCTTCCCTTCTGAGAATAACACCATTTCTGGCCAACCAAATACTCCAGCACACATCAGGGTGATTATTTCCACGAAGAACTTGACTTTGAGCTGAACTTTTAAGCTTTGAAGCCTTTGAAAAGGATTTGGGTGACTGATAACCGAGAGCCCAATCAGTCCCCAGCAATTTTTTGCAAAGTCGCAATCCAGAATGACCTTGTGCTTGTGTTGACAGGAAGATTTCCACATCCATTTAAATGCTGGGTGAACATCAGCATGACCTTTAAGCTGTCCATAGGCCTTTCTGGATGAAAAAGATGCATTGCCCCAGATATAGTACTAGAGGTCATTCGAAAGAGGATGTTCCAAAAAATGGCTTCAAGCAGCTGATATTGACCAAAGGCCTCTGCTTACATTGGAAGACTGAACAGTTCTGCATCTGATTAACCTCAAGGTCCTTCCCAAGAGAGATGGAGGGCTTTTTAGCAAACGAGAACAGCTCAGAGAAGGCAAGTTTCAGAGGCACCCCTTGCCAAAAGTCATCCCAAAGAAGACAAGAATTACCGTCCTTCGCAATTACCGAAGCTATACCCTTGAATTTTCTAGCAACTTTAAAATATTACGCCACCAAAATGAGCATTTCTTAGTATGATTGGGAAGCCTACCATTGGAGTAGTGCTTCTCCCAAACCAGGTGAACCCAAGGAATATCAGCCCTATTGAAGAACTTATGAAGATAAATGAGCAACAAGCCTCATTCTGAGTTTTTAGATCAAAAACCCCTAGACCATTGTTCCTTGCTCAACCTTCAGGTCCTTCACCCTGCCCTGTTTTCTCCTACACTTTTGGCACAGCAGAGCAGGCACTCCATTACTCTAACCATGGCCACGGCCCTCTCCTGCCACCCATCTATGAGCCTGTTGCAGCTCCTGCTCTTCTCGCTGCTGCTGCTCGCGGGCTTGGGCGCTTGGCCATGACCTTGCCACTGCAGCCAGCCATGAACCACGTGCGCTGGCAGGTGGACAAGGTGAACCCCAGCGAGGCCACTCCCTCGGACAAAAGCGTATACTAGAACTAATGGCCACCCAACAGTAGCACAACTAATTTCAGGAGCTATCAAGAACCATGCCAGATTAATATATATTGACATATAATAGCAGAAGTAACTGGATGGTTTCTTTCCCCCTTTGTTCTACTCACTTGTTTACATACTGTGGGCGTTTCCATACTTTAAAGCAATGTGCAGCTTAGTCATTGAGTGAGTATTGGCCTTTCAAGAATACAATCTGATCTAGTGGGATGTTTCAGGATGCCTGTTTCACATAGGAAGCATTCGTGGTGTTGGTGTGAACATTATATATGCATTGACAGGGCAAGGCAGGGTACACAACATTAAAAAAAACAATTGCATTTACCTTATGTCTGTAATTTCCTTAATGCTCATCTCTTACCGTCGCTACCTTCTTGGTCTTGCAGTTGAATGCAGCTGTCACTGTGCAGATTCTCATTGATGTCTTTAGTGTTTCTGGCATTGTTCATACGGCACAGCAGGGAGTTGTAATGATTCCATATCGTTTGGTGATGTCAGTGTCCCCAAGCTTGTTAAGCTTTCATGGGTGCCTGGACATGGAAGGTACCCCTCGAAGAAGAATCAGCTTCTTTAAAGCACCTCAAGATGTAATGCTGCAGCTGCACATGTGATGCAAAGTAGTTGGAATCTAATCAACTCTTAATCCATGCTATAGCGAGCGAAAAATAACTCTGCACTTCGAACTAATAATGCTCATTAAGTTTCCATGTGCTACAATGATGAGCAAGACTAATCCCTCAAGCTGCAGGCAGGTAACATCTAAACTAAAGATAAAATTTGTAGACATAATCTCCACGTAATTTGCGGACAGTTCAGCAAACTTTACCCCCTTATCATGATCTCTAGAATTTTGATTATCTAGAAGTTCAAATTACCCAAAGAGTCAACAGTGGAACTAAACTTTGCAAAACATAACTTCCCAAATGGAGGAGAAAACTTGCTAGAATCCGTGGAATTCAGAATGAAGAGATATACTCAGTGGGAAAGCCTATGGAAGAAGTTTTCTGGCTACCTGTAAATTCAGCATGGCTCAGAATTGCAGAAGAACTTCCTGAGAATTGCACAAGAACTTAAGGTGAGTGATACACCATAAATCAGCAACATGAACGCATAACAGATACATGTCTGTGCACGACTACACTAGCCATAGGCCTACTAATTGCGAAATTCTGCAGGTCAAACTTGAAAGATGCAACAACACTTTCTGCTTACTGACAATTCCAAAAGTTATCTATAAACTTAAAAGGATCAACATCATACATATTTGTTGACAACGCAGAATACAGAAAGTTCGTTTTAAGAGAATTTGGGGTGTCAACAATAGATGAGTAGAGCACAACAGTGGTGATGGTTAGTTCTAATAGACCACATCTCTTAGTTCTCATTTATATGCCTGCCAATATTTGCAGAACATCCCAATAATGTAACTTCACTCTGCCCTGCTTTCTCCTACAGTCTTGGCACAACGACAGAGCAGACACACTTATATATGAGGCTAGCTTTGAGGGGTGCCACAGACTATAAATTAGATATACTACTACTAGCAGAAAGATGGAATGAAAAATAAACACAAATCTTCTCCGATGGTAGCTAGGAGTATGATTATAGGAATAGAAGGCTTCAGGAAGTAGATTTACACTTGAAGTTTCCAGCGCCGCCTTGGCGTGTGTGGCTTGCTGCACGAGTGGTGCCCAGTTGTTTGACGGAGCACGGACTCAAGGACGCCGATGTAGAGTGGAACTGAGGGCTATTGGATGGGCGCCCACGAGTCCTTGCGGCACCGCTTCTGCAGAAAGCATGCAGCTGCACCACAACCTCCATCACGAAACTGAAGCTCTAGCAACAGTCAGAGACATCGGCATCACACAGTAATGGCGAAAAGGAGCAAAGCAATAGGCAGTCAATAGAAAGGAATGATTGATAACTGTTAGAACGAAAGTACATAAGCGAGAACTGTTAGGAAACTATATTCTACAACAACAACTTAGCCTTTTGTCCCAAGCTAGTTGGGGTACGCTTAGGAAACTATATTCTACTTTCCTAAAAAAGAAACTCATATATTCTGCTGAGATATTTTTAGCAAGGGCCGTTTTGTCTGGCATGGCTATTGCATTGGCTGCCATCAATTGTTTCTAATCGAAATCAAGACCATAAGCCAATCAGATTCACGAACAGAGGATAAGTGGGAGCACGAGAGCTATGCATGACGTGACAACAGCAGATGCTGTCTGGGTTCAGTTTTCTCCACAAGGCTCCACTTCCCTAGGGACCCTCTAATAAAATAATGCCCAGCCACCAAACAATGCAGTTTGGCCAAACCATCTTAATTTGACCAAACTTATACAAATGTACATTAATATTTATCATGACTAATAAGTATTATTGGATTCTGTGATAAAATATATTTTAATAGGATGATTATTTGGAGTGATGGATATACCATTTTTTATAAACATAGTCAAGTTAAAGATAGATTAACTTAAATCAAAATTAGAGTTAATCGCAAAAAAAAAAAAAAATTAGAATTGCATCTTTTTGGGAACAGAGATGTAGTAAAAACCTGCAGATCACGGCTTCCATCAACCACATGCTGACATCATGACATGCACCTTCTCTTCTCTTGTAATTCACAGACCATTGTCCTTTCCTCAACCTTCCCTCTGCCCTGTTTTCTCCTACTCTCTTGGCACAGCAGAGCAGACACTCCACTATTCCAACCATGGCCATGGTGCTCTCCTGCAACCCATCCATGATCCTGCTGCAGCTCCTGCTCTCCTCACTGCTGCTGCTCGCGGGCTTGGCCATGGCCTTGCCGCCACAGCCAGCAATGAACCACGTGCGCCGGCAGGTGGACAGGGTCAACCAGCGAGGCACCTCCCTCGGCCTCGTCATGTCCTACATCGATGAGGCTACGGCGCTAGAGGCCTCCAGCTACTTCACACCTTGGCGTGTCCTCCCCTTCGTTGACCTCTATGGTAGGCCATCCGTTCCTCGATCCACGAGCTAATCTGTTCCTCCCTCCATGCTCCAATTTGTAACTCTTTGGCCTTTTTTCTCTCCTTTGCTGTCCCTTAATCCCCTCTATGTCTGTCTTCTTTTTCTCCTCTGGTCAGTTTGTAACTGCACTCTATGTTTCTTTTTAATGCATTTACAGTAGGGGCCTCTGTCTCTTCCTGATTCTTCAAAAAAAAAAAATGTATATCCATGTGCCTGGCTGACTGTTGCCGTTGACTCTTCTGCTGCCAATTTCCATGACCTGGCTATACAAAATACAAATGGTGAACATCACAAAACTAATGATGAGATTCTCTCATATATCAATTCGATACTCAGCTTCAGTACATTATCTGTACAAATTGCCTCTCCTTGGACAAAAGCTTAGAACTGATGACCACCCAGCAGTAGCACAACAAATTTCGAATAACAATGTCAGATTAATATATATTGTCATATAATAGCAGAAATATCTGGACGTCTACTTTGCCCCCTTGTTCTACTCACTTGCTTACCTACTGTGCGCACTTCCATACTGTAAAGCAATGTGCAGCTTAGTCATTGAGTGAGTATTCATATCCTATTAATTATTGGCCTTTCAAGAATACAATCTGATGCACTGGGATGTTTCAGGACGCCGGTTTCACATAGGCAGCATTCGTGGTGTGAACATTATATACGCATTGACAGGGCAACGCAGGGTACACAAAATTAAACCCTCTTGCATACCTTATGTATGTACATTCCGTTGTGCTTGTCTCTTACCACTACCTTCTTGGTCTTGCAGTTGAATGCAGCTGTCACTGTGCAGATTCTCATTGATGTCTTTAGTGTGTCTGGCATTGTTCATTACGGCACAGCAGGGAGTTCTGATGATTCCATATCTTTTGGTGATGTCAGTGTCCCCAAGCTTGTAGCTTTCACGGGTGCCTGGACATGGAAGGTACCCTCCAAGTAGAATCAGCTTCTTTAACGCACCTCAAGATGTAATGCTGCAACTGCACATGTAGATGCAAAGTTGTTGGAATCTAGTCAACTCTTAATCCATGATATAGTGAACGAAAAATAACTGCACTTTTAACTCAAAATGCCCATTCAGTTTTCAAGTGCTACAATAATGTGCAAAATTAACCCCTCATGTTGCAGGCAGGTAACATCTAAACTGAAGATACAATTTGTAGATATAATCTCCATATTTGTAGATATACAAAATGCGTATAATTCAACAAATTTAACCCCTTAGCATGATCTCTGGAATTCTGATTATCCAGAAGTTCAAATCACCCAAAGAGTCATCAGTGGAACTAAACTTTGGAAAATATAATTTTCCAAGTGTTGGAGAAAACTTGCTAGAATCCGTGGAATTCAGGAATGAAGAGCTATACTCAGTGGGCAAGCCTATGGAAGAAGTTTTCTGGCTACCTGTAAATTCAGTATGGTTCAGAATTGCAGAACAACTAAAGGTGAGTGATACACCATATATCAGCAACATGATTGCATAACAGAGACATGTCTGTGCATGACTACACTAGCCACAGGCCCACAGCCCTACTAATTGTGAAAGTTATGCAGGTCAAACTTGAAAGATGCAACAACACTTTCTGCTTACCAACAACCCCAAAAGTTGTCTATGGACTTAAAGGATCAACATCAGACATATTTGTTGACAACGCAGAATACAGGAAGTTTCTTTTCAAAGAATTTGGGGTGTCAACAATAGATGAGGAGAGCGCAGCGGTGGTGATGGTGAGTTCTAGTAGACCACACATCTCTTAGTTCTCATTTATATGCCTGCCAGTATTTGCCGAACATCCTAATATGTAACTTAAGCTAGTGCTACAATTAAGTGAACTCCCTTACTTGTTCAACAGACAGCAACATCTCCTGGCATACCTGTGATTGTATTCCGGGTGTATCTGATTTGGCTGGAGGGGAACCAAAAAGGACATCAACGAGCTTACTAAACCTGGCATCTATTAACGCATTAAAAGTGGCAGTCGAGTTCATCGATACAGTTGGCAAGTAGATGCCAACCAAGTCAGTACAAAGGAGTAACAAGGATAAAGAAAAGATGAGTGCCAAGCTCATCCATTACAGATACTCTCCTGAGGTCAGCACCAATAACTCCATGTTATGTTGAGAAGATACTGAATATCGAGGCTTCAAGTCATAAGTCCTCTCAAATAAGTATAAAAGTTGGAGATATAAAGGCACATCATAACCACACCACGCCTCTGGCAGTGGCTATGATTTGTTTTTCATGTGTACCTTTTGGGGTTATCCTACACCGAAATGGTGATTCAGGGATTTCATTTTTATTATGAGAATACAAGTTCCTGCAGTGTTACTTTACTTTATAAAAAGCTATCAGTTTCAGAATTACAAAGACACACCAAACACACACAATCCTCATCCAATAATTGGAAACAGGCTTATTTGTTCTTCAGTTATCAGTGCTGATTTCTCATCATGTACATTTAGCTTCAGACAAGGCATGAAGATGAAAAGCAGTGTCCTCAATAGACAATACCTTGTGCACTACTTTTGTATGGATGTAAAAAGAACTTAAAATGTATCAAGGACAAAGCCAAATGGGAGCCCGTTCCACGCGTACCCGCAGACGAGCGCGCGCCTGGCGGGCATGCAGTCGAACACCTTGCGCGTGTCGGCGGCACTTGAAGTACATGTTGGCGAGGGCCGTGGTGGCGAGGGAATCGGAAGCGGGCCCCTGCGCGGACAGCTGCGCGTGGACGGTGCGGCCCGTGGCGAGGTCGGCGCGCGCCGCGCAGAGCTTGAGGACTGCCTTGAAGGTGCGGAGGAAGGGGCGCGCGGCCGCGTGGGCCGAGGGGGAGGATGACATGGTGGTGAAGGCGACGAGCGCGCCCGGTAGGTCGGAGCGCACCGCCACCGCCACCGCCCTGAGACGCGCGTGGGGTTCGGCGGCATGCGAGGGGAGATGGAGGGAAACCGGAGGGATGCGGTGGTGCGGTGGCTCAGCATCGGAGAAACGCCGGCCGGCCGTCTCGCTGATATGGGATCTACGGCCCATTATTGGCCCAGCTGATATGGGATCTACGGCCCAGCTGGGTATGAGATTGAATTATTGGCCCAGCTGGATATATGAGCTTCCTCTCTCTGTCAAAAAAAAAAAAAAAAAGGCTGGATATATGAGCTTGATGTATGTATGGGTTGCCTATATGTTTTATTTGCAAATATATGTTTCTAGTAAATTATCTATTTTTTCATTTGAATGAAAGACACGTAGATGAGATAGATTCAAGTTTTTGGTGAAAATCTAATACAGGTTTTACAATTTCCATCTCCTTCAATTCCTTGCGGTTGCAGGCTCAAAGTTGGACTTCACATGGACAATGGTGTCTGGCACTTAGGGGAGTGACTGAACAGTGAAACTGAACCACAAAGCTCGTGGCTCGTGGATTCTAATTGCCTACCCCCTATTTTAGAGGCATAGTTGCGAAACCAACCAGGTAACAAAAATGATAAGGCAGCTATGTTCGCTAAGCATCCTAACTGTTCCTTCCCGAAGTCTCCTAGTCCTATTGTTCTAGATCGAATGATTTATCTCTCTCTTGCACTTTTTGTTGGTAAATAGTAATACTAAAATATTGAGGAAGCCCGTGCAAGAGTGATCTTTGTTTGTTTCCCAAAAACATATACTGAGCTATCACCAAAAAAAAAATACTGAGCTTTATGTTTTGGTAAGAAGAGGAAAGAGCTAGTTTATAGTGGCCGGAATGGAAGTGTGCAGTACAATGACTAAAGGAGGCACGGAGGAGTGAGAAAATAATTATAAAGGAATTTAATTTCAAGCCTATCCCACTAGCAATGCGATAAATTAACTGTGCTAACTATCATACAATGACCAAACCGTGTCTTGATGCGGCGGCAGCACATGAAGTACATGTTGGCATTGGCGAGGGCTGTGGCCACGAGGGACTCGGAGGTGAGCCCCCGCACAGCTAGCTACGCCACCTAGCTATGCGTGGACGGCGCGTGCCGATAGAACTTGAGGAACCCCGTGAAGGTGCGGAGGACGGGGCGTGCAGCCGCGGGAGCGGAGGCGGAGAGGGATATCGTGGCGAGGTGAAGGCAGTGAGCACGGTCGGTAGGTCGGAGCAGCCTGGGCGTTCCGTTTAACCAACAATTCAGCTTGGCGTATTCGGTTACCAAAAACTTTGGTTTTAAAAAAAATAAGAGAGGTTTGTCATCAGGAAATAAAATACCGACAATTTTTGTTTCAGTTTTCAATTCGGTTCTTCGGTTATCAAAACATAGCAAACCGATGTAAGGAAATCAGAACGTACACAACAGTACACAGTTCGAGATCGACGACCAGGAAGCTTCACGCGCGAGGGTCGCGGCGCCGCATCCCCCCATCCGATATCCACGGCCGCGAGGCCGTGACCCTCCGTTTGTCACGAAATGAATAGGAATCGCATCCATCTTAAGTTCTTAACCTAGCTCCAATCTGAAAGTGATGTGCTAGTCAAAACCACCAAACGTAGGAATCAGAGCTGAGAGGCCATTTTTTATCAACCTCATTAACATACTTAAGATTCGAAGGTGAGCGCGATTCGACATGGGCGTCCCACTTAACTCACCAGATTCGAAGCTGAGTGATTCGATGGGGGCGTACCACACTTGGTCGTTACAAGTCATGCAACCAGCGTACGTGCCTGCCATGTCCGGAACCGCACGCCTGGCCCTTCACGGGCAGCACCAGTGGCGGAGGACGAGAAAAAATTAAGGTAGGGCGACGTCGAGTCGTCGTTAACATATAGTATATACCACTAATCATGGATGGCCATGGCTTCCGTGAATCACTAATCATGGATGGCCATGGCTTCCATGAATTAAGAACGATTAAAAAAAATTCAAGAACAATTAAAATAAATTCAGATTTAGAGTTGTATGGCCATGGCTTACCGTGAATCAAAACAAAATCAATAGCAGTAGCAGACTAGCGGTCTGTACGAAGGATCGCTGCTGGCCCTCACGCCCGGATCTTAGTTCGTCTCGAGTCAGTGATCGCCGATCGCCGGCTTGTTGTGGCAACGGCACAACAGATGGAATCGTCGATTCGTTTCCGCGTCTCCATTTCTTCGAACCGCCCAGAACACGAACCGGCAGCGTGAGTTGTGAGTTGTGACTGGACGCTCGAATAGCTAGCCAGCCCATCTGCCCTGGAATACAAGTCAGCAAGTGCAGCCCACGGGCCCGCATCACCACAATGACAGCCCCAAGCCACAACGTGAAAAGGCCCAAAGGCCCAAACTTAGAAAACGATTCAGTCATCTATCCAGTACTGCATCTATCGTCTTCCTCTTCCTCGTTCATTGGCACTGACTGCCGCAGGGACTTGAAACTTGCCATCCATCATCCATGGCGGCCGATCAACCAGGGGCGGAGTTCGCGGCAGAGCCAAGGTAGGGCGAGCGCCCTACCTTGCCCTACCGAGTCCTCCGCCAACTGGGCAGCACCATTCCCCACCACTGGAGCAAAGCATGTGGGCAAGGGAAATAGTCTTGCCACATGCGCGAGCAAAGCAGCGGCGAACTTGGTGCTTAATTAAATATTAATCATAGGCACCTCTATATGACAGTACACACCCTCCGCGCTTCAGACACTGGCAACTCAATTGTTTCGTCACGCCACCATGTCTCTGTAGCATTCTTGCGGTCACCAACGACTGTGTCAGGTCGGTCTACTCACTGCAGTGACAGATATTGACAGATTGCGGAGACATGCACCGGAACAAGCTCTACGATTTCCTAGAGTTGATGACTTCGTGCACCCGTTTGATGATCACTAGTGTCATGGTCATAGAGCAACAATCCGTTATTTCCTAATGTCTCCCATTCTCACCATGCACTCCAATTTTTCACGTTTTGCATCCTCTCTATGCCCTTTGGCATTTTTAACTTCTCTATGTCTACACATGTACACATGTACGTACTGCCATCTTGAGCAGGAAAATGATGGCCTCCTCCCGTCCTTTTATAAGTGGCAGGGTCAAGTGAGCGGCACGGAAAGCTATCAGGGCATCTAGCTGAGACCAACTTAATGGTTGACGTACGTATGTCTATATTAAAGATGTCTAATAACAAGGGCACGCAAATGTCAGTCGTCTCATCAATTGCATATATATCGAGCCACATCCTATCGAATTAAACTATAGATACATCTATTATTACTAAAATAATGAACACTAACGATCACACACACACATATGCATGTACCAGCAAATGACAGAACTTGTACTTATTGTTATTGGACACTTGGAAGGTGTTGCTATATAAAAAAAGTATAACAGCAGCTTGTTGTGCTTCTCCCATCCAAGGCCAGTTGCATGCGTGCTAGATACCAAAAAATCACCAGAGAATGGAATTCAAAAACAAATAGAAAACTCCTCTGATCTTGCTGTCTTCGCCTTTGTCTAGCAAATTGGCGAAGTAGGAATGCAAGTCTTCGCCTTTGTCTAGCAAATTGGCGTAGTAGGAATGCAAGGCCTCAGGATATAGGTTTGGACAGGATCTTCTCATCTGCGAGCACCTTGCCATGTGGAGTTTGCTCGGCGAGTTACACGAGTAGCTAAATGCTGCGGACAGGGAGATATGGGGGATCAAGGCGTCTTGATGGCCGCAGTCTGCTTGTCGTGCATGCAGATGTGCCACCACACACGCCTCCTGGATCTCACTCCTGGACAGTGATGGTGCTAGGCGACCGGGAACGTCAGTGGTGGGGAGACAGAAGATGGTTTACTGCACATAATCTGATTTACTGCACTAGGAATGATGCTACATAGGTACACAGAGGTACAGGGTCTAACAGTGTGTTAGTTAATGTCATTCCTTATGGTCTCATTTCCTTGTGTGCTACATTGGTTAACATGTAATTTGATAACCCAAAAATCATTTCCTAGTACATGTTAACCAATGGGTTATCAGATTATATGTTAACCAATGTAGCACGGGTTATCAGATTACATGTTAACCAATGTAGCACAGAAGGCACTAGGAATGATTTTTGGGTTATCAGATTACATGTTAACCACTAAATCATTCCTTATGGTATCATTTCCTAGCCTAGGAATGATTTACTGCACTAACAGTGTGTTAGTTAATGTCAACTGCTCCGATTTTCTCATCACAAGGCAGTGTCTCTTGCACAGAAGTGATTACATGTTAACCAATGCTACATAGGTACACAGAGGTACCATGCATGTGGTTTATCTGAAACTCTGAATTACCCGTGTGCGTTATCAATCCTTTCAGATTTATTGACGCAAAACTAGTGCCCCCTCACATATCACAACTCAAATGTTGTACTGAACACACTTGACAACAGCTTTTCACTGATCAATAAAAAAAAAGATGACAACATTCTAAAAATATATGAGAAAAAAGAAAACAGATGAAGCTGGTATGAAGTTTCACATCGGAACCCTGGCTCTCGTCTCATCAATTGCATATACACTCCATATATATATGGACGAGCCACTGCCACAATCCCATCGAATTAAACTATCTATATTGCTAAAATAATGAGGGACTAACGATCACACACATGCATGTACCAGCAAATGACGAACCTGTACTTATTGGACACTTGGAAGGTGCCATTATATATACATAGGCTATATATAAGATTGTCTTGCTTCTACCATCCAAAGCCAGTCGTTGAGGCCAGATATGCATGCGTGCTACCTACCAAAAATCAGGAGAGGATGGAAATGCAAAATCAAACAGAAAACTCCTCTGATCCTGCTGTCTTTGCCTTTGTCTGGCGCATTAGCGTAGTAGGAATGCAAGGCCTCAGGATATAGGTTTCGACACAATCTTCCCATTTGCGAGCACCTTGGCGTGTGGAGTTTGCACAGTGAGTTTGTGCAACTCCATTAGGGGACCTCAAATTGGATCCTCAAATTTTCATTTGCATGCCAAGCTAAAAAAAAGTGGCACTACCAGAAAATGGAATTGCCTTGGCGGCCAACAATTTTCTTGAGTGCCAAAATCAAACCATCAAGGAAAGAGTAGTTTCCTTGTCGGTCCTAGACCGCACTCAAGGAAGGATATATTCCTTGGCTATTTATGTAAATCGTCAAGGAATATGTATGTTTCTTTGACGGGTTTGAACCACCACCAAGGAGATGACTTATTGTACTTGGGTGTTATTCGAAACCGCCAAGTAAATTATCATTTCCTGGGGGTTATTGATTTTTCTTGAAGGTCAGCACCCAAGGTAATGCTTATGAGTATTTTGGTGTCTCCGACAAAAAAAAAACCAATAATAAAATTTCCCTTGCCATCTATTCTTGAGTGTGTTTGCTTGACGGTTTATGGTCAAGGATGATTTCCTTGCGGTTTTCGACCCTCAAGGTAATTCAGGATTTTGGTAGTGTAGTGGTCCAAATTGCCATACAACTCCACTGGGAGAAGCAGGCCAACAAGACCCTAAATCCAGTGGGACCCGCCCATCAAGGAAAAAAAAGCACAGTGCCTGCTTCTCCACCCAATGCCAATATGCATGTGTGCTAGCTACCAAAAATTAGCAGAGGATGGAATGCAAAATCAAACAGAAAACTCCTCTGATCCTACTGTCTTCGCCTTTGTCTAGCGTATTGGCATAGTAGGAATGCAAGGCCTCAGGATATAGGTTTCGACACGATCTTTCCATCAGCGAGCACCTTGGCATGTGGAGCTTGCTCGGCGAGTTACTGGAGTAGCTGATGCCTACAGACAGGGACATGGGGGGCTCAAGACGTCTTGAATGGCCACGCACCAGTCTACTTCTTCAATGCATCAGACATGCAGCTGTGCCACCACACGCCTCCTGGATCTCATGACGGCGATTGAGCCAGGTGAGCGGGAACGGTGTCTCATGTGTCAGCCAGGGAATGATTTATAGCGCTAACAGTGTGTTAATTAGGATGATTTGCTCTGATTTTCTCATCACTAGCTGGGCATGCGGTGTCTCTTGCACAGAAGTGATTACTTGTTAATCAATGCTATATTGTACACTAAGGTACCATGCATTTGGTTTGTCTGAAACTCTGAATTACACGTGTCCTTATTGCCTAGTTTTGTAGCTTCACTTCGTCTCAGTTTGTTATGGACAAACTGATTTTCCATTTCTACTCCCTGTTAGCTACTACGGACAAACTGATTTTCCATTTCTGCACCTTATGAATACCAATAGTTTAAATGACAAGTAATCAAAACCTGTCCCATAGGTTCGGCTCTTGGAAGGTGCCATTATATATATATAGGCTATTTTACTATTACCAGGTAAATAGAACAGCAAGCTTGTGCTTCTTGCCTTCTTCCTAGCTACTAGCATCCATACTCGGCA
The DNA here is from genome assembly GCA_015847255.1 of Hyparrhenia diplandra. Classification (NCBI taxonomy): domain Eukaryota; kingdom Viridiplantae; phylum Streptophyta; class Magnoliopsida; order Poales; family Poaceae; genus Hyparrhenia; species Hyparrhenia diplandra. The sequence goes on along the minus strand of JADLZK010007350.1, from coordinate 219,685 downwards.
GAAAGATGGAATCTAGAGTAGTAGGAATGCAAGGCCTCAGGATATAGATTTTCACATGAACTATGCATCTGTCGGCACCTTGGCATGTGGAGCCTGCTAGACGAGTTTTGCACATAGCTGATGAGACGGGAACATGAAGAGCTGAAGGAAAGGGTGGTACAGTCTTGATAGTTGCGCACCAATTCTCCTTTCTTCGCCGCGATATGCATGAAGCTGCGGTGCCACTGGACTGCTGTAGGCTCTAGCTCTGTGGGCTCATGATGGCGCGAGGGGCGGGCGAGACTGCCAGAGCGAACGACAGAGCGTCTCCTCGAAAGAAAGGGAATGGTTGATAGCTAGTGACAGTGTGTTAATTAGTCATTCAATTGCTGGGATTTTCTCATATATTCCTCACAAAAGCACCAGCCTCACGTTGGCCACCAGGGACGTCCGGCTTATGTATATTAACATATCATGCATAAGTGTACTTGGTTGTGACGATTTTTTTGTTTTTTGTGACGAAATTAACGAAGTCCATAAATATTTTGCACGCATCAGTAATTGAATGCTTGTGAACTGCACACACATTCTCACAGGAGCCGTCCAACTTGCAGTAAACTGCTGGAGCTTAACTGGAATTGATCTGCACAATCAACCTGACCTCTTTCTTGCAGAGCACAGACAAGCTCAAACTTCATGATTCTGGCCATCCTAATGAGCTGGGCCATGAGGTCGGTCAGAAATAATCTAAACTTCAAAGGTGTTCCGGCAACCATGGCACATGCATAGGCAATTTTTGACAAAGAAGTTCGAATCCTCTCCCTAAGGGTGAAGGCAAAGTTTAAAGCATCCTTTGATTCATGGATCCAGAATTTATTTGTAATTTGTATCTCCTTTTTCATTTTCTTCTCTTCGTTCTTTGTTTCTTGAACCTTTCAGCTCTATCTTGTTGTAAGACCTTTTAATTGCTTTCAATAAAGTCCTGTAGGGGCAGCTCTGCCCCTACAGTTTTATGAAAAAAAAAAAAAAACTCAACTTGCTATTAGCATATTTCCTAGTAACAAATGTCCACTGTGGTGCCAGCGTGATGAAACAAATGTCTATTAGCATATTTCCTAGTAACTCCCATTCCTCATGTTAGTTATTTATCTCGATTTGTTCCCTTCATTGTCTTCCATTGATCACTACTTCTCTTTGTTCTTGCTCTATATACTATGATGGGTTGCGCTGGACCAAACCAGAGTACATGTATGGCACTTTCAGGTAGAAGTAGTGAACCCTCCAGCTCTATCTGATCACCAAAATATGAAAAATATGTACATATGTATGAGCTATTGGTGAGAACGTCCCAGTCCATTATAGTAGCAGATCACAAATGGCTACAAGCTAAGGTTATGATGCCATGGACCTGGTTGCCTCAGTGAAGTCAGTTCTACTAGCAACGAAATAAAATACACCAGTGCCACAAACAAGACCAAGCATCGATCCAGCGCCACACAAACAAAAATAGTAGACTATCACAGCCATAATTAGCGGACATGGAGATACTAGTAGTTTTGTAGAAGAGCCCCTTTAAGGCAATGTCTCTTTTTTTTTTTTTTTTTTTTTTTTTTTTTTGAACCAGGGAGCTTTGCTCCCCATTCCCATGCACTGCACGGAAATATGCCGAGCCGAGCCGCGGGATCGAATCCGGGGTGGCCGAGTGCACGGCTCCTTGAACCTGGCACGATCTTTTATTCAAAATCTCGATACAAGTGAATTATCCTTTGACATTATGTCTGCAATATAATGCCACTGTTATGAAGGGATCCCATTATGAAAAGGTTAACTGACAATGCTCCTGTCTAAGACATGTAGTTGCGACTTGCGATATCAAAACACCCCGCAGCACTAAACATTTTGTGGCTTGACTTATTTGTCTTAGTTTGTCATGGCCAATCTGATTTTCCATTATTTTTACTTCTCCCTAGCTATTAAACTAGTTTATTTGCAAGCAAACAAAGTTCATATACTTCATACATTTATATGTCGCCATGTTGGTCGTCTCATCAATTGCATATATATGGAGCCACGCACTGGGCACAATCTTGTTGAATTAAACGATCTATATTGCTACAATAATGAGCAATAACCATCACACAAATGCATGTACCATTACCAGTAAATGACCAACCTGTGTACTCGTTAGACACTTGGAAGCTTACATAGGCAAATATATTGCTATATATAACAGAAGTATAACAGCAGCTTGTTGTGCTTCTCCTATATATCCAGAGCCACTGTATTGAGGCCAGATGCATTCGTGCTAGCTAGCAAAAATGAACATATAGGTTTCTGTACAATAAATCTCCATCTGCGAGCACCTCCGATCCTGCTGTCTTCGTGTTCATCTAGTAGGAATGCGAGGCCTCGGGATATAGGTTTCCACATGATCTCCATCTGCGAGCACCTTGGCATGTGTAGCTTGCTCGTCGAGTTACATGAGCAGCTGACGCCCGTGGACAGTGACATGGGGAGCTCAAGGCAAGCGTCTTGGATGGCCGCACACCAATCTGTGCATCTGCACCGCAGCGTGCATTTGCAACTATGCCACCACTTGCCTCCTGCAGCAAGGTGATGGAGGCAAGCGACAGAAAACAGTTGGTTCCTTTGACTGGAGACGGGGTGGGGGTATGTAGGGGGTGCAACCAACAGTGTGTGTGTGTTATTGTCATTTTCAGCTTGATTTTTTTTTAGAAAAGACGGCAAAAACTTTGCAGCTTGAGTTTGTCTTAGTTTGTTACGGCCAAACTGATTTTCCATTAGTTTTACTCCTCCATAGCTATTGAACTATGTATTTGTGCACGAACAAACTGGTTATGAAAGGTACAATAATATGATGCATGTTTGTCACCATATTGATCTGTTGTCTCATCAATTGCATATACGGAGCTGCATGCCACAGTTTTGTCAAATTAAATCATCTATACTTCTACAATGATGAGCACTAGTGATCACACACGTGTGCATGCAGCAAATGACCAACCTGTACTCCTTGTGCATTTGGAAGATGTTGCTATATAGTATAACAGTAGGTTGTTGTGCTTCTCCCATCCATATAGCCAGTCGTTTTGAGGCCTACCAAAAATCAGCAGAAAGATGGAATGCAAAAACAAACACAAGTATCCTCTGATGCAGCTGCTGTCCTCATATTCGCCTTTGTCTAGCACATTGGTTTAGTAGGAATGCAAGGCCTCAGGATACAGGTTTTCATTTGAGCATAGCATCTATGAGCACCTTGGCATGTGGAACTTGCTCCGCGAGTTACACGAGTAGCTAGCGTACGTGGACAGGCCGACAGGGACACGGGGAGCTCGAGGTGGTATTTGGATTTCTGCACACCAGTCTGCCTGTCTTCGCTTGCAAGCAGCAGTGCCACCACAAGCCTCATACAACCTGATCGACGTAGCCGACAGGGAAGAGCGGCTCCTGGAACTGGAAGGGGATGACTTATTTCAAGAAACATCATTGTGTCGGATAGTGTCATTTGTTTGGATTTTCTCAAGTGGAACATACATTAGCCTGATTACTTGTTAATCGATCAGTGTTATATTGTACAAAGGTGCCAGCATGCTGCATGTGGTTTGCCCGAAACTCTGAATTACACGTGTGCCTTATCAAACCTTTTAGATTTATTGACGCAAAGCTAGTGCCCCTCACTTATCGCAACTCAAATGTTGTGCTGAACACACTTAACAACAGCTTCACAGACGAAGCTGGTATGAAGTTTCACATTGGAGCCCTGGCTCTCCGCCAAGTGAAGTAGTATAGATAAGAAAGTATCTACACGCCAGCGTAACCATCCGGGTATGGTGACGGCGCCCGATGCTCGCAGCCACATCGGCATGATCTCGGCGCTCTATGTGTCCGCTAGCGACGCTCGGTGCAGCTGGGATGTGCGCCGATGGTTGGCTATGTCGCCATGTCAGTCGTCTCATGAATTGCGTATATATGCATGGAGCCACCCTGCCACAATCCTTTTTTGAAACATAACCGGGGGGGAGCTTCCCCAAAAAAACCACTCCCGCCAAGATCACGCTTGGGCAGGAGGGAGAGTTACAAATGTTGGCATAATACAAGACCGAATATGGTTACACCAGCCAAGGAGGCCGTTTACATGAGCGGGAGGTAGGCGTTTTCGCCAGACAACTAGATCATCACAAACTCTAAATAATACATTGCGGTGACAAAAAATTTAATGACGAAAAACATGCCCGTTGCGTGCATCCCAAACTCGCCAAAGAATAGACAGCAGTACGAAAGGCCATAGACTTGATGGCAGCCCCGGTGGAGGGGATGCAGTCCAGATGTCATCGGTGGGCATTTGTGTCACCATGGTCATGCCGATCTTATCCCAAATGAGAGCACTTTGATCACACTCAAAGAAGATGTGTTCCCTGTTTTCTGGATGCATTGCGCAGCGCTCACAGAGGTCCCCATGGAGGACGTGCTTGGTGCATAAATTGACTCTCTTGCTCAGGCGGTTTTTGAAGAAGAGTCAGGCAAATATTTTCACCTTGTTGGGAACTTTCGTCCCCCAAATCTTGCTCCCATGAATGTCTTGATCATCTCCAGCGCCATCAAGCGCAGCATAAGCGTCTTTGGTTTTGTATGGCCTCCCCGTGAGCTTGAGAAGGCGGACATCGTGCTCGCTGCTCAAATGGATTGCCTGCAAAGAACAAGTCAAGCTGTCTAGCTCTTGGCTAGCAGCACTGGTGAGGCGAGGTCGTAGACGCAAATCAAAGTTGTCAAGGAAAACTTGCTGCACCAATATATTAGGTTGGGTTGTATGAGAGAAGAGTGCAGAGTGTGTTTCATAAAGGGGTCCAGCAGGGAGCCAATGATCGTACCAAAAGGATGTGGCAGCCCCATTGTTGGTTTTGACAAAAGTGATGGATTGGTAGGTGTTAATTTCGTCACTGACAATTCGCCAAAGGAAAACCGGGCGAAGTGTTGCTGGGTGTATCAAAGGTTAGTGCCGACTGCATCACCCGTTCTTTCCAGCAAGGCTGATCACAGGAGAACAGTTTATCAATGAATTTCATTAGCAAGCAACGATTTTGTAGTTTTAAGTTTTTCACTCCAAGACCACCTTTGTCTTTTGTGGCCTGGACATCTTCCCAAGCAACTAAACACTTAGAACCATGACAGATATCCTCTCCTGTCCAAAAGAAAGCTCGCATTCTTCTATCAATTGCCTTTATGATGGTTTTGGGGATGTCCGGGCTGTCATGAAGTGGAGAGGGAAGGAGCCCAAGACAGAGGTGCAAAGGGTGAGCCTACCAGGTCAGTTTAGCAGTGAAGCTTTCCATCCAGATAAATATTTGTCACAAGCTGAGATTAGTGGCATGCAGTCGGCCACAGAAATTTTGTGTGGAGACAAAGGCAAACCTAGGTATGTCTGTGGGAAGGTAGAGGTAGTAGTGCCGAATTCAGAAGCTAAGGCAACAGCTTCATCATCCGGGACAAAGACGGGTAAGAAAGTGGTTTTATGGTAGTTTATGGCCAAGCCAGTGGCCTGCTCGAAAAGTTGAAGGATGTTTTTGGTGGCTATGATGGCTGTTGGTGGCTATGATGGCAGTTGGTGCTGCACGGGACAGGGTGCATCAGGGAGGACAGGGTGACGAATGTCTACAGCTAGGGGGTGGTTTTGCGGAAGACGGCGCAGGACATCAGCAACGATGATGAACGGTATGGTGATAATTGATCGCCCTGTCGTAGACCCCTCTTGCAGTTGATCCATCTGCCAGGTTTTCCATTAAGTAGAACTGCTGTTTTGCCAGTACAAAGCAACTCACCAATCCAAGCACACCATTTGTCAGGAAAGCCCCTGCACTGCATGATTTGCATTAAGCTTGTCCAATCAACACAATCAAATGCCTTATGAAAATCCAACTTGAGCACAATGGTAGGGCAATTTCTCTTGTAGAAGCAATTTAGCAAGTCAGCGGCATAAACAAAGTTATCTACAGTACACCTCCCTTGAACGAAGCCGGATTGGTCAGAACTCATGAGGGATGGGATACGAGCTTGGAGCCTCACCCTTGAGATACTTTTGACAGTATTGTTTTGCAATGCAATTGGTCTAAAGGTCTTGTGGACGCCTAACACCTTCCTTTTTAGGTAGCAGCACCAAGTATGACATATTCAATCTAGCGAGCTCCAAACTGCGGCTGTGAAAAAGCTCCAAACAAGGCATTGATGTCCCGAGGGATAGTAGTTGTCCATGCTTTTTGAAGAACAAGGGGCCGAAGCCATCGGGACCTGGGCGGAGTCATTTTTCATGTGTCTGAATGCTGCAGAAATTTCATCAGGCAAGAATTCATCTTCTAGTTCTGTGGAGATTTAGTGCTCCTTCGGGGTACAAGTCATATAGGTCGAAGGCCCATTCAGCTTGAAGCCGTGGATCCCAACAGGTCACTGTAAAAGCCATGGAGTATTGCTGCTTTCTGCTCATGACCATGTACCTCACGTGCATCATGCTCGATGACTGGATGTTATTCCGTCTACGTCGTTGGTTTGCACAAGCATGAAATTTTTTTGTATTTTCATCTCCTTGCACTGCTGCTCTAACTTTTGCTCTTTACTTCCATAGTAAGAGCCTAGCATGAGTGACTCGACTAAGGACTAGTGTAATCACTATCCTCAGGTTTAGTTCACTAGCAGACAGGAGCCTATGGTCCTCAATGTAGTCTAAAAGATCAATCACTACCTTACAGTCAGTCTCTTGTTGTTTGTAGCTAGTTTGCTGCCTCCTCCAGGATTTCAGGGCCTTCCTTGTTTCTTTCAATTTGACTACTACATTTTGCGCCGGGTTACTGTAGATCGCTCGACAATGCCACGCTGTTTGCACAACTGCTTGAAAGCCGGGGCAAAGGGTCCAGTGATTCTCAAAACGAAAGAGACTAGATTTACGAATGGAGGTGGCACAGGTGAGCAAGAGGAGCACATGGTCAGATGTACGTCTGGTAAGCGGGGTAAGATTGGTGTTTGGTAGAGCACTGTCCCAAGCAATGTTGATGAACGCGCGATCAAGGCGCTCCAAGGTGGGGGAGACTCTCTTGTTGGACCAAGTGTATTGTCTGCCAGTAAGAGACAGGTCGATCAGACAAAGTTCGTTGATGCAGTCGTTAAATGCCTCAGCCTCGGAGGAGTTGAAGTTCTGGTTGTTTTTCTCATGAGGATATCTGATCATGTTGAAATCCCCAAAGACTAACCAAGGCGTGTCCGATGGGGGGGTATGGTTTTAATCTCGATAATAAAGTTTGGCCGCAGTTCAGGAGTGGAGGGGGCTTAAACGTTTGTAATAGCAAAGGAGAGAGTCTATATTGCTAAAATAATGAGCACTACCCATCACACACATGCATGTACCAGCAAATGACCAACCTGTACTTATTGGACTATGAAGGTGCCATTATATATACATAGGCTATATATAAACAATATAACAACAGCTTGTCTTGCTTCTCCCATCCAGAGCCAGTCGTTGAGGCCAGATATGCATGCGTGCTAGGTACCAAAAATCAGCAGAGAATGGAATGCAAAATTGGCGTAGTAGGAATGCAAGGCCTCAGGATGTAGGTTTCGACACGATCTTTCCATCTGTGAGCACCTTGGCATGTGGAGTTTGCTCGGTGAATATGGGGGTTCAAGAATCTCATGCCTGTCTTGACGACAACGTGCATGCAGCTGTGCCACCACACGCCTCCTGGATCTCAGGACGGCTATCGAGAACAATGTCTCAGGTCGTAGCCTCGCAATGATTTATTGCACTTACAGTATTGTGTTCGTTAATGTCATTTGCTCCAATTTTCTCATCACAAGGTAGTCTCTGATTATACTTGTTTTTTGTTTTTTGAGAAAAAAGTGATTTTACTTGTTCGTCAATGCTATATTGTACACAAAGGTACCATGCATGTGGTTTGTCTGAAATTCTGAATTACTTGTGTGCCTCGTCAATCCCTTACAGACTTATTGACCCAAAGCTACTACCCCCTCACATATCACAACTCAAATGTTATGCTGAACAGACTTAACAGCTTCACTGATCAATAAATAAGATCACAAATTCGAAACATATTATGAAAAAAAAAAAAAGAAAACAGATGAACCTGGTATGAAGTAGTTTCACATCGCCGTCACCGTTCGGCATCCCGGGCATATAGGTCTCCTAGTTTCATCAAAAATATAGGCCTCCTAGCCAGCGTGCACCGACTTCGCAGTTTGGATTGATCTCTGTCCAATGTAATAGCATTAGTTTTCAATAAAGTAGCTAGGCATGCAGTGTCTCTTGCACAGAAGTGATTACTTGTTAATCAATGCTATATTGTACACAGAGGTACAATGCATTTGGTTTGTCTGAAACTCTGAATTACACGTGTCCGTATTGCCTAGATTTTGTAGCTTCACTTAGTCTCAGTTTGTTAGGGGCAAACTGATTTTCCATTTCTACTTCATCTTAGCTATTATGGACAAACTGATTTTTCCATATCTGCACCTTATGAATAGAAATAGATACAGCCTTTCAGTACATATTTTAGGCCTTTGCTGCACCATTCAACTTATTAGAGCCTGACACAATACTCCTGTTTCAGTGAATCCTTCATGACTTTCTTAATGATTTTAGCCTACTTGATGGCTTGATGCACCATGTCTTTGTTTTCACTACATTCTAATGGTGTAAAGTTCCACTGCAGACTTTCCTCAATGAGGATGAAGAATCCCGTTGTCCATGCAAGTCTTCAAAGATGGGTAGTAGAAGATTGGAAAAATTAAACCCTGTTCCGGGTAGTGCGAAGTCCCAGTTGTTTTGGAGAAGATAGAAATGCCTTATTATTCAAAAATATTCGATGCCCTCTCCATGCAAGTCTTGGCCTCTCGCCTCACAACGATTACCCATTGTGGGCCGAGGACTCGGACATTCTTGTGGCGGCTTTGATCTATTGCTCCTCCTCGGCTGCAGGGCCTCCTTGGGCTGGCTTAGATATGGGAGCCATGACAACAACCAGAAGCGATGCGCGATGTTCATTTCTGCCGCAGGGCTGACCATTAGCTAATAACATCATACTCGTGCTAATATGACACACGCTACATCAGTCCAACACGTCCTGGTACAGCATCCGGATATATTCGATCCAAGTTTGTTTGGAACACCGACCAGCCTCAGAGACGAACGTGCAGTAACATGTTTGTTCCTGACAACTCCCATTCTTATTAGGTCGATGGATCTCTCTCCCAGTTCTTACCCATACACTTACAGGTATACTTTCCATCTGCCCCTCGTCAATGACCACTTCTCTTGGTTCTATACTTTGATGATCGATTGGGCTGGAGCAAAGCATTGTCCATATATAGTCGTAAGAATAGCTAATGTAATAATTGGCGGTTTCAATTCAAGTAGTGAGCCCACCTGCTGGTTGTTGCATCCATTATTGTTACTTAACTTGTAGACACTGCATGGGACCGTTTTTAGGTTTTATTTGCATCAGCACCTCTTACCTGAATTATGACAAGCTAAACTACATGTATATCACATCAAATCAAATTTTTTATTGAAGTTTTATTTCATCTATGTGGAAGTTATAGTAACCTTTTAAGCCTATATAAGTATCTGTAATGTGAATAGGTTCTATTCATTTAGGGAGTCTGCTGGTAATGTTTCCTAGCCGGTTTTGAACCCTTTGGATAATGCATATTTAGTATGTTTAGCATTTTTTAAATGGATATGAATTCCAAAAATATTTGGATATTTTTTTAAAAAAAAAAAAAAGAGTCTAACGGACCTCCAAGAACTATCGCAAAAGTTCGATTTACCTTCCTTGTGGCTAACTTGGCGCCACGTAGGATGACTGACGTGGTGCTACGTCAGCTGTAACCACTCTCAAATCGAACATATGCAATAGTTGAGGCAGGTCAAAATAGTTTTTTTTTCATGTGTCACCTAAGACCTATATGTTTCCTTTTTTATTGAAACTATATGTTTGTGTTATATAAATTTTATTTGGGTGAAATATACACATAGACGGCCATGCGTATTGACACACAAATCCAAATCATTATCATTATTTATTCCTCTCATGCACCCTCCTCAATTTCACCGATACCTGTTTATATCAAAACCCTATCTATGGCTAACAGTAACAGAGACGGTCTGTTGTGCTTCTGGTGGTGGCTTTGGGCATCCAAAGTCTTTAATCCTCTCTTCGATGGCATTGCTGGCCAGCCGCAACCCGCAACAAGAGGAAAGCGCGCAATGCACTGGGCCACAAGGCTGATTATCAGCGAAGTAATAACAAAATTAAAGCGCAGCTCCTGCTCACAGGATGTGCTGGTGCAGCCTCAACATGTGCTCAGTACTGCAGTGGAGTGTTTCCTGATAACTCCCATTCTCATCAAAGTATGATCTTATTATGCTCTTCATCCCGCCTCACACCCTCTTCTTATTATGCACACAGTACATAGTTATTCTCTCCATTGTATCTTTAACCTCAATTGTGAATCGTGGATTACTAGTTCTTCTCTTCCTTGCTCTACATACGCTATATCGATTGCATTTGACCAAAGCAGGGTAAGTACTTATAAGAAGAGCTAGTATATATGGTGGTTTCATAACCCTCGCCTGCAGGTGCATGCATTGCTTGTTAACTTTTTGGCATTGATATCTAAAAAAACCTTTTTTGGTACTGGAACAAAGCATTAATAAGTTTTATTTGCATCAACTCCTCTTACCTAATATGTCAATAAGGGAACAAGAGTCAGATGAATGTTTAGTATATATATAGCCCTATTACAGAGAACTAGAAGGAACCCCCACGCTGAGAGAGACAAGGCGGACATCTTTGCCTGAATGTGACCAAGGAGCCCTATCAGGCCTCGCGCTCCAGCTCTGTCCTAATACTGCTCTAAGCACTATCTTCCATGACTACAGCTCTATCGCGGCTCACCCATGCTCTGACCGTGGCTCGGTGGCGCCTCCCAAGTCCCACCAGTGCTGTCCAAGGCTCTGACGCTGCTCTGTCCCAGACTCCGATCCGAGCTCCATCTTGCACCAGTTCACACGTCAGCCACGTCCCGCTGCACACGGATGCACGGCCCGGGCTGCCCAGGCTGCAGCCCTCCCCGGGAGGTTGATTTCCCCTTTTAATTGCTATATTTAGCCTCTAATTCACCATGTAATCACATGATTTCCATTGATCCTTCTTTATTTAGCCCTCCCCGAGAAGCAATCCTGGCTCCGCCGCACAGCCATGGTCACACCTCCCACCACCCACGTTTTGCAGCTCACGCAACAGAGGAAGTCACAGTGAGCGCTGTCTAATAAAGACACGGTGCCATCTGAGAAGAAAGAGAAGAACCGTGTTCTAATGTTTACTGCTATATATAGTAGTGTCAACAATACATATACAAATCTATCTTTAATGTCTAAGTGCTAATGATACATACTTTTTCATTTTCTATGCATACATACTCTTTTGGATTCTTTAATTTATATTTTGGAAGTACTTATAACATAGTTATTAGTAATTACATAGCTAGGTTTCACACAGAAATTTTGCATCTAATTAATCTGCAGCAACACGTGAAGTTTCATCTTGTATGCATATATGTCACCGTGTCAGTGGTCTCATAATTGTATATTTGGAGCTACTGCCCCAAATCTTATCGAATTAAACTATATATATTAAATATACAATAATGAGCACTAACAATCACACACATGCATGTATCAGCAAAAATAATGACCAATCTGTACCACGTTCGTCGGGCACTTTGAAGGTGCCATTATATATAGGCAATAGTTATATATGTTCCTACTACTACCAGAAAAATAGACGAGCAGCTTGTTGTTGTGCTTCTCACAAGTAGAAAGATGGAATTCTTGCAAACAAACATAAATTTCCTGTAATCGCATCTTCTTCTGTGCGCCTTGGCGTAGTAGGAATGCAAGGCCTCAGGATGTAGGTTTCCATATGAGCTTACCATCTGTCAGCACCTTGGCGTGTCTTTGCTTCCTCGGCGAGTTACACGAGTAGCTGGCTCCCATTGACTGGGACATGAAGAGTCCGTGCACCCGTCTGTGTTTCTGCGCCGTGACATGTATGCACCTGCACCGCCACCAGGTGTTTCATCCAGGCGACCGCGAGCGAGAAATGTCGCTCATTGGGAGAAACATGAATATTGTAATATTGTAATAAAATAAAGAAGTAACTTCTGAGGGTAAAAGAGGTCTGTTGGACCGTCAATTGTATTCAGAGATCTGTCGCGCTGCACTAAACCGTCCAGCTACAGAATCGCAATTCATTTCTTTTGACTCCTTTGTTAGTCTTAAATGAATTCCTTGATACACCATGCGGGAGGACATTGCTTGCATCCTCGGTGATAAAATATAGAAGTTAATGTTTTAAAAAAGATCCATACATCTAAACTCTTTATACTGTATAAATACATTGTTTCATCCTGAATCTTGGGCACCGAATACATGGATAGTTGCATTTGTTCTTACCAATATATACTGATCAGGATGTGCTTGTACATTGGATCGCCAATCTAAATTAAATATGCACTTTGCCCTTGAACTTCTCAAGCATTTTTTTTTTTATTGAACATACCTAAGCATAATTTGTCACTTCGTTTTCTCACTCACTGTTTTCTTGCATTGGGTTCTCTACATCCTAGCGTCTTCAGCATGAAGTGTTGATATATGCCTTCAACTAACAAAAGCAGAGCTTCTAGCCTGTTCAGCTGAAACATCTAGCTAGTTTAATATACACACACCCGTGACCCTGTCCATTATTATAGACTAATTACTCGTCTGGTACATTTTCTGAAAGAGAGAGATTAGTTTCATTTAGTGACTTTAGTGACCCTTTTCCCTTCTCTGTTGTCATACATTTGAATCTGACATCCACTTCTTAATCTCTAGTCTCTAGACAATGGATCACACTACTACAATTTTTTTTTTTACGTGGCGGGCAATTTTCATTATCCATGGAGGGCAAACGCCCGTCAAGCAAACAAGGTCACGATTAGCAGGGATTAACTATGGTGGTTGCCTGTCCCTGCTACAGTAAAGAATTGTACGGATAAAAAAAGCCCACCGAGGAGAGGACCAGTAGTCCACCGACCCCGTAGTCTCGCCGCGAGGGAGCCACCGCCGCCGAGCCGATCCGCTGAAAGCCTAGCACTACCAGCTCGCCAGGTCCGCATCTCTAGTGGTCAGATCTGGGTCCTCCCGCCCGCCAGCTCGCTGGATCCGCTAAAACCCCCGGTGCCGACCGTAGGTCGAGGTCGGTCAGCACGCTGTAACCCTAGATTTCCCACCATAGAGGGCGGCCGACCACGATGGCCTGGATTCTCCTTTGTCAATGACTCGATGGAGATGGCCTCAGGACCTCCTCCCACCGCGCCTTGCCTCGCTCGCCAAGTGTCGCCCCGCTCCATGTGCGGCCGCCGCCGATCTGCTGAGTAAGACGGAGGCGGTGCTGCAGAGGAGGTGTGGGGGACGACAGCTAAGAGAGGGGGTGCGATAGAGAAGGAGACATGTAGGGGGGGCGCCGCATGTGATCTGTTGAGTGTTGAGTCGGGAGAGGGAGAGAGTGAAACGAGAAACCCTAACTTCTCGCCTTTATATCAAGACAGGTTATCAGGCCTTGGCCTTTTTCCGTAGCGTGCCTGTTAAATTGCCCGCCACGGTTAATCGATCTACCGTGGGCGGGCACCGTGCTGCCACGGTTAATATCTATTAACCATGGAGGACGTTTTTAAGTTTGCCCTCCACAATTAATCCATTTTCCGTGAAGAACTCGTAATGCAACACAAACTATTTTTGAGATTGTTGTACTCAGTATATATTTCCGTATGATTTGACATCGGCCAAAGGAGTTTAAAACAATTGGGTGGTTACTTTATTATGCACTGGTTATAATGGTTTTAAACTGTATTCGTACATACATGCAACTCATTTTTGAAGAAAAATGCTGTAGCACAAAACCTACAATGGAACTTACAGTAGCAGAACAGCTCACGAGAACCAAAGGACCCTGGCTGGAGAACAGCCGCTGGGATCTGTCAGCTGAGATTCACTCAACGCTTGTCCCTTACAGCTATTGCACCCGAAAGTCCTGTCCTTCTGCCAAGGGACTGACAATGTGGGTAGCACAAAACCTACGCATTGCCATCTCAGCTCCGGAAGCCAACACCAGCTTCTTCCTGAATGCCTCGTATTCCTAGCTACAAAGTTACACGTTTTTGTCCTGTATACTATCTACTATCTTATTAGAATTCCGATCATCGACAATAAGTGGTGGTGATGACACAGCCTTGGTTAAAAGGATGGAGCGAGCTATAGCTCTTAATTAACTGACCACTCGTGTGTGAACAAGACCACTGTATATAAAAGCATGGAGAGCAAAAGATCCAATTATGTTATTACTATGTTGTCAGGATGGTACACATGTCACTAAATCAAATTGGATCCACGAAATTCTCGAAAGATATATGTAAGAAGCACCTCGTCAACAATCTGGTACACTCTAAAGTATCTGACATTGTCACTCCTATTTTTGTATAAAATATTATACATGTAAATATACTACACCATGAAAATAAATTATAACCTCCAAAATATTTATAAAAAATTACACACATATATTGCCTTGGCAAGTCAAAGGAAAAAACCATGTTGCAGGCCTGAGGCCACAGGCCAAGTCCAGAGACCCTCTGCTTCCAGGCCATCGCCGTCAATGGAGATCCACCGCTGTAAATTAGCTGGCCATCTCGATGGAGATCTGCTGCTGTCGAAGCATCGGCTGTCGTAGGAGATTCGCCGCAACCGAGCTCGCCACTGAGATCCGCCGCTCGAGCCCGCTCTTCGTGCAGTAAGACACAAGAAATCCCACGTTTTGCAGGTAGAGCCCATACTTCGTAAATCAATTTTGAGAGACACAGAGTTTTTGGACGTCTCTGTAAATCCATTTTAAGAGACTGACAACTTTTGACCGACTCAATAAATAAAGAGACCGCCTTCAAAGTGTCTTTGACTCCCGGGTCAATAATTCGATCTTGGTAGGATTTAGAGAAAAGTTTCATTAGCACATCTTTTCTATATCTAATGAGCTTAAACTTTCGCATTTGACATCGGTTAAGCAAGATAGAGATTTAAATGGGCTAATTAAACAGCATTTGATTTTGATAGATCATTTTCCTTCTTGCACGTACCATGGACATGCCAGATATCCGTAAATGATGTCATGCTTCAGGCTTGACGCTGATCCCACTGTGTCCATCTGAGGCAGTGTGTGCGCATTTTACAGGATGGTGCAGACTGCCATATGCACCATGCATGCCATTCGTTGTGGTGTATTCATGCAACTCGTCTCCGCGTGCCGCATGACGTTGTGCGGTCAACAAAAAATGCAATTCCCTAGTATGATCAAGCCTAACTCCTCGCATTGTGTGTTACTGTATGGGACAAGGCATGTCTTTGATCTTCTCACATCCTGAGTGCACACAGTAACCATGTAGCTTGTTCTACCTCACAGGAGGTCTAAGTGCTAGGCTTCTTCCCAACGCCTTTCATTCCTAATGCCTTATAGAACTTCCTCTTGCCACAGCTCCTCGCTCTTTTGCTTCTGCTCTAATTTGTGTTGCTCTTGCTCATGGTAGTTCAGGAACACTGAAGAAAAACGAGGAGAAGTATATATAGAAGTGGGTGTAGTGCTTGGTGGAAAATGTAATATATTGACATGTCATGTAGGAAAGAAGTCAGGGGCGCTTGGGGTTTTTAAAAAGTAGCACCTATCGGTTTGATTGAATGCTCGCTTTTTAGTGATTTGTATGCTCAGATATTTCCACATTATTACAGCATATGCACCCTGATAAAAAGATCACGCTATAACACGCTCAACTCAAAATAGCGGATAGAAGCTCTATCACTATATATACAGCTTCCATATGCATGCATTAGAGCAAAGAGATGAAATGTAAAACAAGTCGTAGAAAATAGGAATGCAAGGTCTCAGGATGTAGGATTCCACATGAATTTGACACGGGCACCATTGGGTGTATTGCTCGCTGGGAGAGTTAAAACAGTAGGCGAGGCATGTGGACGGCAACCGTGCCAGTTGCGGGAAGCGGACAGTAGCGACCTCAGATGGCTTGCAGCCATCCTCTCAGCTCTGCCGCACCGCAAAGCGTCTCTGATCCAGTGTGATCGAAGCTTCAGCAGCGAACAGCCCCAGGGTTCTAAGCTTTGCATGATTCAGACGTTGCACAGTTGGGGCTGAGGCGAGTGCTAGGCAAGCGTATTCAGGGCATGCGGTGTCTGGATTATTGTGGATGAATCATGCATCATTGTATATAATATTCACACTAAAATGTAGCATATAATGTTTTTAATATAATTTGACAATTTATTGATCAAATATAAAGATGTTTCAAACTTAATAAATATGTGTGCTCTATATTTTTATTGAGAGAGTATTAACTAGCGAGCTTTCCCTTCCATATAGCTGTGGTGATCAGGGAGGGTGCATATCCAGCACAATTATCAGGAGAAACACACTAATAAATGTAGAGCATATATATAAATGCCCTCCAAATTAAATGATATCTGTCCTGATTATGTGGTAGGGATAGATGGAAGGCCTTGAGATATAGTCATATAGATATTCAGGTTTCCACACCAAGTCCTATAAGTACAGGTTAGAGCATGTGTAAAACTGAGAGTCTGCTTGTTGGAGAGAAGGACAACCTCATAAAAAAAAAAAAAAATGAAGTGACCTCTAAGGGTAGAAGAGAGCCATCACGCCATCAATCGAGATATCTTTGGCACCGTGCGCACCCAATCTACCAGGTGAAATACGAAATGTAAAACATATGAATCTCCAATCTAACCTTGGTCCTGAGTATGTGGTTCGGATATGGAAGGTGTAGAGAGTCCGTCAAGTCCTATAGGCTCGGGCCGGGCCTAGGTTAAGCAATCAACTCTTGATATGTTAGTAGGATATATAGACTTTTTAATATCCCGACATTATAGTGAAACAAACTTTAATACCACCTCAAGGGTTAGTATTGTGGCTAATGTATTAATCGCAGTGTAAGGTTGTTCGAAATGAGATAAAAGAATAAAACATCACCCCCAAATAACTAGTTAGCATTGTGATCATTGTTCTTGATGCACCCGTGGTGTGGAAGAGGCACAAAACAATGCTGGTGACTGTAAACCAATCTAAAGCCCTTAATTTAGATGGTGACGCTCCCAATCACCTGGGCCTCAATCCTAGTCCGTAGCCGACACAGCAGCCAACAACGAGCCCAACGCCTGAAGAGGCGCCGTAGAGAGTAGGATCTAGAGGGAGGGAGGGAGTCATCGTTTTGTGGTTTCATGTATCAATCAAACAGAGAAGTGCAACTATACACAACCTATACCACCTGCACAGAGGCTACCTAGGCTTGATCATGCAGGCGGCAGAGCTCTGGGCCCTGATGGGCGATCGATCTGCGGCGATGCAAGTGGCAGAAATAGCATCTAAGATGGGTATCAAATAGAGTTAATGATGAACAATGTAAAGGTAGTGAAGTACCCTTAATTATAATAATTATTTTTTTGTTAACGATCAATGGCTGAAAATAAGCCTACAAGAAGGTTCCTCTCAAGCACATTTAGGGTATCACCAAGAATGAGGACCTAAATATGAGTCATTGTGTGGACTGGGTCACCAATAGTAAATAAGCTGCCCACCCATAACTTTACTCCTCCAACCATGAACCTAATTTGTTCGCATGTGCCACCCACCTCCCTCAATCATTCCTATCCACACAGTTCCTCTTCTTTCTCGGGCCGCCTTGCTTGCATGAAGAAAATGGGGAGGAGCAGTGATGACCGAATAGCTCTGGTCGTCTTCCCTGGCGTGTTCTCCTCCCTCCCTCCCTCCAGCCGCTCCCCAATGTGGACCCTGCCTCACGCCCTTCAGCCATGCCTCGCCGGCGAGGCAGCCAAGGTCGGGGGCTCCGGAGGTGCTCCCACAGTGAGGTCTCCTCGCTGAACTAGCCTCGCCCCGCTGCTGATCTGCCTGGCAATGCCGGCCGCTCCACTCAGTCACCTCCTATGGGCCCACCACTATGAGCGTTGGAGCTTTGTAGGAGAGAAGAGATGCAAACATGCCTTCCCATTCGTCCGGTACCTAAAATGCATGCCCTGAATGCGTCCTCTGCTAAAGTCTGTTTTTGCACCTAAAACACCTGTGCGTGACCTATTTTGTGTTTGCCTCTTCCTTTGCATGAGCTGTTCGAGACAGTCGTCATTTTATTCGTGGGTCGATTAGAAAGGGACTTCTTTATCTAGAAAACTATATATTTGTTTTGGCTGCAAGTTAAAAATAATGAATTAGGATAGTTTGCTCTCTATGTGAATATATTAAGCGCTGATGATATGAAACAAATCCGAGCTGAGGCTTTACATTATTTATGAACACTAATATTACTAACCTCTATACGCTCTGAGCACTTGAAATGAAGTGCCTATATATACAGAGGCAATTGCTGCTACTAGTATCAGATAGAGCTACCATATATATGCATGCATCAGTCAGCAGGAAGATGAAACATAGAACAAGCATATATGTTATCGTATGAAATAGGAATGCAAGGCCTCAGGATGCAGATGTCCATGTGAAGTTGCCACTGGCACTGTGGTGTGTGATGCTTGCCGTGCGAGTTACACATGTAGACGAGGCATGTGGACGGTGACCACGCGTAGTGCAAACAGAGTGGGTCGAGGCACTTGAATGGCACGCAAGAGTTTACCGTCGTTGCTGCGGCGTGCACAATTGCAGCAGCACCACACATATATCCTTTCTGGCACGGTGATAGAAGCTCCAGCAGGTCAAAAGCAGTGAAAATGTTGAACAAATGCAAGGAAGTTCCAAACTTGAAACAGGTACGGTGTGTGCCGTTTATGTTTAGGATAGAGGGAGTAATAACTAGATCAGCTTCTTGCTCCCAGCCAGCCGTTGGGAGGGTGCATACCACACAATTACCAGGGGAAGGACGAAATGTAACACATAAATCTCTGATTCAGACCATGCCCCGGTTTTGTGGTAGGGATTGGAAGGCAAGATTCTGGTTTCCAATCAATGCAAGTCCTACAGGTTCAGGCTACAACATTTGAAATACTAGTCGCCATTTTATCATAAAAAAATATATTAGTCGCCACCCTATGGCTCATTGGAGAGAAAGACAGGCTCGTAATAGAAAAGAAGAAGTGACTCTTGAGGCAAAAAAGACGATATCTGCTACTGCCAATTTGGGGATCTGTCGAGTCGCACCAAGCCATCCATCTAGGGATCTGCAAAATTGCAGACTAGCCACGTAGCTAGTATTAGAGAATAGAGATCTGCTACGTGTTGTCACACTGAGCTTGCGCCCAATATGTTCCATCACTTGTTTGATTCATACTTCGGTTTCCCCATGTGTGATTCTTCGATTTTCTCAAGAAAAAAATTAAAAGGTGAAGAAACCTGTGATAAAAGGGAAGGAACAGGAACAGGACGGTTACAAGGTGAAGAAACGAAGAAAATCAGGACAAAGTATCTGCAAGGCCTAATGCATCTGTGCAATAAGCATGTGTAAACCTGTGATCACCAAAATCAGATCACCTCGTCTTTGAGGGTTTCGACTTTGAGGCCCACCAACTCGAAGCCATAAAGGTGAAATTCACGTTCGATCGTTCATGCACAGAGGTCACTGATAGCAGAGGCTAACAGGTAAGGGGAACAGGAGAGAAGCAAAGTGCAGACCGAAGAAGAGCAAGTGGCGAGAGACAGCTTCTATTCTGTTTGAATTCCGTTACAATATTCCTTTCTGGCTCTCTTTTCTCTATGAATTTATAGCGATTATTACACATGCCGCATTGGTCCGGAAACTTTGGAGCTGGACCATAGGGTGGGCCGATTGTTGCAGGTACAGTGCTGCCGTGCTGTACGTAGCCCCTCATCACAAGAAGTAGCTGCAGATGTATGGCGCGCCGCTAACACTTCCATCCGCTGGGCATGAGAAGCGGCATGGCCCCATATGCCGGCGTGTGCGGGAACCGGGCGCGGAAGCGGAAGATCAACTGCTGAGTACGTGGAGGGAAACCCGTATTGAATTGTCAGTCTCGTCAAGCTCAGAAAACATGTCCCCACATTGGGTCGGTGAACGTGGTGACCGCGCCTTGGCTCTTGGCACGCCCTCGTGGCGATCGAATTCTGGCTGCAAACCTACGTCCCGGTGTCTCCGATTCCTACTGGCTCCATCTCTTTTTCTGTTGACAGTGGTGGCATATGGATGCAGCTTAAACGGCTGATCTGGCTGTGCTAAACTACTAACAAGTTCATATGTGTACCAAAATGATATATAATGTCATCTTCCAAGCAGCGGCCACATATCTTCCAAGCAGCGGCCACATGGTACACAATTTATAATTAATTATTTCTTTCTTTGGTGGGTGAATGGTGTAATGTGAAAAATGCTTGTGTATTTTGATTTCACAGGCTTTTCATTAATCATGTACAGATACGGGCTTCAATCAAGACGCTTTCACCTTTCTATGCATATATATAAGGTCATGTTCGCACAACAGTAACACATCTAGCTTCGTCCTTGGTTTAAGTATGGCCAATGGCACGTACGTACGTTATTAGCCTGTCTTGTTGCCATTTCAAGAAGACAATAGATGTGGTATACCGCATTTGTCTTCTTGTGCCCTGACAAATCATGCATCAATGTATATATTTTCACAGCAAAATGTGCTCGGTTGCTTTATCCAAATTATGTGCTGAGTTCGACTTGGTTTTTTTGTAATCAGAATATCATGTGTACCTATGTTTGTATGTATGGACTTTATGACTAGTACTTGGTTTGTGTTGAGTTCATCTCTGCTTATTTTGTATTCATTATCGAATCATGAGATATGTGATGGCGAGATATATGGTATGGATTAATTATAATATAAGGTGTAAAATATTGTACAGTAAACTAAATCATAGAGCTTTTGACACGAAACTAGGTTCCACACCAAGCACACCAGGAGGGCCTTAGACGCCCACAAAGGTTGCAATCAACCTTGAAGCAGCGAGCACTGCAGCGTGATCAGCCACGAACGATCAAGAGATCGCTAGGGCCAATGTAGAGCTCAGTGACGGCTGGAAGAACCTCCGAACGCACCTCCGGGAAGACCTGTCGGGAGGACACACGCGAGGGGTGCCCTAGGACCAGCAAGGCCGCCTAGAGCGTCGATGAAATTCGCGGAGAACGTCGCCGAACAGCAGGGTAGAGGGGAAGTTGACCTACAAGCAAGACAGTAGTACATGTGTTTGTCGATTGGATGTAGATGAGATCAAATCGGCCATGAACCTCTTTATTATATAGAGGAGGATGGTCTTATCCTTTTAGGAAACTGTTCTCGAACATTTCCAATCTCCAAAACCGATCCAAACACGATTAGGAAAGAGATCGGTTCAGAATCCTACGGACATGCGGCTGACGCGTGTCGACCGGATGCTGAATCGGGCCGACCAGATGCGCCGATCACCAGCGTCACCGAGCTCCACATCGTCCCTAGCGATCTCTTGATTGTTCGTGGTCAATCACGCTGTGGTGCTCGCTTCTTTAAGATTTATTGCAATCTTCGTGTGCGTCCAAGACCCTCCTCCCAGTGCTTGGCGTGGAACCCTAGTTTCGCGTCAACACTCATTTAAAAAAAAATCAGTCAATCTGGCTTGCTTCGCAGCAGCACTATCTGTGTCTGACCCTCTCATTGACATTGATGCTGCCATTAACGTTTCACCAAAGGAGACTGGCGCTATAGAGAACTGGCCCTGGAGCAGCACAAAAAGTGTGCTTCCATCTCAGCTCTGTAGGCCAACGCCAGCTTATCTCATTGGAATTTCGATTATTGTCTACAATCATCTCCTATGTTCGTTTTATCTCTATTTGCTATTGTGGCGTAGTGCTACACAATAAGTGGTGATGACATTTATATATAGAGGGATGGATAAATTAAAAGGATGGAAATGGCCAGCTCTTGTGGGATCCTCATGTGAACAAGATCAATATTATATTAGTACTCAGGGCAAATATCAATTATTTTGTTATCAATATGTTATGAGGATCCATGCGTGTCACCGGTGTTAAAAAGATAAATCTTTAAAGTTCTCATAAAAAACAGAAACACATCATCATCAATTTGGTAGACTAATAATTTCTAATAAAAATCGGGATCACTTCTATACTGTAGAAAAGTATTACCCAAATTACCGACCACTGCCACTATGAAAATAATCTAAAATAAGGCTTGACTGTTGGTCATCTAAACTAGGTATCTTGTATGCAACTATTAAAAACTAATGTAGACTCTGTTTGGTTTCAGAGACTTTTGGCTATTTGGATTTAAAAAATAACTTTTAGTCCCTAACGAAACTAAATAGAGAGGGAGGTTTTTGAGACTTTCTAGTTCTTGTTTGCACGACATCTTCCTCCCGATGCTTAGTATAGAAGGAAAAACCAACAATTCATGCTTAGTAATAAGTCACATATAATCAAGTTCAGCTATTAGGATATATGGTCACTCATGTCAACTGGTTGCATGGTTCACTCTTCCAAACTCTGCTTTGGGTCGGCGCGGCATAGTGTCATCCAGCAAGGTTTCCTTTCTAGTCGATATCTTCCTCCCGATGCTATGCTTGAATTAGTTTTGGACGGAGAGAGAAGTGTGAAACTAGTCTGAACACAGACGCAACTGCTACTTGGGCATCCAAGTGGTTTGAGTCCTTTCTTGACCGAAACCTCCTTCCCAATGCCTTCCATTCCAATGTGTACGAATAACGTGGATTATTTGTCCTTTTTCTGATTTTGTGTTGATATAGAATGAGAGGATTCAGTTTGTGGACTGCGCAAAACAAAAGGCTCCAAGACAGAAGTGGAGTAATATATATGATCCTGAATTTCATGATAGCACCCTACTCTCACTCAAAATGTGTCGTAGGCGTGTGGCTCTCTCTCTCTCTATATATATGGGAGACATGTGACAGGGCAGTTACGTGGCATTATATAAGTGGATGCCAACGGTGCGTTTTATTCCAATTCATCAGACTGTGGCAGGTGGCCCGGTGGTTTTATTTTTATTCTTATTTTAGATAATTGTGACCCAAAGCAGAATTATCTATTTTCAACAACGGGCAATGAATCCAGAGGGTAGTTGCAGATGATCAGTTGAAGTTACAAACTGTCTTAAGCTTAGGGTCTTGTGTTACAAAATACTAAAAATGAAGATCAAACAAAAGACCCTTGTAGTCAATGCATGGTGGCCATCAGACGATTTTCAATGTATGAGATGTGTTTTATGACGAGAGTTTATTACAAAGTTAAGAGTATGCTATTCTCGTATGGCTCAGAAGATCGATATATAGAGTGGACAAAACTGACTCAGCCTTATAGGAAAATAAGAGATTAGCTATTTTTTAGGTGCCTAAAAAATAGCATCTATTCAGGCAACAGCTCTGAACCATCAAATGAAGATCTGATGATGCATCTAAATTCACACAAAGAAGAGGTAGATCAAAGGACCACCGCGTTCCGGGCCTGAGCAAAGGGTAGATTTCAGGCACTGCCATTTAGGATAAGTGGGAAAATAAACCTACTTGTGACACATAACCTAATCCGTGAGATATAAATTTATATACGCATCTTGCTACATGGTAATGGTGAACAAAGGGCGCCAAAGAAGTGTGATGATGCTCGCTAGATGCAAATACTTAAGAGTGACATGTATATCTGTCGCTGCGTATAATTTCCTAGTACGATGACATAGCAACCTTACTAATTGCAGGTGCAGCAAGCATGCTTTGCAAATGTGTGCTGCCCAACCAGGAGTCATGATGAATTAGCGCGTTGGTTGGTAAGGGCAGTCCTAATGGAAGAAACTAGTAGTTTCTATAACATAGGATTTCACACCAAAAAAGTACTTCTTTCCAACCCATGGTTTCTATAACCATATTTATACCAAGGGTAAATTAAATGAAGCACCAAAAATACATAGATCAATTGTGACAATTATTTTTGCAGCTCACATGTGTTCTATCATATTTCTAACGTCCATGCACACAGCCGGCAAATCAACATGAACCAAATACATGTACCAAATCAACAGCGGGCAAGCAATTTCCAAACTGTAGATGTGCCATTGTCACCTAAAAGCACTGAGACTCCAGAAGCCATCAGGTACAACACTTCTGAAACCGCCATCTGCAAGACAAAATCAGTAAACAAATGAATTAATTAATAAAAACCATTATCAATCAAGGAGTAATACTCGATGCGGAGGTTGGGCCGCGCGACCACTTCCTGCTCTCGCCAGGCTGCTGAGGCAGCGACCGCTTCCTGCTCCCGCCGCGGCGCCCCTGCCCAGCTGCGGTGGCCGGTGGCTGCCCTGCGTCCGTAACCCACCTGTGCCGCTCCACTGTCCAGCTGCTTGGCCAACGGCTGCCCTGCGCTCATGGCCGGCGATGCTTGGCCGTGATGGATTGGGGCATCAGGATGGGTGTTCGAACTGGATGCTAGATCTCGAATTCGGGATGGACTATAGCCGGCGGGAGCAGCATGGGGGAAAAGGGAAGAGAGCGCGGGAGAACCAGAACCGAGCGTGCGCGCAGGAGGACCGTCGCGGGAAGCAGGAAAGGGGAAGGAGGAGGGCGCGCTCGCGGGCCAGTGGCGGCGGCGGCGCACTCGATCCAGTTCAATGCGGATGGAAACGAGTGAAGTCTCCCCAGTGGCGTTTTTGCTCGTGTCTACGACCTCGTTGCGAGCGTCGAAGTCGTTTCTTCAACTAGAAACGACGTCTACGTTTTTCAGTCTCTCACTTCATTAATTCTATTGCCACCTCAGCAAAACGATGAGTTGGCAGGTTAATTAATACACATAGAAACTACCATCAATGCACCGTTGGGACTGCCCTAATAGTCAAATTAGTACGATGACAGAGACTCAGGATCACCTGGACATTAGCCCCTGAATTGATGGATATGTTGGTGCATGCTAATTATGCCACCCACACGACCCCCTGCTTTATGGAAGTGGTTTTAATTGCAGCCTAGGAATTGTGGAAAGTGAGAAATGATAAAATATTCGAGAGAAGAGATCCTTGTCCAGACCGTTGGCAGAGAGCCGTCATGTTGGTCGGCGATTTCGATGACGGAGTCGACATGCCCAAGTACCCGACCCGGTCGAGCGTGAGGTCTCTTTCAGCCGAAGGGAACAGTGGTGCAATAACCCGTACCCGAAGCGTTTCCCCGCTGGTACTCGACCCGGTGATCGAGCATCTGCACTTTGAAAAGGTCCTCATCGACGGCGGGAGTGCTCTTAACATCCTCTTCAAGAGCTCGTTCAAGGAACTGGGCATTCCCTTGACTTCACTCTGTCCCTATGACTACCCTTTGTGGGGCATACTACAAGGGCGAGTTTCTCGGCCCGGTCGGATCACGCCGAGGGTGTAGTTCGGCACCGAGGAGCACTTCGGATCGAGGACATCAACTTCCTCGTTGCGGACTTCGACACCGTACCACGCCATTGCTCACGGACGGATCATAAGCCAATGCGTCGAAGTAACGAGTTCATCACGGATGGATCATAAGCCATACACCACGTCGATCGGTCCACGGACACTACGTCAAAAGTTTCTTTGTAAGAGCAGGGTCGGTTTAGTTATAGGAGCGTCTTAATATTGAGCCGCCTCTAAAGTTATTTTGCCATGCGACACTGAAACGACCAGCCCTTTGCCGATGAATCAAGTAAGAGCGGTTGTTGTTTCAGTAGTCCCCTAATGTTTACACATCAAGTAGGGACGGCTGGATTTCCACCCGCTCTTGCTATTTTATCAATAAGAGCAGCTAGAAAATACAGCCGCTCTTGCTAAGTAATCAAGCTGGGCTCTGTCCTTGATTGGGCCTGGGCCCAATGTTATAAGTGTGGGCCGGATTGTTTTGGAAAGGCCGTGGTTTTTGTTTGTTCCCCTTTCGTTTTTTTTTTAGAACGCCATCTTCTTCCCCGCCGACCGAGACGACGAGAACAACAGCGCGCGCAGGCCGGCCATGAGAAGATAGAATAAGCAGCAGGTGGAGATTCCAAGCTCCGGTGTCCTAGTTAATTCGCCTCTTTCTCGTCCTCGAGCCACTCTCCCCTCAAGCACACCCCCCCCCGGCCACACATAAAAGAAAGACTCTGGCGCCTCGATCTCCTCCCAAAAAATTGCTCAAAGGCAGCTTATTTCCATCTGATCTGAAATCCTTTGGTGGAGAGCTTGTTGCGCAGGCAAGGGAAATGCTATTTCAAGCTCCAAATTAAAGTTTGCATGGTTGATTAGTGACTAAATTAGCTAGAGCTTTGTTTTTCTCTCTCTTCCGGCGCCATGGTGCTTGAGCTTGTATGGAGCTAATTAGACCCTAGTTTTGAAGTTATTAGTGTGGATTAGCTAGAGAAATGAGCTCACAACATTTATTTAGTGGCTCTTGCTTTATTTAAGTGGAGAATTGAACCCTAGCTTTCATGTACAGCAAGAACGTACTATTTATTTCCAGTTTTTTTAATAATTCTTGCTAGATGAGATTAGAGCCTAGCTAATTAGCCGACAGTGACATACTCCTACACGAGCATCTCTACCGAGTGCATACAAACGGAGGCAAATTTCGGCTACAAAAAGAGGTTACACCGTGTCTGCGAAGTGTCTGAATTTAGTAGTAGTGGCCCAATATGATTTTGAGCCCAACTACAATAAAGTAGCGTGTGCAGCCATGAATGGGTGAATTGGATTGGATTGGTTGACACGGCAATCACTGCTGACGGTTCCGACTCTAATCATCTTGACGTGGGCCTGCTAAAGTAATAAAAATAAATGCATCGTATCCGTTTTGTGTAGTACCACAATAGCCTTCCCCCACGCCACATACAGCTTGTTGCCATCGAAGCTGCCAAAGTATTAAAAATAAATTAACCATATCCCTATAGTCTATTAGGGCACTCACAATCGCAAGGATTCTTTACATTAATTTTTGTTCCATGATTCGTATTTTATTGCGGGTTTGTTCAAAGATTTCTAAGCATTTATGTTTTACTATGAACTTGATATTCTAGCCTTTCTAGGTGGTACTATGAGCAAAGGATTCCTTGGCATTAATTTGTCATGAGACCCGCTCCATCCTACGCTATAAATAGAAGTATGTAGTCCGTTGTAGGCTAACAGAGTTCTGAGACGAACCACTGTAGATCTAGAATCATTAACATAATGATGATGAATACAAAAGTAATCCTTCAACTCATGTTTTTTTCCTTAGTTTTTACCATGCTTGTGACACGTCAAGCTTGGGGTGAGGAGGATTGTTACGAGGATAAAAAGGAAATTAAGAGCAAATGCAAGCATGCCATTAGCCATGTTGGGGATTATGCCCAACCAAGCGCCGAATGCTGTGAAATTGTGCGAAAATCTAATATGGCATGCATTTGTCGTAACCTTTCCGCCGACGAGCAGCTGAGAGAATTAAGTGTTTCTAAACTAATACGAGTTTCACGGGATTGCCACAATCCGGTTAAAGTTGGAAGCAAATGCGGAGGTATGTACTACCAAATACTATTTATTTTATTGAGAAATATTTTAGGCCTATTTTGTATGTGTGAATTATTCATAAGTATCAAACGATGATTTTTTCATCGATAACAATCTGATGCAATGCTATTTTTTTCTCAGCTTTCAAGGTTCCACCACCATATAAGGCCCAACCATGAATGTATGTCGAGGCAAGCGACACCCAAGGAAGAATCATGAAACCGAGGAATAACTGTCTGCTTAGCTCCCTTTTTATGTCATGTAATCAATCAAGGAGAACTGATGAATAACATTTAAATTATTATCATTTAAGTGTGACGTAGTCCGATCTTAAGAGCACTCCTAATGCACAAACCAGGGTAGTTTCTATATATATTAATTACCCTGCGACATTGAAGGGTCCTAATATGGCTAAAGGAGGGTGAATAGCCTAATTTAAGAATCTACAAGAGCACAACAATTTATTATAGTAAAACAAAAGGAAATAAAAGCGGTTTGCTCTTGCTCTAATTGTTAGGCAAGCCACCTATTGCAATTCTAGTAATTATAGTCTCTATGGCACTCAATTGTTTATGTCTCTACTCTAACTAGTTAGAGAGCTGACAAGATAAATAAATTATTCTAAGTTAATCTACTTGTTACTATAACACAATATAAATTGTAAGTATGAAAGAGAGGGAAATTTGACTTTTATACCGTTGGTGGAGAGTAGAGGATGATGCCAATCACCAAATAATTGATGCCAACAAGATGAATATCAATCAATTCAATTCACCGGGAGACAAGAGATGACACAATTATTTTTCTCCCGAGGTTCACTTGCTCACCGGTAAGCTAGTCCGTGTTGTGTCGACCAACACCTTTGTGGTTCCTCGGTAGGAGGCCCTCAAAACCAACCGCCTCACAAGACACCGCAAGAACCCACACACAAGTGTGGTAACTTCGATGACACGAGCAATCCACTGGAGTTGGAATTTGACCCTCCACTGGGGAACCACAACAAACCTTGACAAATATAACGTTGATTGGGGCGGACACAATCACCAAGACTTTTCTAGGGAAAACTCAACCATCTCACCATGTCACTAAGCCCAGTGCATATGCAAAATAAAATTCAACTTAGTGGAACTAGATGAGTAAAAGGATTATAGTTTTCCCTTCTTAATAGTATGGTTACCAAACATAAATCACTCACACCCTATGTAATGTCTTGAGTGTCAAACAAAAATATCCCTATGGATTTTATACCTTTCCCTTGAGCCCATTTTTGTTTTTCTCTCTCTTTTCCAAGCATGAGCACTTGATCGTCTTTTGGATCATCACCATCCTCCATGATGCATCATCAAGCTCCATCACTTGGATAGGACCACCTTGTCTAATTCAACCACTTAGCACGAGAGGTTAGTCCTAGGTTGTCATTAATTATCCAAAACCAAACATGGAGCTTTCAGTCTCCCCTTTTTGGTAATTGATGACAACCCTCATAAAGATTGTTTTTAAAGAAAAGTTTTTAATTTGCCATGCATGTCCAAGTATTTAGATTACAAAAGAGAATTGGACAATCATCACAAATTTGATTTTGGTAGCATTAGCTCCCCCTATATATGTGCATAGAATTTGCATAGGAAGGCTTTGCACATATGCATGGATTATAAGTTGTGGGGTAATTCTACCAAAATGATGCTAACGTGTAAACAATGGACCTTTGCAGCGTGATACTTGTCGGAGTTGCAAATTTACACCATCTTAGAACCATGGACAACTAGACATACATAAAAAAACTCAACTACCCCGTGAGATCAATATTATAAATAAAGAGAGCACTTAAATAACTTGAAAGCATAAATGTCTAGTTACCACCTATGCATGCTAGTATTTAATTTCATCATACAAGTTCTAATTTTAGCATGCACCACACAAGCATGAATATCGAATTTGAATACATATGCAATGAGCCAGTCATATGTTAGTGCACAAAAAATGCAATACAATGTTTATGAGTGTCATACTCGGCCCATTTGTCCGTAGTGACCCATGTGTGTTAATGAGATATTGTGGAGAGTTTAGTCCCACCGTGGTTATTTAGAGTGGGATATACCAACATATAAGGCTTCTAGAGTCCATCCCACCATCCCCGGGTTAATCCTTTTAAGCGGCGAGAACGAAAAGCTTAAGTGGGATGGTGGTAGGTATGGTTCGCTCAACGTGAAGAGTGGATCCGATCCGTTTGGACTCTGGGGCATTACAAATGGTATCAAAGCCGACCTTTGTGGCCACGGGCACGTGCGGTCCAGGGGTTGCAGACATGGTAGGTTCATTGAGCGTGTAGGCTTTGCGGGGCGCACGACATGGCACATGTGTCGACCACCAGGCGCACTCTCACGTGTGCCAAGAGGGGAACATTCCAGGTCATCGTTTGCCCTCTCACGAGTGCCAAGAGGGGAACATCTCTGGTCATCGTTTGCCCTGTTGTGGGTATGTTGGGCTCGACGAGGACGTCGAGTTCTTTGAGGGGGTGTATGTCACACCCGGGCCATTTGGCCCATAGTGGCCCATGTGTGTTAATGAGATATTGTGGAGAGTTTTCCCACCTTGGTTATTTAGAGTGGGATAGACCAACATATAAGGCTTCTAGAGTCCATCCCACCATCCCCGGGTTAATCCTTTTAAGCGAAGCGTGGACGAAAGCTTAAGTGCGATGGTGGTAGGTGTGGTTCGCTCAATGTGAAGAGCGGATCTCGGGCCGTTTGGACTCTAGGGCGTTACAATGAGCTTGCTCCCCTACATGTATGCTTCAAAATTTTGTTGATCCCTTTCCTTTCTCATATCTCTCTGCAACAATATATGTTATCTCTCCCCCATTTTCATCTATTTCTAAAATAGTATGGTCAAGTTGTGGAGAGTAAGTTATTTAAGTTCTTTTGATGGGGTGAATTAGGATCAATTTTTAACCATTTTGGCTCAATCTAGATCACTTGCGTAAGATATTTATCTTGGTTTGAGCCAAATACAAGCTTCTTCACACCTCCAGTAAGGGTTATCCCCGCATATGTTGAGATAAACACTTGTAGCTCATTTTCTAGATTAAACACCGGGATTGCAAGCCCACAAACATGTCATATGCCACCACTAGATCATATCAAGATAGAAGCAATAGTGGTGCCATACATACATCAAATTCATTTTATTTATCATGAATGCTCCAAAATGCCACTTGTATGTCTATATGCACTAAACAAGTTCCCAAAGAAAGCATGAATGGTATGTCAAACAATGATCCTTTGCTTTATCGAAGGAGAGACATGCCATATAAATATGGGGTGCATTCAACTCATGTTTTAGAAAAACAAGAATGCTTAATTCATTTTTGAGCTTGCAAGACCTATTCTCATCAAGTGGCTTGGTGAATATATTGGCAAATTGATCATCGCTGCCCTCACTCTCAATAGAAATGTCGCCCTTTTGTTGATAATCTCTTATGAAATGGTGTGTAATGTTAATATGCTTTGTTCTTGTATGTTGAACCAGGTTGTTTGTCATCTTCATTGCACTTTCATTGTAACATAGCAAAGCACTTTCTTGAAGTTGAAGCCAAAGTCCTTCAAGGTTGATTTCATCTGTAGTAATTGAGCACAACAACTACCGCACTTACATATTCGGCTTCTACGCGATAGAGAGTGCCACACTATTTTGCTTCTTAGATGACCATATCAAATCGAGTCCGAATAACCAATCAACTCAAAGTTTGACCCCTTGGGATACCAGATTCCAACATCTTTTGTATGCTTCAAGTACCTCAATATTATTTTAGTTGCCATGAGATGACTCTCTCTAGGTGAGTCTTGGAATCTTGCACACATACGTACACTAAACATGACATCCGGCCTTGATGCGGTCACATAGAGTACGCTTCTAATCATAGACCCGATACAATTTTTGATCCACCATATTGCCACTAGTATCACTATCAAGATTGCCATTTAGGCCCATAGGAGTAGCAATTGGCTTTTGTATCTTGCATTCAAAACTTCTTCAACATGTCCCTTATGTACTTGTGTTGACTCACAAATGTCCCATTCTTCAATTGTTTGATTTGGAGACAAACAAAGTAACTAAGTTCACCAATCATGGACATCTCAAACTCACTTGCAATCATTTCTCTAAACTCTTCACAATATGCTAGGTTGGTTGACCCAAATATGATATCATCCACATATATTCGCAACACAAACTAGTCTTTGCCAATCTTTTTTGTGAAGAAAGTAGTATCAACCTTTCCCATCATGAGCCCTTTAGAGAGTAAGAAATCCCCCAATCTATCATACCATGCTCTAGGTGCTTGCTTCAAACCATAGAGTGCCTTTTCAAACTTGTAAACATGGTTGGGCTTCTTGTTATCTTCAAAATCGGGAGGTTGTTCAACATACACTAGCTCATTGATGTATCCATTGAGAAATGCACTCTTCACATCCATTTGATATAACTTGATGTTGTGGGCATAAGAATAGGCTAATATAATTCTAATTGACTACAATCTTGCAACCGATGCATAAGTTTCACCAAAGTCAAGACCCTCTACTTGAGAATAACCTCGAGAAAGTAGTTTTACTTTGTTCCTTGCTATAATTGTTGTTCTTTGGCCTTTCTACTAATTCCCAAACTTCAGTATGGGTAGAGTGTTAGAATGGAGAAGCCAGATGATGTCCAAGGCTTCTTTAACTCCTCAACATTGTTCGGTCCCTAGAGCACTGCTGCAAGACCCTCTTGGACTCCAACTCATGTAGACCGTAGACTCACCCCCCAAACCATCATATACCAAACCTACCTTAGAATATAAGAGGTTAGATCATAGAGAGAGAGAGAGATGAGAATGATCCCGCATGATCATTCCATTCCTCATCGATCATATTCTACTTAGCTAAGAGCGAGCAACACAAATAGGGGCACCAAGACCCCCCTCACCACACCCATCGTTTTCCCCTCTTCGACGTTGAGACACCACCTACGACAAGGAAAACCTAACGATTAGCTATCACCAAGCTAATTTCCTACCGACCTCTCTCTTTCTCCTATACACTTTGTTTGTGAACCCCTCCTCAATTTCGAAAGTGCTCTAGAGTATATGAATCATTTGTCTTTGGACGTAGTGATACAAATCTATAGGCCTAGGCATTCAATCTGGATCCTTCAGGATTATGGTAGTAATATATGGCCATCGAACCATATGGTAGACATGCTACAGCTAATTAATAATACTTTGAGGATAGTGATTGCATTTCAATTAGAATGAAATTTGATTTTCCTTATTAGGTTGGATAAAACATTGATTAGATTCCATGACATGAGCCGTAGAAAAGTTTGTGTCCTCCTTATTGGGTCAAAAGCTATGCTAGAATTACCTCGAACCCTAATTCTAGCGGAACTCACTATATGCCTTAAGTTCCATTGTTCGTGGAGTCATTAGGAGAGTAGCAAGGTGCATATGTTGTATTTTTTTTTGATGTCTTTGTTCGTGGTATGGATATGTTTTCGGTCTATATATAGCCCAAATTTGCCTTGGTAATTAAATCAAAGGTAATATTAGTTCTCGTACTTTGTGCGGAGTTTTTTGAATCTTAGTTCTTTTGAACAATTCTTTGTCAATGGCTAAGGGAGGAAGAAGAGGGGTTTCATGGTACATTAGTTACCAAGCTGATGGAAGGTTTACCTTGCAAGCAAGAGTGCTAGTGTGAAGTGTATTTCGTTTTAAGAACATGTCTTTGTTTAGGTATGGATATGTTTTCGCTTTATATATAGCCCAATTTTGGATTGCTAACTAAATCAATGGTAATATTAGTTATAATAGTTTTTGCAGGTTTTGGTGCTTTTGAACAATTTTCCAAAGAATGGATAAGGTAGTAAGAAGAGGGGTTCCATGGTGCATTGGCTACACATCTGAATAAAGGTTTGCATTGCAAAAAGAATTGTTAATCTAAAGGACCAAAACACATGTACCTCGTGTTCATGATGTAAGTCTGAAGGAAGCATAACCTTTAGTATGCTATCTATGTACCACTTGTGTTAATTTATCAATTGTTATGTTAGTGTGGATTGTCATTATAACACTTCCTTGTGCACATGATGACCGATGTGCAGTATAATGGCTGATGTCTATTTAATAAGTTATTAAGGCCAAGTTGAATTAGTAAATGCAAATTGAAAATTGAATGCAATTATGTTCACCGATGTTCTTCTAATGCGGCAAAGGATCAATAGGGTATCACGGCCAAATTGTTTAATAACCCGACAGAGATTGTAGGATCGTCACCGACATATCATACTACAACACGGTGTTGACCATAACGCATGACCACACACTTCATACGGTGAAGCGATGGTGATCACACACTACTCACAATCGGGTCATTTTGCAAGGTGATTGTGATCGTGCTCATAATCCAAGCAAGTCGTGCTACAATGCGATAGAAACAACGACCTCATCACACACGAAACATAAGCAAAAAACGGTGATGTTAGTGCATACTCACACAGCGAAGTCCCGATCCACGCGACTGTGGGGGCTAAACCCCTACCCCCTCACGGTTCGGTTTGGGCGGACCACCCCGCTAGGGGCCATTCAATCAAACCGACGGAAGAAGCCCGGCCGGATGGGCAGCTCGCGGATGGAAGGAACTCGCCGAGAAGCAAGACTAGTCGGTTAGGTCATCCTAGATATCCGTCGATATCTTTGATTGTAATCTCTCGAGAATGCTTACCGATCTGATCGGCTTGTAACCTACGCCCCCTTGTCTATAAAAGGCGGGCAGGGACCCCTACTAGAACTTACATCATAATCAATATAGAACTCAAAGCAGGACATCGGTATTACGCCCTCACGGCAGCCGAACCTGGGTAAAAGACCACATGTTCATTGTCTCGTCCTGCATTGACATCATGTTCATCATCTCACGCACCTTACCGATCTAAATAACCACCTTGGGGATCCCCTAGGTGGACTGTCGAGTACCTTTCGTCGATAGTGGCGCGCCAGCTAGGGGGTGCACGTACTGATTTTAAGGCGGACAAGATGGTGATCATTCTAGAATCCGTAGTTCCGGCATAACCTATGTCGTCGGTGAGTTGACTTGGACCATCGACGACAACCAGCTGATCGGGCATGTGGAAAACGCTGAAATTAATCTACGGGTTCATCCATCGTTGTCGGCTCCGTAACCTGCTACGTCGACATCGGCAACGACCACGCTGCTCGGAAAGCACATCCGATCTGCCCCGGCGCTTCTCCGGCCAGCTCGCGAGTAGATCCGACCGCCTCGGCTCTTCTCCGCCCAACTTCGGTGCAGATTCCTTCTGCATCGACCATGTCACCGACTCCCGCGAGTGAAGTATCACAAGAAGATCAGACGGAAATTATTTCCCCGGCGCTCTACCACCACTTCCACGCTACACGCCGAGACTTCACCACAACATCGACGACTGCGCAGAGAGCTTTGATCGCGTGACTCTTGGCCTAAGTGGGTGCTTAGATCTAGTTCAATCTACTATCTCTACTATCAAGTCTGGTAGGGATGATCATGATAGTGCCGAGATCTGCGTCAGATGACCTGCTCGACCCGTCGGTGCGATGCCGCTCGGGACCGGGCTGGTCGTCACGTCTACGCTGGAGGGGCGCGTCGTGTGCTCCCCTACCACCTCGCCATGGCACAGAGATCCGGGGGGCTCCAGGAACTGGTCGGCACGACATGCTGGCACCTTCCCCTTCGGCTTCATCAACGTGGCCCGCGGCTTTCCAAATATTTTAGGGAAACCAAAGGGTCGACACGGATCCACATCGGGTCTGCATGGCCTCCCTCACCACCATCATCGAGGGTGACGAGTCTACGTCGACGGGCTCTAGTGGAGTCTCCTAGACTGTCATCCTTGACGACATCCCTCCTTGCCCCTATCGGCTGGGGTTCGGGGGGGCCATTTTCCTCATCAGCGACGACGAACCTACACCGATCACCGAAGAAGAGGCGGCGCAAACCGTCCGTGAAGAAAGGAATGCCGATCGAGCCCGGCGCCGCCAGGCCGAAGCAGATCAAAGGGCTGCGCGAGTCCAGCCTCCCATGCCTCCGCGCAACCTCCTCCCCCCGAGTTTGAGATGCTCGGAGATGTTCCAGTTTTTAGGACTCCGATCCAAAACCTATTCGCTGCCACGACGGCTTTGGGTGCTCCGAACCTAGTCGATCCCCAATTGCAGGTGGCACGGGTGTATGTTGTTGCTTTGCGTGACGCATAGCGGTTTTCATACACGCCGCGTGGCCAATCTCCATCGACTACATCTCATGTGTCGCAGTCTCGTCACCGCAACACCGCGAGAGGCGGTGCTTGCTACAACCCTCAAGGCGGGGGTGGAGAGATGGTCGCCCAATATGGCCGTGGTGTGGCTCCTCGCGCGCAGGCCAAGGAAGAGGTTGACCAACCACCTCGTCGCGATCTTCGCGTGCACATCAACGAGCGGCATGACGCTCGACTGCACATCATGGGTAGCAAGCTTGCTCATGACCAGGAAGAGCTCGGCGATGCGATGAGTTCGATCGCCAAAGCATGGCGACCCCGTGATCCGGCCGGGCGATCACCACGATGGACATCAAGCCCTACGCCCCGCACCCGCCAGGTCGTGGGCCGCCGGGCTTCAAGCTCAACGCCGTCGAGAACTACAGCGGCTTTAAAGACCCAGAAACGTGGCTCATGAACTATGAGATCGCGGTTCGGGCTGCTGGGGGTGACGAGTCGGTGATGGCCAAACTTCTTCCCAGCTTCCCTCGACCAGGCCTCTAGCTAGTGGCTCCGCAGCTTACCGGAGGGAAAGCTGGGATCCTACGTGGAGGTGAAGGACATCTCTTCATCAAGACATACAAATCTACGTGCAAGCAGCCAAACACCCGGTTCGATCTGGAAAGGGTGAAGGCCAGGCTAGATGAGCCACTGCGCAACTACATCCAGCGCTTCTCGGAGACATGGGTCAACATCGCCGACATCACAGAACCCGAGGTGATCTCTATCTTTATTGGTGGCTAGTCCATCATGAGGACCTCCGTAAGAAGTTGTACCACTCCAACCGAGAACCATGGCGGAGCTCGTCGACATTGCCAATGAATACATCATGCAAGACGAAGGGGACCACATCTTTTCAAAGAAAGAGTGAATCCGTACAGATGATCACGCTTCTCGTCGGGACAATGACCATCGGCGGGATGAGCGGCGTTCTAATGACAATTGCGATGAGCGGCGCCGTGAAGAGCCCCGCAACAACCGCGACCGCCGTCGCGACCGCAGCAGCGGCAACGAAGTCAACACCGTGAAGTCCGGGAAGGGTAAGATTGATATGCACTATGAAGATATGCTCGTCCGCCTATGCCCCAAAGCTACGGGCACAAAGCCACTCCGCGGGCGAGTGTAGAGGCTTCATAGGCTTCTTCATGAAGGAGCAGGAGCGCAAAGCGCAAGAAAGCTGACCAGGATGGGGTGCGAGATTGGTAGGGAGAAGAAGAACTCCGAGAGAGCCGTCATGTTGGTCGGCAATTTCGATGACGGAGTCGACATGCCCAAGTACCCGACCTGGTCAGAGCGTGATGTCTCTTTCAACCGAAGGGAACAGTGGTGCAGTAACCCGTACCTCGGGCGTTTCCCGCTGGTCCTCGACCCGGTGATCGAGCATCTGCGCTTTGAAAAGGTCCTCATCGACGGCGGGAGTGCTCTTAACATCCTCTTCAAGAGCTCGTTCAAGGAACTGGGCATTCCCTTGACTTCACTCTGGCCCTATGACTACCCTTTCTGGGGCATACTACAAGGGCAGAGTTCTCAGCCCCTCGGTCAGATCACGCTGAGGGTGCAGTTCGGCACCGAGGAGCACTTCCGGATCGAGGACATCAACTTCCTCGTTGCGGACTTCGACACTTCGTACCACGCCATTGCTCACGGACAGATCATAAGCCAATGCGTCGGAAGTAACGAGTTCATCACGGATGGATCATAAGCCATACACCACAGTCGGTCACGGAGCCGACAGTGACATACAAGAGCATCTCTACCGGGTGCATACATACGGAGGCAAATTTCGGCTACAAAAAGAGGTTACACCGTGTCTGCGAAGTGTCTGAATTTAGTAGTAGTGGCCCAATATGATTTTGAGCCCAACTACAACAAAGTAGCGTGTGCAGCCATGAATGGGTGAATTGAATTGGTTGACACGGCAATCGCTGCTGACGGTTCCGACTCTAATCTTCTTGACGTGGGCCTGCCAAAGTAATAAAAATAAATGCATCGTATCCGTTTTGTGTAGTACCACAATAGCCTTCCCCCCACGCCACATACAGCTTGTTGCCATCGAAGCTGCCAAAGTATTAAAAATAAATTAACCATATCCCTATAGTCCCTATCAATCGCAAGGATTCTTTACATTAATTTTTGTTCCATGATTCGTATTTTATTGCGGGTTTGTTCAAAGATTTCTAAGCATTTATGTTTTATTACTATGAACTTGACATTCTAGGTGGTACTATATATGAGCAAAGGATTCCTTGGCATTAATTTGTCATGAGACCCGCTCCATCCTACGCTATAAATAGAAGTATGTAGTGAAGTAGGCTAACAGAGTTCTGAGACGAACCGCTGTAGATCTAGAATCATTAACATAATGATGATGAATACAAAAGTAATCCTTCAACTCATGTTTTTTCCCTTAGTTTTTACCATGCTTGTGACACGTCAAGCTTGGGGTGAGGAGGATTGTTACGAGGATAAAAAAGAAATTAAGAGCAAATGCAAGCATGCCATTAGCCTTGTTGGGGATTATGCCCAACCAAACGCCGAATGCTGTGAAATTGTGCGAAAATCTAATATGGCATGCATTTGTCGTAACCTTTCCGCCGACGAGCAGCTGAGAGAATTAAGTGTTTCTAAACTAATACGAGTTTCACGGGATTGCCACAATCCGGTTAAAGTTGGAAGCAAATGCGGAGGTATGTACCAAATACTATTTATTTTATTGAGAAATATTTTAGACCTATTTGTATGTGTGAATTATTCATAAGTATCAAACGATGAATTTTTCATCGATAACAATGTGATGCAATGCTATTTTTTTCTCAGCTTTCAAGGTTCCACCACCATATAAGGCCCAACCATGAATGTATGTCCAGGCAAGCGACACCCAAGGAAGAATCATGAAACCGAGGAATAACTGTCTGCTTAGCTCCCTTTTTATGTCATGTAATCAATCAAGGAGAACTGATGAATAACATTTAAATTATTATCATTTAAGTGTGACGTAGTCCGATCTTAAGAGCACTCTAATGCACAAACCAGGGTAGTTTCTATATATATTAATTACCCTGCGACATTGAAGGGTCCTAATATGGCTAAAGGAGGGTGAATAGCCTAATTTAAGAATCTACAAGAGCACAACAATTTATTATAGTAAAACAAAAGGAAATAAAAGCGGTTTGCTCTTGCTCTAATTGTTAGGCAAGCCACCTATTGCAATTCTAGTAATTATAGTCTCTATGGCACTCAATTGTTTATGTCTCTACTCTAACTAGTTAGAGAGCTGACAAGATAAATAAATTATTCTAAGTTAATCTACTTGTTACTATAACACAATATAAATTGTAAGTATGAAAGAGAGGGAAATTTGACTTTTATACCGTTGGTGGAGAGTAGAGGATGATGCCAATCACCAAATAATTGATGCCAACAAA
This sequence comes from Hyparrhenia diplandra, assembly GCA_015847255.1. Taxonomy (NCBI): domain Eukaryota; kingdom Viridiplantae; phylum Streptophyta; class Magnoliopsida; order Poales; family Poaceae; genus Hyparrhenia; species Hyparrhenia diplandra. The sequence goes on along the minus strand of JADLZK010007350.1, from coordinate 180,295 downwards.
GATGAATATCAATCAATTCAATTCACCGGAGACAAGAGATAACACAATTATTTTTCTCCCGAGGTTCACTTGCTCACCGGCAAGCTAGTCCCCGTTGTGTCGACTAACACCTTGGTGGTTCCTCGGTAGGAGGCCCTCAAGCCAACCGCCCCACAAGACACCGCAAGAACCCACACACAAGTGTGATAACTCAATGACACAAGCAATCCACTAGAGTTGCAGGAAGTCGATCCGAGGCCATCACGTTCTGCCGATGAAGCTCTGTACATGGGCAACGATGGTTGGGGAAGTGGCGCTGCGGTGATGCAGTGGCGACGCGACGAAGGTGTCCGGATGGCAGCGGTGTGGTGTCCCGTCACTGGCTGCGCCCCTTGGGATCGGATTAGTGATTGTCATTGGGGAGTGCGGCTGCGGGGAACCTGGTACCGAGAGCCAGCGGTCCCCAGCTCTTTTTTATAGCGCAGTGTGACAGGGACCCTCCAACCATAGATGGGTTTGACGCCCCCAATCAGGGCACGTGATCAAGGTCCAATAGGCCATTGGGCCTATTAATTAGGAGATCAAACTAACAAATATATGTCTGTCAGAATATCTATTGCACTTTGGACTATACACGACTGCTCATGCAACGTTTCCTGGCACAGCTGTTTGCCTGTTTCCTATTGCAATTTGATAAGTAGCCTAAGAATTTGGTTATACTTGGTGCAATCCGCATTCAAAGTATTGTGGTGCACTGGTGCCTCTACTCCGATCCTAGTTCCTACCCAAGTCTTCTACTTACTGCTCAATTCATTTGCAAATTGCAACCTTATGAGGCGTTGCCTCTTTTTTATCAGCTCTACCAACATGAAGAGGAGGTGGTGGTGAAACAAGTCACGAAGGGATGATGATGCTCGGGTATGGCCTGCAGCTCACAAGTTAGAATACTTACTGACCTGTTTTTACTGGTGTTATATATATATATATATATATATATATATATATATATATATATATATATATAGGGTGCACTTTCTATACACCCGGTGTAGTTACACCTATATTCAAAAAACCACATTGTGTATGTGTTCATACTTGTTTATCAGTTTGAATATGTTTAGATACTCATATTAAGATACTCTAGATCTTACTATACGAAAAAATTTCGAATGAACCTATATTTTTTAATATATTACATAAAATGCCACTACTGCTGTATATAAAAAAGTATATCCATATACTCAAAGTATGAATGCATACTTAACGTATATACCACCATAGACAGTCTAGTATGATCATATACTTCATCCACATGCACTTCGCTTAGGTCATATATACCATAAATCTTGAGATATACACATGGGTGTAACTACACCTAGGGTGTAGAAAAATTTACCCTATATATATATATATATATATATATATATATATATATATATATATATATATATATATATATATATATATATATATAATGTACTGGTGAAAGTTCTTAGTAAAAAGCTTGATTGCATCGACTGTTCATTTCTCTCCAAGGACACTTACCAGTTCACATGCCTCAACTCTAGGCTGTGGCGTTGATTTTTCTGTTTTGGTATAAGTTTTTTTTGTTGCTGTCTACTGCATTAAAAGGTAGTGGGTTTCTGTTTCCTGAAAGTAGTATTTTGGATTTGTCTTATGATTCTAGCCGTAGGCAATTAAATTTTCAGGCCCATTTAGCTCTTTTGGGAACTGTTGCCTTTGGAATTTTCACTCTTTTTCTACCTGCTAGTCTCTATTTTGATCATGTTACATAATTTATTTATTTATTTACTAGAAAAATGTAGCCACCACTCTTCTTTTGCTGACTGATATAAGTCCACCAGCTTGTTTCTGGCTCTTAAAAATGCATTGTGCAGACTTCTGTGTTTATATAACCCCTTTGCCATCTATAATCAACATTTTCTTAACTGTAAGATCAAATTCTGGATAAGTGTAGCTCTAAAATTTAAATTTCCGATTCGTTTTCAGAGCTGACTGTCTGTTTGCCCCTGCCATAGACTTCCTTATTTTTTTCTTTTCTGATGGTACTGATTTAATTGTTAGTAATTACCATTTCAACAGATACAGGAAGAGAGACTGAAGCAGTACCAAACAGCAGCAAAGCGGCTAGATAATGCACTCTTGGTTAGTCTGCTACAACTAAAAATGGAAGTTCTACTTCACTGTTTGTTTTCATTTTTAACATTGAATCATGTTTTCGTGTAGTGTGCATTTGCATGTTTCATTCAATGTAAAGTTTAGCCCATGGCAGTATTGATCATCTCTGATATTTGGTCGGTGCTGAGGCGGTTCATCTCGACTGGAAATGAGCTGCGTACTCCTATAACAAGAGATGAAACTGTTTCTGAGGTACCTTTGAAGCTCACCCCATGTAGCACCCCCTAAGTTTCAGTTTTCCTATGACGTGGCAAGGCAAGTCAACATCAACATCCATCCGAGAATCTGCACCTGCAGTCACCTTTGGCGTCGCTTGGTGAATTTGAGTTGCCCCTCCGGTTACAACTGGACATACCACGCCCAGAAGGCAAGCTCCAATGGAATCTGAAGGTTAAGATCAGGAGAAAATAAGTGCAACACACACAATTTGGTGCGCATGATACAGATTAAGGGATCTGTGTGGAATATGTTTCTATTTTCTAAAAGTGGGTGCTGGTTTTCGCTGTTTTTTCAATAAAAGGTTTTCGCTGTTTTTTTTTTTTTTAAAAGGTTTTCGCTGTTTCAACACCTTCCCATGAGGCACATGCACAACTTCATGGTGGCTTTGTTGATCAAATTTGGCAAATCTAGAGTCCTCATCTGTCTATGTTTTATCATGTTTATGTGGATTATTTGGTTTGCTTGGGACAATATCGTGTTTTATTTTTTGAATCTATCTATCTATATCTATTTTAAACCTGCTGAAAGGATGAACAGTGCTTTTCTATCTCAGTTCCACTATGCAACTACAGTACCACGACCTAAACCGTACGATTTCCATCCTACCATCGCGGAGGTCTCCAGATTCCAGAAGCGTCTGCACAGCCGTCACCAAAAGCGTCGGCACGGCTTCAAAAAGCGCCACAGCCATCGACGCCGGCTGCGGTCTCTACCCCGCGCCCCTGCAGCTCGCCTCCACGCAGCCGGACCTCCCTGGCTAATACAACATTAACTTTTTAACTATAAATATGCTAAATTTGTGTGGAGAAAACCCCAACCAGGGTACACAACTTGTTTACAGGTTGGTTACAAGGGTTAAATAGAAAAATGAAGTCTCAAATTCTTGTGGGTGCAAATGACATTTGCTGGGCTCTTTGGCTAAGCCGAAATAATGTTGTGCTTGGCAACAAGGCCATAGCACCGTCTTATTTACAGGTTATCTTCAAGGGGACTTAGACCATGTACTGGATCTTATTGTCGAAGTTCCATCTACCATTGTGTGTTAAAATGCCTTCACCATTCCTAGATTTAAGTTGAACAAAAAAAAAGTTTGTTACAAAGGTTAATTTACGACTCCAAAATTCCATGACCATTAATTGTCAAAGGCTGACAGGCCTCTAGAAAGTGATTGCAATTTTTGTAATCGTAAGAAGAGAGATGTACTGAAGTTTATTGACCCATGTCAGCCCCTACAATAAGTTATGTGGGAGAAGACACAAACTTACAGTTCAAGCAAGTGCATGAGCAACAATTAACAAGAGCAAAATTTGATGTGACATTTTTCGGTGAAAAGTTTTTAGATCTATACAAGGCCGAGGATGAATTGTTGATAAGTTATTGATTGTTGAAAGGAGGAACAGAACTGTCATGGAGATGGCAAGGTCAATTTTGAAGAGCATAAAAGGTACCAAGGAGTTTTTGGGGTGAGGCAGTGAGGCACTCAGTGCATTTGTTGAACAGGCTTCCTACAAAGCCTATGGGCTATAGGACACTCTTTGAAGCATGGATTGGTAGAACACTACAGCTTGGACATATCAAGATGTTTGGTTGTAAAGCACATGTCAAGACAGCTAATCCTCATTTGAAAAAGTTGGATGACAGGAGTGTGCCCATGGTGTACTTGGGTGTAGAGGAAGGAAGCAAAGCACATAGACTCTATAATCCACGGACTGGGAGAATAGTTGTGAGTGGAGATGTTGTATTTGACAAAAATCAGTATCGGAGTTGGGATACTGAGTTTGGGGTAAACTCAGATTTCATTGTAGAAGAAAATGGGACAGTTTGGAGTTCAGCAGAGTTGGAATGATTGGTCATGGTGGATGCTCAAAGCTTCGGGGGGAGAGCTAGTACACTCGGATGCTGCTGTTGAAACTGAATCGATCAACACATGCATGAGTTTGTTGTGGAGAATGGAGAAAATTTTGTACAACAAGGGACTGGTGGTATTTCGACATCAGAAAGCGCATCAAACAAATGTAAGGAGAAAGCTCGTTAATCATGGGGAGAGTGCAGGTGAAGCTGCACTTGATGACAACATGGACGTTGACCATGATGATGCTCCTTTGAGGTTTAGGAGCATATATATATGAGGTGTATGAAAATGCGTAAGAGGTGGAGTTAATCTCGATGCGGATGATGAAATAAATGTCATGTTGGCGGTGATGGATGAGCCAAATTGTTATCAAGAAGCAGCTGGTAGTGATGACTGGAGAGCAGCTATGGACAAAGTGAAATGCAGTCAATCAACAAGAACAAGACTTGGAATTTAAATTTAGTCAAGTTGCCACCTGGTCACAAATCCATAGGGTTGAAGTGGGTCTTTAAATTAAAGAAAAATGCGTAAGGGGAAATAGTGAAGCACAAAGCCACACTAGTGGCAAAGGGGTATGTGCGTAAGCATGGAGTTGACTATGATGAGGTGTTTGAACCATTTGCAAGGCTTGACACAATGAGAATGCTTCGCCATGGCAAAGAAAGCGGGGTTGGGAGGTGCATCACCTAGATGTTAAAACTGCATTTTTGAATGGAGACCTTGTGGAATATGTGTATGTTGCACAACCGGATGGTTATGCGAAGAAGGGAAGGAGCCGATGGTCTACAAGCCGAGCAAAGCTTTGTATGGACTAAAAGCAGGCTCCAAGAGCATGGAATGTCAAGCTAGACAAAAGTCTCCGAAGAAGTTAGGCTTCAAAAATGTGCAAGTGAGGCAGCAAGATATACAAGAGGAGCTGGGATGACAAGAGTGATTCTTGGTGTTTATGTTGATGATTTGATAGTGACCGGGGTGACCCATCCGAGATTGCAAAAGATTCAAGAAGCGATGACCTATGAGTTTGAGATGAGTGACTTGGGAAAACTATCATTCTACTTGGGCATTGAGGTTGAGCAAGAAAATGACCGCATTTCTATCAAGCGTAATGGTTATGCTAAGAAAGTCTTGTCAAGGTTTGGAATGGCGGCATCGCAATCCAACCAAAGTGCCAATCAATCCGTGCAATCGCATACTAGATGAAGATAAACATGGGCATGCTATTGATTCAACAGAGTACATGAGGATTGTTGGATGTTTGATATACTTGCCGCACACCGCCGATTTGGCTCTATCTGTGGGTATGGCTAGTAGGTTCATGGAGAGACCCACTGTAATGCATCGGAATGCAGTGAAGCAGATACTTAGATATTTGCAGGGTACATTGAACTATGGACTAGTGTACACTAGGGAAGAGAAAGAAGAAGTCTTGACTGGATACTCTGACAGTGATCTGGCAGGTGATAGAGATCATAGGAGAAGCACAGGAGGGATGGCTTTTTATCTGAATGGTGTCTGATTACTTGGTGTTCACACAAAGAGAAGAATGTGGCTCTGTCTAGCTGTAAGTCTGATTCATGGCTGCAACAGCAGCAGCAATGCAAGCCAAGTGGCTCAGAAGTTTGTTGAGTGAATTGACAGAAAAGCAACTACAGTGTGTGACCATATTTGTTGACAACAAATCAGCAATTCAGTTGATGAAAAATCCAGTGTTTCATGGTCGAAGCAAGCACAATGATATAAAGTTCCACTACATCAGAGAATGTGTTGAGAGGGGAGAACTTGAGGTGAAGTGGATTAGCACTCTACAGCAGAAAGCTGATTCTCTGACAAAAGCCATGGCAGTGACAAAGCTTGGCGAGATGAGGCATATGCTTGGGGTCAGAGAGCTGTTGGTGCAGCAGCATCAAGCTTAAGGGGGAGATTGTTGGGTTAACCTTGATGCTGGTTGGCGTGGATGTGGTTAGCGCCGAGAAAGCCGGGCGGGAGCATAGCTAAATTCAAGTTTGAATTGGAGCGTATGCGGCTGCCACGGCGGGAAGATGGTGGATGCGCCCACGAAATTGTCGGTGTTAGACAGTTGCTTTTACCCCTTTGTATCCATTGTTTAGCTAATTTCGTGTGAGTAACAATATGTTGTAAAGCCTTGGTATAAAAGGCTGGTTGCTAGAGAGTATGTGTGCGGTGTGTTGGTGTTAAACACATTTGTATCCAAAACTACCAAGAGCGAAGGGGCGCAGTCACCCTGTCGACCTCCAACATTGCTCATTGTGTTCATCCGCAATTCGTGCATTTAGACTTAGCCAATTCTCGTGATTAGTATTGGTGATTGTGTTCCTGTGATTACAGTGGTGGCCCACCACTAAGCCGATGGTAGTCCATACCTTGTCTGCTTAGTTTTGTGAGTAACAGATAATCTACTTTCTTGATATAGTAGAGATGGGGGCACGGAGTTTCTGTGCCTGCCCCAAACACCTCCCTTAGATTTGGATCAGTATAGGAAATTTGCGATGGATTGCAGTCCCTTCCATTTGTTTCGATCTATCAGACTACCAATGGTGTGCATGTTTTAGTATGTCTTGATAATCAAGCAGAGCACTGTATCTGCTTCCCATCCGCTATAAGATACACAAAGATTATGATATATAATAAATGGTGTTCCACAACTTTTCACCTGTACTGAAACGAAGGAAAGTTTTTTTTTTTTTTTTTTTTTTTGACAAGGAAACAAAGGAAAGTTACTTTCCTACCAGAGAAGCCTCACACAAAGGAATTGGTTGGCTGTGACAAGAGGATAATGGCTTGATCTGATGATCTCTAAAGGACAAAGTTGAAGAACCTAATTGATAACAAATGCCACGTGGATTTTAACAAATCCATGTGATTTCAACTAATGCATGGTGTAAGTGAATTTTTTTAAAAAATGTTGTTTCTTGAATAATGGAAGATTTTGTAGCTATTAACACTTGAGTTAATCTAAACCTATTCATGCAACCTACGAGTTCAATATACTGCTATTAACCCTGAGCAGCAAGTCCCAGCCAGCTCTGGCTAACCAATCATGGTCCCCAGATGGCTCGTACATGTCGTCTGGTTCAGCAGATCCAGTGATCCCTATCAGTGAAACACTGTAGGTTTGTTTCCTGATCCATGAAACATTGTCATATCTAATATGCTTATCAAGACATATAAATGAAAAGCGATTAAAAATGGATCTTGATTGCTATGCCTTGAAGCAGAACAAAGCCACCTTCATTCCAAGCATTAGTGCAAAAGTGCAGCAAATTCCATCATGCTACACAGCTTGTTCTATTGTCACTCCTTTTTAAATTTGTTCCAACATGTTGAAACCTGAAAACCATTATGTTTGAGTGTTATGTAATGTCTTCGTAGCTGAAATAGAGTCAAAGAATCTAAATGGGAATCTCCCAACATCAAACCATGTTTGAAAACAAGAGCTCCTGAGTCTTGTGCCTGACATTTGATAGTATTTTAAACTAATATGGTCCACTGACTAGATGTGCCTTTATTGTTCTTCAAGTTTTTTTTTTTTTTTTTTACAACAATTAGTTATTAAAGTTGAGTCACCTACATGTAGGGGCCCTGGTTGCATGTCATAATCTGTTTAGTTCATGCAACACCAGCTGCATTCCTGGCTACTATTAATTCTAAATTATCGCTTGGTTTCCGAGTCCAATCCAAAAAAAAAAAAAAAAAGAATGGAAAAACTTCAAAACTGATTCATGTCGTCGTCACTATTTCAGGTGAGGAGGACAAAGATCAGCGAACAAATACGGAAGCTGGAGGAGCTCGTGCCCAACAATGAAATGTAACAAGATTTTTTTTCCTTTTCACCCCTGGTTGAATTGAACAGCGCAAGGTAGATAAACTAGCAACCGATTATTGTGCATCATGTTGGATCTGGCCTTAGACTACATCAAGGATCTTCAGAAGCAGGTCAAGGTATATGCCCACATCCAAAACCAATCTTTTCTGCTGAGTGATTTGGGTTATTTTTCTCCTTCCTGAAGGAACTATAATTGCACATAATTTTACCTAATTTTATATATTGCAGAAATTGCTCCTAATTGCAAATGATGTTTCTGATGATAACTATAGGAGGCTTATCATGTCTTCAAAAGCTAATGAATTTATCTTTAAGCCAAAACCAGTAGGTCGAATTCTAAAACACTTGTCCTGCTACTGTTATTCATAGTAGTACATGAATGTTGATGTTGCCTATCGAAATTGTGAATCAGAAAAAAAGTCTATACAATAGAGTTTATGAATCTACAACACCGCGATATTTGTGATTGTGTTAATATCACAAAACTTAAATTGTTTGGATTAAATGTCACTTTAATATCATTGTTTAATTTTACATTATTGATATCTTATCATGCGATCCATGTGTCTTTATTCAAAATTTAATTATCCCGTAGAAACGCACGGTACGATACTAGTTAAGAAAAAAGTTCAGACAGGTATATTTCCAAAAATAAAAGGTAAATACGTCCAAGTATGTATTTGCGTATTCATTAAGAAAAGGAATGTTAAGATACGTGTATTTCCGAAGCTGTGAACGAGTTCTTGTACTACTAATGTGTAATAAGGAAAATAAATGTTTAAGGGATTAGTAGAAACTGAATAGATGCTGCGTGCAATATAAAATTAAGGAAAAAATGGATAAGGAAAAACAAAGCGAGATGTAGTTACAAGTTAAGAAAAAAAAAAGATTGAATAAACCCGACAAAATTAGCTAGCAGCGTTGGCAGTGACGCCGGCCAAGCGGGACGTCGCAGTCGCACCCGCCCGAGCCCCCGCGTCGCAGTCGCAGTCGCAGCCGCAGCTGTGCCTTTCGGTTCGTATGGTATGGTGTGACGGTTCATCGCCTGTCGCCTCGCTTTACTTCGTGGCCAAGGTGCCCAAAATTACTAAATATGAAAAGCTACAGGACAGTCATATTCCTACATTTATGTGCTTGGACAAACAACGAACTTGGTTGAGGTGACTCCTAGAGCCACTAAGGGCAGGTACATTCTACACGCCGGGCCGCCTCATTCCTCGCCTCATGCAACGCCACGTAGGATATTTGATGATGTGGAGGAAAAGAGAGAGCGAAAAAGAGAATGAGGTCGTTGCTTGTAAACAACAACCGCCTCATGAGCTAAAATTTAGGAAAGTATGAGACAACTTATATACCATTGTATGAGTTGTTGTTGCTGTCATGCACCTCACAATCCTATTTTTTTCTCTACCCATAAATTAAGGAATTGCAAGCTACTATAAGACAACTTAAAGAAAACAACCAATGTACATCTAGTTTATTAAGTCGCCTTAAATTACGCGTCACTACATGAGACGAAGTTATGAGACAACATCAATGTACCTGCCCTAATATCCTTTGTTGCGTCAAATCAGATTAGATCATTCGGCGTACGCAATCACGCGTCGCACATCACTGGTTGTTTTGCATTCCTCCTGCTGACCTCCATTATTCCAACTTTCCAAGATACGTACAACACACGGCTATTAATTAGATGAGGCCATCAGGGTGAAAGACAAGCACAAGCAGTGCAAATCACACAATATTAAGATAGATGACCCGGCAGAGCTTCAAAATCTCAATCACAGGCTGTGCACAAAAAGCAAGACAGCATACTAGCTTGGAGAGATGCAATCAATCAATCAAAGAGGAGGATGAATCTGTTGAGCAATCAATACCATCATCTATTGAGACGAACTCTAGCACAGAGTGCATGCGGTGGAAGCAATTGTCTTGCAAATCGACACATGCGCGTACGTAAAGAATGCGACGAGCGTGGGACACCAACTTAGACGTCCACGTCCATCTCGTCATCAGAATCATCATCAGAAAGTGCGGCCACTGCTGTCTATCTACCCGCCCAAGACAATGACCCCTTTCTTTCTTTTTGACACGCCGGCCGTCAACGAAAAGAGAATCTAGAAATCAACGGGGTGGAAATCATTTAACTTTGTAAAATCAACAGCAGCTGTGCTCGAGCACAAAGTATTGAGGGCCATAGGTCATCTCTAACAACAACAGAGAACAAGGTTCGCTGTAAGTTAACAATATGAGTGGCATGAGTTGTAGTTACGATAACCATAGAATAGAACAATAATAGTGAAATAGTATTAACCATGGAATAGCAGCTACTCCTAAGTTCTTATTGGAAATGCAATTTACATTATGAGTAACATAACAGTGCAAGTCCAAATTTATCTTGAGATAAATGAAGCAATTATAATGTCACACAAATGATTACTCTAACATGCATGTTGGTTATCGATAAAGCCAGAATCCTTTTTTTTTTTTTTGGAATCCGCAGAACCTGAAAGTGGGAAAATTAAATCAATTTTAATTTGTTAAAGCAAAAGGGCACGTTCGTATAATTCGTCAAGTTAACGTGAGCTGTGCATCAATAAGGGCACGTTCGTATCTACGGAGTATGTACGTATCTGTACGTGTAGAGAAGTCCGCGATCGACGCTATCAGGCGTACTTATCTAATCCCTCACCGGAACGTCTTTCGGAGCGCACACGTACCCCACATTATTTTTTTTTTTGTTGCACGGACTTTCGTATCTTGTACGACATTACTCCTATATATCTACCTGGCCGCTCTCCGCTTTCCCTTCCCCTGGCCGTTACGTTTTACAGAACACAAACCTTCTTGCTCTGCTGCGGCCTCCGATCGCTAAACTCTGCTGCTGCCTCCGATCGCTAAACTCTGCTGCTGCCTCCGATCGCTAAACTCTGCTGCTGCCTCCTCCGATCGCTAAACTCTGCTGCCTCCTCCTCCGATCGCTAAACTCTGCTGCCTCCTCCGATCGCTCCATGGAGAGTTCGGCTTCGGCGGCGGCGGCGGTGCAAGCCTGGAGCGCCCGTGAAGATAGCCTCTTCAGAGGCTGCTTCGCCGATCTTCGAACTCTTTGCACGGCGGGGACAAGTCCGGTGGACTCTGACATCCTATGGATCGAATTGTCACGGTGAGTCTCCTTCCTTCCTTGCAGATCGTTCTGATGATATGTTAGAAGTACGGGGCTATCTTTCGTTTGCTTGTTTTATTTAATCCGAGGAAATCTCACCGCTGCCTGTGAACAAACCAGGATGCTTGAATTACACAGTGTCCACCGCTCTCCGGACGACTGCCACCGCTGCCTGTGAACAAACCAGGATGCTTGAATTACACAGTGTCCACCGCTCTCCGGACGACTGCCGGGCGTACCTCGCCCAATTAACCGATCTGAATGCCCCGCCGCCGGTGGAATCAGAGCCTGCTGAATCGGCAATCCATCGGCAGAAACGCCGAGCTACTCTCATCCACGACGCCAGCACATGCAAGTCTATGCGTCGCGAGGCTGCGGCCGGAGGCAGCGTCGTGGGACCTCAAGGTGCCGGCGTGGTGCCTGCATCCGGCACGGGCGTGGTGCCTGCCGCCGGCGCGGGCACCCTCGGCGGCTTCGGGGGAGGTACCGGCGTGGTGCCTGCATCCGGCACGGGCGTGGTGCCTGCATCCGGCACGGGCGTGGTGCCTGCCGCCGGCGCGGGCACCCTCGGCGGCTTTGGGGGACCAGGCAGCATCGCCGTGGTGCCTGCCGCCGGCGCGGGCAACTTCAGCGGCGGCGTCGCGGGCGCCGGCACCTTTGCAGATTGTGTGCAGAGCGTGATCGACGCGTTCGCCGAGCACATGAACGCTTCCAACGCCCTCAACGCGGCTTCCAACGCCCTCCACACAGCAGTGTTCAACCTTGTGCAAGCGGCCGGACCACAGCCACAGCAGCAGCAGGAGAACGATCCAGATGACCACCCGTTACCAGCAGACCTCATCAAGCAGGATAAAAATAAGGCACTGCATCAAGGAATCGACTTGAACCAGGCAGTGACGCTTGAGCAGGAGGAGGTCTTCCCCCAGCAGGGGAACAACAGGTACTTGAGGACTGGCCACTCGTGGACCTTCTGCCGTTCGTGCAAAACTGGCCGGGTTTTGCTTAGTTATGCTGCCGTAATATCACTTACACTGCTACTAGCTAGCACGTACTAGGCACTATTTGATAGAAGGCTGGACAGAGGAACCAAAGCTAGCTATGCTAGCTAGCAAACTAGTAACAAATTCTTCTACTATATAGTAGTATACTTGTAATGGAAGGTTCAAACAGAAGTATATATGCAATGGCACCTTCAAAACGGCACATGGTTACAGATATATATAATGCAAGTTACTATTGTTCTGTGGGTCTATTGAATGTGAAACAATATATTCGGATGAATAAAGATTGGCCTCCCTACATCTTGTGTCTACTTGTTCTACTTTCATCTACGTGATCGTGAGAGACGGAGAGGGAAGGTCCTAACCGCCGGCAACAAGTTTCATAACACGTTATCGACGAAAAGCTCTTCGTCGACATCGCCGTTGAAGCTGCCGATCTTCGCACCGACGCCGTGCCGACGCCGCCGCGACTACTTCGACGACGCCGACATCCCCGACGCTGTTAGCGGAACGGATCTGCTACCTCGCGCCGCTACAAATCTGCAGACCGCATCGACTCATCGTCACGCCGGCAGTCCCCACGGCCTAGCCGAACCGTCCCACGCGACGACCTTCTTCTTCTTCTCGAATTCAAGAACAAAAGGTACGAAAAGAATCGCATCTCGCAGATTGCTTGTGTTCCCGCTATCGAAGTTTGGGTATCAATTTCACCATCCGTGCAAGACGTATTTAGGCTTGTACATGAAGTACACACGCATATACACATATTGTGTATTTAGCACCTATTTTTTTTTTTTGCATTGATGGCAATTAGAAAAATTCTTGAAGAAATTCCATGTGAACTTGTATGTTGCGTATCTATACTTTCGTAGTATATGGTCCATATTTTTAATTGTATGAGTACTTGGATCATTTTATTAGGCTAAATAATAAAGAAGCTAGAGAATGAAATAATTTTTCTAAATTATGTTTTGTGCATACCAGGGGAGAACATCCCTGAGTTCATAGGAATGATGAACATTCTTAAGTGCACTTTAAGTATTCTAGCTTACTGCATAATGAATAATAACCCCCATGTTTAAATATGTGTGTGAATATTTCCCATAAAACCTAATCATAGCATACATAAATGGGCCTCCACTTGTAGTTGGAGATATATGAATTTAAATTGTTTTAAGCCCATGATAGGGGATATCTATTGAAGTATGCTATTAAAGATCTAATATTGGCAATAGGGGAGAGAAAGCCTATTTTGAATGCCAAATATTATTTTCGAGAAAGAAAAATGATCTAGAAAAACTATCACGCACTAAGTCAACTAATAGTTTGACTAATGCTCTTGTGAAAGCATGAAGCGGAGCATATGCCGATATTTTTAGAAATAAGAGGAGTAACTTGAAGTTATAAACTAGAAGTTGTGTTTACTAGTAGTAAACTATGTATACTATCAAGCTAAATCTACGGACGCCTGTGGGTTCTAGTTTAGTATATACTTGTTAAATAGAAATGAAATGGAACTCCTCCATTCTCATGAAGAGAACGCCTCATGAAGAAGGTTGAGCACCTCATGAAGAGGATCATCATGAAGATGAAATCCAATATACTAAGCGCGCATCATTAGTGTTGGATATGTAGAACAATATACCATCTCTTGTTTGGGAAATGACAGAGATAAAATATTCTCACATTGTGAGAGTATTGGGAGAAGAGAAAATAGTTGTCGACAACACTACCTCTTTAAATTGCGAATGTTTCTCTTGTGAGAACCCGGATCCGGAAAATAAAGTCCATGGCAAAATCGCTTGTAGCGATTATATCGGGTCAATGAAGAAAGCAATTGAGGTTGAATCTCCCGTTAAGAAGAAATGAATGTTCTCACAGATCTCCGGCAAATGAAACGAATGAATATCGAATATGCAGCTTAATTAGTGGATTATGAAAATCCATATAATTCCCGAAGAATATAAATCGCAACTTGTAGGAATCTCATACTAAGTATTAAAGTCTAAGGTATATATATTCCCGAATGAATATTCAAGTCTCAAGAAGAGCATATCCTAGAAGGATCGCAATCATTGAATGATTTTATAGTGAATAACGCTATGTCATTGTGTATATCACTCATCTCTCGATCCAAAGATAATATATCTCATAGAAGAGAATTGTTAATTCACTAAGAATGAATGTACATCCTTGAAGGAATTAATCTATGAAGGATTTACCACCAATTCTTGAATAAACACCATGCATCCCCTCGAAGTGAATATAGACCCGAGAGAAGAAAATGAGGAATCACCATGAAGGTGTCATCGAAAACACTTAGAAAGTGTATGAAAAGCTAGCAATAGTAATGATATCCTCTATATACCATAGAAGGTATAAGAATAATGGTGATTTTGGCAATTGAATTATTCCCTAAATGCCAAACGCAAGGCTAGATTTATTATTTAGTGGTACAAATAAAAATCTTGAAGATTCATGGATATACAATTTTAAAAATCCACTAAGGATTATTTATACACTATCTAGAAGATATTGAATATTAATTTATTTACCCCCATAATCCTCTGAAAGGATCTATTTCTCTCAAGGATAATATATATTTGTTTTGCACAACTAATTGTGGTCATTATGCATGAAGCATATTCCTCCTATATAATTCATAGAAGAATTATAAGCTAACTTTTATTTACACACATTTACGAAAGGTGTGGTTTGAACAATGAAGTTCAAAGATTGGCTTTATGAGGGGGAGCATATTTTGTTGAATCTGCCTTTAAGGTAAACCACTAGAATTACAAAGATCAAGTAGATCATATTTGCTAAAACACAGAAGTTTATGCATAAATTATGAAGATCAATACCTATTCATGAAGAATAGTATATCCTGAAGAATATATGACCAAGAAGGTTAAATGTTGTACTCTTTTTCCCTATGTGAGTTTTTACTCGAAGGTTTCTCACACAAGGTTTTTAATGAGACAACATGTGCAATGCAATTAACGAATGCGATGTACTCTTTTCTCCAAGAACCGTTTTTTCCCACTGGGTTTTCGGATGGAGTTTTTGATGAGGCATATGCATATCGTGGTAATCGCCCAAGGGGGAGTGTTGTAAAACACACGGACTCTATCCTAGAAGGAAAGGAGAAGGAGTAATCCTAATCCTAGTCCGTTTGTATGTGGGCTCTTACCAAAACTCTTAGGCCTTGGTAGGACTATATATACATGGGAGCTCTATTTTGTAATAATCAAGATTTCGGATGAATAAAGAATAGTCTCAAGTCAGTGCAAAATTGACTTGTGATTCGAATGATAATTTGCAGTGAATAAATAAATTAAATGAAATGTACTTTGCTAAAAGTAAATATAAGCCCTTTGAGTTATGTCATGATGTGTGTTACCTACCAATGCAAATGCAAAGCAATAATATGCAGGGATATATTTAAATTTGGGAGTTGGTATCACTATATATATTTGGTGATAACTAGGCAACATATAGGAGAAAGAAATAAAAGAGCTCGTTGTGTAGTCACCAGGAAATCGAAGTTTCCACGGTACACCAGGAAATCGAAGTTTCCACGGTAACGAAGAAAGTTCCAGACTACCACTGGAACGAAATGTGTCACCTGTCTCACAGATCAGGTTTCTGGTGGTATGGCTCTTCATGACTTCCTGCTCCGGTTCCATATATCCCCTTACAGCTGCGTGCCGAACAGTAGCAACACAAAATGGTTAGTTCATTCTCAAAGATAGCAATAGTATAGTACCCATTTTGTCATCTACTTTGATCTATCACTGTCCACTAATGGTCAGTTATAAGGATGAGGCCAATGAGTGGGTTGTGGGGCTTGTAGCGTTCTCTCACAGTTTCTGGTATTGGCTAATGAGTGCTACGCGCTTCTTGTTTGTCGCTCGATTGTTCAAAGCGTGTACAGTTTGTAGTCGGGGCTCAGACTTTCCATGCATGCTAGCATCTCGCCATGGATGGCCTCTTGTTGCATTGTGCTTCTTCTAAATAAATACACGTGATGTGTTCTAGACAAAAAAAAAAAAAAAAAAAAAAAAAAAAAAAAAAAAAAAGTAAAGTGTTGGTACGTTGCCCACCATGCGGACAGCATACCTTTCTTTCAAACAAGGGGCCATTCCTTGTTCAAAACAAAAAGTTTGCAATGTATGTTTCCAGATTAATTCCAAAATATAAATCATGATGATCAGTGAAACCATTATCTCATACTACTTTGATTGGATCGGAGTTGTTATAGTAACCTCAGGGCTCCTCTCGGCAACAACCTTGATGCAGACTATGAATCTTGCGTCCCGTGGTCCTGTGGGATGCAGACTATGAATCTTGCGTCCCGTGGTCCTGTGAGATGTTCCTGCGTGGTTGCTTTCTTCTTCGTGCTTCCTTTTCATTCTTGAGGAAATCGACCGAGCGGTGTCGTCGGTTTATTGATTGATTGAGAATACCGTGTGTTACAAGATAGATCGAGGTGATCTATATGTCTTGAGTTGAGATTGAGGGGATCCCTGCCCACCTTATATAGTCCGGTAGACAAGGTTACATGCTTTGGTAAGCAATGTGGTACAATATCTTAGTCGTGCGTGTGCCGCACGTCTTCTCGTCTTGGGTCGGGCCTCCTTCGATGGTGCGGCCCAAAGTGGTCCATGAGGAGATAGAGGTTTATCCCCCACAAGCGGTGTGGTGCCGAGTGGCGATTTGGGTGTCTCCACAGGACACAGATTGAAATTTTACCACCAATATTGGCAACTGGGTAACGGAAGGTGCTGCTGCACTGTCTTCTATGCCATTTTCTTCTGTTAATTATGCGTCCAGAGTGTTGTCGATATGACAACGTATTTCTTTAAAAATCAGCCTTTCGTTGCCTCACTGTCTCCTCAGTCGCTTCACTTGTCTCTTCTATCATGTTAAATAGATGAAGCACGTCGAAGGATCTACACCGAACAGAAGGTGCTGCTGCACTGTCTTCTATTCCTCGCTCCTCCTGCCCATCTAATTTGTTTTCTGTTTGTTGGTCTCGCGTGCGCGTAGTGGTGGTAAACTGAAGGAAAACAAGGGACAGATATATAAAGCTGAGCCACCGGTGTGTTGTCGGCAACTTGATAGTAATGGTCATAGTACACAGGCTCTACTACATAGGACACTATCTACTATTTAGTAGGGAAACATGACACATGAAAACATTTCTAGTGCACTCAATCCTATAAAATATTATCTGGTCACATGCAAGTATTGAAGCAAGAACATGATTCATGCATCATACACTGTTGACACACTTATTAATAGCCTTACATGGAGTGTATATAAACAAATGGCTGAAAACCTGGCACGATTCATCCCAGATTCTTTTTTATATATATACAAAATGAAAATATCAAGCATTTACTTTTTAGTCCAAAAATTTTAAGACTAGTGTGGGTGGGGTCATAGAAAGTGTGATTGGGCAAGCAGTGGACCTTCAAATCTTGCTCAATGCTGGTTATTGTTATCGAACTACTGGCTACCCAATGACAAATGGATGCATGTTTTGTTAGTTTCAGCCTTTTGATGCACGATCTCAAAATGTCAGAACCGTACCTGCGTCGACACAAAAAACTGATAAAATTATTTGGCAGCTCTTTTCAGGCCAAGCATCAATCAGACGATCACTTTACCCCAGCATCCTCCTCTATTCAAGCCAAGCATGAATGAGATGGTCACTTTACTCACGATGCATCAGATTGCTGATGATTTCAAGCTGAAAAAATGGGCAAGTACATAAAAAGGAGCCCCTGCTCTTTGGAGAAACATATTTTTATCACTGGTTTTTTTTTTTTTGAATTAAGGAGTCTTTTCTCCTCATTCCCGAAAGCATTGTGCCCGGAAATACCGACAACACACAAAGAAATTTAGAGGCTGTCAAAATATATTTTCAAGGGATATTTTCACACCGATGGCACTGACTACAAATGAGGCATTTACAGGGATGACACTACAATCATTCTTGGAAATTAATTTGTAGCTAGGGACCATTGACATAAGCAGTTGATCCAAAAATGAATTTCTAGCCCACCATTATTAAACACTATCGTTGATGGGTAGATTAAGGTTGATCATACAAACGCAATTCATAATTTCATCTCCTCATTCAGCCATTCATGCTCCTGCCCCTGACAGCCTCTTCATTAATCAGAAAAGGCATAGAGGTGGAACAATAGCGAAAGGAAAGATCAGGTGGTAACATGCATCCCGCTGCCTTGCATTCCTACGATATAACAATTATTTAGTGGATTTGAGGAGATTCATGCTTGTTGACACGTCACTTTGTTCCTAGCTGGTGACACATTCATGCACACTCACTACCGGAAACCCGCAATATGTCGAGTGTCCGGCGGTTTATCGAGTACAATTTTAGGGCACTCGGCAAGCAAGCCTTTGTTGAGTGAACTCGGCAAATAAGCTGAGTCCGGTAGTGACTTGACTGCTGGCTCGAATGGAGAAGTAAGCAGTGCTACCTAGCTGCGCGATAGAAGAAAAATATGTACTTATATAAAAGCTAGCACCCTTGAAGCACCATACGTACGGTGGACAAGTCATTATATAATAATGCTTACTAGTTTGGTGGGTGGTGTAATGTGACATACATAGCCCGTTTCTGTTATATTCAATGATAAACGTGATACCCTGCAGATACATTGAAAATACTTTATCATATATTTAGCAAATTCAAATATTCTTGCTTTGATCGATCAATTACATGTGATTCATGTATATGGTCAAATGAAATTAAAGCAGAGATAACTAAGATAAGTATTCTTCTGCTGTGCCCGCGGATGAGTTAATATATGTGGTTCATCTAGTGGATCTTCTCTGAATCTGAAGCATATAATTGACCGATCAAAGCAAATAGTAACTAATGACAGATGTCCCTGGCTTTGCCATTTATTGCTTGGATTAGCGGTCACTTGTTTAAAAATTAAGAGCAATCAAAGTCCCTGCCATGAATATCTACCTCTTCGTTCAAATACAAAAAAATAAAAGGAGATTGTCCCCATGGACATGCCTAAAATCGGTTTTTAAGGGTAGTTTACATAATAAACCAACTCTAAAATATAAGCAATAGGTCCAAATATTATTTTCAAAAATGTAAAAAAAAAAAAACAACAGACAATAGAAATCAATCCATATGCCCAAATTCCTGCCGCATGCATGGTTGCTTGAGGGTGTGTTGGCAAGATAATCCCCGGCGATAGGGATTCAAACACGTACGGACCCGCCAGACCCTGAAGACCTTCGGTGGAGGCTGAAGGCTTTGCGTTGAGCCAGAACATGATTACCGAGAAATCATTTTGAGCCTAAGCATTGTGGTAAAAAAATTGAGCCTAAGCATTGGAATTATTTATTGGGGCCAAGTTCCCATTTATAGGATAGCCATTACAATAAGCATACCTTTTACAAAATTACCCTCTGTCAACTAAGGCATATCCCAGAATATTACCTACATACATCTCTCACATTATGTAACTAAGACCTTCTCTAATGGTCACTGCCATCCCGCTGAAAGAAATGCTCAGGTGGTTACGTACGTGCATCCCGCTGCCTTGCATTCCTAACAATGAAGTGGATTTGAGGAGATTCATGCATATATGCTTGTTTACACATCACTTTTTTTCTAGCCGGTGACACATGCATGCACACACTCGACTGCTGGCTGGAATGGGAGAAGCAAGCAGTGCTAGCTGTGCGCGATAGAAGAAAAATATGTACTTATATAATAGCCACCATTGAAGCACCATACGGTAGACAAGTCATTATATAATGCTTACTAGTTCGGTGGGTGGTGTAATGTGACATATATAGCCTGCTTCTGTTATATTCAATGATAAACGTGATACCCTGCAGATACATTGAAAACATTTAGCAAATTAAAATATACTTTCTTCCATTGATCAATTATATATATACACGAGTGACTCATCATATGCATAATTGGTCAATGAAATTAAAGCAAAGATATTTTAATTAACTGAATTTTATACAAGTATTTTCATAATATGTTATATTACACCATCCACCAAGTAAGCAATAATGATGTGTATAATGCACCGCCTTCAACTTCAGACTGACATTTCTATATATACTCTGCTACCAGCCTATAGCTAGCATGACTTGCTTCTCTCTTCTCTCCATTCCAGCTAGCAGGCAAGTGGGCATGCATGTGCCACCATTAGCGAGGAAAAAGGTAAAATGTACATGAATTCCTGGAGGCCATTTCATGCCCACCATACTGCAGGAATACAAGGCGTCAGGATGTAGATTTCCACTAGAAGTGTAGTTCAGTCATTGTTCCATCACCTTGCCATTTCTGATGAATGAACAACTTGTGAGGGGCAGGAGCCAGAATGATCTGTAACAGCACTGATCTGCTGGAAGATTAGGCTACTTACACTCGATCGCGCATGGATCATAGAGACATTATAAGCCAACGATGTCATGTTTGTACAAACGATTTGGCCATTTGGGCTGGTACCTGGTCCGATTCAAAGGTTAGACTCAACAATTGCCGTGGGGTGGCACAGTTTATTACTACTGTTACTGCGATTGGAGATTTCATTGTATTATCATACAAAAACCCATGTCAATGTCAGGGGAAAAAAAAGCATGCCAAAAATTGAGGTAGTGTATCGAGAGACGATCCCTTGTTGCATTAGTGTACATATGATTGAATAAACAAACAAGCACAGGAGGATGTTTTTTTTAGTTCACTAAATATATATAATTTAATCATCTTGTCAAAGTTCTAGTAGTAGTAGGTACATCAGTGTTGCCCAATGAGGCAATGAGTGAATGCAATAGAATCAGGATCCTACATCGTCACATTGCACCACCAAACGACAAGTAAAGTAAGCAATAATAATAGTTAGATATATAGTAGACATGTTGTGGTACATTTTTAATCTAGAAATATATAAAGATATTTGTGGCAACAGTTATGTGCATGTGTGAAGTACTCACAAATACAAGGATGTTGAGCATACTGTTCAAATCAAATGAATAAATATAGAAACAGGGGCGAACCGGTGCTGAATTGAAGCCACAAATATACACCCTGGACTGCTGAAATTCTGTCATTTCTTGAAAATGGCAGTAGGTGTGGGAAGGTTTCAGCAATGATAATCTCTGACCATTTATCATCCCAGAATTGAGAGCACTCCTTGATGTTCAGTCCACAAATACACCTTTTTGGGCCGGAGTGGGAGAAGCGGTGAGCGAGGCCAAGCATGTGGACTTCCGATCTGAGTGGACGGTGATCCTTCTTCAGACTGCTCGCCGTCGTTGTGAAGCCAACTGCCAAGAATCTTGTCATTCCCTGTGATGAATGACGAGCATCATGATGGAGATCGAGTTCTAGGCCGGTCTTGACCCAGGATTTTCTATCCCCACGTTATTTCACCACATTTTTGGTTCAGGGAACATACATTCGAAACATACATGCCTGTTTCCTAATGTCTTCCATTCTTATAGGAATTTCGTTCTTCCCTTAGCAGCTTAGCTTGTTCCTTCTTTCTCTTCTATGTTACTTTCTGTTGCTCTTGTGCTTGTTGGTGCAAACTAAAAAAACAAGGACCAAGTATACAAAGCAGAGACTGTATGGGCAACTATATATATGTACGTGGCATCTGACTAAATGGTAGTATAGGCAAACATATGTGTCTTCGATCATTTTTTGTAGCTATATACTAGTACTATTGTATATATGGTGGTTACATCTGAAAGCATTTTTAATGCATTCAATTCTGAAGAAAATTTCTAGCTAGCGACTATTAAAGCGAGGACCTGAATCATGCAACGTGTTGTGTGATTGTGTCTACACATTTGTTTAGCATTGTTTGTTTTGTGTGCTACTTATACTACATAATTAGTGAGTAGGACTGTAGGAGTATATACACATAAAGGTAAGACATAGCTGATTTGAGCTGAGAGGAAGATATGTATGAAAAGAATTGAAGAGGGATAATAAGACGCAGATTTATAGACTTGTAAATCAAATAAATGACTTTTTGGAATAACTGGAAGGTTGGTTCGCAATTTGAATCTGAAGGACAATACTCTGCTGTGTATGCAACTAGCATAAGAGTTGATGCTTGAACGCATTTATTTTCCTATTTGGATTTGCTGGATAGATCATTCCCGACTGCTTGGATATCTGCAATTCATCAAACATACAGTGGGCAAGTACTAGTAGAACTATCATATCATAGATGGCAAGACCAGTACCCCACCCGCAGCTCGATATCAAATTATCGGTCACCGGCAGTGTCGCAACTCGAACAAGCGGAGCAAGCAGGTATTAAAGGCAAAGAGGCCTCTGGACTGCCTGATGGTCCATTGGCCTTGTTGGGAAGACGGCCTAGTAGCGAGCTGGAGCAATCTTCTTCAACCAAGTGTCGTCGCAGTCGCATAGCTCCGACCTGCGCGGGCGCAGTCCATGGCCCGAGCCGCCCGACCGCGCAAGATCAAGGTTCTAGGTGCAGTCCTCGCCGTAGGTGATGTAGGGCGGCCGCCCAACCTTGCCATATAGGTGGCTCTGCCTATGCTCAAGATTATGACAGAGTGCTAGCCTATTTCCTAATGCCTTCCATTCTTACTATTGGAATCAATCTAGGTTCTGTAGCATCAAGCCACTCCTTCCGTTACTACTACTAATTAATATTGCTCTTGCGCCTAGGAGTTGTGAGAAACATAAGAGAGACAAGTATATAAAGTGGAGCCCCCATGGTGCACCAATGGCTAATATATAGGGACAAAATTTACTATTTGGTCCTGAAAGTCCTAACTGATAGAACTGTCAAATAGGAAAGAAAAAGTCGAGTTGACGACATTTAAGAAAGATTTAAAGTTTCAGTGTCAAATAGGAAGGAGCATTATTTTCAGGGTCAAAAAGTAAAATTTATCAATATATAAGTATGTGGAATATATAATAGGGTCACACATATGTTTTATTTGATATGGTTTTCTCTTGGTTTCCTTGTTTGGAAGGTTGTTCTTAATATATATGATTGTCTAATCCCCAATTTTGTATTGTCGGTCATTGTTGCAACAACAGGACTCGGATATAATCTGCTTCAAAATTACACTATTATTGCACACCACTTAAGTAAGGCTATATTTCCGTATAAGTTATCCACTGTTATTATCATGAAAAAACAATACAATTTCACTTCTATACATCTTGTAGGTCAAAGTGCACACTCATATGCAAGAATGATGAGCTGACTTTCATAGTTTAGAAACCATGGAGGGCTTGTTTGGAACGCTGGAAATTTTTCTTGTTCTTGCATTTTTCCAGTGAAATTAAACTGATTCCTGGGAAATTCCTGTGTTCCAAACATGTCCGAAATATCTGAGCCCCAACATATCGACTTTTAGCTTTTTTGCTAGTTGGTTATGACTTTGTATTACTATAATTAATAGAGATAGACTCTAAGGTGAAGTCTGCATTAGGAGGGAAAAAACTGGGGTACTCCCCCGGCGTACCGTGGCCACGGTGCTCCCTCCACCTAGATGGATGCCGCGTGGACTCACCATCAATCGGACGGCATCTGTAGTCTGCTCGGCTCCAATCCAGCGCAAGAGCACACAAGGCAGGCTCGATGGACCGAGGAGATCGATCGCCGCTCCGCGGATCGGCCTAGGTGCTCCCGCCACAGGTACGCCCGGAGCAAGGACCCGCCTCCTTCAACGCCATGGCGACCTTCAACGCCGCGGCGCGGCGCGCAAAGACCGTGGAGATCATGGACGCGCCGCGGCGCAGGCCGCCCGGTGTCCCGCTGTGTACACGCCATGCCCCCGCTGGTCCGCCGATGTCGCTAAAGGGAGCGCCGGGCGCCCATGTCCGCCCTTACCGATCCAGCGCCAGTCCGCCATGCTCGCCATCTACCACCACTATTCCACGGCCACGCCGCCGCCGAGACCTGATCGAGACGCCGGACAAGGAAAACCCCAAGGCCACCGCCCTCATCAACACATGCCGAGCTCGAGGTGGGTGCGCCGCCGCCGTGGGTCGGGCACACACGACGTGCTTCCGCCGGCCCGGGTGCTCCCGTCCGGTGGCGGGCGACGACACCGCCATCTTCAAGCGAGGATGACGATGCCACAGTACATTGAGTGGCTCGATGCCAAGAGCCGCCGGATCCTGTGGTGTACGCCTCCTTCGGCAGCCCGCCACGACGGTGAGGGAGCATCCCGGCAGCTGCTCATGCATGGGCCTTGAGACGCGATGATCGCGCTTACGACGCGAGGGAGCGGAGAACTGGGCGAGATGATCGGCGCTACGATGCGAGGAGCTCGTACCTCGCGAGGGAGCCGAGCCGATGGGCATAGGATACGAGGGCGGGAAAATACGCCGGAGCCGATCGGGAATGCCGCAGGCGACGCTGTATAGATGTCCAACGGCCGCCCGGTACCGCCGCCGTCGCACGGACCGCGGCCGGCCGGCCCGCTACGGCCACCGCGGGCTACGGAGGGCTGTACGGTGGGTGTTGCACGGGTTCGGGCTGCGCCCTCGCCCTTGGCCCGTCCGTAGGCCATCGGGCCGCCCATGGCCACGGGGCGCCAGCGGGCCAGCCCGGTATCGTAACAAAACCCCAAACATGTCAAAAAAATACAGATTCAAGTTCAAGTTCTCAGTTCTCACTTCTCGCTTCTCAGCATATATTCAAGACAGCTATCTGTGCTAACAGATTGATGATTGATCACATTTTCAAAGAAACACGATTGACAACAGATTTAGAAACTTCAAATGTAAATATGAACTTGTGCAATGCTGCCTCATTAAAAACCTTTCTAGGTAAACCCACCCTTGTGGGAGAAACCCTAGAAAGGAAAAGAGTACAACAAGCTCATATTTCTGTTGTTCATATATTATAGTTCATAGATCACATCACAGATTCACAGTTGTATTACAATAGCCATCATTTGGCAGGCAAGTGAAATGATGAAAATGGAAAGAGCAAAATTAAGAGTAACTGCCTCTCAGCTCACTGACTCTCAGCTCTCAGGTTTGCCAGCAACATAAGGAAAACAGCATCTGGAATCTGTGCATGACAAAAGAACATGTTAGATCACAGCTCATAAACAAATATAACATAAGTGACAGATTCAGTTTCACAATGGAACTGTACCTCTTAGGCTGTAGCATTGATTCATCTCAGCTAGGTGCCGCCACCTCTTCCTCTGCTTGTACTGGTGCTGCCGGTGACGCCAACCGATCCTCTCCCACTCCCGCTGCCGGTTCTGGTATCTTCTTCTTCAGGAATTTCTTCACCAATCTCCAGGGTCTTGAAGTGCTCAACCAGTTCTTTGTCCACAACGGTATGTTGCGCCTTTCTTTCGCTTGGTCCCGTCTTTTGATGCATGTCAAGATCTCGACATGCTCAAAGTGTATAGCGACGACGCCGTTCTTCTAGTATTCTACCCGTCCAAGCTAAAACAAGATTCGAGGACACAAGAGAAACAGAACAGCCATGATATCACGAGCCATAATAGACAAAGTATGGGATAGGATTGTTTGTGATCACGCCACCAAAGAAGTATGTCAAAGTTGGGGTCACCCCATGGCACGTGGTCATCAGTCTGTAAGCCGTAAGCTCATTTACAAAGACCGGATGAAGTAGATGTAGTAGAGGAGGAACTGTCAAAGATCCTCCCCACCGCTACGAGTAACCGTGGGACAGGAACCACGTGCCTCTGAGCCCTTCTTGTATCTCGCATTAGATCCAAACTTCTCCCGATACTTGCCAAACAATGCGGTGAGCTCATCTTTCACATCACCATAACATAAACCGTAATCGATCCGCTTGCCTTACCAAGTAGATCTAAGGTTATGAAGAAGCCTTTCATCTTACCTCTAGGATCAAGAATGGTTGCAAAACAATAAAGCAAAGAAATCTTATCCCAATATTTAAGGAATTTCATTTTCATAGGCCTTGCAACATTTTTAAAATGTTCATTATTCTCAAAATTTTTTCAAATGTTCAAGAATGTCAATCAATTGATGCAAAGCAAGTGGAGCAAAGAGGATAGTATACACCCGAAAAGAATAACAGATTGACTCATAAAAGACTTTCAAAAAAATTAAACATATGTTCAAAGAACATACCAATGATTCACAAATAACAACTCGTAACCATAATTAGAGTTAATGAACACAAGAAACACTTCTTTGTATGGTAATAAATGCTCAAGCATCAAGTAAGTAGAGTTCCATCTAACATCCATGTCCAAGCCAAATTTCCTAGGTGTCATACCTCTAGCAATACAGAAATCTTTGAATCTAGCAATCCTAGTATTAGAAGAATTTAAAAAATTAATTGCGTTCTCACATCATCAAGCCAATCTTTGCATCGCCAAGCCATCTTTCACAATAAGATTCATCACATGAGTAGCACAAAATAATGATGCACAAGGAAATACTTAACTTTATTAGGATTATCACTAGTAGGTGTAGGATAGGAACCCGGATAACCAAACAAAAAATGGACCCAAGATATCATAAGCCTTAGAATTAGCACTAGCATTGTCAAGAGTCACAAAGAAAGACTTTATCACTCAATTCAAACTCATCAACCACATTAGCTATAGAATCAAAGAATGTTTTCACCAAAGATGGTTGCAATCAATCACCCTAAAACCAACTACTTTTTTTTTTCAATCTCCCATTCTTTATTAACATAATGGCAAACAACAGAAATGTAGTCTTCCTTAGCATTACCGGACCGGATGTCGGATGTCAAAGAAACAGATGATGCAAAGAAGTAACACATCTTTCATAAGCATGTCACGTTGTTCACCATACAACTTAGCCATATCTCTAGTCGCCGCCATTTGCCTAGAAACTTCTTTAAACAGAGGGTTATGAGCATTCTTAATATAATCAATCCAAGCCTGTGTGGCACCTATGCCTAAAGGAAGGTCCAAATTCTAGCAATCAAGCGGCACAATTCAATGCGAGCAACCATAGGATCATACTTCCAATTAGCTAAACCATTAGCATTCAAAGCTAGCCTAGACTCGAACCATATCGAAATGGTTCTTCAACCGCATACATTTTCTCATGTGACGTCTTAAATGACCCGGTACCATTAGCGGTATAGCGAGTACCTAGAAGAACGATGTTCTACAGATAGCTGCAATGCGAGCGGCCGTTGGCCCCTCACCATCCTTTACCTCATCAAAGTACTCCCACACATCGATTTGTTCTTACCAGGATTGTGTTGGGGTGACCTCATCGTCGTCGTCCTCGCCATCGACATCAACGTCGGCGGCGGGAATGCCGAACAAAGCAAAGACCATCCTCACGTGGGTCGCCGCCGTTCTCGACCTCCGTCATCGTCCGAGCACCGTTCGGGTCATGGACATCGCCGTCGGCGTCGCCGGACGCCCGATCAACGGCGCGCGACCCCAGCGTTGCGAGTCCACGGCCACGCCACGCCCGGCATCACCAAGACCGTCCCTCGACGCCGCTTGGGAGTAGGCCGCTGGCCATGTCCACTCCGGCGGAGGAGGAGGACTCGGGCCGCACCCAACTCAACCTCGCGACGGACGGAACCCCGTGCCGGAATGCGAGAGGTCACGAGGAGAAGACAGAGAAGGTGAGCTTGACGGGGAGGGGAGGAAGAAAATGATAGAGCTTGAACGTGACTCACATGGCGACGGAAAGAACAGGGGGAGGAGGGGGGAGGAGAAAGTAGAGAGGAGTAAGGAGTAAAAGGAAAAAGTCACCGCTTGCCGGCGAGGGGGCAGATCCGCCGGGACGGGGCGGCGAGGACACCAGATCCGCCGGCGAGGACGGCGAGACGGAGATCCGACGAGGGACGGGCGAGGACGGCGAGGACGGTGAGGATCGGCATCCGCCGGCGAGGACGGCGAGGGACGGGTGAGGACAGCAGATCCGCCGGGCGAGGACGGCATCCGCCGGCGAAAACGCGGCTCGGACGGCGAGGACGGCGAGGACGGCTTCTGCCGGCGAGGACGTCGGGATCCAGTGGCCCCGAAGGCGGCGGCGGGCGGATCGAGGCGGGCGAGGATGGGGATTAGGGTTCGAGGCGGGGAGAGGAGGGAATCGGGAGCGCTCTCGGGGGGGGGGAGAGAGGGGGAATGGATTAGGGTTAGAGGAGGGGGCGCCCGCCGCGTTTTATACCTCCTTTAGCAGGCCGGGCCGCTTCGCTGGCTTCGCGGGCTGACGGATCGGGCCATCACCGTGCCGCTGGCCGAGGGATCGCCCATGGCCCGCCCGCGTGCACCGCCGGGCCGCCCGCGGCCCGCACACTACGGACCGGCCGCCCCTGTGTACGGGCCGCTTTTACCGGCCACGGACCGGCCGCTGGTCACGGGCCCAATGGACATCTATAGCGACGCGTGATGGAGGCTACTCATGGGCAAATAGGAAGAGGACACGTGGGGGGGAGCACCGTGGCCACGATACGCCCGGGGAGTACCCCAGTTTTTCCCATTAGAGTGCCCTTACAAAACAGTGATGCTGATTACCCCTGGCACATTGATGGCCGGCTCAGCACAAGTGCTGATCGTCATAGGACGTAGTTTTAATTTGCATTTCCTCATCATTAATACTCCTGCTCCTGTCCAGTTTCTTATTGAGCAGAAAAGGCATAGGAACAAAAGCCAAAGCAAACTTCAAGTGGAAACCTGCATCCCGATGCCTTGCATTCCTACAGTATTACTTCAGCTAGATTTGAGCAGATTCATGTTTGTTTCATTTACCACCTTCTGCTTGCTGAAATGGAGAAGCAAGCCATGCTAGCTAAATAGCAAACTGGGGTAGAAGATATATATATATAGAATGGCACTCTTGAAGAACCGCATGGTACACAAGTCATTATATATATAGCTTACTTAGCGGGTGGTGCAATGTGACAATGAGTGAGCTAGCTGGTTTCCTTTACATTCAGTTATATCTAAATACCTGATATTGATTCTCCTTAGGGCACTCACAATGCAGACTCTACCATAGAGTCTAAAACTATTTATTACCTTGAGTACCGTGGACTTGGAGTCTTGATTTTCTCCTTCTCTCTTCTATAAATATACTGTCACATCCGCGCCACATCAACAAAGTGCAATAAATATGAAGCTAATTAATAAGCTTAGACTCTACGGTAGAGTCCGCATTGTGAGTGTCCTTACAAATCAATTTTCATGGCGGTACCAAACAAATAGATTCAGAATTTTTGGATGAAGAAATTTTACATCCTTTAGAGGCACAAATATATTTTTAAGTTCTCATGTTTCAAAATTTAAGTTCTTGAAATATCTTAAACTACATCGAATGGAGGCATGCCCTATATGAAAGTTGTAATACTTGATGAGATCTAAAACTCGATATAGTTCAAATCCTTGCAATTTGAGATCTGAAGCAAACTCGATATAGCAAACTCGACATGGACTCACCCTTACAATTTCCCACTCAAACTAGGGAGGTTGCCGGTTTGCTAGATTGAAGGCGTCGGGTTTGCGATCAACCGGTCGGTGTGACCCTCGTGAAAGTGGAGGCTTCATCTCAGGATCGTAGTGTTATTCCGTCATTCGCACTTTGAGATTACCTTATTTTATGTTAAGTTCGTTATATTTAAGTATTATGTTTTGATAATAATTCCTTTAATTGTGACTATATGTGAGATTTGACTTCCTCGAGCTCACATATGGTGTTTATCTGGTTTTGTCCTTAAAGCCGGGTATTACATATAGGTGCAATTGCGCGGTATCCTCCTAGACACATGATAAATGTCTCTTATAATCCACTTTTTTTAGAAGCAATTTTTAAACTAAACCAAAAAAACACCTCATTTCTACAATCAAAGGTATAGTAGAGGTTTCAAAAATCATTCCCGAAAACCGTTTTTACCGGCTCTAACAATGGTCTATATGGTAGTGTTTATTATTCAGAAAATTATCTCCATGTGACTCGGTTGATCATTGTATTAGTATACACAGTAGTTGGCACCATTAGAAAACAGTGACGCCCTTGTGCATTGGCCGGCTTATGGCAATGGCGTCCACCACATCACACACGATCTCTTCCGCCATGAGCTAAATGTAGTGTGCGCTGCTACGTCACCCACAACTGGCCCGCAGTTGACCCCTGGCTCCTGCATCGAAGCAAGCATTGCTATGCGAATGTCTAACTGCTTCATGATCCATGTGTGAACTGTGAATGAACAACTAGTCACCACCAGCACCGGTGTTGGCCTTCATAGGATGCAACTTTAATTTGCATTTCCTCATCGTTAATACTCCTGCCTCTGACCACTTTCTCATTAAGCAGAAAAGGCATAGGAACAAAAGCCGAAGCAAACTTAAGTGGAAAGCTGCATCCCGATGCCTTGCATTCCTACAGTATAGCTTCAGGTGGATTTGAGCATGCACACTTCTGCTTGTTGAATGGAGAAGCAAGCCATGCTAGCTAAATAGCAAACTGGAGTCAAATATATTTATATATATAGAATGGCACTCTTGAAGCACACCGCATGGTACACAAGTCATTGTATATAGCTTACTTAGTGGGTGGTGCAATGTGACAATGTGTGAGCTAACGGGTTTCCTTTTACATTCTTCAGTTATATCGTGATACCTGATATACCAGTAGAGCAGATACTTCATTTGAGAACATTTTACATGTTCAGCTAATTAATAAAATATCCTAGAGCTAATTAACTGATCAGTTATGCACACGAGTCGTCACACTTGCTGTCATCCTCGTTGTATTATGCATAATTTTGTTGGCATGTTGATGTTTTGACATGCCTTTCATGTTGTAATATAATGTACTCTGCAAAGCCAAATATAGCCAATAAAAGTAAAACCATTGGGTATATGTACTATTTTCTTGATTGGGACCTTAATTAATTCAATTGAGAAGGTCAACACTAGGTGAGAAGATCTCGATGCGAAGTCGATTCACCCTATGTCGCGCACCAGTCATGCTCATTGCTCGGTGGAAACGAGCTTGCAGCATATGCATCATTCAGTAGTCTTGCTAGAGCGCAGTCACTTTAATCAGGTCTTCTTCCACTGCAGCCAGCTAATGAGAATTTGTAGCGTGTCATTGCTTACTGATCAATGGAGAGCTAATGAGAGTTACCATATATATGTAGCACACTATGAATCATGTGCACTAAAGTTCGCCTGTGTGAGTAGTTATGATAATATTTGTAGCCGGCTCCATGTGTAATGCAATATAAAGAAATAAAGCTCATGAGTACAACGAAATCATTCCCTCATCAATAAATTAAATAAAATGTACTTTTCTAAAAGTAAATATAAGCATTCTGAATGTGATTCAGTGCCACAATGCAAACATGTCCATCACGTGGTGTGTTAGCTACCAAATGCAAGCAATAATAAGCTGGCATGGGATGGTTTACTTTTGAAGTATTGCTATATATATTTGCTACTAGAAGCACCACCCATCGCACTTGCCCTTCCTACCCTAACCTGAATCACCGAGAAAGATATCACGCAACATAGGAGACAGAAAAAAAGAAAAAGACATATTGTGTGTAGTCACTAGGAATGGTAGTCACCGGGAAATAGCCTGCCACATACTCTTTCAATTTGACTATTGTGTTTCATTGGATATGTTTATGTAGCAGAAAGGTTTCTGGCAGTATGGCTCTTCATAGTGTCCTGCTCTGATTCCATGCCGTTACCGGCCAGCCCAGTAGCACCAATATGCACAATGTCACTCCACTCAACACTGTCCGATTTTACTAAGAGTGGTCGAATGAGATAAATTAGAGGTAAGATTAGGTTCCATCTTGTAAGGTTCCATATGACATCAAAACCTTTCTACATACTTAATCTATAAAAAATGAGATCAATAAGTTTTTTCCATCTTTTTTTCGTCAGAAAAAAATCCTATATTTGACTAGCTTTTATTGTAATCCATAGAATTTATGTGATTTAAAGTTACACCAAGTCCAATTAAATTCATAAAAAATAAATATCTTACTATTATTATAATGAGAACTTTAAAGTACATTAGCATTATTTTTCTGAGAAACACATGAGCATATTTGTTAGCAAGGTTTATTTATAATTTAGAGAAAAAAAAAAAGGCTCTTTTCCTTCTCCTGCTTCTCCGCTTTTGGCCCGGCCTGGCCCAGCTTGACACTCTCTCCCTCTTCCCGCATGCAGCCCAAGCCGGCCGGCCTGTTCGGCCCATGTATTTCATCATCAGATAGAATAGAAAAGAAAAAGGAAAAGACTGGCAAGCAAGTGAAGTGTCGTGACCTAAAATCCCCAAATCCCCATGTCGATGGAGCTGCGTGTCGGCGGCGGCGCCAAGCGCGAGAGCTCTCCTCCGACGATGCCGCCGCCGCAGGCGAGGACCTGCTCAGCGCGCTCCCCGAGGACATCCTCGTCCTCATCCTTCTCAAGCTCACCACGCGCGAAGCCGCCCGGACCAGCGTCCTCTCCAGCTCCTGGCGCCACATCTGGGCCCTCCTCCCGGCGCTTGACTTCAGAGAGGCCCCGGAGCCCCACTGGTTGCGCGACGTCCTCGACGCCCACCAGGTGCCCATCGACGATCTCGACGTCGAGACCGACGGCGCCACCCCTGAGTCTTTGGCGGTCTGGCTCCCCGCTGCCGCGCGCCGCGTCTCCGGTGGTCTAGACCTTTTGAACCATGGTCCGGTAGAAGAGAAGGAGGAGGAGGCGGGCTTCGAGTTCCCCTGCTTTGAGAAGGCCACCTACATCTCGCTCAATGGTTTTCAGGGCCTCGCCATGCCTCCCACCGGTGTCTTCGCTCGGCTCACGGGGCTCTTCCTGAGACACGTCAGGTTCCACGGCCCAGGCGAGCTAGGCGACGCCGTGTCCTCATTGCGGTGCCCATGCTTGCTGTCGCTCGCCGTTATGGAGTCTCGTGGGCTGCGCGGTCTCACAATACATTCCAAGTCTCTGATGACAATGGAGCTCAAGGACCTGCACACCTTATCTCAGCTCAATGTTGTGGCGCCGGAGCTCAACAAATTAACTGTGCAATTGTGTTTTCGCAACAGTAAACCAGTTGCCAACATCTCGGCCCCTCAGCTGACCCATCTTGATTGGATTGATAAATATGATCCGAGCAATGTCCACCTTGACGAGATGGAACATCTCCAATGGCTGAGTACAGGCATCTATCTTGTTTATGGAAACGAGACCGAACTATACAATCACTCTTGTTTAAGTCTCCTACAACTTTTTGAGGGCATCAAATGTCTTTCCCTAACGCTGGTGTGTCTACCGGTGAGTTTCCAATCCCTTCTATTATCTTGAAGTCTGGAACTATACCATTGTAGTTTCAAAAAAAAAAAAAAATGTCATTGTAGTGCCTACCATGCTAGTGTATCCGTCCAAGGTTCCTATGCACATGCTGACTAAGAATGGTCCTAGGCTACCACAGAATTAAAAGTTTGCTCAATGCCCCTTTTTTTGTAAATAAGACTTCAATTCCTATGGCTTGAGTAGTCTGAATAGACATATAAAAGCAAGTAAATAAAGTACTTCAAGTATATTACTTGTGAGTCTTTGTTTATGATAAAAGAAGTTGACTTGTGCATTGAAGCAAGTGGCTTACTTAAATGAATATTTCATTTGCACTACTTTGATTTTTATCAAATTGTCTTGATGATGGTGATAACAGGAAACCACCATTGGTTGAAGTATTTGCATGTTTGGGTTTGCTTAGGACCTCAGGTCCCTCCAACGCTGCGGAGCACACTCGTTTTAGACCACACCGAAGCACGTTTTATATGTTGAGCACACTTTCGTTATTTACCATTTTTCCATTATATCTTGAAGAACTTCAGAGCCAAAGTATTTTCTAGAGAACAAGTAGTCCAGTCTTTTACGCCGCTCATAGTGGTCTTGCTTTGTGTACGATATCCAGAATGAACTTTTTAGCTTATTACAACTGTTTCGTGCGTGCTCACAACAATGGTCAGTTAGCAGATTTTCACTCCCTTCTAACTGTCACATGACTCCTTTTGTTTTACTTCCTACGAAAATACAGTTTATAGAGAACTATCAATACTTGATGGAAGACATGTCAGTGCTCCCTGGCATCACATTTTTGAACCTGATGGTAATAGCAAATGGACATGCCTTTGAGGCCAGCGCATTCCATGTTCTCAGATTGTGCACTGGTATAACAAGTTTGGTGCTGCACTTTGTTGCTAGTGACTCAAAGGTATACCTATTCTTTATTTACCTAACACTTTCTAGATAGAAAAAAAGGTAGTGTTTTGGTCCTTAAAAGGCATTTTTGACAATTTATTCTATAGAAGTATATATATATCAAAATTCAAATTAAATTAAAGCATTATGAAACTATTTTTCAAGCTAGATCTATGCATTATGTTTGTATGAAAAAACATGTGTTTCTATTTAGTTAGACATGGTCCCTAGGTAAAACATAACTCATTTTCTTCTTGGGAGTAATAAGTATTTAAGGTGCCGAGAAGTAATGGGAAGATACCTGCATTTTTTTTTTTTTGGCCAGCACTTTACTCTGTAGGGGCCACGTTTAGTTGGCAGAAATTTCTAACTTTTCTCCTACTTTCTCTCCATCACATCACATTAAATACACCAAAATACATATGTTTAGAGTATTAAATATAGATAAAAAAAATAACTAATTACACAGTTTAGATGTACATTGCGAGACGATTCTTTTGAGTCTAGTTACTCCATGGTAGAATTATATTTACCACTAACAAACGAAACGTGCTATAGTGTACGATGTGACATTCGGTGCTAAAAATTTGCCATCTAAACAAGGATTAGATTTAACTGTTGGTATACTATTGGGCTGTAAATCGTTGCTCTCTTTCTAGTTATTGTTAGCCTGTTTGAAATATATTGTTGTGGACCTGTGTGAGTCGTTTGATGACACTAAGCAGGTCAACCTTGGAGTAGTAATTGGCATAAAAATAAAAATAAAAAATAGTTCTGTGGGTGCATTCAGAACCTATGCACATAGATTGATTCAAAATCTCTTTAATTTGTGGCAACTAATAATATGTTACTGTTACATGGAATTTTCTGTGATCCTATAAATAGAAATTATGCTCTTATGTGTTGCCTTTTCTCTTAGCAGAAAATTAGACTTCTGCAACTAGTTACTAGGCTGAATTAATTTTTATTTAGTTGTTGATATCAACACATTGGCACCCGACATACCTCAAAAGCGATCAGGAATTCTGCCAATTTACTCTCTCATTTTTGTCATTCAATCATCAATTAATTTTGTTAAATTGATACTTGTGTCAGGCCCAAACTGTATGTTCATCTGATTGCATATGCATTCAGCTTCAGCCAGGAGAATGGGAAACCCAGGAACCTTTGTTGGATCACCTTGAAGAAGTAGAAATCATTGGATGGCGAGGAACCGAACATGAAGTTGCTTTTGTGAAACGTCTTATCAATTGTGGGACAAAGCTTAAAGAGATGGAAGTAATTTTCTGTTGTTCAATCTCTGAAGCTGAGGCCAAGGAGTTGTACCAAATATTTCAGAGTTTCTCCAGGCCAGGCATATGCATGAAATTTTACATAGATCAGGAGCATAATATGGTGTTATATGCACCTAAGGACTAGCACACCAGGTTGCCACTTTAGGCAATTATTTTATGGTTTATGTTTTCTTCTTGCTATGAGCATCAAAATGTAGATCTTAAGGAGAAATGTTGAGACCCAGTATATTTTCTCAGCCCAAACAGGAACAGCACTGTTGCTGCAACCTTCAGCAGCAGCCACTGAACATCGAGGCAAATTTGATCATCAATCGGCTGATATCAGCCTTCCAATTAAATTCAGAAAAAAAAAAATACCTTAGCATGAGCACTGTGAAATGAATTATGCGTCTTGTTACAACACACAAAGCATATTTGTTAGCATTATTTTCTGATGACCAAAAAGCATATTTATTAGCAAGCTTTATTCCTTTAATTTAAAATGAAAGGCTTTCTCTTGCGTCTCCGCTTTTTGGCCCGATCTGGCCCAGCTGGACCCTCTCTCCCTCTTCCCTTGTGCAGCCCAAGCCGCGGCCGGCCTGCTCGGCAAGCAAGTGAAGTAAAAATACCCACTGTCGTGACCTAAAAATCCCCAAATTGGCGTCAAAGAAAAAAAAAAATCCCCAAATCCAATCCCCTTCCCATGTCGATGGAGCTGCGCGGCGGCGGCGGCGGCGCCAAGCGCGAGGGCTCTCCTCCGACGATGCCGCCGCCGCAGAGGAGGACCGGCTCAGCGCGCTCCCCAAGGACATCCTCGTCCTCATCCTCCTCAAGCTCACCACGCGCGAAGCCGCCCGCACCAGCGTCCTCTCCCGCTCCTGGCGCCACATCTGGGCCCTCCTCCCGGCGCTCGACTTCACCGAGGCCCCGGTGCCCCACTGTTTGCGCGACGTCCTCGACGCCCACCAGGTGTACGTCGACAATCTCCACGTCGAAACCAACGGCGCCACCCCTGAGTCTCTGGAGGTCTGGCTCCCCGCCGCCGCGCGCCGCGTGTCCGGTGACCTAACCCTTTTGGACCATGGTCCAGTGGAAGAGGAGGATGAGGAGGCGGAGCAGGCCTTTGAGTTCCCCTGTTTTGAGAAGGCCACCTCCATCACGCTCCACGGTTTTCAGGGCCTCTCCATGGCTCCCACTGGCGTCTTCGCTCGGCTCACCAGGCTCTTCCTGAGACGCGTCAGGTTTCACAGCCCAGGCGAGCTAGGCGACGCCTTGTCCTCACTGCGGTGCCCCTGCTTGCAGTTGCTTGCCGTTAAGGACGCCCGTGGGCTGCGCCATCTCACCATACATTCCAAGTCTCTGATGCTGATGGAGCTCACCGACCTGCACGCCTTGTCTCGGCTCACTGTTGTGGCCCCGGAGCTCAGGAAGTTAACTGTGCAATCGTGTTTTTTCAACAGACAACCAGTCGCCAACATCTCGGCCCCTCAGCTGACCCGTCTTAATTGGGCTGATATATATGATCCCAGCTCAGTCCACTTCGGCAAGATGGAACATCTCAAATGGCTGGTCACAGGCTGCTATTTAGTTTATGGAAACGAGACCGTCCACAAGCACTCTTGTTCAAGTCTCCTGCAGCACTTAGCAGAGGGCATCAAATTTCTTTACCTTACGCTGTTGTGTCTACGGGTGAGTACTCATCACTTCTATTATCTGTAAGACTGGAACTGTGACATAATAGTACCATACCATGCTAGTGTATCCATCTAAGGTTCCTATGTGACATACTGACTAAGAATGGTTGTAGGCTACCATGGAATTAAAGGTTGCTCAATGCCCCTTTCTTTTGTAAATAAAAACTTCAACTTCTAACGCTTGGCTTGAGTAGATTGAATAGACATATAAAACAAAGTCAATAAAGTACTTCTGACATATTACTTGTGAGTTGTTGTCGAGGATACAATAAGTTGACTTGAGCGTTGAACCAAATTCCTTACTTAAAAGAATGTTTCATTTTCACTATTTTGACTTTGTCAAGTTGTCTAGATGATAGTGATAACAGGAAACCACCATTGGTAGATGGCATTGCATGCTTTGGTTTGCTTGGGACCTCAGCAGTCGGGTCCCTCCAACATTGCTGAGCACAGCCATTAATTACTATTTTCCATTATGTCTGGAAGAAACTTGATATTTTCTAGAGAACAAGTATTCCACCAGTCTTTTAAGCAGCTCACAATGATCTTGCTTTGTACCCAGAATGAACATGTTAGCTTATAGCGACTGTTTCGTGCTCACAACAATGGTCAGGTAGCAAAAATACAGGATATAGAGAACTATCAATACTTGATGGAAGACATGGCTGTGCTCCCTGACATCTTATTTTTGCACCTGATGGTAGGGCTAATGGACATGCCTTTGAGGCCAGTGCATTTCATGTTCTCAGACTGTGTACTGGTATAAGAAGTTTGGTGCTGCAGTTCTTTTCTACTGGCTCACAGGTACACCTATTCTTTATTTACCTAATACTCTCTACAGATAGGAAAAAGGTAGTGTTTTGGTCCCTAAAAGGCATTTCTGACAATTAATTTATGTTAAAGTGAAGTATATATCAAAAGCCAAATTAAATTAAAGCAGTATGAAACTATTTTTCAAGGTAGATTGATGCATTCTCTTTGCATGGGGAAAAACATGTGTTTGTATTTAGTTAGCAGTTTACACTGTTGATTTAACTGTTGGTATACTATTTGGGCTGTAAATCGTTGCCCTCTTTCTAATTTTTGTTAGCCTGTTTGAAATATATGGCTGTGGACATGTGGTGAGCTGTTTGATGACACTAAAGCAGATCGATCTTGGTAATATATATAAGAAAACAATATGGCAGTGAACAGAAAGTTGAAGTAGTAATTGGCCTAAGTATTCTTACTTTAAAAAACATACAAATAAAAAAAAAGATTATATAGGTCCATTCTGAACCTATGCACTTAAATAGATTCAAAATCTCCTTAATTTTGGGCAACTATCTCATGTTGCTGTGACATGGAATTTTGTGAGATTTTATAAATAGAAATTATGCTCTTATGTGCTACATTTTCTTTTAGTAGAAAATTATATTAGTGTAACTAGTTACTAGGCTGAATTAGTTTTTTAGTTGATATCTACACATTGGCGCACCTCAAAAGTGTTCAGGAATCTGACATTTTACTCGCTCTCATTTTTGTCATTCAATCATCAATTAACTTTAAGTTGATACTTCCTTTGTGTCAGGCCCAAACTGTATGCTCATCTGATTGCATATGCGTTCAGCTTCAGCCAGCAGAGTGGGAAACCGAGGAAGTCTTGTTGGGACAACTTGAAGAAGTAGAAATCATTGGATGGGGAGGAACCGAACATGAAGTTGCTTTTGTGAAACGACTTATCGATTGGGGGACAAAGCTTAAAGAGATGAAAGTAACTTTCTGTAATTCAATCTCTGAAGTCAAGGCCAAGGAGTTGTACCAAATATTTCAGAGTTTCTCCAGGCCAGGAATATGCATGAAATTTTACCTACATCAGGAGCATAGTGCGGTGTTATGCACCTAAGGACTAGCACGCACCAGGTTGTCATTTAGGTAATTATTTTATGGTTTATGTTTTCTTCTTGCTATGAACCGTGCTGTATGAGCATCAAAATGCTAGTAGATCTTTAGGAGAAATGTTGAGACCCAGTATATTTTGTATGGCTCTGATCAGATGTGCTAGCTGTTGGTGTGCTGCTGCTACTGCCTTGTGCCTTCCAGCAATCATAGCCCCAAACAACAGCACGCCAACACCCACAGCCCAAACAGGAACACCACTGTTGCTGCAGCCTTCCAGCAGCAGCCACTGACCATTGAGGCAAATTTCATCATCAATCAGCTGATATCATTCTCAAATTTTTAAAATTGCTACAGAATTGGAAGCTGCTTGTACGGGCGAGGGACCAAGTGTGGGTGGTTCATGCCCTTGAAAAACTTAAGGTGCTCGTGTGAGAGGTTCTGGAGCAATGGTAAACTGGATAGTATAGTAATGGTAAGTAGCACGAGGTCTATGGTGGAGCAGCATTGCTTGCATTAGTGAGATTGTTGCTGGCCTTCAACTTTTGTGTTTTGTAAGCAGGACTTTCACTTAATTGTTTTAGCCTTATTAGTTTCCAGGTTCTGTTCGGCTGGCATGTAAGTTGTTAACCCTACATTGTCTGATCCTATATGTTGTGTGCTCCAGCATCCCTACTCGTGATGAAATCCATAAATGTGTTGTGCATACCATTTACCTCCTAAAAATAGTTTGGCCCAAGAAAATGTGAATTATGGAATCGAAACATTAAAATTTCAAATGCTGCACAGCATTCCTAGCTACATTAGTTTATTGTGGCTCAACATCATGTGGCTTCTAATTGATTAGATGGTAACCAGACTCTTGCTCATTGATTGTTGTCATATTTTGCTTTTGTGGCCTATTTGGTAGAGATCCGAAGTGGGAACCTTAATCGGGTGACAACAAATGCAGCTATGCATTTTTTAGTGCTTCCTGGTTGGGGAAGCCGATTGCTTTGCTTATCACAGATTCAGTGTAGTTCTGCACAATAATTTTACTCAGAGTGGAATGGTTGCAGCAGGTGCTCATGGTGAATGGGATTGATAATTCAATGAAAATATGTTGCCCAGCGCATACGCGGCAGAGGGGGTCTGGGACTGAAATTAGCCTGTAACATCACTATCTATACATGTACTACTTTGCTTGGAGTTATTACGAGTTATTACTAGCCTCAAACTGCTCGAAGACATCACTATCTATGCATTATGCATCCAGTGGCATCAACACTACTGTGTCGCTTTCTTCTTTGTGCTTCATTTTCTATTTTATGTCATGTTTGGTTACCAAGAATATAGACGAATCAGAAAGTAATTGAGAAGCACTTTCTAGTTATTCATTCATGGGAAACTTGGGAATGAGGAGTAGCAAATCCTGTTCTACGACCCTCCTATGTGTCCAACATGTTGTGGATGTGACATCTTTCTTTACTAATGGAAATAGTCTTGATCTCGGCACAACATGTTCTACGACACTCCTACTATGTGTCCAACATGTTGTTACTGTTCTACGACACTCCTACGGGTATGGATGCAAATGATGTTGCTGAGAGATATTCTGCATAAAGGCACATTAGCTTGTCTCTAAATGTCTGTAAAATAATCGATGTGAGGCACATCAGGTTGTTTCCTGATACCTCCTATTCCTAATGCCTATATGTAAGTATGACATGTGCTCCTGTTCCTCAGTGTTTTCAGAAGCGTTATGATCCATGCTCAACACTACACATGCATACCCTGTGCATATATATTAGGGGGAGGGCACAGAGCCAGCAAGCAAGAAGTCTACAAAGTCAGTGATACTTTTTTTTTTAACCGAAGAAAATTTCTTCTGCTTTTAAGAAAGCAAATCATCCGATACAAGCTGGGTATACCAGTTTTCAATACAGATCAACAGAA
This sequence comes from Hyparrhenia diplandra, assembly GCA_015847255.1. Classification (NCBI taxonomy): domain Eukaryota; kingdom Viridiplantae; phylum Streptophyta; class Magnoliopsida; order Poales; family Poaceae; genus Hyparrhenia; species Hyparrhenia diplandra. Next base: position 139,021 of record JADLZK010007350.1, on the reverse strand, counting down.
AAAGAGGATAACAGTCCTATCATCGATGCTAAATTTCATAAACATCAGTTGTCGACATCGACCCAGGCTTGAACGTCTGCATCCATCGTAGGATTTCATCATTCACTTGTCTAATGCGCCGACAGTCCTCCTCCTTTAGTAAGATAGACCACTTCTGCATATAAGAAAGTGCAGTGTATATTATGTCAAGAGGGTCTTTGGGAAAAACATGCTCAATTGCCATCTTGTTTCTATTTGTCCATATGGACCATGCAAAGCAAGCGAAAATGAACAGAATTAACTTTGTTGGCAAGGGACCCCTTCCCATCAGCCAGTTTTCAGAGAACTCTTTAATAGAGTTAGGGAAGTCATCTAGACTAAAGCAGTCCTTAATTGCCCCCCAGACCACTTTAGCTGTATGACAGGTAAAAATAATGTGGTTAGTAGTTTCTTTACCATCTCCCAGACAACACTCTTCACTACCCAGCCAACCCCTTTTGGCCAAGTTAACAGAGCTTTGTAGTTTGTTGTTGAAAATTTGCCAAAGAAAAAATCAAATCTTTAGTGGAACCCTGCATTTCCACAAATGACCTGCCACTCTATTTGGAAAACCCTCATTCAAAATGAATCTGTACAGAGATCTAGTGGTGAAATTCCCTTTTGCTTCTAGGGCCCACTTAACCTCATCAGTATAATCTTCTTCCAGATTGAAGAGATCAAGTTTGGCTTTTAGAGTCAACCATCTATCATATTCTTGACTGGATAGAGATCTTCTAAAATTCACATACCACTCATCCTCTTCTCTACATTCAGCCACTTTGGGCCCCTGGTTCACTTGTCAGATTGTATAGATCCTCAAATTCTATTTTCAAAGGGACAGTAGATATCCATACATCCTGCCGAATCTGCAATTCAAACCATTTTTGACCTTGAACATAGCTCCCCATTGGAAAAGATGTTTGACTTTATGCAAGCCTTTCCGAACGAGAGTCCTCCTATTACTTGATGTGAAGAAATTTCCTGTCCTCATATATTTTGCTTTGAGCAGCCTAAAACCGAGTTCATCGGCTCTAGCGAGGATTTTCCAAATCCACTTGTTAAGTAGACAGTCATTCATCACCCTGGTATTAATGATGCCCACACCCCCAGTCTTTGGGTCTACTCATCATCTCCCATTTAGCCATGTGATATTTGAATTTTCCATCAGCTCCTGCCAAAGGAAATTGGCTCTAATCCCATCCATTTGAATATGGGAGCCATCGGTTAACCAATAGAACCCCATACGGTATAAGGGAATACTACTAAGGCATATATTTGTTAGGATCTGTTTTTTCCCCTTGAATTAATGTACTTTCCTTTCCATGGATCTAGTCTTTTAATCATCTTTTGTGGAATCACATTGAAGGCCCCTTTGCCTAAGTGATGATCACTCCGCAATTATTCCCGGATATTTCATGGGAAGGTTGCCTAACACACAATTTAGCATGTTAGCCTTACTTTCTTTCTCCTGGCTGGGAATAGCCAAACACAAATACCTCACTCTTGTGAAAGTTGATCTTCATCCTGTCAACCACTCAAAGCAATATAGGACTAATTTCAGGGTTTTACGATGGACGGATCATCTCCCTCAATCATGATGATTGTGTCATCCCATATTGGATATGGGAAATTCCCTCGGGGAATGAGATGGCTCGGGACTCCCTTGATGTGACCTTTACTAGTAGCCTTATCTAACATAACACCCGAACATCAAGAACTGGGTTGAATAGAAGAGGGGACAAAGGGTCCCCTTGTCGAAGCCCCTAAATGTCTTTGAAGTAGTTGCTTCTCTCCCCATTTACATTAATGCAAACTTTTCCACCTCGACGGTGTCCATAACCCATGAGACCCGATGCGGATGAAAGTTTCTTCCTATCATGACTTGTTCGGGAATTCCCACGACCACCTGTCGTAAGCCTTTTCAAAGTCAATTTTCGAATTACTCCTTTCCTCTTAGATCTCCTAAGTTCATGTATTACTTCATGCAAAATCACCACCCCTTCTAGTATATTTCTCCCTTTGATGAAGCCTGTTTGATTTGGATCAACAATTTTCTTGGCCACTGGAGTTAATCTGTTGGTCAAGGTTTTGGTAATCCACTTGTAGTCCACATTTAAGAGGCAGATGGGTCTATACTGTTTGATGACATTAGCCTCCTTGATCTTAGGTATTAGTGTAATTACACCATAATTGAGTCTCTTAATGTCTAGCTCTTTCTTGTGAAAATCTTTGAAGTGTACACACATCTGTTCCTTAACTAAATTCCAGTACCTTCTAAAGAAGGACACTCCAAAGCCATTAGGTCCAGGTGATGTGTTAACTTTCATTTCCATAATGATCCATGTAGTAAGCACCGGTAAGGACAGAGTTGGCCATTTGTTCTTATCCAAGTAGTAAGCACCATCGGCTCCATGTACCTTGAGCATCTTGTCTCCTGTTTTTAGGATTAGGCTTCTCCCCACCTTGGGTGTTACCTCCTTCTTACTCGCTTTTGTTTTGTCAACATCCTTCTTTTCTTGAGGGGGTAATTTCAGCTTTGTTTTTATCTGTTTATCCTTTGTTTCAATATTGATTAGCCCCAAACTAGGATGGAAAACAGCAATTGGTTGGATATCCTTTCCATCTTGTGTTTCCTCCCCTTGTTTTGCTTCTCCATTTCTTCTTCCATTGAGTCATCCTGGTTAGAACCCTGTTCTCTATCCAGGTTCCCAATTCTGTCAAATTTTCCTTGAGATTTCTTCATTCTGTCTCCCTTTTTGGTATTGTCACTCTTGTCTTTCCTAGATTGGTCATCTGGTTTTTTAGTACCAGAGGGCCCTCCCTGACTTTTCTTACCATCCCCTTTAGTTGGCTCAACTTGGAATCCAATTGTAACCCCCTCTCCATTGAAGAAATACTCAATACCCCCCTGTATAGCAGATGGGTCTCTGCATCTTCCTTGCACCCTGACAAAATCTGTTTTGATCAAGCTCAGCTCATCAATTATCAAAGGCTCCACCACTAAACTAGCAATTTCCTTTACTGATTCCATGTCCTTGGCAAAATCAGGTATGTTGCTGATTCTGATCCATACAGTCTGTAACACAGAAGATGTAATATAGTCTCTTGAAGTTTTGGTGAGGATAACCTTGAGACCATACAGAGACATTTTGAAATCATGTAGCTTAGTGAAGGTCTCTAAGGTTGGTTTGTCAGGAAAGCTAACCAAGAATTCCTGGTGATCCATCCTCCTGACCCTGTAGTCCCAGTCTTCCCTAACTAGGTTCCTCAATTCCCTGTCCAGCTTTTCTTCTGTAGCATCTCCCTCTAACACCGTGAAAACCCCTGAAGCAGTATACTCCTTCACTGTGTCAGCAGGAATATTCATAGTGTAAAACCCCTGCCCTGGTATCCCAAACCCATACATCTGGAGTTTCTTGTTTAATGGACAATCAACAGCCATGTGCCCCTCTTTTTTGCACTTGTAGCAAACAGCTTCATTTGGACAATCAGATTGATGATGTCCTGTGTCCAAACAACGGTAGCATTTCATCTCTTTGGGTTGGGGTGGTTTCATACCTTCAGTTGGAGCAGCAGCAGCCTTTCCCATGCCTAGTTTGGAGTCTTGTGGTGGCTTCTGAATCCATTTGCTTTGCTGATTGTATCCTCTATTCCCCTGCTTGTAATCTCCACCGTAATCATTCTGAAAGTTCCCCTTCTCCCGATAACCCCTTTCCTGATAGAAATTTCTCTGACCCCCAACTCTCTCATTGTAATTGTAGTTTCTGTCCCCAGATTGGTTTTCCACTCTTCTTCCCTTGAAGTTGATCTTGTCTGCACCTGGATTCGCTCTCCCTCCTCTTTGTAGCTGGTACCTCAGATCTTCCCCCAGAAGATCATCTTCCTCCATCCAGTCTTCCGCCCTTCTCTTGTGATTTGGTTTAGCCATGGCGGCTTGAGCAAAGGATCATGTGAGTTGGTGTGGTGGACGAGTTACCCTAATCTTGCGAGCAGTGTATCCCCACCTTCTGATGTCCTCAGGCCGAGCTGGGTATCGAATATCCATGAGTACCCTCCCTTTTGGTATCCAAAACCAGCCCGGACCCGGTCCATCTGGTACCCATGAATGGTCAAATCTTGGGTCTCTGCCCGTCCCTGGCGCTATCTTCTTTGGCTGTCGGCATTGTTTATTTGCTCTATTTCATATACGCATTCGGGCTCATCTCCCATGGCGCTTCCCATGACAAATGGCCCGACCCCCTTGGGTGTGCATTGTCTCCGTATTACCATAACGTGGCAAGCTTAGCATCCTCTCCATGGATTCACCCAATTATCACAAGCATCGGCAAGTTCGGATAGAAGCGGGATCTCACGAGCGGATGTGCTTTTGACTTCCAAAGAAGAATCCTTTTGCGGGCTTCATCTCTACCTCCTTTCGTCGATGGGCGATTACCCGGAATCATCCGGCGGCGACCCGGTCACCCACCTTGGTGGAGCCATGGTCAGCGGCCCAGGCACCCCCCTACCCAAACGCACACTCGCCGATTGTTGGCCAAATCTCCCGACCGATTTCCTATGCCGTGCTCCCTCCATCTGATTTGGGGGCTGCATCCCCTTATTCGAACCTAATGGATGCATACAGACCTCGGAGCGGCCGAGTTTGACGACTCACCTCGTTCATAGGCAACTTGGTTCTCTGGAATCGGCGTCCCCCCGTCCCCATCCTACGTCCTTGGTGAGATGCTCCTCCCGCAACAGCGGCGTAGGGGTCCCCCCGCCCCGGCCGTAGTGGAGGCGGAGTTCGTCGACATTGAGGTGTTGCGAGGGAAGCGGAGGATGTCGGGCGCAGACCTGCGGCGATTGACGGGAACGGGTTCGCATCTTCCCCTTCCCACCGGGGTCAATCGAGCGGCGTCGCGGCCCGAGCAGATTCTCCTACTTGAGCCCCCACAGATCCCCTTGGTGGGTCGGCGGTGGTCGCGGAGTGGCTTTCCCCCGTCCACCGCGGCTTCGCCCTTTTTTCGCCCGCGCGGCGCTCACCCAGATCAATTTTCTACCTCAACACTGCATCATCCAAAGTCAGTGATACTGTGCCCCTGCCAGAGACATTTAAATTTTGTGCTTGTTATTAGTTGTTACTTTAATTAGTGGTTTAATGTGTGAGGACAGAGGAATGATGAACCATGTAGCCAATGCTGGTTGGGGCCACAAGACGTACATGTTGTTTTGTGTATGTATGGGCTTTCAAAGGCTGAGGGCAGGCATAGGCAACCGTTCGAGACTGCTGTCACTGCTGTCTCGACTATTGCAGTGTCTTCCCTATTGTGGCGATGGCTATTGACTAGTTTAGTTTGATCGCCCGGGCATAGGACAGTTGTTGCCTTTTGATATCAAGATCATCAAAAGTTGCAAGTATACACATCTAGATCTGCCCACACACTGATCTAAATACAAATTAAGATCTGCTTTTTCAGAACTGTGAAATATTCAAGGGTGTGGAATGACTAGGTTTTTTGTTAAGAGGAAAAATAGGCACCAAATTTGAGTCACAAAGTACATAACCAAAGTAATCATATAGTTCGTTGTTTGTGCTAGTAACAGTAACTGATGCATGATTAGTGAATCAAAGACACATATCTGCGTTAGACAACATAGATAAACCGAGCTACAGAGAAAGCTATATTTATATTAAAAAAACAGAGGAAGCTATAATTAGAAAGGAGGAGGAGGAGAAGCAAGGTACGTTTTTATAGACAACTACCTGCTTGGAATAATTGAAAGGTCGGCATAGCAATTTGTCCATGAGGCCATGTACAGTGCAGAGGCTCTTAGGGAGGTGAGAGAAAATATAAGCGTGCTTAGCTACAATGGAAAAAAAAAAAACTTTATTGAAGGCGCTTAGCTATCTTTAGCGTTCAACTAACTAACTACATGTGCGGCATCCAAGTGCCCAGCCTCCGTAAAATCGAGCGAGCCGGTCCTGGCGGCGATGCTTTGGCGCAGCGCGTCGCTGCCATCCTTAAGCGCCGGTTTGGTGCATGGTGGAGTGCATGCTGCCAAAAATAGGCCCTAACTCTCTATAAGCGCCCTGCATTGTACGTGGCCTGAGAGAGAAATTTTCTCTTATCATTATTATCATATGCAAAACTGAGTATAAGTTAAGGAACGAACATTGTTTGGGCTTAATGTTGATCTGATCCTATGCATTGTTGCATGCGCCACCACGGTGGATATCTAAGCATCTGCCATCACTCGGTTTCATTGATCCTCTCTTCCAGGTGGGCAGGCCAAAGCCAATCCAAAAGGCGGCAATAGAACTGCTTTGTGGCATGAGGTGATTAACACCGACCTTCTCATGTCATGTTTGAAATGTCACTTGAAAAGAATTTTGTTCCTGAAAAATATGGGCTGGTGGATGGCTATTTCCCGGTGACTTCCATTCCAGGACTACATGACTTGCTTGCCCTTTTATTTCTCTGTCTCTCCTCCATTGTCTGTGTTCAGTTGCTTGGAGGTGAACTAATATATAGGGTAGGAAGGGCAAGTGCATTTAGTTGCTTGGAGGTGAACTAATATATAGGGTAGGAAGGGCAAGTGCAGATGGTGCTGCTATTGCAAATCTATATATATCTATCTATATCTTCTTAAAAGAGCAAACCCAACTGTCATTTATCTATCTATCTCTTCATGTGGGCTATCGGTGTCAACGAGTCCCACCTGCAAATAATATGCATTAACTTTTCATATTGGCAAAGCCATGTCACTCACTAACATATAACATTATAATTAACAATCTGAGAGGATACAATAGAAGCATGAAAATAATACATTTTCTTCCACAAATATTATTAATTATTCCTTAGTGATGTCTACTTACATGCAAATCTCAGTGCACATCTCATTATAGAACTGTGGTTCCATAATAATACTTTTTGTTTTGTTTTGTGCTTCTACATTATTCCTACAATTCCGTGCAGAAAGTAAGTCGCGGCACATCCTTCAAGTACATAGATATATAGAACTGTGATTGCAAATTCTACGACTTATTAGCCAGCAGAGTACCAATTACTCAGCTTCGTCTCTATTTTTGAAGGGGCGAAGGAATCTTATCTACCACGACACTGACCAAGTTGTTGCAAACTTTACACTGCAACGTTACGTTGCTTAAGACTGCTAAACGTATTGCATGTTCCATCTACAAAAACTCTTAGTAGTGACTCTGATTATTGTTCCCTCTCAATCTCAATCTCATAGGACGAGGAAGCGCTCCCAGTCTATAGCCTCTCTCCTGATGTCTTTCATTCTCATAGCCTGTTCTTCTCCCATTCAGTTTGTTCTGCTCTAGCTCCGACCGCCAAGAGACCTCAGATTAAAAAGAAGGGAAGCAAAAGCTACTCGTGCACGTTGTGGTGGATCAACTTGATAAATATATAGTCACCAAAGCACTGATCTGGAGCGGAGACTTTTATTATTATTAGTTTGCTTGTAAGGATGGCATCAGTTCCTAAATAGCATTGAATATAAAGGTGTAACATGAACCACTTGAAAGAGAGAGCAAGTATCCACATCAAAGGAACACTGCACACCCTCCGCAAGCATGTGCCCTGAATACACACACACTGTACTAGAGCTTTCTCGGAGGACACATGACATAGGCAGGTGTTGTCATGTAAAAAGCATGGCACAATTTAAATTAGGAAATTTTGTGAAATTGATAGGCAAGAAAAACCAAAAAATGTGTCTCGTTTCTTTATTCCAACTTCAACATGCATGACCAATATATGCATGTGATAGATAATTGATGTTAAAAATATGTCTTGCATAAGTCGACTATTGCTTGGTGACACCCATTCTTATGGAGGAACGTATCCATGCGTTTCTCTTTCCACTATTAAATCTTTCTTTCTTCTTCACAACTTGTTGCTAGAGTAAACTTAGATTTTAACTCCATGCATGTACCAACACATATATTGAGCGAAGTTTATTTAAATTTCCATCCGATAGAGAACTACATGAATTTTTTAATGGTGAAACTGTATGTGTAAGACTTATGTTAATACTTCATTTACATATTCATACAATGACTACGCCCTTTATAGAATCATAGTCTCCATTCTCTTTATCCATGAAGCACTACAACAAGTATTGCTTGACTCGTCGGTACTCATTTTCTTTCGATCGGGATCTTTCTCTGGCAGTAGTAGTCGACGCCAAAGCTTCTACAGTTCTTAGATTGACTCCCGTGTTGTGTTGAAAGCGAACCATGGGCTTCTCTGATCGAACCATGGACACTGGAGCCCTTGAATCGTCGTTGTCATAAGAGAAAGCTCACAGAGAGAGTCAAATCAAAGGATTCAGAGTCTCCCGCATGGTCGTGTGATTAGATTTTTTATAGCAGGTGGGTCCCACAAAGGCAACATCTACAACTGCGGTTGCCGAACCAAACTTTGTACTCTCCTTTCCGAACCATTTTGGTTTGCTAGTAACACTGGAGGTGCCCTTATCGGTAGGTTTTTTAAAAAGAAGAACAGGAGGGACTGGGAGGCCCCTACTGAAAATTTTATTGAAAGTAACCAAGCCGATTACAGGAGCAGAAATCCAAAACTAAGAGCAAAGAAAAGGACAACAGGAGGAGGGAAGGGAGAAGCCAGCTCAAGATACAAAAGAAGAAACGAAAAAAAGATAGCAATCACACAATGTGCTCGATCTAGCCACAATTCAATCTCAGGAAAGTATCTTCTTTTGGCCCTCCATAGAAGTTGCCTGAAGAAAACCTTGAAAGATGCAAACATCTCAAAGAGTCTACTTGCTCTCCTCTGAAGATTATATCGTTTCTGGCCGTCCAGATGCTCCAGCACATTAAAATTATGATTTCCATATAGAAGCTGACATTAAGTTGCTGTCTGAGACTTTCAAGTCTGTGAAAGGCATCAGGAGAACTGATAATTGTTAAGCCAATGAGGCTATAACAATCTCTAGCAAACTCACATTCCAGGAGTAGTGATCCAACTATTTGATCTACGCAGGAACATTACTAGCGCTATGGTCTGGGATTGCAAAAGCCCCAAAGTCGGCGATAGAAATGCTCATCACTGGTGTGCAATTGCAGGAAGTGCATCTCCATCTCCTCAGCAATGCTCTGCTCCGAACACCTACTATGGCCTATCATGCCCCCCTCACTGTACGCCGCCATGTTTAAATGATGGAACATGTGAAAGCACCATATCTCCTCCATGTTCAAATGATGGAACATGTGAAAACACCTACTATGGCGCTAGACTGTTTCCTAATGCCTTCTATTCTTATAGATTTCTTCTCTTCCATATCTCCTCCTTCTTTTCACTCGTGTTTGGCAGTACAAAGTAAAGAAAAACAAGGAACAAGTATATGAAGTGGATGGGGCCTGTGGTTTGTTGCGGCTAATATATATGTAGGTGGCATCTACTGAATACTGCGGTCACACATAAGCTTTAGTTGGAACCAGATTTAATTTGCTCTCTCTTCGCTTTCTCTAGCTAGAGGATGGGTTCTAAATATATAACAGCTAGCGGCCTGGGAGTACACATATGCACTTACATTTTTGTTGATATAATAGTGCTATTATTGTTTGGTGGGTAATAATGTGGCATCTGAAAAGCAATTTTAATGTATTGTAGGCTGCAGCTAGCAACTATTAAAAGCAAGAACCCAAGTCATACATCATGCAGTGACAGCGTTAGTAAAGGATATATATGTGCTATGTATTCTGCATATATATTTTTGTTTTTTGAAAGATCCGGCATTGCCGGCTTTGATTAATAATAAGATAGGAAGCAAATCTGTATTCTGCATATATGGATCCAATGATGCAAAGTTATTAGTTTGTTCGGTGGGTGTAATTAACATATACCAACGCTTGATTCTATTTTTGTTGCATTCGATCGATCATACTGATACTTGCTACTCACTCTTCGAAACCATTAGATTCAACAAATTAAAAATATCTTCCTCTCAATGCAAGACCTCAGGTCTCTTATATATTTTGCCTTCCTGCATGTCTGAATTTTGTTTACAAGCAAATCATTGGCCTCAAAACTCAATTGCAACCAACATTACAACTGACAAGATTACAATGTTCACCACACCATACATCATGGACTGCATGCACTGGTCTTGCATATGCTACAGCACGGTCACTGACAGTCTCACACACTCTTGGTCTTCCATTTGCCGCACCACGCCACTGTCGTAGTGCTAGTGGTGGTACTATGTATATGTATCCTTGAGATAAAGCACGAGCGTGTTATGGATACCTTGTAATATAGGAACAAGCTTTACTTTTTAGCATCGATATCAGGAGTGTTCTGAGCATACCCATTGTGCATGAACACAACACCTCAGTTTGGGTTATATTCTACATCCCGAGACATTGAGTTCCTTATCAAGTCTTGTGAATCAACTAGCATTGGGCTCAGTAGGCTGTTTCCTATTGCCTCCTATTCCAACATATATGAGTAGTGTATGTAAATAAATGTTATCTATGTTCTTGTTCCTAGCTCACTGCATATACATATTATATAATCGTTAGAAGAGGGGAGGACACTAGCGTATATATGTATGTAGTGCAAAGGGCAGAGGCATCTTTAATTCATGTGCTACTTATTATTACTTGATACGTTTTTTCATCATTAATACCAGTGCCAAACATATAAACGCCACGTCAGATACAAATCGGTCATAATAATGAGAAGATCACTTGTACTGTACTCGGCGCGTACACAAGAATGAAGAGTCGGATTAATTTGGCCATTGCATATTTCGGTCGGGTGCGTAATTGGGCCGTACACATATTTCGGTTGGGTGCGTAACTGGGCCGCGAGTCAATTTTCAATCGGCACGTGGGCTTGATCTCGGAGCCCGGCCGGCCCAGCCGAGGGGAGGCTTAGCAAGTCCCAGCAGCGGTGCACGGCCACGACCGTTGGTGGCCGCGTATACAATTCCAATTCCAACTCTTGACTCCGACAAGTGGGGCCACTGCCAGGACGCATGTTCAGTTGTGGGACCACCGTTGCTGCCTGCGTGTGGGGACCACCCCCACCCCCCTCCTACTGCGTACCCGTGGTGCATGGTGCATGGCACACATGGGAGGAGTCGGTCGGTCCGCCGGCCGGAGAAGTTGAAGGCAAACAATGACAGAACTTTTCGTGCCTTTATCAAAAAAGAAAAAAAAAAACAGAACTTCGGCCCCGGCTGTGGTGGGTGATGCGTTTCGAGAGAAGATCTTCTTGGGCGTGTGTGCTTGGTGATCTTTGTGAGAGAAATGCTATTTGGTGGTTGGTTGTTCTGAGCGGGCGCCTTCATGCAAGTAAAAACCGTAGAAAAGAAAAATGCATCATTTTCAGTTTAGAGTTCATTTTTCTATTTTAGCAATATAAGAAGCTTAAAGGCAAATCGGCAATGTGCGTGTTCATTTTAATTTTTTTTTATAAACATAGTAAGTTGGGTCATGAAAATTGTGTGCCGAGGCGGGTGGACAAGCTTAGTCAAGCTATGAGCTCGTTGGCAAACTTAATGTTTTCTTCGGACGGAGACACGTAGGTAAATCAAACAAAAAATGAATGCATGACGACGATCCATCCTGCCATATGGCTGCGCGCTATACGACCGTACCGGTACCGCACCGGCGATATCTACGATTTGCTTGCTATAAAATAATAAAATAAACTACTCTAGGCCAGCTAATTACTACTCCCTCCGTCCCTTTCAAATAGATGTCATTCTCGTTTAAGAAGTCAACGTTTTCAAACTAAACAATTATATATTAAAATATATAAATATTTATGTAAAGTAATTAGTATCATCGGAAAGATCTTTAAGTCTAGTTTTTTAATAAATTTATTTGGAGATATAAATATTATGCGTATTTTTTTACAAACGATCAAAGTTAAGAAAATTTAATTGGCACGCACTTGTACATGCTTGACATCTAAAAAAAGGGCGGAGTAACACACTCGTGCTTGTAATTATTTGTTGCACGCCATGTCCACAGACTCCATGCATCACATGCATGCATGAGCACGATGCTGACCTGACCATCCATCATTTGCCGTGGCGTGTCAATTCGAGTCATCTACTACCTAGTTTCCTTGTGCAAGTTACATTACTTAATTAATGAAAGTCACTTCTATGATCATTACTTGTTTAACTAGTGAATTAGTCTCTTTATTACTTATTCTTGTAAATATTACTCAAAAAACATGTACCAGGACCGGCCACTTGATTGTATCGAAGAAAACATCGATGGAACACCGTACCACTCATGCTTCAAACTATTGTTTAGCGTTGTTTTTGGCACGTACGACTCATGGACGATCGACTTAGCTTGCTTGCTATCTGTAAGTTCATTCCACTTTACGCATATATACAACTAATAAATAGACAGCTTGTACGATAAGTTGTCCATTTCAGCACCTGCAAACCATTTAGTGCTCTGTTTGTAGCTACGGTCAATCATTGTGTTTATTCATATCGTTGTGTTCATTCTTGGTACAAAATAAATCAAAAATAAATAAGATGAGCATAACTACAATATAAGCAGATGAACATGGTTATTAACCGTGGCGAGGCTCATTTACCTATCAAGTTAAATAAAGAAATGACCATCATGGTTAATCGTTGGCATTAACCGTGGCGGGCAAAACAAGTGGCCGTCACGGTTAATATTAGGGGTGTCTCGCAAAATCATTTCGGCCCTGTTTGGGTACAATTCGAATTCATTTGATGATAGATGGCTCGCCACAAGAATCACAAAAATCGAGCCAAATTAACGCTCTAGGGTTTCTACAATTCATTCATAGAATTGACACCGGTGATAGATCCGCGAAGACCCCTAATAGATAACGGTCGACGATGACATCGCTTTGTTCGGCTGATCTGGTGGGCTAGCTAGCTATGAGGTGATGTGGCCCTGTCCGTGGCTTGCAATTTGGTGTTAAGAAGATTGTTTACCTGCTAGCTCCTGTGCTTCGATCTCCATCATGGTGGCATGCATCTCATTCTCTTTCGGATGCAACCATGGGTAACATTAACTAGCCCCCCTTTGCCCAGCCGTTTTGTTACCATATGGCCTTTCATATTGTAGTTGTAACCCACCTTCAATACATATATGGATTAAGTTGAATAGATAAGACCTAAAGAAGGCGAAGAGGGCTGCAGGCGATTGATACACATCCACATCCACACCATCAAGTCGACAAAGATCCATCAGATGCAATTAGTTGGTGACACTCTACGCATGATTGTTTCGTCAGTTAGTTGATGGATGCATGCATGCAGTGGACCAGTCAGTCACACCATGTATACAGATGGCGGCGGCAGCTGCATCATACGAGTATTTGCGATGGATCAGGACAGGTGGTAGATGCTGCGCTGAGCATGGATCAGCATCGTCAGCATCAGCGTTGCGTTGCTCTCCTTCTCTTCTCCTCGTTTGATCTCTAGTGGTGTCTGGCGCTAGGGAGCAAAAATGCATTGTTCTGTGGTAGTGGGATGGCCGGCTCCGGCTGGAATCGATCCATCCATTAATCCGCCGGCTGCCATTTGCTCTCCAAGTCTTTGGTCCCGCCGTCCAACGCCATGCCGGCCGGCATTCCAAGCAAGGAGGAGCGGAGGCAGCCAGCTGCAGGCCAACCCGTCAAAATTAACACCGCGTGGCCAAGTAAGCACTCGTATTACTTGTGCCAGCTCAGACTCAGGCTCTATACACGACGACGTCGACGTACGTACGGGTACGGCGGCACATGCTGTGCTGCCAGGAGGTTTTCAGCTGGCGTCCAGCTTTTCTCCAAGCTTAGCTTGTGATCACTCCGACTGCACGCAAGTAGAGTACGCGTGAATGTTGACGACCTGCAGAATAGAACCGGTAAATATGTAGTATTTGTTCATCTAAGTTGTGAGTAAAATAAGGAACTATGAGGAAACGGTGAAGTAAGGAAAAGGAAGAGGAAGATGGATAAAACAAAGACAGCATGGACCGACCGACCGGGCGCCTTCGCCTTGAGGGCCAGGCAACGGCCAGCTGCGCTGACCGAGTGACCGTCATCGCCTCTTGTCCGTTCGCAACGGTCCGTTGCACGCGTTTCTGGTACCCACCTCCTCTGCTTTGTTTGCACACCTTTTGTCATTATAAGTTTCTTTTCTTTTTTTTTTTTCCCTTGTCACATACAGTACTGGAAGAGGAACCCTGCCGGTGGCTCCATATCCTTGTGCGTGCGTGCTCACGTCGCCGGCGACTAGCCGACGGCCCCAAATCTCCCTCATGCGCTAAGCCAAAAGACGCTTTAACGGGAAGCCTTTGAGAATTAGTAGGAGTATGATAACACGCGTACCAATCGCCATCAGTAACCCCCTTTTGTTTGAATTTTTTGGCACCGCCGCCTGCATCCTCCCTCGTCTCAGCAACCCCATGTGACATGGGCCGCGTCTCCGTTGCCCGTTTCCGCTTCAAAACCCGCGTCCGTCCGTCGCTGGCTCAGTCTCCAGTGTCCGTCCTCGTCTCCGTGTCTTCTCGCTTGCTTGCTGCTTCCTTCCTTCCTGTGGACTTCGTCTTCCAGCTTCCAACTCTTCCTCCTCCGTCTGTCCCCACTCGCAACTCGGAGCTCACCAAATCCCCGTCCCCACGGCTGCCTACTAGTACCCGGCGCTTCCCCTTCCACTTCATTCATTTGGGGTTCCACCGCCGGCTGCCCTCTCGTCTCCTCTCCTCGTCCCTTGCTTTCTTTCTGTCCGGCCGGCAGCTACTCCATTCAAAGCTCCACCTCCACAGATTCCGACTCCAATCGCATCTCGGATGGTAAGTAACAACCACAGCCTTCTCTCCCTGCCTCCTCCTCCCTCCCTCCCTGCTTCTCCGGCCATCTGAATCTGCGTGCGCGCCGCGTCTTCCAGCTTCTTCTGCTTGCTTTCAATCTTGGATTCGATTCATCCCGACGATTCCGCCCTGATTTCTCGCTCCCTGTCGGATTTGCTTTCCGCTCCTTCGCAATTGCACAAAAAGTTGCCATTTCCCACCGTTTCCTTTCCATCCCCACCAAAATCCGCCCTTCTTGACTGCCGGCCGGCCGCTTATATTAGTCCATCGATTCGCGCGTCGTTTCATTGATTCATCTTCCCCCTGACGCTTGCGCTTCCTCCTCCGCAGATCAGCATCCACCACTGACGGACGGATCCGTAACTGCTGCTGCTGCTACACCAACTCCCTCACCCGGACCGGCCGGCCAGCCGCCATGGCCTCCAACGGCGGCGGCGGCGGAGGCGGAGGCGCGCTCCGCCACAGCAACAGCAACCGGCTGTCCCGGATGTCCTACTCCGGCAGCGGCGGGACAACCGACGACGCCCGCGGCGGCGTCCCAAGCGACCGTCCCATGGTCACGTTCGCCCGCCGCACCCATTCCGGCCGCTACGTGAGCTACTCCGCGACGACCTCGACAGCCTCACCGGCGGTAGCGACGTCATGATGTCCCCGGACCGTGACGACCACCACCAGCACCAGCAGTACGCGAGCTACCACGTCCACATCCCGGCGACGCCCGACAACCAGCCCATGGACCCGGCCATCTCGGCAAGGGTGGAGGAGCAGTACGTGTCCAACTCGCTCTTCACGGGGGTTCAACAGCGTCACGCGCGCGCACCTCATGGACAAGGTGATCGACTCGGAGGCCAGTCACCCGCAGATGGCCGGCGCTAAAGGCTCCTCCTGCGCCGTCAATGGGTGTGATGGCAAGGTCATGAGTGATGAGCGTGGGGATGACATACTCCCCTGCGAGTGTGATTTCAAGATCTGTGCTGAGTGTTTTGGTGATGCTGTCAAGAATGGTGGTGCGGTTTGTCCTGGGTGTAAGGAGCCGTATAAGAATACCGAGCTTGAGGATGTTCTTGGAGCTGCTGATGCTGCTGCTGGGGCCGCGACTAGGGCTACCCTGTCGCTGCCGCCGCCGCCGGTGCTGCTGCGTCAGGATGGAGAGGAGGCTGTCCATTATGAGGTCTCAGAAGGCTATGACTAGGAGCCAGACGGGAGATTGGGATCATAATCGGTGGCTCTTTGAGACCAAGGGGACGTATGGGTATGGTAATGCTATCTGGCCTAAGGAGAATGAGGTGGATGCTGGAGGTGTTGGTGGAGGCGGCCTTGGTGGAGGAGGAGGTGATGGCCAGCCGGCCGAGTTCACCACCAAGCCATGGAGGCCGCTCACTCGGAAGCTTCCCATTCCTGCTGCCATAATCAGCCCATACAGGTAAAAATGCCTTTCAATCGTCATTGGATTCATCATTCATGTGCATGCACACACAAGGCTGGTTTGAATTTGAATTGTTCTATCTGTGATCCACTTGGTGTGGTTTTTATTTGCACTCATAGTATATAGAAAAAAAAATTCCACCCTGATTCTGAGTCAAACTTTGGTTAGACCTGGATGTATAGATTAGACCCACTTGTTGTGATCTGTTGAACAAACCTAAGAGTAGATTAGGTGAGTTGTTAGATTCTTTAGATCCGTCCTGTACTTCTGATCTCTACCATGTTCTGAACATGTGAACTTAATAATGGTTACTACTATATTCAAACCAATTTTGTATGTATTTGTTGTTGAAATTGCAGACTGCTTCCCAACTTGTGCATGTTTACATTCCATAATAACGTCATCATATAATCAACCGACATTGTTTGGTTCTGTCTAGCAAAATAGATGTGCAGATGTTTCTTATATATATATAGTAACAATGTCGATCCTGTGGTTTAACCTTGGCGGTACTGCTGATTCCTGCAGGCTTCTCATTCTTATCCGCATGGCTGTCCTTGCTCTGTTCCTTATGTGGAGAATTAAGCACAAGAATGAGGATGCAATTTGGCTCTGGGGCATGTCTGTTGTCTGTGAACTATGGTTTGGCCTTTCATGGCTGCTTGACCAGCTGCCAAAGCTGTGCCCTGTGAACCGAGCAACCGACCTTGCTGTCCTCAAAGACAAGTTTGAGACACCAACACCGTCAAACCCTACTGGCCGCTCGGATTTACCAGGGCTTGATATATTCGTGTCTACTGCTGATCCAGAGAAAGAACCTCCACTGGTCACAGCAAACACTATCCTGTCCATCCTTGCTGCTGACTACCCTGTGGAGAAGCTTTCTTGCTATGTTTCTGATGATGGAGGGGCTCTCCTTACTTTTGAAGCCATGGCTGAAGCTGCTAGCTTTGCTAATATGTGGGTTCCTTTCTGTCGCAAGCACAGCATTGAGCCTCGCAATCCTGACAGCTACTTCAATCTTAAGAGGGACCCATACAAGAACAAGGTTCGCCCCGGATTTTGTCAAGGACAGAAGGAGGGTTAAGAGAGAGTATGATGAGTTCAAGGTCAGGATCAATGGGCTGCCTGACTCGATTCGCCCGGCGCTCTGATGCGTACCATGCCAGGGAGGAAATCAAGGCTATGAAGAGGCAGCGAGAGGCTGCTCTTGATGATGCAGTGGAGCCTGTTAAGATCCCTAAAGCCACCTGGATGGCTGATGGCACTCATTGGCCTGGTACCTGGATTCAACCTTCTTCTGAGCATACCCGTGGTGATCATGCTGGAATAATTCAGGTATATATGCATCTTCACTTTCATACATGTCCTAATTCTACTATGTCGCTGCTTCTGTATACATAAAGAAAGAAAATGTATCATAATATAGTGCCTCAGTATTTTTAACAAGTTAGGTAGCTGTAATAATCACTAGGAAATACAATTGCTAACATGTCCTAATTCTACTCTGTCTCTTCTTCTGTACATAAAGAAAATGTGTCATAACTTACATCGGTGCTTCAGTATTGTTAACAAGTTAGGTAGCTGTAATAATCACTAGGAAATACAATTGATTTTGCTACTCTAGTATTATTAGTAGTTGACAAGAAAAACAGGCACCTAATTCATTGTTTTTCTGTGCCTCAGGTGATGCTGAAACCTCCCAGTGATGATCCCTTGTATGGTAGCACTGGTGATGAAGGCAGGCCTCTTGATTTCACTGAGGTCGACATCCGTTTGCCAATGTTGGTCTATGTGTCGAGAGAAGCGCCCTGGTTATGACCACAATAAGAAGGCTGGTGCTATGAATGCCCTAGTCCGTTCATCTGCAGTCATGTCAAATGGCCCCTTCATCCTCAACCTTGACTGTGATCACTATGTTTACAATTCCCAAGCTTTCCGTGAGGGCATGTGCTTCATGATGGACCGTGGTGGTGACCGAATTGGTTATGTTCAGTTCCCACAGCGGTTCGAGGGCATTGATCCATCAGATCGCTATGCTAACCACAACACTGTCTTCTTTGATGTCAACATGCGGGCACTGGATGGTATCATGGGACCAGTCTATGTGGGCACTGGCTGTCTTTTCCGCCGTGTTGCCCTATATGGATTTGACCCTCCCGCTCCAAGGAACATGGTGGCTGCTGCAGCTGTTGCTTCCCCAGAGACGCAAGATCAAAGCTTCAGCTGCTGCACCAGAGGAGACCGGGCTCTAAGGATGGCAGACTTTGATGAGGATGAAATGAACATGTCATCATTCCCCAAGAAGTTTGGTAACTCCAACTTCCTCATCAACTCCATTCCAATTGCAGAATTCCAAGGGCGCCCGCTAGCTGATCACCCTGGTGTCAAGAATGGCCGTCCTCCTGGTGCTCTCACTGTTCCCGTGACCTTCTTGATGCATCCACAGTTGCTGAGGCCATCAGTGTCATCTCATGCTGGTGCGAAGACAAGACTGAGTGGGGCCACCGTGTTGGTTGGATCTATGGCTCAGTCACAGAGGATGTGGTCACTGGGTACGGATGCACAACCGTGGATGGAAGTCGGTGTACTGTGTCACCAAAGCGTGGCGCCTTCCGTGGCACTGCACCTATCAATCTGACTGACCGTCTCCACCAGGTGCTCCGGTGGGCTACTGGTTCAGTGGAAATCTTCTTCTCACGCAAACAATGCTCTGCTCGCAAAGCCGCAGGATGAAGTTCCTCCAGAGGATTGCCTACCTGAATGTCGGCATCTACCCATTCACATCCATCTTCCTGATCGTCTACTGCTTCCTGCGGCGCTGTCTCTGTTCTCGGGGCAGTTCATCGTGGGGCGCTGGGCGTGGCGTTCCTGACATACCTGCTGGTGATCACGATCACACTGTGTCTGCTGGCGGTGCTGGAGATTAAGTGGTCGGGGATCAACCTTGAGGAGGTGGCGGGAATGAACAGTTCTGGCTGATCGGGCGGTGCAGCGGCGCATCTTGCGGCCGTGCTGCAGGGCCTCCTGAAGGTGGTGGCGGGCATCGAGATCTCCTTCACGCTGACATCCAAGTCTGGAGGCGAGGGCGAGCGACGAGTTCGCGGACCTGTACATCGTCAAGTGGACGTCGCTGATGATCCGCCCATCGTGATCATGATGGTGAACCTGATCGGCATCGCGGTGGGCTTCAGCCGCACCATCTACAGCGATTTCCGCAGTGGAGCAAGCTGCTGGGCGGCGTCTTCTTCAGCTTCTGGGTGCTGGCTCACCTGTACCCATTCGCCAAGGGCCTGATGGGGCGGAGGGGCGCACACCCACCATCGTCTTCGTCTGGGCGGGACTCGTCTCCATCACCATCTCGCTGCTGTGGGTCGCCATCAACCCGCCATCGCAGAACTTCGCAGATTGGAGGATCGTTCACCTTCCCCTGAAGCTCTCTCAGCCATGCTGGATTCATTGTCACAAATGGAATTCTTGCTTTGCTCTGTATCAGTTCCTGACTGCAGGACTTCATTATCTGAGGTCAGAGCTGCTGGGGAAATAGAGATTCTGACTGTGGAAAAGTGGCTAGGGCCTTTTTGTCAAAGCTGATACTGTTATGATGAGCTATAGTAGTTCTTTTGTTCTTTTAATTTTTGCTATATATATAAATGTTCAAATCTGAGAACTGGTTCTGTTGGACAGTTAAACTAGCACAAATTTCCAATCTTTTGGGTGTTGCTTTGAAGCAAGCCTTTGAAATGTCTCATGCTGGGTGATGTCTGATCTGATGTGCTGGGATGCATTTTCTTTGATTGGAGATATAAGTTAACAAGTGTGAAAAGGTAGTAGTTGAAGAAGACAGTGAAACAAAGCGTGTAGGAGTTTTGTGTTTGCTGGGTCTGCATGATAGACCTGGCAAGTGGCGTTCCACGCGTTGCCTGACCAGCCTCCAAATGGAGTCGTCTCGTCTCGTGCACCGCCATGAAAAGGGTAGAAGAGGTCAGAGAGGTCGCTCAGGCTGTTTCTGTCGATGACCCATTCAGGCTCCTTCGGTTGGTTGCTTGTGGGTTTGGTGGCACCGAGCCATGGAAGTTTCCATGCCCATTCATTTGATATGCATGCCTGCCATCCACAACAGCGACTGCTCTCTTGACGCGTATTAGATGCAAGTTGCCAAGACTATTGTGGTCAACAACATTTTTTTTTTTTTGTGTTTTCACATTTTCTTTTGGAGAGGAACGCATTCTCATTTTATTTACCCCTTTGTTATTATACGTAGATTAATCATCTATTAAATTCATCGTGAAAAATGTATAATTACAAAACACTAGGCTATTCAGCCCATTTATTGAGCCCACATCCTTTGATCTGATTGTTCTTTTAGCCTTCCGTACGCTTTGTATTTTGTTTGTTTTTTAGATTATAAGGCTTTGTCTTTTGTTTTGTTTAGTCCCATACAGCCTATTAAAGATGTGGGTCGCGGCCTCAAATGTGTAACCTGGACTGTTGTGTCACCGTGAGGCAATCATGGTAAGCTACTATCAAAAACCATAATGGTTTCGGTGTTCCTTTCTTGGATGTTGCTTATAGGACACCATGATTGAAATTCCTACAATCAAAGCACACTACATGATGTGCTCCTAAGCTTTTTGTACATTCTTTCATTTTTCATTTCATTAGAAATTGAAGCTTATTGTAATTCCTTTTTTACATTCATTTTTTCATTGGAATCTGGAGTCGTTGAGCACGTTAGAGCAACTCCAGTTTTTTTGTATAGTAGGAATCATGCCCGTGCGTGGTTGCGGGAATAAAAAAAACTCCCTCTATTCTAAAGTGTAAGTCATTCCAAGAACTTTGGAGAGTTAAAACAACTTAAGTTTGATCAAATTTATACGATCACGATAAGAATTTTGGATAAGATAACAATTTATTTAAAAAGGATGATGAGTTCATATTATCTCCTCGACTAGCAGTCTAGCACAAAAAAGTCTTTAGGCCTACAACAACTATTAAAGAAAAACCTTTTGTATCTTGTAATTCAGACCTCTTTCATTCTAACAACTTGGTTTCAACACTGGTTTAAATATTTCAACTAGTTATATTAATATAGAATTAATATTGTATTATTTTTTTAAGAAAGTGGTATAGTGCCAGGTGAGTGACGAGCTTATAATAATTTATTGAAAGGATGAGGAGTCCATATTATCTCTTCAACTATCACAATATAGTCTTTAGGCCTACCACAACTAAAAAACTTTTGTATCTTTTAATCTAGACCTCTTTTATTCTAATAACTTGGTTTCGACACCGGTTTATGCCACACTACACTAGTGCCACTTTTGATCCGACTTAGTAGTGATGATATATTTTTACATCTTGATTGACACCACCCTATACCGACTTGGCAAGATTCATCATTCAGAACTTCCACAGGCAGAGGGAGAAAAAAAAAAGGTTGGGGAAAACCAATCCAACCATCGAAACTGTGGGTCCCACGTGCCAGTTCTTCTCAGCGTCTCTCCGGGCTCCAACGCACCCATTCCTGAGTCACTGACAAACTGGCCCAAAAATAGCAGTTGGTCCCAACGGCAGTGAGACGTTCTCCTCCTGGTAACGCGTAGCAGGTAGATGCAGACTATGTGGTCAACAACATTTTTTTTCGTGTTTTTACATTCTCTTTTGGAGAGGAACGCATTCTCATTTTATTTCCACCTTTGTTTTTCCGTAGACTAATCAATTATTAATCATCCACGCAAAAAGAATTCTGGTATTAAAATTCCGTAGGCCATTCAGCCCATTTATGGAGCCCAGATCTTTGATCCGATTGTTCTTTTAGCCTAGTATTCCGTATGTTTTTGTCTTTTGTTTTCTTTTGTTTAGTCCCATACGGCCTTTTAAAGATGTCGATCGCGGCCTCAAAATATGTAACCTGTGTACTTTGTTGTGTCACCGTGAGGCAATCATGGTAAGCTACTATCAAAAACCATAATGGTTTTTCGGTGTTCGTTTCTTGGATTTTGCTTATAGGACACCATGATTGAAATACCTACAATCAAAGCACACTACATGATGTGCTCCTAAGCTTTTTGTACATTCTTTCATTTTTCATTTCATTGGAAATTGAAGCTTATTGTAATTCCTTTTTACATTCATTTTTTCATTGGAAACTGGAGTCGTTGAGCACGTTAGAGCAACTCCAGCTGTTTTTGTATAATAGGAATCATGCCCGTCGTGCGTGGTTGCGGGAATAAAAAATACTCCCTCTATTCTAAAGTGTAAGTAATTCCAAGAACTTTGGAGAATTAAATAGCTTAAGTTTGATCAAATTTATATAACAATTTATTTAAAAGGGACGATGAGTTCATATTATCTCCTCGACTAGCACAAAAAGTCTTTAGGCCTACAACAACTATTAAAGAAAAACCTTTTGTATCTTGTAATTCGAGACCTCTTTCATTCTAACAACTTGGTTTCAACACTTTGGTTTAAATATTTCAACTAGTTATATTAATAAAGAATTAATATTGTATTATTTTCTTTAAGATAGTGGTACAGCTAGTGCCAGGTGAGTGACGAGCTTATAATAATTTGTTAAAAGGATGAGGAGTCCATATTATGTCTTCAACTATCACAGTAGTCTTTAGGTCTACCACAACTAAAAAAACTATTGTATCTTTTAATCCGGACCTCTTTCATTCTAATAACTTGATTTCGACACGGTTTATGCCACACTACGCTAGTGCTACTTTGGGCGGACCCCTCGGGCACGACACGCGTGGCGGCAACCCGCACCAGGACCGGCCCTCGCCATGCGGTTGTGAGGGACGCCTCACGGGACCCTCGGGGCGCGCCCGAACGGCACGTCCGCCATTGGATCGGGGCCCAGCGTGTCTTCGTCAGGCAACATTCAAACCAGCCCGCGCCCTCGGCAACGCACATGCAACCAGTGCAGCCTCGGGAATTAGCCACCTAGGCAACCACCGATGTAAACATTATCTCTCTCCTTTTCCTATAAAAGGGGGAGTAATGTCTCATTAAAAAGATTGGACCCCATTTTCAACTCCGGTTCACACGGAGAAAACTGCTCACCACTACCACCGTAACCCGCGATCGTGGGGCTTGAGACCGCTTCTCTCCCACACGACCGCTGTAACCCCTACTGCGGGCTCACCTTTGGCCTTGAGTTAACACGGCGTGGCGCACCCCCGGGGCGTAGGGCCCGTTGGCTGAAACGGGGATAAACGCCCGCGTCCGTGTCCATCTTGCGCTACGCCATCGAGGGAGGAGGCCGCGACCTACAAATTTTTATTGCCGGCACCCGAGGGCACCGTGCCGTTCCTCGAGCCAGCCGACGGTTGGCGCGCCCGGTAGGGGACGGCGGTATGCAATCGCATCTCCACCAACCCTCATGGCGTTTCGCCTTCGTTTCCACCACGCTCGGCCGGAGCACGGGCTCCAGCGCGAACTCCACTGTTCTTTGGAGCGCCGGCATTCGTGGCGCTCGGCCACGACTCACGAGATGATCCTTACGCCGGATCTACCGGGGGAGGAGAAAGCGGCATCGCCACCACGGCGTGCCCACCATCACGATGCGTCGCGCGAGGCGAGCAAGGCGAAACCACCAGGTAGCGCAAGGCGCCTCCGAGGCAACGGTTCGAATCCGTCGACATTTCCGACGCGGACTTTGCGAGAAGGGCTCCCGGGGAACCCTAGGCCTCGGGGAAGATCCGGTACCGGCGTCCACTCGTGGAAGGATGCCCCGAAACCTAATCATCGGGGAAAACGCCTCCGCTCGGTCATGCTGGAGGGAGTCCCGTGAATCCACGCAGCGCGAAACCTCGATCGCGACCTTCGCCAGAGAGCACGGGCCGGGCCTCCCGTCGTTCCGCGGAACGCTACCCCATGGATATTGTAACACCCCGGTGTTATTTACACTAAAACGACATGTCATCATGATCATTGCAAAGCATCCATGTTTAGCCCACCACTGTGTTGCATTGAACTAAAATAAGTTTATTTTATGTTTGGTTGCAATGTCGGTCGAAAAGACGCGAGAGGAATCGAGAA
Source organism: Hyparrhenia diplandra (assembly GCA_015847255.1). Classification (NCBI taxonomy): domain Eukaryota; kingdom Viridiplantae; phylum Streptophyta; class Magnoliopsida; order Poales; family Poaceae; genus Hyparrhenia; species Hyparrhenia diplandra. The sequence continues at coordinate 114,698 of JADLZK010007350.1, read as the reverse complement.
TCCTGGAAACTACCGCCCCTTGTCGGAAACCTAATCTTGAAACCCTAGTTTATCCCTTTCTCTTTTATTCAAAATTTATCAAGATTTTGGGTATGGTTATTAAAGCATTTTTGTAGAGTTTTCAAAACTAAACAAAGTTGGTATTTTGAGTTTTCAAAGTTTAGTTCAAAAATTTAAAGTAATTTTTAATGTTATTCAAACCCTAATTGCCCCCTTTTCTATATTTTAAAATTTATGCAAAATTTGAAAAAACTTTCAAAAGCTAGTTTGTAGATCTTGTTGAGAGGAACAAAAGTCATGTACAAAGTTTTTCAAGTTGTTACATGATTTTAAAAGTAATTTTAATTCAAATTTCAAATTTTAGAGTTGTTTTTCAAAAGTCATATTTCCAAGCGATTTTGAAAATGCTCCAATTGTGAAAGTTGTAGATCTTGAAAAATTAAGGGGGGTTACTTTTTTAGAAAATTTTGAGTTTAGTTCAAATTTTGGGAGTAATTTGGAAATTTCGAGTTAGGGTTGAAGGTGAGCAATAACCCGCCTATCTCACCCATGCCACCGCCCCGGCGTCAAGGTTCGCGCCGCCCGCCCCGTAGCCCGCGCGACGCCGACCATCTGGAGGCCTTCGCGACCTCTCCACTACCTCCTCGACCCCTCCATGCCTATAAATACGCCGCCGAGTCGCGCCGTTTTCTTCTTTTCCCATTTCCGCCGGGGAGTCATCCTCGTCGCCGTTGTTGCTGCGTCGCCGTCGTGCCGTTTTCATCCAACCATCTTTCCCAGGGCGGCCGCGAATCTTGCTTAGCTTCCTCTGGAACCCGGCCGCGGCTTTGCCTCGCCACGGAATCGCCGCCGCGACCCTTTCTTCCCCTCCGCCGACGGCGGCGCCCGCGCTTCGACCTCACCGTCGCCGGGGCGCTCCGGTGAGTCTCTTGGAAACCATCCGGTGCTTTAGCCCTAGGCGTGGTCGGCTCACGTGGTCCTCTTGTTGCCACTGGGCGTGGTCGGCTCACGGCGAAGCCCCGACGTCGGAGCGCCGCCGCCGCGCCGCCCGTTCGCCGCCGCCGCCGACGACCCATCTCGGTCTCGCTCAGCCCCAACCGGGCCTCGTCCTAGATCCGCGGTGAGCTCGGCCACGTTTTTATAATTGGTTTTCCATTCCGACCATCGCCGGCCGAACAACGGCGGCGCCGGCCAAGCGCCGTGAGCGCGCAGCGCCGCCGCCCGCCGGTGGCGGCGTGCCGTCGGCTGCGTGAACGATGCGGGCAGCAGCGTAGCGGATGGCGGCCCAACACCGTTCACCGGGGCGGTACGCCATTGTTTTTCCCGAGTCGGTCCGTTCTTGTTCATCTTGGGCCGTGAGCGATGGGATCGGGCCATACGATGCGAACGGGCGAAATTCAGCCCGAAACCCGTTTTTCATTTATCAAATGTTTATTCAATATCTTTAATTTGAATAGTGTGCGATTTTGTAAATTTCATATAAATTCAAATACTAGCTTAAAAATTCTGAAATTTTTTGTGTAGCCTTCCCATGGGTATGTCTATCCATGAAAAATTTGAAACTTGAATTTTGAATACTTTTGGCATGATTTAAAAATACAAAATTTAATTGAAAAAAGCATCTTCCTTGATTTTTAATAATTATTTTATTTATCAAAAATCATGAAAATTATTTTGGTACTGTTTTATGACCTGACCTACTTGTACAAAATTTTTTTGAGCTTGTTTTGAGAAAGTTAAAATTTTTATTATTTTAAGCCCTATCATTTTATGTGAAAAACAATTTGTTTAATGCTTTCTAACTTAGGGTTTTTGGTAGATTTTGGGTTGTTTTGCGAACCCTACACCACACCACTGTTAGATGGTCCTTGAGAACTCCTAGGACAATGGTGATGATATCTCGTAGAGTAGTTCAACAAGTTGGTTTTGTTGGGTTGCAACTTTATCGTGAAGGAAAGTTATACTTTCGAAGTCGCTTATCATTTCATGCACTCTCGCACCTCATGTTTATATACATGGCATCATATTAAGCATACATTATTCTTTTAGTATAGTGAACGAAGGAGATCGTGAAGTCATTGATCAAGTCTCTCGAAGAGGGCTATTCTCGTTGACCTTAAGGATTCGAGTACTTTGCGATCCGCCGTCCGAGTCAGGATATTTCTTCGATCAAGGCAAGCCCCGGTTCATTTAAACCTTCCTTGTGTTTTTACAAAGTTTTATATCACCTTTGCTTTATGCTCTGTATTAGGTGATAGGAGTTGAGTGACAACCTAATTGATGCATTATCCATCCTTGTTTATTTCAATATCTACCTTGATAACCGTTTTGGTAAAATGCTAGAGCGCTTAGCCTTGCTATAATAGTTAGACTTTTGAGTCAAATTGTGACAAGTCCCTTATGATAGCCCGAAGTGGCATTTGATGAGAAAGGATGTTATATTATGAAGCCATCTTGGGATATGGTGATAAAATTGAGACCGGTCGGGTAATTTGCATTGAGAATGGAGTCTCGGTGTAGTATTTCGGCTTGTCGATTAAGGACCGAGGCGTGTAGGCGGCATAACGAAACTATGGAAAGCAATCTGCGCGAGGTCGTTGGACCAATGGCACAAGCTGTTACGAAGCGTCGCCCCATCACGATTGACCCTAGTCCCGACGCATACTCCGGTAAGCCCGATCTTGGGGGTGTCAAATTGGAAACGCGTACAACCGCGCCTTTGGGAGTGGAGAGATGGCGGGAGTACAAGATACCCTCGGTGGGTTAAAGTCCCGGGACGGAGGCGTCTCAGTATTCTCGGGTGGCGTGGGGACGCGGTTCCGTTTTTGAGTATCCGAGGAAATGGTTGATATATGCAAGCTTAAGTGCTACATATGTCGTGTGGAAAGAACTCCCCAAATTTGGGTTAATCGATTTCGAAATCGCCGTGCTTCTCGGATATGGAGACTCGGTTTTCCCACTTACATCGTAGTTTAATTATGGAACAGTGAAGAGATGGAATAAGTGATGGAACTTCTATAAGTGTTTGCTATAGTGTAAGATCACCTAGATTAGGTGAGATACTAAATTGAGAATAAAATATTGAGAGTAAGGATTCACTATTAGTAAGCTTTTACGCAAAATGAGTCTTTGCTTCTTGCTAAGCCTTACCTTGAATCCTATTAGACCAAAGCATTCACGAGTCTCCTCCTATTTTCTTTAGTCGGGTAAGCCTTGTTGAGTACTCCCGTACTCGGGGTTTTTGTTGACCCATGTTGCGCGGGTTTAGGAGGTCATGTTTGCACCGGACCGTCTTTGCATGACGATCCGTCGAGGAAGAAAGTGACGAGGAGTGAGAAGAGAGACCCGTGGGGCGGGGTCGAGTGAGTGTAATATTTGTAGAAAAACTTCGCTACTCATACTTATAAGTAATGTAAACTTGTTTAAAATAAACGGTTGTAAAAGTATTGTAATATAAATCTTCCGCTGTTTTACTCGATTATGTATGAAAATTGTTGTAATCTTTGCAATGACCTCGTAACGGATCCTTGGTTGGAATAGTTAATAGTGCTTTTCGGGTTATAGGTGCACATATGTGACTATTAAAGGTTGTTTAACCGATAATTAGTACATGTGGGCCCCGTAATTTGGAAGGTTACATTCTGAATATGCACTCGAGGGAGCGCATCCTTCGGAGGATGCGGGGCGACCCCGTCATACCGCCTCCTCCGGGTTCGATTGGGGCTGGGCCCGAGGAGGCGAGGACTCGCTCCACCGCCCGAGAATGGGAACTTCATCCAAGCATTCGGCGCTCCTTGCATCGGCGATGAAGATGAATACTATGACCCCATGAGGGAATGCTTCAACGTCGAGTCCCGCCGCAAGATGGTCGGTTCACCGGCGTGTCCAGCGGGGCGGCGTGGACGTGCCGCCACGGCGAGCCCCTGGTACCAATGCGGCTTCGCCCGCGTCCGGCCGTAGCGGCGCCCACGGCTTCCGGCGAACGCACAATCGCAAGACTTGCGGGGAACCGGATTCGGGCGGAATCAGCGCGACCGGCGACCGGAGCGGAACATTCAACGGGGAATAGGCCCGGCGTGGGCGGCCCCGAGAACCACCTCGAGCCCCCCCGAGGCGGCGATCGCAACGCCAACGGAGCGCCCACACCTGCCCGACATAGCAGCCCGTTCAGCCGAGAGCAAGCCTCAACGTAGCGGCGCAAAGAACCATGTTGGTACGCGAGATGCCCGAGCCCTCTGCTGGCGAGGGAAGACGCGTCGGGAAGGCTGCGGTATCTCCTTGATAGGGCGGCCGTACAACGGCGGAGAGCTCGGCCTCCGGGAGATCGGGCCGTGACATCGCGGCGACAAGGAGAGTCGGACGAAGCCGACAAGGCTCAGCCCGACTGAGCAAAGCGGGACCTCGGCAAGGCCGATTCGGGGCGCGCTGAGCGACAACCGTCCTGTGCGGGATCGTATGGAAGACCCCGCCAAGACCGTCACCGAGGTGCACCCGACCTCGAGGGGCGAGATCGGCGACAACGAGCACGTGGCGGAGGCGGCCCACCTCGTGGGCGGCCGGCGAGACGGGCGCCCATGCACGTCGGGAAGGCCGAGGGTACTCCCCCGAACCTCCGGGCCACGGGCCTTCACAAGGGACATCGGGGAGAGCACCACTCCCCGCGCGTTTGGGCCACCTAGCCACCTCGAGAAATATCACGGGAGAAACTCGTCCCGTATGGTCGGGCGATTATCGGTAGGCTTGCCGGTTTGCGAGGGGCACATGATGACAAGGTGATAATCGGGAATCTGCCCTGTACCTCTCGAGTCTGCCAGAGCTTGATCGAACACCTTCCGCCCAACCTCATATCCAACTGGACGGATTTGGTAAGGACCTTCAAAGGCAACTTTCGGCACGCGTATCTGCGCGCCGGAAATTCCTGGGACCTTCGGGCTGCCGACAAAGTCCGACGAATCCTGCGCGACTACATCCGGGCGTTTCTCAAGCGTGACCGAGCTCCCCAATGTCACGGTTCGGACGTCATAGGGGCCTTCTTGGCCGGCACCTCATCGCCGAGACCTCGTGAAGAAGGCCGGGGCGCCGGACTCCAACCGAGGCAAACGCGGGCCGATGGACATCGCTACCAAGTTCGCCCCGGTGAGGAGGTCTGTCGGGGCTCTATTCAATCGGGGCTCGGGCAAGGGGAAGCGCAAGGAAGAGGAGCCCGAGGGGATCTCAACCTCGGGAGAGCGGGAAGAAGAAGAAAAAAGGATAAGAGCCGCAAGGGCAAGGGCCATGCCGCCCAAGCGACGATGAAGACATGGTGGGCTCGCGGTCGACCGCAAGGGGCCCCGGCCCCGCCACGAGAAACCTTCGGCGACATGCTCAAGCCGTGCGAGAACCATAGCTACCCGGTCAAGCATACCCTCGAGGAGTGCAAGAAGGTACGCCAACATTTCGCCAAGCTCAAAGCCATCCCCGAGGGTGAAGAGGAAGAGGCTCGAGGGTGGCACCAAGGGCAACGAGGAGTTCCCGAAAGGTGAACAACTGCCGTGATCTTCGGCGGCGGCACGGCAACATGTCCGTGCGGCAAGCAAGAAGGAGCGTCGGGAGGTCTGCGCCACGGGCCGGCAACCCCGAAGGCTGCGCAAGTGGTCGGACCAGGCCATCACCTTCGACCCGGTCGGATCACCCCGGCACATCCCGAACCCGGGGGCTTATCCAGCGGTGGTGGATCCCATCATCGCCAACACTCGGCTCACCAAGGTCCTTATGGACGGAGGGAGCGACCTCAACCTCATCTACGAAGAAACCCTCGACCTCCTCGGGGTAGACAAGTCAAGATCCGCCCCCGGAGGCCGGCATTCAATGGCGTCGTCCCCGGCAAGCGGCTTAAGCCCCTCGGGCGGATTGACTTGCTTGGGTATGCTTTGAAGACCCCTCGAACTTCAGGCGGGGAGACTCTCACATTTGAGATTCTTGGGGTCCGCGGTACTTACCACGCACTCCTCGGACGGCCTTGTTACGCCAAGTTCATGGCTGTCCCGAACTACACGCACCTCAAGCTCAAGATGCGGGGGCCAAAGGGTGTCATCACCACCGGCCCCTCACACCATCACGCATATGAGTGCGACGTGGAGAGCGTGGAATACGCCGAGGCACTCGCCATTGCCGAGGCACTCATTGCCGACGCGAAAAGAAGCTTTGACGAAATCGCGGCCGAGAGCACGAGGCCAAGCGCCGCCGGCGCCGGAGTTTCGAGCCCTCCTCGGGCACAAAGAAGATCCCACTCGATCCCAAGAACCCGAAGGAGAAGTCTGGCGACCATCAACTCGGACTGGATCCAAAATAGGAAGCGGTGCTCGTCGACTTCCTCCGCGCGAACGCCCGGACGTTTGCATGGGGACCCTCGGACATGCCGGCATACCGAGGGATGTCGCCGAAGCACTCCCTAGACATCCCGGCCGGGCTCAAAGCCAGTCATGCGGCGCTTGCGCCGTTTCGATGACGCCAAGCGGAAGATCATCGGCGAGGAGATCCACAAGCTGCTGGAGGCGGATTTATAAAAAGAAGTATTCCACCCCGAGTGGTTAGCTAATCTGTATTAGTAGAGAAAAAGAATGGAAAATGGCGGATGTGTGTAGACCACACTAGTCTCAACATAGCATGTCCGAAAGTTCCTTTTCCTTTGCCTCGAATCGACCAAATTGTCGACTCCACCGCGGGATGTGAAACGTTGTCCTTTCTTGACGCGTATTCGGTTATCACCGGATCAAAATGAAAGAGTCCGACCAGCTCGCGACCTCGTTCATAACACCCTTCGGGATGTATTGCTACCTCACCATGCCCTTGGTGAGGAACGCCCGTGCAACATACTAGCGATGCATGCAAATCATCTTCGGGAACTCATCGGGCGGATAGTGGAGGCCTACGTCGATGACATTGTGGTCAAATCCAAGAAAACGTCGGACCTCGTGGGAGACCTCGGGGAAACCTTCGAGTGCCTAAACAAGAAGGTAGTCAAGCTCAACCCCCGAGAAGTGCGTGTTCGGGGTTCCCAGAGGGATGTTCTTTGGGCTTTATTGTCTCTCAACGAGGCATCGAAGCAAACCCAACCAAGGTGGACGCCATCACCAAGATGGGTCCAATCCAAGACCTCAAGGGAGTACGAAGGTCATGGGCTGCGGCTTCATTAAGCATTCATCTTCATCTCACGCCTTGGGGAGAAGGGCCTGCCCCTCTACCGACTCCTTCGCAAGTCCGGCGCTTTGCCTGGACCCCGAGGCGAAGAGGCCCTCGGCAACCTCAAGAAGCTCCCGACAAACCCACCGGTCCCGGTACCGCCAAATCCGGGAGAAACCTTGCTCTTATACGTCACTTTGCCACTACCCGTGGTCGGTAGCGATGGTCGTAGTGGAGCGTCGGGAAGAGGGGCACACGTTGCCCGATACACGCCCTGTTTACTTCATCGGTGAAGTGCTTTCCGACACCAAGACGAGGTATTCGCGGATCACGAAACCATCGTATGCCATCGTACTAACGAAAGGAAACCGTCACTACTTCCTCGCGCACCCCGTTGCCGTGGTGTCCTCGTTCCCCCTCGGGAGATTCTCCAAAACCGAGAGGCCACGGGAAGAGTGGCGAAGTGGGCGGTGGAGCTCATGGGCGAAACCATATCGTTCTGCCCGCAAAAGGCGATCAAGTCCCGGTCCTAGCCGACTTTGTGGCTGAATGGACCAATACACGCCTACCCCCGCACCCATCCGGGCCGAGTCTTTGGACCATGTTTTTCGATGGATCCATGATGAAGGCGGCGCGGGGCTGGGTTTGCTCTTCATCTCACCCCTCGGGGTTCACACAAGGTATGCCATCCGGCTGCATTTTCTGCCTCCAACAACGTTGCGTAGAATCTGAGGCGCCGTCAATGGTCTCGGATCGCGGCGGACCTCGAATCCGACGGTTGGAAACCGGGGGGATTCGCGGTTGGTCATCGACCAAGTCATGAAGGCCTCGGCGTGCCACGACCGAAGATGGAGGCGTATTGCCGAGAAGTGCGCAAGCCGGAGGAAAAGTTCCATGGACTCGAGCACAAACACACACCCGGGCGTTACAATGAGGCCGCGGATGAGCTCGCCAAGGTCGCGGCAACCCGAGTCTTGTTCCCGAACGTACTTGCCCGAGATCTCAAACGAACCCTCGGTCAAGTGCGCACCCTTGGAAATACCCTCGGGGCTCAAGAAGGCGCCCGGGCGGGCCACGCCCGGCAATGGCGGTCAACCCGGTCCCCCGACCGGAGGAGCCGCATTGTTGGAGTACCTCACCCAGGTGAGCTGCCCGAGGACAAGACCGAAGCTTCGCCGGTTGGCCCGAAGGGCCAAGTCCTTTGCGCTAATTGGAGAAAAAGGGAACTCTACAAGAGAGGAGCCTCGGAAGTGTACATGCGATGCATACCCTCGGTGAAGGCAAAGAATTGCTCGTAGACACACAGGGAATGCGGTCACCACGCTGCCCGAGGACTCTAGTCGGTAAAGTCTTTAGGCAAGGCTTCTCTGCGGCCCTCGGCGATGCGGGACGCAAATCTAGTCGTGCGTACACGCAAGGAATGCCAATTCTTCGCGCGGGGGCGCGCATCTCCCGCTCAAGCATCGCAAACCATACCACTTACGTGGCCATTTGCGGTGTGGGAACTCGACATGATTAGACCCCGAAAAGGGCGCCGGAGGACACACTCACTTCCTAGTAGCCATCGACAAGTTCTCCAAATGGATTGAAGCCCGACCCGTGGTGAACCCTCACCGCGGGGAAACGGTGAAATTCTTTACGGATATCATCTCCGTTTCGAGTCGAACTCCATCATCACGGACAACGGAACCAACCGTGGGGAAGAAATTCCTTGACTTTTGTGGCGACTATGGCATCCGGGTCGATACCTCGGCCGTAGCTCACCCGAAGACCAACGGTCGGTGGAGCGTGCCAACGACATGATCCTACAAGGGCTCAAGCCAAGAATTTTCAATCGGGTGAACCAAGATGCGGCAAAAGGTGGTACCGGGGCGCCATCGGTTCTATGGAGCCTTCGAATGACGAAAAGCCGAGCCACGGGATTCGGCCCGTTCTTTCTAGTCTATGGGGGAGGCAATCTGCGCCGACGGACATAGAATCTGGGTCCCCTGTGAGCATACACGAGCAAGGCAACCAGCGGGCGAGGCAAGACTCCATAGACCAAGTTGGCGGCCCGAGACGTTGCGCCCTCGCACTCGGCAAGATATCGGCGGGCTCTGCGCCAAATATCCGCCAAGCGGCGGAAACCTCGGGAGCTCCAAGTCAACGACCTCGTGCTCAGGTAAAAAAACACAACAAAGGGCGTCACAAACTCACGCCACCCTAGGAAGGGCCTTATTTCATCGCCGAAATACTAAGGCCGGGACCTACAAGTCGAAGAACGAGAAGGGCGAAATCTACTCCAACGCTTGGAACATAGAACGACTACGTCGCTTCTACCCTTAAATTTCGCACTAGAAGTCAAACCAATTCGCACTAATCAATTATTAATCATCCACGCAAAAGCGAATGCTGGTATTAAAATTCCGTAGGCCATTCAGCCCATTTGAAGCCCGGATCTTTGATGCGATTTTTTAGCCTAGTATTCCGTATGTTTTTGTCTTTTGTTTTCTTTTGTTTAGTCCCATACAGCCTCTTAAAGATGTCGATCGCGGCCTCAAATGTGTAACCTGGACTTTTGTGTCACCGTGAGGCAATCATGGTAAGCTACTATCAAAAACCATAATGGTTTCGGTGTTCCTTTCTTGGATGTTGCTTATAGGACACCATGATTGAAATACACTGCAATCAAAGCACACTACATGATGTGCTCCTAAGCTTTTGTACATTCTTTCATTTTTCACTTCATTAGAAATTGAGGCTTATTGTAATTCCTTTTTACATTCATTTTTTCATTGGAAAGTGGAGTCGTTGAGCACGTTAGAGCAACTCCAGCTGTTTTGTATAATAGGAACCATGCCCGTGCGTGGTTGCGGGAATAAAAAAAAAATACTCCCTCTATTCTAAAGTGTAAGCCATTCCAAGAACTTTGGAGAGTTAAAACATCTTAAGTGACCAAATTTATACGATAAGATTATAATATTTAGGATGTCAACTTAAGTATCGAGTAAATTCTTAGTTAATAATATTTTTACAATATACCAATTAAATGTCACATATCTTTGTAATTCTCTCTATAATTTTGGTCAAACTTGAGATGCTTTGTCTCTCTAAGATTTTTAGAGTGACTTACAAATTCGAATTGAGGGATTACCATAGTAATTTAGTTTGAACATGTACATAATACCATTACTGAAAGTATGGTGTTTAATGTATAGTAGAACCATTACGAAACCCTATGAGCCTTTTCAATTGTACATATATATCTATTTAGTTGTTATAAATATCCTTATTTTCTTAAAGATAATAGAAAGATATTAGGCGTCATCCTTCTTTAGAGGAAAAATATTGATAATTGTTTTCTGTATAGTCGGTGCACCTTAAATATTTTGACTAGGTATACTAATATATAATTTTCTTTAAGAATGTCTAAAAGTGGTATGTGCTAGATGAATAACAAGCTCACTAATTTATTTAAAAGGATGATGAGTCCATATTATCTCCTCGACTATCACAAAAGTCTTTAGGCCTACAACAACTATTAAAGAAAAACCTTTTGTATCTTGTAATTAAAACCTCTTTCATTCTAACAACTTGATTTCGACACCCGTTTAAATATTACTAGGTATACTAATATAGAATTAAAACTAGGTGGATTCCCCGCGCGTTGCCGCGGGTATGAAGGATGAATGTATGAGTAATTAACAAATAAGAATTAGGAGATAAATGCAGATTGAACTTTGAATATTTGAATAAGTATAACTCTGAAAGTAGAGCAAAACCGTAAGCAATATTATAAATTCACTTTCCTAAGAATCATTAAAATTGAACCCTTTCCAATAACAAATCAAGATAACTAATTTGACTGATACATGTGAATGGTGCATTTGACTGAATAGTTATTGTGTTACGATACTAACATGGATTTGCAATGTAAATGCTAGGACTATAAAATAATCTACCAGAGGGAAACATGGAGAGCAGACCGAACTATTTCTTGTAATAGAGTTGTGACATGAAAGGTTCTGCATCATTTGCAAGAGCTGGTCCAATGTAGTGGCCACCCTGGAGAAAAAAAAGATACATGTGTTATGTCAGAAAAGTATGAGATCAACCTTTTGCCTGCATATGGCTGATTATGACTGAGCGAAAATAAACATGTAGTTTCATAGATAAGTGCAAAGGCCATTTGGCTAAGCATTGTGTGGCATCGTTCATGCAGTAGCCGCCTTGGTAAGGTCAGGCTGATCAAAAGGTATCATCGTCAAGGACCAAAGATTCGGATGCTCCATTTTTTCTGTGAAATGGTGCACCCAAATTTCTGGACCTAGTGGAATCTTCATTAAAAAGAAAGTAAACTTTTAACTTCCTCAATGAGTTGACTGAGCTGCTGGAAACAAAATAAATGCATAAGAAAAATTGAGGTTGCCTAGGAAGTGACCAACTATGTTTGTAATATCAACAAATTGGCTTTTACATACAGAAATGTGGCGAGAAATAGTTGTCCACAATTTATACACGATCTCTTTTTTGACAATGCAACATTTTTAACGGGCATCTATATGATGAGGGGAAGAGATGACTGATAATTCTCATTCTCATTAATTATTAGGATTTGTTTGATTACTCAATTCGGGAAATAGAGAATACGTTTCGAAGGTAGGGGAAAACATAGTTTACATATCAAAGTTGAGGATGTAAAAATACATGCTTGTGGGAAAATAAGGGAGGTAAGCAACCTGGCATGTTGTCGACTGAGCTTAATTCAACTGCAAGTGCAGGAATATTCATAGACCCTTTCAAACTGCAACTCTAAGAGATCATTGACCACTCTGAACTGTCAATTTGTATAAACATAGAGTAGGTGGTAAAGCCAACAATAGGTAGTATGATTGTGACAGCATGGCCTATAATCCAAAAACTATTTTTTTCAATCACGCCTAACCGCGTTCTTCAATAATCTGAAAACCATATATCCTCTATCATCTCAATGAACCTAGACAGAAAAAGAAATGCATTTTAAAATTGAATTTGTCAGCACATATGAACTTACATGACTGGATTGCTGGTGACCCGCACAAGGACATAAAAAGAATGAAGATGCAAGTACCAGGAGAGTGGAAACAGAGCCAATGCGGGAGATCTGCTGCTTTTTTTCCCCGCCTATCCATGTGTGCAGACCTGCAGGCAAGAAAGGAGGAGGTCATGGGAGGCAAGAGACAGTACGGCAAGAGACTCTAGAATGGGCAACAGGAGGAATTAATTGAACAGGCTGATTATCATTGTGCATGCCTTGAAATATCATAAAGTTTCAACTTTACAGCTGCACTATGGCATGAGAAAGTGGACAAAGATCCGCACCTTGTCGTTTCCCACCAATTTGTTCTTGCACTAAAATGAAATCTGGCATTTCATCTCCATGACCACGAACTTCCTCATCAGCCTGTTGAGTTTCAGAAAAGGAGAGACAACACTCCCTTCGTCAATCTTGTTTCTGCAAGCTCCATTATTCTATTCAAATAATGTATAGACTGCAATTTGGTTCATAGTTTGAGACTGAGCAACATGTGTAGAAGTAGGGAAATATTCATAGGAACAGCTAGCAATCTGCTAGAGGTATTGCCTTCAAAGAACAAACCACTTCGGTTGGAGAAAAGACATAAAAGATGAAAAAAAAAATGCTAACCTTGTATAGATATGGATGTCAGGTATCAGTTCAATATATTTTCAGACAAAGCAACTGGAGCTCGCTAGTTGTTCATGGGCACCTTCGTCTATGTCAGAAAGGAAAAATAAACGAAAATTTATGTGTATGCATAGTTAAGCCAGGCATTGAAGCAGCGAAGTGATTGTTACAATGAGCAGTTGGGGTTAACAAAATTACCTCCTTGCGGCTGACAGTATGTTAAGGTAATGACTGAAACCATGCGGATGCAGTATGGAGGGAACCAATAAAAATCAGGTAACAGGGACCTTGAGGCATTTCATCGAGTAGTTCAAGGGCACAGGCCACCAAGAGCGAAGGAAACAACAGCGGCGAGATTGACTGGTGGCTTCACGGATGATCGATGGTGAAGAGAAACGGATGCTCGCTGCAGAATCTGGCGACGATGGCGCCGCCCTTCCCCCTGGTACTCGATGCATAGGCCGGCGTCGAGGCCGCACAAGATGTGGAAGCCGAGGCCGCACTTGGGCTGGGAGCACTCGAGGGCGCACCTTTGTTGCCCTCGCAGATGTAGGAATCCTTGGCGAACCGGTGGGCGGGGACGCGGAAGCAGTCGATGCCGTCGCGGCCGTCGGGGTCCCGAAAGAACACCTCCGGCACGAGCAGTGCGCACGAGATGTGCGCCCACTTCCCATCCATCATGTGCTTAATCGCGCCACCGCCGGCCATCTTCTTGGCGATGCAGAGCGAGCAAAACCAGTCGCCGTCGGGGATGGCCTGCGCGAGCGGGTTGCCGTAGCAGGACGCGTGCACCATCAGGTCGCACCCGTCGCAGAACACGATGGGGTCCGACGGGTCGCCGTCGGTGCTCGCGCACACGGCGCAGAGCACGCCATCACCGTCCTCCACGGGCTCGGGCTCTTTCGCTCGTAGGTGACCGAACGGCCGTCCGCCGGTCCGCCGCGGGTGCCGATGCGAGCCGCGAGCTCTACCTCGCCGGGTCCACCGCCACCGAGCGCCGGTCTGCACCTGCTCCGCCACCGCGAGCCTCGATCTCAACGGGCCAATCCGCCGCCGCGGGCTCCGACGCGCTACGACGGCGACGGCCCGACCTCCATCAACTCCGTCGCGGAGTTGGGGATTGAAAGGAATGGGGTTGAGGGGAGGGTTTCTTGAAGGCCAAAGGGTGTGGTGGTGAGGGCAACCGGCGCTGGGATTCGAAGTGGAGGATGCGGGCGGCCGGCGACGCATCAAGTTCCGTGGGGGAAGCCGAGAGGCGGCGGCGGAGGAAGACGCGGATTACGAAGGAATGGCTTCCTCGCGTTGAAATTTCGGTTACTAACGTTGAGAATTTCTAAATAGACTCTAAGGTTTATTGGAGTTTTAGATTATATTTACTTTCTTTAAAAAAGTGGTATGTGCCATGTGAATTGTGAATGAGGAGCTTATAATAATTAATTAATTTAAAGGATCATGAGTCCATCTTACCTCCTCAACTTTCGAAAAAAGTCTTTAGATCTACCACAACTATAGAAAAAAAAAAAACTTTTGTATCTTCTAATCCAGACCTCTTTCATTCTAACAACTTGGTTTTAGACATCAATTTGCGCCACACTACACTTCTAATCCGACTTAGGCCCCTTGTTTGGTTTAGGGAACTTTTTTTAGTCGCTGGGGTAAAAAAATCTCTTTTAGTCCCTACCAAACCAAAGGGAGGGACTTTTTAAGACTTTTCCTCTATTAGTCGCAAAAAGCTACTCTCTTAGAGACTTTTTTATTAGTCACTGAAGAAAAAAAAAAAAGTTTAGTCATTGTCAACCAAACAGGACCTTAGAAGTGATGATATGGTTTTACATCTCGATCGACACCACCTTATACCCACTTGGCAAGAATCATCATCATTCAGAACTTCACAGGGAGAGGGGAAAAAAAAGGCTAAAAAAAAACCCCATCGAATTGTGGGTCCTACGTGCCAGTCACTGACAAACTGGCCCAAACAAAGCAGTGGGTCCCAACTCCAGTGAGACGAAGGCCTCACCCTCCTCTCACCCTCACGTCTCTTCCATCTCATCCGTTCACGGAGCTCGTCGGTGGAGGCCGTGGCGGCGCAGGACTATGCTCCAGCCCCGCCTCCACCGCTGCCCCCACCTCCTCCTACTCTCGCCACCGCCGCGGCCCGCCTCCGCGTGCCGCCAATCGTCCACCGCCGCCTCCTCGCGGGGTCTCACGAGCCCGCTCGCCGTCTCCCCTCCGTCCCCGGGGCTCCCGCTCGAGGCCCGCCTCGGTTAGCGGCAAGCGAGGAGCGGTGGGGGATCGCGGCGGGTGATGACGACGGTCGTGAGGCGGACCTCGGGGGAGGCGCTCTCCAAGACGCGGGAGCTCGTCGAGTGCGCCATGTTCGCGGCCGTCGCGGGGCTCGCCTACTTCCTCAGCAATTCCCTCGCCATTGAGGTTGCTATGCTCTGCTCCCCTTCGCTTCGTTCTGCCTTCCGTCTGTCCTTTGCTTCTTATATTACAATACTTAGTGAATGAAATACGTTGCCGCCGGCCATGCATTGCATTCGGTACCAATGCCATCGAACTGAACTGACAGTCGGAAACATCGAATGAGGATTGGGGAGGGATTTGCGTGTTCTGTGGTTAGAATGCTTTTCATGCTTAGCTTTGCTATAAGAACCTTTAATCCGGCAAGTGTTGCTGACATTCTGGTACATGGTCGGTGGGTTCGATATGCTCCTCTATAATTGTTGTTTAAGATCCGTTAAGAAACCTTCCCACTGGTTTCCTACTAGCTGATTCAACATCAAACGATCATTGTATCGTATGTAATTAGAATCTGATATGCTTGTGCAACCAAGCATAGGCCTAAACTGGACTCTCCCTCTTTAGAATTTTGTATCTAGCATGGTAGTCAGATACTTGTTTTTATTTTGTGATATGGAGCAGCATCACAAGGTGAAGACATCAGAGTTTCTGCCAGTTGTGATGGCGTTTGCAAGCCATGGGTCTTCATTACGCGTTTAACACTGCAGAGTTAATTGTAATCCGATGCTTATGAAGCAAACTTATTCTTTTGTTTTATGTTGATGCAGAATTATTTCAGTTGCTTTTTCCCATTGCCGATAGTCATCTCCTCATTAAGATGGGGGCTAAAAGCCGGCAGGAAAACTGTGGTAAGTCCAATTAAATTATTCACTTAATTTTTTTTTTTTTTGCCAAATTAATATAGTTGTTTCTTGAAATGCCTCATCAGGTGGCTACTGTTTTACTGCTATTCACATTATCTGGCCCTGTAAAAGCATCAACTTATCTGGTATGTAAAATTCTGCCTTATGAGTTAGTAGGTTTAGTGGCAACTGTGTGGTTAAGACATCTAAGACTTTTTAACTGTTGTCATATTTCCATGTTATTCATCAGTGCTGTTGACTTGGATGCTTTTTGGCAAAGCCAACAATGAAATGAATAATAGCATTCCATTCCTTTCAAGGAAATCAATTAGACAATGCTCTGTAAACGATCCTACTAGATTACATGTTTCAAGCACTAACAGTTGGGTTTATCTATCACCTAGCGGAAGTATTTGCAGTTATGATTTGTGTAGTCAATTTCTCCAACATATTTTACATTTTAGCTACATGTGAGATTTAAATAATATACTGATTATGCACTCAGGCTGAATTGCACTTCTTGCACTTTTTTTGCAGCTTATGCATGGAGTAGTTGGTCTCATCATGGGTACTGTTTGGAGGTGAGAAGTACAGAGGTTAAATATTGAAGCTTCTGCTTTTGCCATTGGCTTCTTTCACCAGCAAGTGATGACATTCTTTCCTCTATCATCAGATTGGAGACCAATTGGATTGTTTCCATCCTCCTCTGCTCCATTGTAAATTCTCTGTCTTTGCTTTAATAATATGTTGCTGGCCCATATAGATTATTGGGAGATGCCATTTTAATAATATGTTGCTTTAATATGTTGCTGGCCTAATACTACAATCTGTCATGACCTCTGGGTACAAACCTGTAGCCTCACTACAAAGTTTTTCAATAGAGTTATTCAGGCATAAATTTACAGTTCTACATATAACAACCAAATTGTCTAGCTTAAATCATTGTTATAGCTGTAAAACTTATTAATCTTTGTGTTAGGTTCTTGTCATATCGTTGCAAGGCCTTTTTAAAACGAGGAGTAGGTCCTTAAACTTGTCCCTGGATGTGATCAAGGTCCTCTTCTACACGAGGTCTATTGGTCATTACCAGAACATGCTTACACAACATTGCTCAAGAACTGCCAAATCATCACAAACATATGAATGTAAATGCTAAGTTTGGACATTAGGACCTCACACTTAACAACTTTAGGGGACCCAATTCTGCATTTTAAGATTTAGGAATTTGATGGGTACTTTGGGACAATTTTAAGGACCACATGGTTTTACTATTTAAAACAGAACCAACCTTATAGTTTTTTGTCAAGCAAAGTTGCAAATACCATCTCATCCAGGGCCTACACGTGGCCACCTTTCTTTGTTCTTAACTTCATTTCTCATATGAGAATATAAACAGTGAAACTTCAAAATTTTGTAAGAGCCGTGGTGGCCTGTTGGGAACTGATAATAGGTGTTGGTACAAAAGTTCATCAGTCAGTAAGGAGAAGGATCAAAATTATATCAAAACTGCAGTGCATTGAATAGAAATAAACTGCTAGTACTTTTTAGAGCGTAAGAAATTAACTGATATTACTGGTCGGTTTCCCTTGCCAGTTTCATATGATCAAAGTCTGAATTTCTTTGGAAAAAGTGGTCTCTGAAGTTGCATTGATCAATGTTGTTGTTGTACAGCATGGAACAATCTGAGCCTAATACTACAATCTGTCTTGTAGGTCCGTGCCCTGGGAGCTTGTGGTTATGTGCTAGTGTCATCGTTTCTAATAAGAGAAAAAACATTCTTGCATTGGTACCTGCACTCCCTTATTCAACGTTAAGAGTAGACTGGAGAAAAAAAATGAATTGGTTTATGCAGTAACTTTGTTTTCAATTTCAGATAACTGTTAACATTCATGCTTCGTTGACATATATCCTGACGGCAGCTGGTGTGAACACAATTCCTTCCATGGATGCAATATATGTGCTCTTTGGGACACTGGTAATTCCTAACCTGATAAGCAGAGCTTGTTAAACATGCTGTTTCAAGCTTTTAACTCTCTTTTTTTATTGCAGCTTCTACTTAATTGTGCGTTCTTCGTCTTCCTCCTGCATATAATGTACACGGTATTCCTGATGAAGCTTGGGATAAAGTCGTCACTGAGACCACCGAAATGGCTGGACAAAGTGATATGAATTTAGGAGTAGGGCATCGTAGTCTCTGTTTTTACTACTGATTTGTAAGCGGAAGCTTGCTGTACAACTGATGGAACCCGAAAATGAGCTCTGTTGTTTAACCTTTCTGGGTGCATGATTCTTGTCTCCCCTACATATACTGGATCTGTAAGCATAGACTGCACACATTGCTCTACCAAATTCAGCTGTCAAGACTCAAGAGTGATGGTGCAAATGCAACAAGCAGTGAGGATGTTCTCGTTAAGGCAAATGCGAGAGGAGATTCTGCAGTGTCAAGATCTACTGGTTAAAATCGCTGGCCCACGATCAGCAACTTCTCTGAGCAGTTACTATGGTAGTATACACGAACATGATAGGCATGTTTGGTAAAGTTTAATCACTCTGTAATTTCTTAGCTTCAGCTTTACGCTTGTCTGATTGATTTTGGGTGTGGGAGCTAGTGAGAAGTTTGTGTTTGAAATGATACTGGAAGGGATTAAATGAGGAGCGGTTTTTTTGTTTTAGCTTACAACTCGTAAGTAGATAAGCGATTTTTGTCAGGTCTCCATCGGAACGTCTTGCGGTCGAGAAGCGCTTTGTTTTAATCTGTTTTAACCGTTTAGGCGTGTAGGACTGATTCTCAGGGAGAGCCTGGAGCAAAATGATGTCGAACCTTAAATCCCAGCCTTTGAACGTCACGAGTCTCTAATATTGGCAGTGTCTCATGAAAATTATAATAATAATAACAAAAACATGAAGTAGGAAGAACACGAATCTTTAGTATTGGTATTATTATCCATGAATGAAAAATACAATAATAATAACAAATATGAAATCAGGATGTTTAAAAAAAAAAAAGAAAATCAGGAAGAATAAAAAACAACAAACTCGAAATGAGGAAGAAATAACCGACGCCATGAATCTCTAATAATAAGAAAATAGTAGGAAATCAGGAAGAGAATGAAAAGTAATACATACTATATCAGCCCTGTTTGGATACTCTAACTTTAGTTAGAGTTAGAATTAGTTTCTAACTTCAACTCTAGCGCAGAGGTGTTTGGATGGAAGTGTTAGATTGGCATTAAATGTCACTGCTCAATCATTTTTGGTGTGTGAGTAGAGGGAGAAAGAAAATGCACTTAGTAGACTCAACCGAACTAGCTCTAATTAGCAAGACCTCTTGGGTGAGGTAGTTTTTAGTGGGTTAGATCAACTAACCTCGATCTAACCCTCCCTGTTTGATCCTTTAGGGCTAGTTGAGCTCCAACCGACTCAAACTAACTCTAACCCATGGATCCAAACAGGGCCATCAAATAAGAGACCGTCAGGAACAATAAATAAATAAAACATTTAGGATAAATAACTAAATAAATAAATAAAAAGAGAGTGAAACAAGAAGAGAGTAAAACAGCTGAAAAAAATGTACGTGGAGAAGGATTGACGACGGCCCAGTCCAGGAAACACGATACGGTCCGTCCAGAATCTAGATCGAGAAAGAGAGAAAGAGAAAACCCCCCGTCCGTCCCCCTCGGCCGAAACAGCCTCTGACCGCCGCCCGAGCCCGACCCAGGTCTTCGCCGGCGACGAGCACCCATCTCCACCAGGTATGCTCACCCCTCCCCTTCTCCCTCCCTTCCTTTGCTGCTGCTGTGCGAAATCAACCACCCAAACCCTCGTTCGAGCTACTCGCCTGTTCCTCTGTATTCGGGATCTGATCTGGATTGCAAGAGTACACATGTAAAATCATGCCTACCAGCTCCGATTTGCTTGCGAAAATTCTCGATCCAAGCGATCCGATCTGATTGTGACATGTTCCGTTTTGGTTACATCCTCACCTCCAGTGGAGAAGACGTCAGGGTTTCAAGATGCCGAGGGCCACCAGCGATGCGAAGCTTCTGATCCAGTCCCTTGGCAAGGCGTATGCCGCCACACCAACAAATCTCAAGGTAGCTTAGCCTCATTCGATTCGATCTACCATACTCCCATTTCCACTGCGGTCGTCTGCAATCCCCTCTAACTACTCCGTGTGGTTATACATCTGCAGATTATTGACCTCTATGTGGTTTTTGCAGTTGCCACTGCCCTTATTCAGGTAAAATTTTTTTTACACACTTATGTCTTCTTATGTGCAAACATCTTGTTCAAATTAGATTGAAAGCCTCGAAATATGGTTAGGAAAGTTTATCTGAATAGCCTGGGGTGTACACCATCACACATGAGCTGATGTTCCTCTGTGATTTCGATCTTCACTACATGGTTATTTGATTGTCATGTAACAGTGGTTAGGTAGGTAGGCATCAGATATACTGTGTATATAATTCTTATGAACAGGCTGCACTGCTAAAGCTATCAACTGATATACTGTGTATATAATTCTCAGTTGTTGACTTCTTGGCTACAAGCTGTTAAACTTGCAAATTTCTGCTCTACCTAGCTGTTTGCAACCTGATTGTGTGGGTGGTGTGACACTGTACCTTTGAACTTATGCAAAATCTGTATGCTCTTCAGTGTTTCATTGGATAGATGAAACTTTATACTTTTGCAAACTCTGTATGTTCTTCAGTGTTATTGGATAGATGAAACTTATTAGCTCACCATATTCTTAAATCATGCAATTTATTTCCCTCAAGCATGATTTATAGGTATTAGCCCAAGTTATCTTATGCTCTTGCTTTGTCTACTGCACATTCTTATTCAGTTACTGGTTACAAAAAACGGTTAACCTGCATATCTCAGCTCTACCTAGCTGTTGGCAACCTGATTTTGTGAATGTTGTAGCACTGTACTTGTCATTGTCACTTTTGCAAATTGTATGTTCTTCAGTGGTTGATTGGATATATCAACTTGTTACATGTCATTTTCTGAAAACTATGGAATATGTTGTCCTAAAGCATGATTCTTAGGTTTAAGGACAGACTATCTTTGTGCACTTGTGTTGTCAGCTTATCATTCTTATTTGGTTGGTAGCTCTTCTCTTGATTTATTTCTGCAGCATTGCTAGTAATTGCCCTTGCCATGCTAATACAAGTGAAACACCTTCAGAGACTTATATTACTGGTATGCTATGTGGATAATAAAACAGGTTGCTTACATGGGATTGGTTGGGTCATTTCCTTTCAACTCCTTCCTCTCAGGAGTCCTTTCATGCATAGGAACTGCAGTTCTTGCTGGTAGGAGCTTCTTACCCTCGGTTGCCCTTTTACGTTGGTCGCATGATACGAGCTAACTGTCACATTCTCCCTTTACCTTATTTCCATTCAGTTTGCCTCCGCATTCAAGTGAACAAAGACAACAAAGAATTTAAGGTATCACTTTATTGTTTCATCTTCATATGCTAGGATCCTTTCTACTTTGAAAAATCAGGCATAACGGCGTGCGCCAAAACTTTTCCTGCAGGATCTTCCCCCAGAAAGGGCCTTTGCTGACTTCGTCCTGTGCAACCTGGTGCTTCATCTCGTGATCATGAACTTCCTCGGTTAAGCAACTGCCGCACTATGTTGTTAAGATTTTGTAGACTGAGATTGTGGACGCTGAATGTCGCGTTTAAATGTTTGGAACTGTCATAATGTCGAATATCCATATGATATGATCTGTTGAAGGATTACCTTTGTAAGCTGACTAGCTGAGTATTCCTGGAGGAACTAGTAGTCAAATGGACAGTTTGTTCAGCTTTTGTTGGTCCAGCTCTTAGAATGTGATTTACCACAGGCTTTTTCTTAATTTGAAGATATCAAGATATACTTCATTTTCACTGAGGTATATATTCTGTGCATGTTTGGTCTTTTTAGGAGAGATGCATTTTCAATTAAAAAGGCCTTGTTCGTTTGGACCGGGACACTTTAGAACCCAGATGTCACAAACTAATAGTTTAAGAACATCTCAGTTACTGGTCAGTGGGGAATGGAATTTGACTCGGGAATCTTCCTTTTTTGTTATACAAAAAAGTGGCATTTGGAAAAATATGTAACTTAACACTCAGGTAGGTGACAGCTGCTCCAAGGAGCATGAGAATGGTTTGCAGAGTAGGACTAAGAAAAGTTATTTGGCCGTGAACTACTGAATTTCTTGACTGGAACTCTGAAATGCAGCTGCTGCTAGGAATAGTTAGATTGAATTTCTTGTCTGGAACTCTGAAATGCGGCTGCTGCTAGGAATAACTTGCGTGGGTCACAAGCAAACGACAATAAGCATATGTATTTTATAATAAAGTAAATCAAAACAAAACAAATAATGCTAAGGGCCCGTTTGGATCCCTTGAATCCGTGGAATTGGAATCTACTTAAATAAATTAAGCTATTTAGTTTGGAATTTGAGATTTCCTAACTTTTCAAAGTTCACAAATAAGCCTATCTCAAAGGGTGTTTCACGGTCAATCAATGGAATTCAATTTCTTTCTCCCACCCTATGAATTTGAGATAGGCTTATTTGTGAACTTTGGAAAGTTAGGGAATCTCAAATTTCAAACTAAATAGCTTAATTTATTAAGTAGATTCCAATTCCACAGATTCAAGGGATCCAAACGGGCCCTAATATTTTTTTGGACAAGACGAATAGTCAAACATTGTGACAAAAAGCCAAAGCGATAAATATTTTCATACCGAGGGAGTATCAAGCAGCATAATAAAGTGAGCATTATAAATGTCTCACTACTCATCAATAACAAACCAAATTCTAGAACAAAACAATATTAGCAATCCACCTTGCAAGAACAATGACTTAAAAATCCAAAACCCAAACTACTGTGCGGCCCCAACGGCGCTGACCGGTCGAGCAGTGGAGGTGTTGGTGGAGGAGCAGCAGGGGGAGACGTGGAGTGGAAGGGGAAGGAGATTGTTTTTCTTTCCTACTGACATAAGAGCTGAAGGAGGCCACACAAGAGATGGCCACACCAAATCCTATTGGAAATATGGTTTTAAATGAGACATATGATTGGAAAAATGTATTTATTGTTGATCTAACTCTGTCATCCAAACACCTCTAGAGCTAGAGTCGGTTTAGAGTCGAGTTAGAGTTAGAGTTAGAAAAATAGCTCTAACTCTAGTCGAGTTAGAGTATCCAAACAAGACCCATTGGAAATTACTACCGCAGGCTCTGTAGGTTTTCGATTGGGGAACTATATATGGAAGTTACAAATTGCATAAGAATTGCAAGCAACAGGAATACTACTCTCCTCTTGATACTATTTCGGAGAGCCAGAGAGGAAAGTTCAATGCAAAAAGAAAAGAAGGGAGAAATGTCCAAGTGCTAAAACATCAGCCTAATTCACAACAATTGATTGTTGAACCATAAGACACCGACTGAGGTTTTTCAAGTTTAGACATGGAATGCATCGGAAGCAAGTTGGTAGACGTGAAACGGAGAAAGGCTCGCAGTCAAAGTGGAGACTTTGGCTTGGTTCTTACTAGTAAATCTTAACAATGCAACCTTCTTAACGTTTTGTTTTCACTGAAGTGTTAATTCGGTAGTAGTTATTTTGTCCTAGTCCGAAGTTAGAGAAAATAAAAAAAAAAAGGAAACCTAAATTATTTGATGTAATGCAAACAATGTGCTTTGCTTAAGTTTTGAGCTTGTTAAAAAGGAAAAACAAGCTAAAAGTGTTAGTTCGTTAGTAGTGACTTTTGTCCAATTCTAAAATTAGAAAAAAAAAAAACAGTGATTAGATGTAATGCAAATATTGTTGCTTTAAGTTGAAACTTGAAAGAAAAAACAAACTAAAGTGTTAATTTTTAGTAGTTACTTTGTCTAAGTGTGAAGTTAGAATAAGAAAAAAAGAAAGAAAAGAAAACATAAATTTTTTTTGATGTAATGCATAATCATTGTTTCTTTGCTTAAGTTTGAACCTTGAAAATAATTTATTTGTTAGTAGTTACTTTGTCTAAGTTTGATGTTAGAAAAAGAAAAGGAAAGAAGGAAAACATAAATGATTTGATGTATTGCAAACATTGTTGCTTTGCTTTTTATGTTTGAAACGTGAAAAAAAAAGAAAACAAACTGAAGTGTTAATTTCGTTAGTAATGAAGTTTAAAAAATAAAACATAAATGACTTGATGTATAGCAAAATTATTGTTGCTTTGCTCAAGTTTGAAATTTGAAAAAAAAAAAGAAAAAAAGAATAAAAATCGCTAGAAGGAGGGCTTGAACCTCCGACCTTGTGGTTAACAGCCACACGCTCTAACCAACTGAGCTATTCCAGCAATGCGTTAAGTTGTCTGTACAATAATCTAAAATCCTATAATTGTTACAGCAAAGTGGAAAATCTGGCCTAAACGAACTGCTGTTGCATCATCTTTAAACGCATTAATTACTTTTCATCATAACTGTTAAAGCAAAATTCATAATCTAGCGGAACGTGCCAGAAGCATGAAGATACCTGGAGTTCTGCATTTGAATCTTTGTGCAGAAACTACAACGAGCAGTATGGCTCACATTCAATAGGTAAATCCAACAGTGATGGGCAAAACTAAATAAGCTATGAATCTTTGTGCAGCAGAAAGTACTATGAAAAATGAAAAAAAAAAACTATCTTCCCCAAATGAGCTATGAATCTGACTCGAATCCCTTTTAAGCCATGAGGTGCAACATACTACAGTAGACGGCATAAAGCTGCTGCAAACTAGAAAAAATTACAGAACACTCGATGAGCAACGTTCTTCACTGCAATAGGGACATGAAGTATATACATCACAGTTCCATGAATTCGTAAAGGGAATAAACAAATCAACTATTGAAAGACAACGGTTGGGGCCAGCCATGGCACCCTTTTATTTCAAATATACTGCAGCTGGGAGTCCTGAGGAATTGACTAATTGAGGACTATATCACTTCTTCCATTTATCAAAAGAACCGCCACCAAGATTTCTCTCAAGGGCCCAGTTCCTCTGCCAATTATCCACTGCTCTTTTTACTGTGGCCCTGGCCTCAAGGATCTCCACGTCTGTGAATTTGTGCTCCATGATTCCTATTGGACCTGGCTGGAGAACATGGATTACAGTCTCCACATCTTGCTCCACCTGCCTGAGAGAGAGCATCAAGAAAGTACATGAAAACATGATCTATTTCTGGCTATTTCAGGAAATTATGGACACATAAATGGAGTATCTATCATACACGACCTTAGTAAAAAAATACCTGATAAGACGAGGTAGTCTTTGAGGTAACAATCTCAGGAAAGACATTACACTGAAGTTCGTCTTAATTCAGATTCCTGTAATAGAAACAAAGTGCCATTTCAAAGAGAATATCACCTACCTCTGAACAAGTAGAAACAATTACACCACTAGGGCCTTGTTTAGTTGTTAGAAAAACTTGCAAAAGTAATTGTTGGAACTCCTGTAGCGCACTGTAGTACGTTTCGTTTGTTTGTGGTAAATATTGTCCTACCAATGGGTAACTAGACTCAAAAGAATCGTCTCATGAATGTACATCTAAACTGTGTAATTAGTTAGTTTTTACCTACATTTTATACTCCAAACATATGTCTTTTTGGTGTATTTAATGTGATGTGATGGAGGGAGAGTGGAAAAAGAGTTAGAAATTTTAGCAATCTAAACAAGGCCTAGAGATTGTAAACTGTAGCACGACATCATCTAATC
This sequence comes from Hyparrhenia diplandra, assembly GCA_015847255.1. Taxonomy (NCBI): domain Eukaryota; kingdom Viridiplantae; phylum Streptophyta; class Magnoliopsida; order Poales; family Poaceae; genus Hyparrhenia; species Hyparrhenia diplandra. Next base: position 88,986 of record JADLZK010007350.1, on the reverse strand, counting down.
ATTGCATAATTAGACTCATTAGATACGTCACGAGTTTTGAGCCTAGAGTTATGGAATGGGTTTTGACTCTATTCGACAGATATTGTGTTGATTTGTACAATAAATTTGTTTAGAGAGAAAAATACTGTGTGCTGATTTGTACGGCTGTTTTTTTTTACGAGCATTTTTTTTTTTTGAAGAAAGCTACGGAAGGGATGAGAGTCCCCACCTGATTCTTTTCCACGGATGCCGGCAAGCCAGTAAGGGACGACATTACACCGATACAAGGTTCAAGAGCCCGAAGGATGGATAATACAAGGAAGGGGAAGAGGGAGATTAAGCCATAGAAAATAAATTACACCAAGTTTCAGTCACCGTTCTAAGTTGGCGGGGGTCGACCTTGCCAAAGGATACAATCTTCCTTGCAGCCATGGAGCAATCTTCGCAGGTCTGGACGCTCCCCTCTGAACACGACCTGGTGTCGGTGTTTCCAAAGGCGCCAGCAGCATAGGAGATTTATTCTGAGAGAAAAATACTGCGCAAGAAGCAGAAATAAGATAAGCCGAACACAGAGTGACACGTTTAATACTCCTAATTAGTGTCGCTAGTTGCGATGTGACATGCTATTTCATTTATAATTAAGGAAACATCACATCACTTCAGTTTATAAGAACGAATTATTAAGGCTAAAAAATCTTAAACAGGATAATATCTACACAAGATAATTGGGGAAACTAGATAAACATCTGGAGGTTGTCTTAAGATAATCTCATAACAACAGATTGTATCAGCATCAATTTCAGGTTGAGAAACTCACCCTAGCTCCTATCTTTCAGACATGAAGAGGTGAAAAAGAAAGGGTCCCCAAATCATGTTCAAAATAATCTAGACATGGATAGTCTTGATCATTTATGTCCTCAATTTCATTGATTGGTGAGCGCTTAACCATAAGCATCTCATATGCTACCCTCCATTCCCTCACGTCTTTCTGGGTTGCCATGAAACAACCGATAGTGCGTAAGGCCTCAGGGATGCCTCGACACTCTGCAACCATCTGCAGGAAAATATATACTTTCTCAAGTCAATGGTAAAAGGAGAAGCTAACATTGGAAACATAGTAGTCGAAATATTATATTCTAACCTAACCTTGCCCTGAAACAAGAACAAGTGATATGGACAAAACAAACTTGATAAACAAGCATATACCTTCATTGCAATGTTTTTGATCTCTGAATCAGCATCAATTATTTTAGCCCCAGCATAGTACTTGAAAAGATCCCATGCGACATCTTTCTCCATACATTCCATCCTGATGTTGTCGCCTGCACTTGCCATCTCATCGCAGATAGACTCGTCCCTAGTTGTGAATACAACCTTTGTTGTGGACCAAGTGGCATCGGGAGTCCAGCAGCAGCCAGATCAAAGCTCGTGCATACATCATCAACTAGTAAAATGAAAGATTCATCACGAAGGAAACTAGCGATGCGATCAACTGTAGGGAAACCAGGCATTGGGCGTAAACCAATGTTCCTAGCAAGAACACCCTGTAACCTATCTGATGTAAATGCAGTGACTGCCTCAACAAAGAATACATAGCGGAATGAGGAACGTCTGGTTGAAGTGTACACAAGCCTCAAAAAGAGTACTCTTTCCAATGCCGCGCTTGCCAGATATCCCGAGCACCGAAGTCGTACCATGCTCCAAGAATTCAAGCACCTTCATCTCGTAATCGATGGTTCCATTTAAGTCTGGCCGATCAAGACCCGCAGGTACCAAATTCAGAGCCACATTAGCAGGCAAGAGACGTTCTAGTCTCTTATTGGTAACACGATGGATGCGACGGCAAATCAGGAGAACCGCGAGAAGAAGGGAGACGGTAGCTAGAGCGGTGATATGCATCTCGATCCGGTAGCGCTGCAAAGGATCCGATCAGAATGCGGCGACGGCGAGGGTTGTGTGACGGGTGGCACTTGCTTGTGATCTATTTACTTCTTCCTGCCGCCGGAGCAGCGGAGAGCGGGTAGGAAACGGAGTTCAATCCAACTCCAACACGAGGGCTTCGCGTGTCTCGACATCACCAGGGTCCGGATGGCCCACCTAACTTGGTGCCGGGCGCCGTGCAGCGTTTCCCTCCCTCCAGTTCACCTTCAACGGGCCGATAGAGTCACTTGCCGGGGCCGTCTTCGTGCGCCCTATGCCACCGCCGCGGTCGCTCAGGACGAGCAGCCCGAGGAGCTGCAAGACCGTCACCGACCTCTATCGGCCCGTTGTGGAGGGCCTGGGACCGAACCCGTCCCAGGAACATTTGCCGTCTGCACCGCCACCGTTGTCTCGCTCCGCGCCCAAGGTGCCGACTGCTACAACACCATGTACCCAGAGCCCCAAAACACAATTATTTGTTTTGTTTGACCTCGTCCTATTTATAATAAATGAAACTAATTGTCAATGAGCTCCGCTGTAGGCCCACAAACAAGATTGAGAGTATCTGTGATGTGATTGACAATCAAGATAACAAGAATCGACAAGCAATTCCGGTGCAGAGACACAGCAGCTGAAGAAGGGGGCAAAAGAATTTGAATCGATTCATCAGATCCAGATCATATCATCATCATAAAACATTAGGAACAAACAAAACTTATTGGAAAGAAAATATGTAAAGAATGCGAGAACATTCAGATTCTCTCTCTGGACTCCCCACTAATTCACCAGACACAGGAAGAGGATACCAGACCATTCGCTTGTGGCCTTAACCAAGGTAGGAAGTTGAGACGCTTCCCCCAATTAATCAACAAATTTCCAGAGCTGAACCGACGACCACAACGAAATGTACTGTCTCTTTACAACATCTGCAAGGCCAACGCCATCAGTTGATTCAGTTCTCACCAGAGCTGCTGGGTCTTCTCTCTGATCATGTTTGAGATGGGTTGCCAGCCCACCATCCACGGCTTCCTGCTCGTGGGAACTGCAAAGTTGAGCTCGAACATCTCCTTGCTGATGTTGCCGCCCTCGCAGAAGCCCACCAGCCGGGCCACCAAGTCGGCGCTCTCCTCGATATGCACTGGGTCGTTGGGGTCTGTCCAGAGCTTGTTCACCAGCTGCAGCTTCCGCTGCTTCGCGTCCAGGGGCACCTGCCATTTGATGAAGAGGCGCTCCCGCTCTTCGTCTGTCAGTCTTGATCCCATCCTTCTCGCGAGAAATTCGCGTTCGTTCCTCAATGCCTTCATACTGCAACATACAAAGTACTCTGTTATGGCTAGCTAATTAATGAACACAGCAATGCTTCACTATGGATGGCTAAAAGGTATGTAGAAACACTATTTTCCTTTCTTCAACAGTATTTTTTTTGTCTTAATTTTGGAACTATAATCTGTGAAACTCAGAGAAAATAAGCAGCATGTTGGATGCTATTGTACTAATTATTCAGTACCTGGAGATAATTGAAACTGCAGGATCGTCAACAGCGCCAGGGCTTGCATCACCGACCTCAGCAAAGTGTTGTTGCAACCATACCAGTCTTCTCCATTCGACTTCGATGTATATCTGATCAGCCTTGTCACCCTTGAATAACAGGTAGAACTGGGTCCTGTGTATGATCGATACATGGCACTGATCCCACAGATGAATAATGCACTGCATCTGCTCCTTGAATGATCTGTCCCATGAATCAGGACCATCCTGTAGAGGCCCAGAATTATCCTCTCCATTCGACTTGCCTTCATTAGATTCCAACTCCAGGACCTGTAAAATAAAGCGATGCAACATATTTTAGTAGCAGGAAAGCAGAAATTTTTTTGGGAAGAATAATAGCGAGTTTATATGAGTTCAAGGTCAAGTGAGTTCAGAACCTGGCAGACTAGCAGCTGCTTTTTTGGTACTGAAGTTTTGCAACTCTCTCCTTCAGTTCAGTCACGTAAGCCCTGATGTTCCTAACATTTTCCTCTGCGGCATTTTGGAACATCCTCTGCATCTTTTTCATATTGACTGAACTGGAGCGCCTATAGCGTGGTGTTTCGTCACGAGATGACATATCTCCATCTTCACTCTTGGTGGGAGTAGCCTTTTCTGAACCCTCAACAGACATAGTGTCACCCTCTGGGGCCCTGTTCTCAACTTCTGATTCTGAAGGCCTACTAGAAGAATGGGGAGAGCAAGGTGCCCTGATAAGATTTATGTTGTTGCTCACACCCAGAGGAAGAAGCCTCTTCTTCTTCTTTGATCTGTTTGACTTTGGGGTAGTCTCATTACACGGTATGGCAACATTTGGAAGTGACATCACCAATCTGTCAATAGACCGTTGCACATTTTCTAACTTTGCCTCAAGTTTGGCAATATCATTGTCTTGCATATGAAGTCTCGAAATTTCATCTTTCAGATCAGATCCATTTCCTTCATCTGTAATCATCTCCACGTCTCTGTTCTCAGACCTAACAGATTGCATCTCCCTGATTTCTGCCTGGAGTTTAGCGATAGTTTCCGCAGCATCCTGGTTGCCATGCTTGTGGCATTCAACTTCTTTGTGAAGTACTTCAATGGCGCGGTTTGCTTCAACCTCAAGCTGTTGTTGTAGCTGCTCCAGCTTGCGGATTTCATGTTTCAACATAAATGGAGCAGTAGATGATTGCCTCATCGAGCTCCTCATCATCTTAATTTTGTTACTTGGCTCTAGTGATCCTGAAAATGTAAGGCACTTCCGTGCCTTTTGTGGCGAGTCAAAGGGATTCCACCCCTGCAAGAGTAGAGTGCAACCCAAAGGGTTAGTTAATGGTAATGAAGAGAAGTTCGGGACAAACAAAAGGCAGATTCTTACTGGCTGATTAACACTCTTCTTCTTCCGTAGTTCTTCGAGCTCTGACTGTGCAGTATCTCGCTGTTTCCTAAGTTCCTCTATTTCAATTTCCATCTGTAGAACATGGCAATGATTTCAAGCATTTAGTGAACTGTTGAAAGTTAAAAGTGAACATGAAACCTTGGTAAGAGACTTTACCTGTCTAATCTTCTTGTCCTTTTCGATTATGAGGATATCAGAAGAGGAGCCACGGTCAGGAGTCCTCAGCTCAGATTCTAGTCTAGCAAGTTCTGTCTGAAGGTGCTTCACCAATTGCTTATCTGATATAACCTGCATGGAAGATGTATTGTTGAGTTGTACATTGATGTATTTCAACAATTATTGAGGGACAAAGAAATGTTGTCTCAGTCATGACCGCACACCCTTACCATATTAACTTTTGCAGTATTTGTGACCTCCTTTGCACAGGTTGCAAAGAATAGAGTATTTCTAGATTGTTCTACATGTGTCAGAGCTGGGCTCATGGTACAGATGATTGCTGTTCTTGCATTTCCACCCAAAGAAAGCTGTAAAATGCGTGTCAGCTTTGAGTCCCGGTAGGGTATGTGTCCACTTCTTTTCCCCGAACTGCAATTGAAGTTTACAGTTAACTTTCAGTTACAAATAATGATGGATATTTGTTCTTAAATTTTCTATAAAAACCTAGAAACAGTGCATGTCTCTCTAGCTCATACAATCTGAATGCTTACAACTTGTATACCCACATTTCATCAAGTGTATGCATTGCAAAATAAGACCCTGCCAGTTTTTTGTGCAAGTGGGAATTTTGATATACGATTTTGCAATGGAGAATCACAAAACCACTCAACAACACTGAAAGTTCTTTAAACCACAGTGTACCTCACTACTAACTATTTTTCTACATGAGAAATTCATTAAGGACTGGAATGTCAGTTCTCAATCACTTGCACTGATGCCAAATACATGCCATCTAGCTTTTGGGGGTGCATACAAGCACTACCCCAGTTTTATTTATTAACTGGAATTTGTTTCTAAATCGTTGACAATCCACTGATACAAAATAAGCAATGAAACAACATATTTATAGGACAGTTATTTTAACATGACAAATGCTTTAATGTTATCTGACAAAATAAGCAATGAAACAACATATTTATAGGACAGTTATTTTAACAAAAATGCTTTAATGTGAGAGAGATCCTATTTTGAAAACTGAATATGGCAACCATCTTAAATTGCCATTATCTAACACTAAACCTAAAGTTATCTGACTGTTGAAGGTCAAACAAGAACAAAATTGAATAAAGTAGAAAACCAGTCAATCGAGAGAAGTCATCTTAGAAGCTTTTGTTTAGCAAGATGAATTCATAGACCAGAAAGATGAAGTTCTTGTTAGTCTGGGAATAACTTTTAATGTGTCCACTTCACTACACATTTCAAAAGCATTTATCCTCCAGTTTTGATTTATATTGACTTATCACTTATGCCAAACGATTAAGGTAGACATTCTTAAAAAAAGGACAAGATTGCACTAAATGGCAAATGGCCAATGAGGATATGGTATCTCAGCAGAATGCATTTTATATGATACATTTTCTATAGCACATCGTCCATGTGTACTCATCTATGAATACCTTGAAAAAATCAAACAGGTAATAAGTAGAACTAAAGCTAATGTATCAGTAAATCAATCCAGTTAACATCTGATGCATTTCATTAGCAGAAACATCTGATGCATTTCATTAGCAGAAATCTCCAATGTTACAATTTCTAGATGGATGCAGAGAACAGGTACTAAATAAATCTGACTGAGGCTTCTTACACACAAGCAGAACTTGAGTTTTCAATTCTACCTTAGCTTTCTGATGACAGTAGTCAAAGTCAACAAGCTGCGATTTATATGACAACCCTCTTTCAACCTTGCACCTATGGCATGTGTTTGTGCAGCTCGTTCACTTCCAGCAAGGTCAACAAAGTTCTGCAAGCAAAGGAGAAGTATTGAAATTATGAATATCAGCATCACCAATATACAAGACCTTTGAGGATACCATGCTTACCAGGTTAGCAACGAAAGATTTAACACATCCTGAAACTTCACGGAGCCTGCTCTCGAGAGTCTGCATAAAGATATACACCACAAAAAGATTAATACTTCCCACACCATGTTTTTCCTGTAATGACTCAATGCAAACAGGACACGTACCAGCCTAATGATTTGGTGGGAACGTGAACTAGTGTCATTTAGTGCAGTTTCCCCAACCTGTCTTTGTTCTGCAATCATTCGAAAGGTTGTTAAAGTGATTAGCACTATACATTTCTTCTTTTTTGACGGCACTTAGTATTTACCTTCACAAATGCTGATTAGATGCCTCAGATGTTGGCTGTCCTTTGCAATTTCTTCTTGCAACTTCTCCACAATGGTTCCTTTCTGTCAAACAGAATATATTTTCATTTAGTTCACTATAAGATCAAAATTTTCTTGGGCCATTGTATTTTGACGCAATCAGGTCAGCGGGCCATTGTAATTACTGACAAAGTTGTAAACAAACCTCAGGATCATCTAACAGCCGAAGGGGAGCAGAGTCAGGTCGTAGAAGATCCTTCACAATCTCATTGTAAATTTCCATAGCAGATATTTTGATCACAAATTCCCTCTCAGGAGTCTAAACAAGAACAATTACGAGTTATAACACTTACCATGTTAGAAAACAATATACCATAGCAGCAAAAAACAATGACTTCCTCAGATTTATGAAACTCACATTATCTATGTGTCTATAAATATCACAAACAGCACTCTCTGTAACACCTCTCATCGTGAATGTTTTACCACTGCTGGTTTGCCCATATGCAAAAATGGTGGCTGCAAAACAAACATAATGTAATGGGTCACTTGAAGATGATCACTCCACGGCCAAAAATGTTCAAACTGAGCATTAGCTTACCATTGATGCCTGTCAATGCAGACATTGCAACATCCTTAGCTCCCTCTTCATAGACCACGTCTGTTTGGCAAGCAGGCCCAAACACTTTATCTGGAAGGAAACAAATTCAAAGACAATGATCAGTTGCAAACAGATTTTGTTCAGTGTAAACAATGATCTGTTTGGCAAGCATTGCTCATGAATTGATCAAGCCACGCTACCAAAAGTGTAAGCCGTTGGTGCAGCTCGGTCCTGCGTGGGGCCCTTGTACAAGATTGTCTGGCTATCAGCGCATTCCCATGCCACGTCATCCTTCACAGCCAGCTCCTTCTTGCTTAGTGGCCTCACCCTCACTGTAACAAAAATCTTCTCCTCCTTGGCCCTTGAACTGCCACCAGGAGTCGACATCGGTGTGGTGTGCTCACCCTTTGATGCAGGGGTGCTTGGCGGTCTTGACGCGCCCATTTTTTTTAATTCCTCGCTTTATAATCTAAAACAAAGATTTCATGATTTGAACAAGGAATGGGAAATCTTGTCACAAAATTCTTACTGAAAGAAGACACTGGATGTGCCAAAATGCAACAACAGTGGAGTGTAATTTATGCAATCATATGAATATAAAACAAATGCATCATTCATAACAAATGGAATTGCTGGCGAACTAGTAAAGACACTTTTTAAAACATAACTTCCATTCCAATTTTTCTAGCAGCAGAAATAAACTACAGGCGTTAGTAGTATATTCTACAGGGATCTAGCAATCTAGGCACTAACTTTCGAAATTTCAAACGCTGGGTGTCAATTTTTCAGCATTTGAAATTCCAGTCTCCACTGACTCATGGAAGAACAAACAAAGCAATTCCCATGTAAGCAAAAATTCCTACTGGATCGAATGTTCATGTCACATCACGAGCAGCATTCGTTCCAGACTCGGCTGGAGTTGGACGAGGAACTGCTGATTCCAGGATCGATCTCGCAAAATCCGCACAAAGGAAACCGCATCTCGAATTCGAGATGATGTCCGATCGGAGCCCTTGTCAAACGGAACCAAAACTAGTCGGCACTCAGGAGACACCAGCGGACGCGTGGATGGATACCAGCAGTGAGTGGATCGGATTTATATATACCAACCAACATAATATGGAAACCCGATCCGAAGAACTCGCGCTACCTACCGAAAATTCGAAATACCGGAAACGAGCAGCCGCGGATAAACCAACTACCTTCCTTTCTCGAACAAATCCACACAGAACGGAGCAAACTGGTTTCCTAATCTACCGCGCCAGCCACTGGGGAAACCGGAAGTGGGGCGCACTGTGCCTGCCGGTCCGCCGCGCACCACAGCACAGTAGCAGATCGGCGGCGGCGGCGGGAGACACCGGCGAGGCCACACCCACACCCAGACCCAGCCCGGACGCGACACGCCAACAACTCCGCCGCGCGGGAGCGGGAGCGGGAGCGGGAGCGGGGGAGTGGGTGTGGAGAGGTGGCGACTGGCGAGCAGCAACCGCCGCGCGCCGCGTAAGGGAACGAGGAGATGGAAGAGGGAGGGAGGGAGGGGATGTACAGTACCGCGGACAAGCGAGGAACTCACCAGCGCGGCGTGGCGCGGCGGCCGGGGACGGGGAGGAGCGCGATCGATCGATCCGGCCGAGCCGACCAGGAGCAGGAGCAGGAGCAGTCGTCCCCGGGAGCGCGCACGCAGGGAGATCGAGCAGCCTCTCCGGCCTAGGAGGCAGGCAGGCGGTCGGGGAGCCCAGCCGAAGCGCCGCCGCCCGGCGGTTGGGGAGGAATCGCTCGCTGGCTCTCCTCTCCTCTGTAGCAGGATGGATTTTGAATTTCTCCGGTGGAACGGAAGGAGGAGAGCAGCGAGAGAAGACGAGACGAGACGGGGGAGTGAAAATGATTAATGAAGAGATTCGAGGGGAGGGAGGAGCGGCGCCCCTGTGATGAAGAGAAGAGTGTTGGCGTGGAGCGAGCAACGGCTAGTTTTGGAAGGCGTTAACCAAAGCCCACCACTAGCTACGCCCACTAGCCATTTCTTTTCCATTTTTTTTTTCCTCCTCCCACTTATTTATGTCTCTCGTCAACACTAGAGACTGACAACCCAGCACCAGCTGCAGAGGGAAGAAGGCTGCATCTTTGACTGTGTGGCTGCCAGGTGGGGTCGGCCGTCAAGCAGCTGAGCTTGGTAGGCTAGTGAGTGAAACAAAGGGGAGGAAGGGGTGCTGGTGGTGGTAGTCATTAAATGCAAATTCCCACCACTACTAACTACTAATTCTTGGTGAGTAAGTAAATAAATAAATGGAGATATGAATATGATTTTTATGTATTAAACTGATATATTTCACAATATTTAGGTATTAAATTAATATATTTTACGAGTTATTGTGGTTCTAAAATATTTTGTATGCTAAACTAGAGATATATACGCGAAAAAAATTTAACGGATCATATTATTATGAGATTGTGGTGCACGAGGATATATATAGAGAGAGAGTGGTGCACAGATGTATTTTGGAGATGAATTCGTTGGACTTTTTTAGCAAAAATTCGTTGGACTTTTTGGTTCACCTAATTTGAAGTCCACCGACGACCCCAAACCCAAATCAACTTATAGGGCCCAGGGAAACTTGGGGCGCGGTAGAGAGGCAGGCCTTAGGGCTCTTGGCCCAAACAAATCGACTAGTACCTCCGCCAAAATACTCGTGACATGATGATGGTTTAATCTAATGCCAGTGACGCATAATTTTTCTAATGCCAGTGACGCATAATTTTATTTTTCACTAGCATGAAAACTTTTCCTAAGAGCAAGTAGAGTTTTTTCCTTAGCCAATGCTCAAACCAAGTGCCAGTCGAAATTTAAAAGCTTTGACCGTTAGTTGCTTTCAAACTATATGCTCGATACAAGAGATTTACTGTCATGACTCGTACGTTCATTGCACACTCCAAGTTTAATTTGCACCATGTTCTAACAAAATCAGCGGTAAAATTTGCTTCTAAATAACCATAAGACCATTTTAGAAAAAGGTCTGTTTTTATGAAAGCTTGTAACCATAATGTTGCTTCTAAATAACCATAAGAGAAAAAAACGGTAGAAAGTTTCCCCATCTCCTATATCCGCCAAGATTCAGTCAACTCTGTAGCAGCATTAGTTCTATTTTCTTCAATAAAAAAACTCTAAATTCACTCGATTTCACTCGCTTGAAGGTTGCGGTTGGAAGCAATCTGAAATCCACTTCGGCAAAGCATTTCATGGACTGGCCTTTGATTGACAATTGTGCATGCTTTGAAACAAGAGCAAATCAAGGGGTTTGTATTGCCCATGAGATGCAATCATTGGTCGGTCTAGTTACATTTCCATAACACTATAACAGCATTGCTCCGTTACCATCACGACTTCCTTCCAGACCAACCTGTCAAGAAATTCGGCCCCTGCTACCCTACTCCTACACCTGAAGAAAATCTGGATACAAAAGATACAAATATGCTTGTTAAAAAAACAATACATTAGCAGTACCAATATCACGGAACAAGTTCATATAAGAATCATTCCTATACCAGACTAGTGTTTAGTCAGCCATCAATTCAGTACCGAAAAATCGTTCGTGTGATACATCATGGGTATCAGAAGTTGAAACTCAAATACCTACAAGTTTCATCAAGGTGGCACGGCAAAGCAGCAGATACTAACAGATTGTGGTATGCTGCGTTAGTTTTTGTGTGCTAACAGATTGGCTAGTTTTTTTTTATCACCTTCACAGCAACATTGTCGATAGTTTCTGTACAATCAAGTTCTCAAGAAAAAAATGAGGGAAGATGAGGCTGTACAATGTATATACTTGTGCCATACTGTACAATGTAGATACTTGTGCGCCACTTTCCCAGGGGCATCAGAAAAATGTACTAGAACGGTTAAGATTAATGCAAGGCACACAGGTAACTAGTAGTAGTTCATTAACCATAACACCAGCAACTAGCTAGCTAATACTCCCACCAGGTGCATTGCATCAGGTGTTTGCCCCCACCAGTTGATATCACATTAAACTTTTTTTTTTTTTTTTTGCGCCGTTCTTGCTTTTCATTAAGCGTAAGAAAGTTAAAAAGTACAAGAAGCAACAAGAACCAAACAGTTACGGAAGCGAAACCTAAGTGCTTCTTGGATACATCACGTGGGATTACATGGTGACCGAATTTGCGACAAACCTACCGACCGAACTAGGCCACCTCGTCGCCGAGCCCCTCCATATTGAGCTCCATGGCGGAGAGGTCAAATCGTCCGTCAAGAAGCATCTCGAAACGGCGCCGCTTGGGGCGGCATGCCTCGCCCTAAAGAGGGTTCTCACCTTTTCCTCGAGGACAACTGGAGCCTCTCCCGCGTCCCACTTCGCAGCCCAGCTTTGGCTGCGGCGATGGGCTGCAAGGTCGCGTTAGCCGCCCTAGGTTGTGCGGCAATACGGCCCTCTACGACGGGGGGTGTGGGTGGAGGCCGGGGTGCGTGCACGGCGTGGCGTGGCCCGACTTGAGAATCGGCGGCGGCAGCGGCACGCAAAATCCTGTCTTCAATCTCCCTCTGTCGCCGCGCGATGGCGGTGGCCACGTCCCACAGGAGACACCGAGAGGCTCGAGGGGAGCGAGGCTCCTCTGCATCGAAGTGGCCTCTGGGTCGTGGGCGACGACGGACAAGAGGTCGCGAACTCCGCCACACGGATCAGCCCACCCGGTCGGCTTGCACGGTGGGGTGGGGGTTGGAGAGCGGGCGTCCTGTGAGAGACGCGGTGCGTAACACGAGGCGGCGATCTCCACAAACATTGGGTCCCCCCCCAAGCAGGAGGCTCCGCGGCCAAACGCGGTTCGCCGCCAACGGTCGACGCAGTCAATGTAGGCCTCTGCAGGTGTTGACTGACGACATCCTGGGGTCGACGGCAGCGCTGTCAGCGACGAGGCTGCCCACGCTCGACGGCCTACGACGTCGTCGTCGCCGCCGACGGCGACGGCCACAGCTGGCGTCCCCCTATAGGAACACAAGTGCATACATAATACAAAAGGCTTAAGCAGTGCATTGGTCATAGTTCATGGTGCTCCTACCTCGTACATGCCATTCTACAAAGTCTAACTACCTGGAGTGGATGGATGTCTCGGCAGCCGGATACGCTTAGGTTGCGTACGCAACAAGTTGGGAGTGCGGTCACGCTGGCGGGTCATTCGGCAGAATTGTTGCGTGCCACTTGGACCCTGAAGCATATTATAGATATTATTAGTTTTAAAACGCCCGAAGCTTAGACAATATTAGTTTGATACACATAACGAGCAAACTGCGAATTACCTGATCATCGAACTGTGTAGAAACAGGTGCACCTCCGAGCTGAGACATCCCCATCTCACCATAGTCATCCACGTCTGCCTCCTGTTCATCCTCCTCATCATCTTCGTCATCCTTGTTCTCCACAGGACCCTTGGCTTCATGGACAGGAGTACAAATAGCAGAGGTAGCAGCAACCATGGATCCCGACGAGGTGGCGGCTGGCGGCAGCCAACTAAGCACTTGTGCTTCTTCGGCTGGCACCCACGGAGGCTGCATATAGCTTAGCTTCTGAGCCAGCTTCCCACACGTCCTACTCACTTTCTGCACAATAAGAGATCACCTGATCAAGTATGATACAGTCAACCATAATTAACTTTTTTGTCATGCCGTTGTAAAGAAATTATGCCTTTACGAAGTCGTGTACAATGCCCTGCGGTTCCCCTCTAGTCTCTGCTAGTAGAACAATTGCTTCGTTCGAGAGGCTTGACAACCGTGTGGCCTGCACACATGATAGATAGATGAGAAAATATAAAATCATAGCATAAATTCAACCTGGAGGCCAGCGCTATGTTAACTGACCTCAAACATATCTATACATATGTTTGCAGGTGCTCTAGCTAAGGCAAGACATGAATGTCAACACTTAATTTTAATATTTAATCATGAAACGAACTTCAGTTATACTGTGTTCAGATAACAGCAATTACCAGTTTAATAATCATCATCTTTTGCCTGTAAAGTAGTTTTACGTTAGCTATTTTTGTTACAAAAGTGTATAATCATCATCTTATGCCTGCATTGGTGTAGTGCATCTATACCATCATCAATAAATCCAGTCATGTGTTAGGATCATAAAGAAAAAGAATGGGGAGCAGTTCTGTTGAGATTCAAATTCATTACCACGTATCTCTGTAGAGGGGCTCTCTCAGGCTGTGTACCTTCCCGGGTAGCGATGTCGTACTCATCTTCAATGACATCTGAGTCTGAGTCATCCCCAAATGAGTGATCAGAGAAGGGTGCCTTCAAATGTGTCCTTGTACTTGTATGTAACCATTGGAGGTATGCGTCAAAGGCGCACTGGTCGTGTGGCGGCGAGTCACTGATCAACACCCTCTGTCTATTCTGCCACAGCATGATGTGTGCGTGGTGTGTCACTGCCCAGTTCTTCTCTTTGTACCTCTTCCTTCGATCATACCTACAATGTAAAATTCATATAGTGGTTGTATACCTAGTTTGGGTTGTATAGTATAAAGACTGAGAACATAATTTTTATCCTTATTCAATGCAATGGTACCAAAACAAAGTAAACTTTGTTTACCTGTGCAAAATTTTGTTTGTCGAGTACAGTGGCAGTGGGCATGGCTGTAGTCTTCCAAACTGCCTGCACACCCGGATCGGTAAGTGCATCTCGACCACGTGGAAGAAAATAAGACCAACGTCCGTACGCCACTCGTCTGTCTCTTCCTCAACACGAGGACTCAGGTAGCCATCCAACTCCATTCGGACCCAAGGACACCAATTGACCTGAAATTTTGGCGGGTTATGATTTGATTATGTTTTATGGCCCAACATAAGCAACATTGAATAAACATGAGGGTTATAACCTGGTACTGTGTCAGGCAGTAAGTTGTCCGTGTACATCATGTACCTCCGCTGCGGGTTGCCTCTCACTAGCTCCATTTCTGTACCTCCGCTGCGGGTTGCATTTGTCCACACGTACAAAGCAGTCGGACCCACGTCGTCGTAATTCCACTCCTGCATTGAAGACCAATATGTAATTCCAAGTCGAAACCACTGTATGTAATTGATTTGAATCACAAAACAATTTGACAGACTTACAGGCAACTCGTCAGGAAGAATGGGCCTCCCAACTGGAAATCGCTCCCAGCACCAAACCTGTAGTAGGTGACAGCAACCACCTAGGTTGGCGTTGTCTGCAGTGCGACGGCAGGCAACGCACAACTGGCGATACATCCACGCTAGCACCGCGCTGCCCCAGCTGTAGGCTGCTATGCTCTCCCATGGTTGGCTAAGGATGTTCACAAACACCCAGCTGATTGTGTTCCCCGACGCGTCAGGGAAAAGGAAGGCGCCTAGGAAGTGCCACAGCCACACTCTGGCGTACCTCTCGACCTCGTCCTCTGGCGCTTGGGGGTGTAGTTCCCCAAAGTTTTGTGTGATCCACGCGAAGCCACACCGGAGGTTTTCCTGAATTTTTTTTAACAATGAGACGTATGCAATGGTACAAAGGAAAGTTATGAATTTCGTAGAGTTTCTTACCTTGACTTTTAGCCTCCTCGTCGTCAGGTGGCCTCCTGCCCGCCACAGAACTGCTCAACCGCGTCGATCCAGTGGTCACCATCAATGACCCCAGTCACTGGAAGCCCACCCAACTGCAAACAAAGTATGAGCTTCACGTCCTGCAGCGTGATAGTCATCTCGCCGCAAGGAAGGTGGAAGGTGTCGTCTCCGGCCTCCACCTGTTAGTTTGTAATTCAAACATAAAACGGTTAGTCGAAACAAAAACACAAAAAAAGAGAAGTCATACATAAATAAAACGAAATCAGATCCCAAATCAAGTGACCAAGCATAATGTGGGAAGTGCAACCTGTCCACAGCTGCAGTGAGAAGAGTGGGGTCAAGGACCGGTAGCCCGGAGTTGTAAACCCGAGCCAGCTCAAGGAAGCCGGCACGTCGTATGTACGACGCTGCGTCGCCGCCCCCCAGCGGTGTACACGGTGCACGCGCGGTCTAAGAGGTGTCGAGAACTCCTGAAGCTCTAGGTTGGCCAAGACGTGGCCTCGGTGGTCCTTGTCGTAGTCGAGCTCAAGAAGGGAGTACTCCTGATGATGAGACATCCTAGTTCAAAGTGCAAATGATCAGTTACAACATACATGTATAAACAGGAAAAAAAAAAAAAGAAACAAGAGTAAAAAGTACCATAACAATTGCAACTGACGTAATCAAACAATGCTATAATAAACAGAAAAAATATATATACACCTGCTACCCTTGTGTTGTATGCCTCGAAGCCTTGTGACCAGGTTCGTGGCAAAAGAAGCAAAGATTTGTGCCACGCTTCTCGTTGACGACAGGCTTGCCACGTCAGCAGCCAGCGTTCAGACTAGTGGCGCGACCAAATGTGCTAGATTTGAAAAAAAAAAAATACTCATGTCAATGGTAGAAATAGTTTTAAAAAAAAAATGCTAAATATATATAAAAAATTCTCGGCAGGAGGGGCAGATGAGGCGGTATCCCACATACTTGCGCTCGAACTCGTGGAGGGGCGGCATCCGGTGCGGGAGGTCCCGGGTGGTGGGGTGGTGAGCGCCTCGTAGGCCTCGTGGCGCGGCGAGAGCCTCCTCGGCGGCGTCGGCGGAGGAGGGGTAGGCGGCGGCGTGGTCGGGGCCGGCGCGGAGCGACTTGAAGTGGCGGCGGAGCTCGGAGGCGGTGAACGGCAAGGCGTCGGGGTCGGTCGTCGGGCTCGGGCAGCGAGCGCGGCGTAGTGGGAGGAGTCGTCGGCGAGGGGCATCGCACGTTGGTGGCGGTGACCACCACCGGCGCGCGAGCAAGATGGGTACAGGCGGGCGGCGCGGAGGGCGTGCTTGTGATCGGTGCGGAACCGGCTCGAGGAGAGCTCCGACTTCGGCCAGCGAAAGGAGGTGCTCGGCCTCGGCCGCGGATTCGGCACCCGGTGCCGCCCAGCGCGCTTGCGGGCGCGGAGGTTCGCCGCTCATAGATGGGGAGGGTCGCTAGTGGGGCGGGGTTTTGGCTCAGTGAGAGGAGGAGTGGCCTTCATCATAAAAAAAAAGCTGCGAGTTTCTTGGGCCTAGAAACTTTAAAACCAAAAAGAAATATGTTTGGAAAAATATATCTCCCTCAGCTATTGTGGTCATCTAGGCCTTGTTTAGTTTCCAAGTTTTTTTAATCTCTCTCCATCACATCAACATCACGTCAATTTTGGTCACATAAATGGAGCTGTAAATGTAGATAATAAAAGGAGTAAAATGCATGGATAGGCCATCAACTTGCGCTGGGTGTCTCGATTTGGGCCACCAACTTTGAAATTGCATTTTTGGTCCAAAAACTTGAAAAATGGTTCATAAAGAATCCATACCCCTTCGTTTCATGTTTATATTTGTAAAAACCTCCATATATCTATTTTTCTTTCACAAGTTTGTCCTTCACCGGCGATGTTGGGCAGCGGCGCGTCCGGCCCGCCCGTCCGCCGCGCGGCGCCGTCTACAGCGGGCGAGCAGCACGGAGGAGCGCGCGCCGCGAGGCCATGGTCGCCGCGCACGAAAGCACCGCTAGCGGCGGCGCCGCGCGTCCCCTCGCACTGCTCGCCGGGCGTCTTTGGGCCGGGACGGCGGCTGCCACGCCGCCGAATGGGGCGAGCTAGGCCGGCGCCACCGCCGCCGTGGGCATGGAAAATCAAATGGCCTCGTCGCTCTCTCTGCCTCTGTCGCCGCCGTGCTCGAGCCCAAAATCGCCCGGGATCGAAGAGAAGAAACCAACACAACAGGCGCGCCACAACCGCTATCCGCGCGTCGTCCGGCTCCTCGTCCTCGCTCGTCTTCTTCCCGTCATCCATCTGTGCGCCCGGCCGGGGAGCCGTCGCGTCTTGGCCGGGCTCGCTTAATCACGGAAGGGTAGGCGGGGAGGAGGCTTAGCGGCGACGCGGCCGGAGCTCCTGCGCCGCGTGGGCGGCTGCGTCTCATCGCGGGAGGTCCGTGACGGCGCCCCCGCCGCGTGCTCAAATCGGCGGCCGAGCGAGCCCGTGCACCGCGCGACTCGAATCGGCGGCGCGGCTCGCCTCCCAAGCGGCGCGATAGGAGGCGAGAGGGCGGGCACGCCCGGCGCGGCGAGCTCTCCAGCGGCGGCGGCTCGCGTCAGCGCTGGCGGGCGGGGTCGCGCGCCGACCTCCCTCGCCGCTTCCCCTTCCGTGGCGGGCCCCGCCGGCGAACTTCAGCCGCTCCTCGGCGTGCCCTCGTCTGGCGGGCCCCCGCCGTCCACCGGCCGCAATCTTGCGAACCGTGCGGTCGCGCCGCGGCCCGCTTCGTCGGCCCGCGGCGTCCGCCGCCGTGGCCGTACGCGCGTCCCCGTCCGGCCGCGGCGCCCGCCGGGCCGACAGCGCCTGCCGCGGCGCTTCGGGCGCTCTGCGCCCTCGCCGTCGAGCCACCATGTGTGTCGGCGTCCCGCTCGGCCGCCGCGTCGGAGGAGGCCCGAGTTAGCGTCGGAGGAGGAGGCCGGCGCGGCGCCTCCACGCCATCCGCGCTGGGGATGGCCCCCCGTCGCGGCAAATAACTGGGGCGAGCCCGTGTGGGCGGCGCCCGCTTCGGCCACCCGTGCGTCTTGGCGGCAAGGGACGGCGCGAGAAAGAGGAAGATGAGGGAGGAGAGCCGGGGATGCGGAGGGCCATTGGCGCCGGACGGGCGGCGGCGGCGGGCGGGGGGCGCGGCCCGTGGAGGGGCTCGCTGGACCTGACTGGCTTCTTTGGGCGAGGATACGGATGCGAAAAAGAACTAAATATAGGGTTTTTTGCAAATATAAACATAAAAACGAAGGGTATGGACTCTTTATGCACCCCTAGTCAAGTTTTTGGACCAAAAAATGCATTTTCAAAGTTGATGGCCTAAATCGAGACACCCACGCAAGTTGATGGCCTATCCGTGCATTTTACTCTAATAAAAGTAACTAATTACAGTTTTTGTTGTACATCACGAGGCCCATCTTTCGAGCCTGGTTAATCTATGATTGGACAATATTTACCACAAACAAACGAAACGCGTCTTCACGGATCCAAATTCTAACTTTCTAACTTTTGCCCACCAACTAAACAAGGCCCTAATTTGTTAGAAAGAAAAGCGAGAACGAGAGAGTTCGATAGAATTCACTGAATGGAATCAATGGATTAACCGTTACTGTGTCTGTGTATAAAAGATATCTAAATCTCCTATAAGAGAGCCCCCACTGGGGAGTTCTCCGGGTTACGATTGGCAGCTCAATTGGTAACTGAAATTGTGGTAGCAGCGTTGATGGATCTGTTCCGTTTCTTCCCCGTCGGTCCTGGCGGACTGAATCGAGAATTCTCGCATGCAGGCATGCAAACCTCCAGTTTCTGTTTCAGATCGCGAGGAAATTCATTACCGCGGCCGCGACTCTTCCCCCTATCGGCGGCCTCTTCCCCTCCCACTCGCCGCCTTCCCTTCCTGTCCGAACGTCTTCCGTGACTGTACCCCTTCCCCTCCTCCCCACGATCCAGCGGCATGTCCGCCCATCTATATATCTGCAACTGGACATGTGCAGCCGCGCAGGCACCGTGTGCGCAGACAACACGAGGTAGTTAAGGTTATCTGTAGTCACAACGCCGCCCTTCCGAGCTGCCGTGGCCGGCGTCCCTGGCCAGTGTCGCTACGGCGGCGGAGATAGCCGGGAAGGCGCAGACGGCTGCTGCGACGGTCGATCACCCGGCTGCCGGGAAGAGGAAGCCCTGCGTAGCAGCGTCGAGGAAGGGCACCAGCGGCAGCGAGCCTTGCGGGGCGTCGGCACGCACGGCGAACAGAGCGCCGCCGCCGAGCAGACGGCTGCGATCGCGCTGGCAGCCACGAAATACCTGCACGTACGCGCGCCGCACGATCGATCTCAATGCACGTCGGCGACATCACAGCCGCTGAGGGCAACCTCCCCGCTAATTGCAGCAATGCTGCGGCAACGTCGCGAGGTCGAGGGCCCCCTGCGCATGGGCTGAGCGGCGACGGACCGGCGGTGCCGTGTGTGCGTCCGTCTGACGGTGCGACTGCGAGGAACGGAGGAGACGCACGGAAGCTGTGGAAGAGAGCTTTCCTTTTTTTTTTTTTCTTTCCTTTTTTTATCTGTTTAGCTTCAATGGAATTAAAAATTGAGTATACGACTATGACTGAGGCTCCATGCTCGATGGATGTGAGGATCAATGTACAGATGTTGAATACAGAGTATTCTGTATGGTACTGAGATGACCTTTTGACATTTTTTATCATTTTTGTTCAAATATTCTACCTGATGCTACGAAACCCTTCTTCAATACTAATTGCTCCGGTGATTACTACCCCTTTTGAAATTAGAGATCATCAATCATTAGTTCATTACTACAAAATGCATCACATACGAGCAAAAAAACTTATTTATATTACTACTTGCTCCAGAGATTATACGGTTCACTAATGGGTACAAAGTGCATTTGTCAATTGTCACGTAGATGCCGTGAGTATTCTTCTTATTGCTCACTTATACATGCGAGATCCACTAGCCTCTAGGTGGATTAAAGATTATACATTTAAAAGGTATCTCTTCTAAATCTACTATATGTCATGCATGAAGATTTATGGTCCTGTTCGTGTTTTTTTTTTTTTTTTTTTTTTTTGAATGGATTTTGTTGCCGGCCTTTAATTTGTGTGGATTTGCTATTGCTTCCCTGCAAGTTTATTGCGGTGCCATCGTGTTGGTGGGTGTAGCCTATCTTGAAGAGGTTCCCCTTCGTACCGCAGCGAACGCCGGGAAGTTCACCTAGTTTATACAAGGCCAAGGGTCGCCAATGGCCTGAAGAGGTATCTTGGTCCTAACGCATAATGCCGAAGGGACCGTCATTAGCAGTTGCTAATGACGGTAATTATCTATTGATCACTAATTAATACTACCATAATTTTCCTTCCTGATGTACGAAAATAGTGTTTTTAACGATTTTGATGGTGGTTTTGCTGATGTAGTGCTGATAAATCACGCTAAGTTAAAAATTTAAGGAGGTAAATCGGACAGAAATATTTTATAAAAACATCCAAAAATTCATTTATTTTTTTAAAAAATTGTAACCAAGTATATAAATTGTATAAAAATATAGTTTACTTAGAAAAAAATAATGCAATTGTTAGAATCCTAAAATCTAGTTTATAATCTTCAAAATTCATAGGAATTTTGTTTTAGCTCGAAAAATTATGAAATGATTTTGGGTAGTTTAAATGAGTAGTCCAAGTTTGAACAAGGATCCTAAAACATCAAAGTGGTAGATTATGCATGTGATAAGGTATATACTAGAACTGTAAGGTTTTGGAAAGCTTGCATAATCAATCCACGTTGTTCTGGATTGTCACATGGCTGTTTTTTCCCACTCTCGTGGATTGTGTTTTTTATTTTTAACCCTTTTAAAAAACTATTTTCAAATTTGACAATTTGTTTTTTCAGAACTAGGCTGTGTTTAGTTCCCCCAATTCTCTCTCTAAAATTCACTATTCACCTATCACATCAAATCTTTTGCCTCATGCGTGAGCACTAAATGTGGGTAAATAAAAAAACCAATTGCATAGTTTTGATGTACACTGAGGAGAAGATTCTTTTGAGCCTAGTTATACCATGGTAGGATAATATTTACCACAAACAAACGAAACGTACTACGTGTGCCTTTTTCGATTCGAACGGTGTTTTTTTAGATCACACCCCTAGGCCTTGTTTAGTTGGGCAAAAAACTTGCCCGCTAATCGCTTTGAACTCCTATAGTATACCTGTAGCACGTTTAGTTTGTTTGTGGTAAACATTGTCCAATCATGGACTAACTAGGCTCAAAAGATTCGTCTCGTCATGTACAAATGTAACTGTGTAATTAGTTAATTATTTTACCTACATTTACCGCTCCGAACATATGTCTTTTAGTATATTTAGGCCTCGTTTAGATGGCTAAAGTTTCTAACCTTTTTTTTCCACTTTCTCTCCATCACATCACATTAAATACACCAAAAGACATATGCTTGGAGTATTAAATGTAGATAAAAAAATAACTAATTACACAGTTTAGATGTACATTGCGAGATCGATTCTTTTGAGCATAGTTACTCCACGGTGGGGATAATATTTACCACTAACAAACTTAAACGTCTTCAAATTAATGCGATGTGACATACGGTTCAAAATTTTAGCCATCTAAACAAGGCCTTAATGTGATGTGATGGAGAGAGAGTCTAAAAAACTTAGAAGTTGGAGGGAAAAACTTGCTCAACTAAACGAGGCCCTAATCTTTTTTGGCCACGGCAACGTCAAATCAAGTCCAAATAACACAGCAGCCCCATATATGGCGGAAAGGACGCCCACGGGCGGGCCGCGCAGCTGACGTGGCAAGGCTTCGACTGCCTGCCCCCAGCTGCTCGCACTGCCGGCCGCGTGCTGCCTGCACCCACGGGCTCCACTGTTGATTCACTGCACTGCACACGCTGCAATGCAACGTCAAATCAAGTCCAATCAAAACCCCGGCGATTACTGTAGTACGCCTTGCCTGCCCTGGTTGCTCCCGTATGTAGACGGCGGGACCCCCTCTCTCTCCCTCGCCTACTCTTCTGTCCCTTAAAAGAATGTCAACGTTGCGTGCACAAGTTTGACTCTCTTTCAAGAAAATACATGCAATATTTTAATCTCTAAATAAATTGGATAACAAACTAGATTTAAAAATCTTTATAACGATACTAATTATGTATTATTCATATAGTATATGTAATCAAATTTGTTTCTTAGAAAGCACAAGCGACACTCTTTAAAGGTTGATTTCTATTCTACCACATATAAATTTGAATTCAAATATTTAATTGTTAAATATATAGACAAATAACTATTTCAATCATATATAAAGACATTTATAAGGAAATTAATACATTCATTCAAGTATGCATGTAGAAATATTAGTCAACAAAAAAAAATCGAGATACAATTGATAACAACAAATTATACAGCGTTGAATTAAACTTAGTACCTACATTATGTCAATGTCTGCTCTATGATTTTATTATAAAATCTGAATTTGGTTGGTATTTTAGCAAATCTTACACGGTGAACACCAATCTATGTGTTTATACTTTCTCCATCCCCAAACAAGGAAAAAAGTAAGCTAAATAATTTTTAATTTAATCAAGATACAATTAAATTTGGTTGGCATAGTACTCCCTCTCGTCCCAAAAAGGTGACGTTTTTATCTTTAGATATCGTGTTTGACCATTCGTCTTATTCAAAAAATTATGTGCAAATTATAAACGAAATAAATTATTATTAACATATCATTAATGATAAAATAAGTCATTACAAAATAAATGATATTTATGAAAAAAATTGAATAAGACGGATGGTCAAAAAAGATGTCTAAAATTGTAAAACTAACACTCGGTAGAATATTAAACTGTCGCTATAGGCTCCGCTAAACAGTTAATTAGTTGCTACTCGTACTCCACGAAAGTCTGGTGTGAAAACGAACTGTGCAGTGCTCGCGCTCAGCTGCTGTAATCCATCAGAGCAGCGACAAGTGTTAGAAATGCTGAGCACTTACCGAACAAAGAAATGAAATCCCACTTTTGTGCATGCCCATAAGTTCTCCTTTCTCCAAATTGTTGTGTACGACTGTACGTATGAATATTCCCACGGTGAATGGCAAACAAAGGTATGCATAAGTCAACTGATATAATAGTACCAGATCATACATTCATACATGACCAGCATACAGCTGCATCTGCATGCACTTAATTAACATTATAAGGTATCTGTACATATAGAACAGTACAACACCGGTAAACATGATACAGAGGTTTGCAAGAGCTAAGGAACTTCAAGACCAATACAGACATAGGCTTGCAACTACACATCCAGGTCTTTTGCTTCCACATCAATGATCAAGTTGCCAAATTATTCTTAATTCTTGCGTACCAGGTAGTAGCTTATCCACTCAAAGTTATCACTGAAGGATTATGCCCACGAAGAAGAGAGCAACCAAACAAAAGCATGACAGAAGTGCATTGCCTCCTTTTAAATATAAGACCGCACACAGAACAATTAGGACTATCACTTGGTACCAATAGTTAGTTGGTCTTCCAGATGAAAGCACCTCACGCAGCAGCTCACGCTGTTCCAACGAGAGCACCTTGTCCTGTCCCATGCTTGCTTCTCCGAGAGTTGCAGCTACACGATTGGGAACATTGGATATTAGCTCCTTCAGAAGAGAGGGGCAGCTTCTAGCCAAATGCTCAAAGCCATCAGTTGCCATTACATCGTTTAGATTCACTGGGGAGCTGAGGAACTGCAGGCACGCCTTCTTAAGCCCGCCACTGTTGTGCTGCTCTGCTAACGCCAAGATGGTTGCTGCAGAGCCTGTATCAATGTGCTTGCACAGCTTATCTTCACAAATCAGCTTCAACCTGTGCAGGTTGTACCTGTCTGCTGCAACAAGCAAATGCTGAGCCATGGCAGCTTCCTTTTTGCTGCTTCACACCCAAGCCATCCAATAACGTGTCGGTGTAGACGAAACCGAGCAAAGCCCTGAACACCTCTGCCTCAATGTCATCGACGCGTATGACTGCGGTGCCGTTGCTCTCCCTCATCGCACCAAAGAGCTCCGCCTTGAAGACGGGCGACCGTGCCGCGAGAACGCACCTGTGTGCACTGAAAGTCTCACCAGCCACCTGGAACGTGACATCGGCACCCTCTTCATCGCGAGGAGACCGCCGAGATGCTGGTGCAGGTCGACGGCGGCACCTCGACCGACGGAGGCACAGCCGCCGGCGGAGACTCTGCTCCCCTCTCCTCCGTCTCGCGGACATCCAACGGAACCATGACATCGCACTGACGGTGAAGCGGTCGCCCACGATATACTCCGATTCCTCCAGCCACGCCCTCTTGATGAAATCATGGAAGCAGTCCCGGTGTGGGAGAAATCGTACAGCCCCGTGGTCCGGGTCCGCGACAACACCGGCTCCCGGCCTGTCGAGCAAGCTGAGCGTGACCAGCGCGTTGACGGCCCCGACCGTGGGCGGGTTTGTTGGTCCCGTGGGATTGGCGTAGGTGCTGGATGGAGACGCAGATGAAGTCGCGGTGCTCGCCGATCTCGTTGTTGGGGTAGTACTTGAGCGCCGCAGTGTGTCCCCGACACTGAAAGAGCGGAGCCCCACACAGAGCCGGTGGGGGATCTCGCTCCTTGATGAGCGAGTATCCCTCGATTTCGATCGGTGGCTCCCGTCACCGAGGTCCCGATGATGGCGGTGCTGGAAGGCCCGGGCCGATCCGTCTCCCCCGCGGGCGCCGGATCCGGGCGGCGGCATGGCGTGGTGGGGGTCGGGACTCGGGAGGAGGCGGAGAGGTGGCGCTGCGGCGAGGGCTTCGCCGTGAGGGGAATCGGGGGCAAGACGAACTGCGGAGTGAGCGAAACGGGCCTTCCAGCAGCCAAGATGGGGCTGAGCTTTCTCTCTCTCTATCGCTAGGTCACTACACAGTGGATGATCATCAGCCAATATACCAGTGCCACGCGGGCGGTTGGCGAGACGCCCACTCTCTCTCTGAATACTGTACACGGATTGCCCTGCCTGCCCTATGCTGTGCTGTGCTAGACTTCCAAAAGCTTTGCCGCTGTTCACACTTGGCTTGAATTGACTCTGGAATTTTTCTTTTAATATAATTGATTGACAGCTCTTATTCGTTTTTTTTAAAAAAAGGGATTTTCGCAAGAAAACAGTGGATACATAGCTCCTCGGGACGCAGCTGCTGCGCTGGTTCGTGTGCGCTCCTGCTGCCATAGCCCATAGCCCTGCGGCACTGGCTGCTGCCGTGCTGCCCTGCCTGCTGCCCTGCCTCTGCCTCCCTCGCCGGTCACGGGTGGAATGGCGTGCCCGATCCCCACCTCGACCCTCGTGCACTTCTGCGTTCCGCTCTGCCGTTGCCCTATCGTCCACGCCGGCGCTCTGGGCTTGTTTGGACGAGGACCTGGGGGTGTGTTTAGATCCTAAAATTTGGGGTGTTCGGTTTATGCTTTCAAGAACCTAAAAAGTCTACAGCTTCCTCGTCACATCGAATATCTTATCGTATTTTTGGAGCATTAAATGTAAGTAATTAAAAAACTAATTGGTACGGTTTTTTGAAAAGTACGAGACGAATCTTTTAAGCCTAGTTAGTCCATAATTGGACACTAATTACCAAATACAAACGAAAAGTGCTACAGTAGCCCAACCCAAAACTTTTCACCAACTAAACACCCCCTTGGGTGCAAAATTCTCAGAGTCGTCACATCGCATTAATCAGTGAAAGACGTTTCGCTTCTTAGTGATAAATATTATCCTACCATGGCGAAACTAGGCTCAAAAGAATCGTCTCAAGAATGTACATCTAAACTGTGCAATTAGTTTTTTAATTACCTAAATTTTATAGTGGCTGGCAAACGTTTTTGGTGCATTAAATGTTTCAATGTGATGGGATGTGATAGGAATTTTGGGAACTTTTAGTTTTTTGGTTGATGTGACTAGGAACTAAACACACCCCGGATTTTTTGCCTGGACTGATGGCGGACTGGACTACGCCGGCAAAGTTTGGTTGAAGCCCCGAGAACCCCGACCGCCCAGGGCAAGTGCGTGAGCGCCGTGCGAAGGAATTTGAGCGCCCGGGCTCCGACGGAGGTGTCCGGCTATAATCACCGTGATGTATGGTCTGATCTGATAAAAGAGAACCAAATTCATGTATGGTCTGATCTGATAAAAGAGAGTAGTACCTTTGGTCTACTTTATGTATATTTTGTTTTTTTTTTCCTTCATTCACTTACTTCTGTATAGCTGATAGTACACGTTGAAATTGGTATTAGTACCGTGTAGTATTAAGTTAATTTCAAATATTTTATTATTATTAATAATTAATTAATTAATTGAGAAATATATATATGGATGATTTAATTTATTTATTATTAATTAATTGAGATTATATATACAAGAAAAACATATTCCCTCTCTTTATTAAACTTCTCAGTGCACAAAGCTTCCAACCAAACGGACTATCTCTACTTGTCTCGTCAAAGTGCATTCCATTAAATTTTCAAAAACTCTCAGGCAACACTTTTTGCCGCCAGCAAGTCATCCAGGTCACCAACCAAACAGGCCCTCTGTGCGTCTGACCGACCGGTCACGCTGCCTGCCTGTGCCTCGGCCTCGGCGCACCTGCTCGCCACCCACACGCTTGTGCCTGCTGCCTGTGATCCGTTCGAAGGATGTGGCCATGTGGGAAGAAAAAGGAAGAATACCAGGTTCCAGTTGAGACAAAAATTTAAAAAAAAAGTCTTGCAGGATTTACATAGAAATTAATGAGTCCAGGGTTCCTGATTTTCTTCTCCTAAAATGACCAAATCGGCTGGAACTTGCAAACAGCATAATAAATCACAGAAAATTCTAAAAATGATGAAACTGTTAGAAATCAGCTCTTGTGGTTTCTTAGAACAGGATGAACACTCAAGAACACAAGCACAAGAACACAGAAGTTGTGTAGAGGAGAAACTCTGGATTGTATTTCACTTTCACTGCTGTTACATCACATGAAAATGACCCCGAATTTATAGGAAGGAGGGATGTAAAGATCTGAAATACAAAGATGAACAATTTGAGTTTCTCTTCCTCCATGCATTTAATTGGCCACCATTTTGAGTCGGTTTTCACACTGTCTTTTGACTCAATATTTACAACACTCCCCTTGGCCAATTAAGTGCTATGTATATGCCTCATTAAAAAAACTCCCCAAAAACCTCATGAGAAAAATGGTGGAAGAAAAGAGTACATCACATGAACCGGCTTTAAGTTACACCTGTTTGCCTCATTAAAAACCTTGCATGAGAAAACCCAAAGGGGGACAAAACTCATCAAGGGAAAAAAGAGTACAACAGCTTTGATACTTTTGGTCGATCTTCGTGATTGACCCATGACCTTCGTGGTCGAGTTTTATGAGCTATGCTTTTCGAAAATTCTCCCCTAAACCCCGCAACTCTCTAAGTCGCCTCATGCCAATTTCACGAACACATCCGGTGGAAACTAGAGGCAGGCGAGATTTTGTGAACAAATCGCGGCATTGTCACACGACCTAGTTTGCAGGATATCTACTTCCCGCTCTCCCGGAGCTCATGAGGATAGAAGAACTTAGGAGCAATATGCTTCGCGAGATCGCTCTTTATATAGCCCATATGCATCCGTGTAACACAAGCCGCATTATCTTCATAGATAATGGTAGGGGCGTTGATGGCTTTCATACCACATGACTTCGGATGTGGTTGATCATTCGCCGTAGCCAAACACATTCACGTGAGGCTTCGTGCAGGGCGATTATTTCGAAAGTGGTTAGTAGATCGTGGAAACCAAGGTCTCGCTTCACGGCATCGCCAGAAATGGCTGCACCACCACACGTAAAAAACAAAACCGCTTTGTGACTTGGCATTATGAGGGTCGGACATGTAGCCAGCGTTAACATAACCCACCATAGTGAAATCCCCTCCTTTTGAGTACCACAATCCAAGGTCTTGGGTACCTTGTAGATATCTGAGGATAGTTTTTACGCCAACCCAATGTCTTCTGGTAGGGCAGCGTTGTACCTTGCCAACAAGTTTACTGCAAATGCAATATCGTCTTGTGCAATTTGCAAGGTACATTAGTGCTCCTATGGCACTAAGATATGGAACTTCAGGTCCCAATATTCTCTCATCCTCATCCTTGGGTCGGAATGGGTCTTTTTCCATTTCCAATGATCGAACGACCATAGGGGTTTTTTAGAGGGTGGCATCCGGCCATATTAAACCTTTCAAGTACCCTCTTTGTGTAGGTGGACTAGTGTACAAACACTCCTCCCGGGGAGGTGTTCGAGCCGGCAGCCCAAACGTAACTTGGTTTTACCCAAGTCTTTCATCTCAAACTCCGCTTTGAGGTAAGTCGATGCTTCCTCAATATCCTTTGTGGTTCCGATGATGTTCAAGTCATCAACATAGACTGAGATGATGCGTAACCCGCCTTTAGATTTCTTTATGAACACACAAGGACAATCATCATTGTTTGCGTAACCCTTCTTTAGGAGGACGTTACTCAAATGGTTGAACCACATCCTTCCGGATTGTTTTAAGCCATATAATGATCGCCGCAGCGAACACTAAACATGTTGGGTTTTGACTCGGTCCAGGGATCTTGAGTCCTTCAGGAACTCTCATATAGATTTCGAATCTAGTGACCCATACAAGTATGCGGTCACGACATCCATTAACCGCATTTTTAAGTTCATATTAGCTGCCATAGAAATGAGATATCGGAACGTTGTGCCACTCATAACAGAGAGTATGTTTCATCGTAATCGATGCCGGGTCTCTGTATGAACCCTTGTGCCACAAGCCTCGCTTTGTATCTTACCACCTGGCCATGTTCATTCCTCTTTCGAGTGAAGACCCATTTACATCCTACAGGGATGATTTTTGGAGGTGTTAGGATTGCAGGTCCAAAAACCTTCCTATTGCGAAGCGAGCGCAGTTCTGCCTCAATTGCTGCTTTCCATTATTCCCAGTCAGAGCGCTTCCGGCACTCTATTAAGGACTTTGGTTCTGGATCTGGATCCATTGAGTCAGCAATTTTGGAGGCAAAGTATATGTCGACAACTGTGGTCTTTCTATTATATGAATCTCTTGATTCCACATAATTAGTGGCGATCTCCTCATGATCGTCTTCCCACTCATCGTGATTTCCCGTAACGATTGAGTTGGGGCGTTCCAATCTTCCAATGCGATGTTGTGCGCACGTTGCATTGGGATTTTCATCTCTAGGATGATATCCTTCAGGGACTTCTTCAACTTCAGGTTGGTTTGCCTCTTCAGGGGCATTCTCTACTTCAGGTAGAGCTTCTTCAACTGATTCTTTAAGTGGTGTAGGTGGCTCAGGACCACCTCGCTTACGGGACGTCTCCGCGGAACCTTGTCCTTTGCACCCGCAGGTCTCCCCTTTTCCTAGGATTGGTGGAGACATCAGAGTTGGTGCCCCTTCCGGGGTACTTGAACTCTCTCCGGCGCATTGACCGCAGGTATATGCGACCTTGTCACCCTTTTATGATCAGTGAAGGCATCGAGCAGCTCATTTGCAAGATTTTGCAAATTTATGATCCTTCGAACTTCTAGTTTGGTCTCAGTGGTGCGTGGATCGGTGGATTGCATTCATGTCGCATTCCATTCAATTTCTCGGCATTCCATTGGATGTCTACCTCCCTCTAATGCCGGAAAATAGTCTTCATCGAAGACACAATCAGCGTACCGAGCCGTATGAAGATCCCCAGTCATAGGCTCTAAATATTTGATTATGGACGGAGTCTCATAACCAACATATATCCCCAACTTCCGGTGGGGTCCCATTGATGTACGCTGAGGTGGTGGTATTGGCACGTATACAGCACTGCCAAATATACGCAGATGGGAAATACTTGGTTCTTTCCCACGCACCATTTGTGAGGGGGATGTCTCATGATATGCAGTTGGCCTGAGTTGAATTAATTTTGCAGCGTGTAACACTGCATGGCCCCAACAACTGGTTGGCAGCTTACAATTCTGTAACAATGGTCTTGCAATCCACTTAATCCTCTTGATTAAGGATTCAGCTAAACCATTTTAAGTGTGGACATGTGGTACTGAATGCTCAACTTTAATACCCACTGCAAGGCAATAATCATCGAAAGCTTTAGACCTAAACAAGATTTTGTAGGTGCGTGACATGATGATGGTTTAATCTAATGCCAGTGACGCATAATTTTTTTCTAATGCCAGTGACGCATAATTTTATTTTTCACTAGCATGAAAACTTTTCCTAATAGCAGGTAGAGTTTTTTTTTTCCTTAGCCAATGCTCAAACCAAGTGCCAGTCGAACTTTAAAAGCTTTGACCGTTAGTTGCTTTCAAACTATATGCTCGATACAAGAGGTTTACTGTCATGACTCGTACGTTCATTGCACACACCAAGTTTGTACCATGTTCTAACAAAATCAGCGGTAAAATTTGCTTCTAAATAACCATAAGACCATTCTAGAAAAAGGTCTGTTTTTATGTAAGTTTGTAACCATAATGTTGCTTCTAAATAACCACAAGAGAAAAACAGTAGAAAGTTGCTATAGAAGAATTATGAATGCAGGGATGCCTGCCCTCTGTCAATCAAATTGTTTCCCCATCTCCTATATCCGCCAAGATTCAGTCAACTCTGTAGCAGCATTAGTTCTATTTTCTTCAATAAAAAACTCTAAATTCACTTGATTTCACTCGCTTGAAGGTTGCGGTTGGAAGCAATCTGAAATCCACTTCGGCAAAGCATTTCATGGACTGGCCTTTGATTGACAATTGTGCATGCTTTGAAACAAGAGCAAATCAAGGGGTTTGTATTGCCCATGAGATGCAATCATTGGTCGGTCAGTTACATTTCCATAACACTATAACAGCATTGCTCCGTTACCATCACAACTTCCTTCCAGACCAACCTGTCAAGAAATTCAGCCCTTGCTACCCTACTCCTACACCTGAAGAAAATCTGGATACAAAAGAAACAAATATGCTTGTTGAAAACAATACATTAGTAGTACCAATATCACGGAACAAGTTCATATATAAGAATCATTCCTATACCAGACTAGTGTTTAGTCAGCCATCAATTCAGTACCGAAATATCATTCATGTGATTCATCATGGGTAGTAGAAGTTGAAACTCAAATACCTACAAGTTTCATCAAGGTGGCACGGCAAAGCAGCAGATACTAACAGATTGTGGTATGCTGCGCTAGTTTTTGTGTGCTAACAGATTGGCTAGTTTTTTTTTATCACCTTCACAGCAACATTGTCGATAGTTTCTGTACAATCAAGTTCTCAAGAAAAAAAATGAGGGAAGATGAGGCTGTACAATGTATATACTTGTGCCATACTGTACAATGTAGATACTTGTGCGCCACTTTCCCAGGGGCATCAGAAAATGTACTAGAACGGTTAAGATTAATGCAAGGCACACAGGTAACTAGTAGTAGTTCATTAACCATAACACCAGCAACTAGCTAGCTAATACTCCCACCAGGTGCATTGCATCAGGTGTTTGCCCCCACCAGTTGATATCACATTAAACTTTACAGAAGGCTTAAGCACTTGCTCAGTATAGTAACACAAGTGCATACATAATACAAAAGGCTTAAGCAGTGCATTGGTCATAGTTCAGGGTGCTCCTACATAGTACATGCCATTCTACAAAGTCTAACTGCCTGGAGTGGATGGATGTCTCGGCAGCCGGATACGCTTAGGTTGCGTAGGCAACAAGTTGGGAGTCTTGGTCACACTGGCGGGTCATTCGGCGGAATTGTTGCATGCCACTTGGACCCTGAAGCATATTATAGATATTATTAGTTTTAAAACGCCTGAAGCTTAGTATAGACACTATTAGTTTGATACACATAACGAGCAAAGTGTGAATTACCTGATCATTGAACTGTGTAAAAACAGGTGCACCTCTGAGCTGAGACATCCCCATCTCATCGTAGTCATCCACGTCTGCCTCCTGCTCATCCTCCTCCATGTATTCGTCATCCTCGTACTCCACAGGACCCTTGCCTTCATGGACAGGAGTACAAATAGCAGAGGTAGCAGCAACCATGGATCCCGACAGGGTGGCGGCTGGTGGCAGCGAACTAAGCACTTGTGCTTCTTCGGCTGGCACCCACGGAGGCTGCATATAGCTTAGCTTCTGAGCCAGCTTCCCACACGTCCTACTCACTTTCTGCACAATAAGAGATCACCTGATCAAGTATGATACACAGTCAACCATAATTAACTTTTTGTCATGCCGTTGTAAAGAAATTATGCCTTTTACGAAGTCGTGTACAATGCCCCGCGGTTCCCCTCTAGTCTCTGCTAGTAGAACAATTGCTTCGCTTCGAGAGGTTTGACAACCGTGTGGCCTGCACACAAGATAGATAGGTGAGAAAATATAAAATCATAGCATAAAATCAACCTGGAGGCCAGCCCAATGCATGACTGAAACATATCTATACATATGTTTGCAGGTGCTCTAGCTAAGGCAAGACATGAATGTCAACACTTAATTTTAATATTTAATCATGAAACGAACTTCAGTTATACTGTGTTCAGATAACAGCAATTACCAGTTTAATAATCATCATCTTTTGCCTGTAAAGTAGTTTTACGTTAGCTATTTTTGTTACAAAAGTGTATAATCATCATCTTATGCCTGCATTGGTGTAGTGCATCTATACCATCATCAATAAATCCAGTCATGTGTTAGGATCATAAAGAAAGAATGGGGAGAAGTTCTGTTGGGATTCAAATTCATTACCACGTATCTCTGTAGAGGGGCTCTCTCAGGCTGTGTACCTTCCCCGGTAGCGATGTCATACTCATCTTCAATGACATCTGAGTCTGAGTCATCCCCAAATGAGTGATCAGAGAAGGGTGCCTTCAAATGTGTCCTTGTACTTGTATGTAACCATTGGAGGTATGCGCCAAAGGCGCACTGGTCGTGTGGCGGCGAGTCACTGATCAACACCCTCTGTCTATTCTGCCACAGCATGATGTGCGCGTGGTGTGTCACTGCCCAGTTCTTCTCTTTGTACCTCTTCCTTCGATTATACCTACAATGTAAAATTCACATAGTGGTTGTATATAGTATAAAGACTGAGAACATAATTTTTATTCTTATTCAATGCAATGGTACCAAAACAAAGTAAACTTTGTTTACCTGTGCAAAATTTTGTTTGTCGAGTACAGTGGCAGTGGGCATGGCTGTAGTCTTCCAAACTGCCTGCACACCCGGATCGGTAAGTGCATCTCGACCACGTAGAAGAAAAATAAGACCAACGTCCGTACGCCACTCATCTGTCTCTTTCTCAACACGAGGACTCAGGTAGCCATCCAACTCCATTCGGACCCAAGGACACCAATTGACCTGAAATTTGTATTGGCGGGTTATGATTTGATTATGTGTTCTGGCTCAACATAAGCAACATTGAATAAACATGAGGGTTATAACCTGGTACTGTGTCAGGCAGTCGAAGTTGTCCGTGTACATCATGTACCTCCGCTGCGGGTTGCCTCTCACTAGCTCCATTTCAGTACCTCCGCTGCGGGTTGCATTTGTCCACACGTACAAAGCAGTCGGACCCACGTCGTCGTAATTCCATTCCTGCATTGAAGACCAATATGTAATTCCAAGTCGAAACCACTGTATGTAATTGATTTGAATCACAAAACAATTCGACAGACTTACAGGCAACTCGTCAGGAAGAATGGGCCTCCCAACTGAAATCTCTCCCAGCACCAAACCTGTAGTAGGTGACAGCAACCACCTAGGTTGGCGTTGTCTGCAGTGCGACGGCAGGCAACGCACAACTGGCGATACATCCATGCTAGCACCGCGCTGCCCCAGCTGTAGGCTGCTATGCTCTCCCATGGTTGGCTAAGGATGTTCACAAACACCCAGCTGATTGTGTTCCCCGACGCGTCAGGGAAAAGGAAGGCGCCTAGGAAGTGCCACAGCCACACTCTGGCGCACCTCTCGACCTCTCCCTCGGGCGCTTGGGGGTCTAGTTCCCCAAAGTTTTGTGTGATCCACGCGAACTCACACCGGAGGTTTTCCTGAATTTTTTAACAATGAGACGTATGCAATGGTACGAAGGAAAGTTATGAATTTCGTAGAGTTTCTTACCTTGACTTTTTAGCCTCCTCGTCGTCAGTGGCCTCCTGCCACGTAACTGCTCAACCGCGTCGATCCAGTGGTCACCATCAATGACCCCGACCACCGAAGCCCACCCAACTGCAAACAAAGTATGAGCTTCACGTCCCGCAGCGTGATAGTCATCTCGCCGCAAGGAAGGTGGAAGGTGTGCGCCTCCGGCCTCCACCTGTTAGTTTGTAATTCAAACATAAAACGGTTAGTCGAAACAAAAACACAAAAAAGAGAAGTCATACATAAATAAACGAAATCAGATCCCAAATCGAGTGACCAAGCATAATGTGGGAAGTCCAACCTGTCCACAGCCGCAGTGAGAAGAGTGGGGTCAAGGACCGGTAGCCCGGAGTTGTAAACCCGAGCCAGCTCAAGGAAGCCGGCACGTCGTATGTACGACGCGTACCGCTCGTCCCAGCGGTGTACACGGTGCACGCGTGGTCTAAGAGGTGTCAAGAACTCCTGAGGCTCTACGTCGGCCAAGAAGTGGCCTCGATGGTCCTTGTCGTAGTCGAGCTCAAGAAGGGAGTACTCCTGATGATGAGACATCCTAGTTCAAAGTGCAAATGATCAGTTACATCATACATGTATAAACAGAGAAAAAAAAGAGTAAAAAAGTACCATAAGAATTGCAACTGACATAATCAAACAATGCTATAAACAGAAAAAAAAATGTATATACACCTGCTAGGCTGCTACCCTTGTGTTCTATGCCTCCAAGCCTTGTGACCAGGTTCGTGGCAAAAGAAGCAAAGATTTGTGCCAAGCGTCTCGTTGACGACAGGCTTGCCACGTCAGCAGCCAGCGTTCACGACAGCGGGCACGCCATGACTAGTGGCGCGACCCAATGTGCTAGATTTGGGGAAACACCCATGTCAATGTCAATGGTAGAAATAGTTTTTAAAAAATGATAAAAAAAATATATACAAAAATCTCGGCAGGTGGGGCAGATGAGGCGGTATCCCACACACTTGCGCTCGAACTCGTGGAAGGGGCGGCATCCAATGCAGGCGGTCCCGGGTGGCGGGGCGGTGAGCGCCTCCTCGGCGAGGAGGGGTAGGCGGCGGCGTAGTCGGGGCCGACGCGGATCGACTTGAAGTGGCGGCGGAGAGCGACGAGGCGTCAGGGTCGTCGGGCTCGGGCAGCAGGAGCGCGGCGTAGTGGGAGGAGTCGTCGGCGAGGAGCACGTTGGTGGCGCTGACCACCACCGAGGCGCGCGGGCAGGACGTGTACAGGCGGGCGGCGCGCAGGGCGTGCCTGCGCGCGGTGCGGAGCCGGCTCGCGGAGAGCTCCGACTCGGCCAGCGGCAGGAGGTGCTCGGCCTCGGCCGCGGATTCGGGCACCGGTGCCGCCGCGGCGCTCATAGATGGGGAGGGTTCGCCGGCCGGCGGGGGTTTTGTTTCAGAGAGGAATGGGCTTTTCGGTGCTTCGGGTTTGGGCCTTGATAAAAACAGTGAAGTTTCTTCTTGGCTCCTCACGGGCCTAGAAATATGTTTGAAAAAAAAAGAAATCAGCAAAAAGAAATATGTTTGAAATCAGCAAAAGAAGATATGTTTTTTTAGAAGAAAAAGAAAATATGTTTGAAAAAAAAGTTATCTCTCGCAACTATCGTGGTCGTCTAATTCTACTTCCTGATGTACTGCTTTTACTCCTTGAACGATTTCGATGATGATTTTCTTAGTGCGGCGCTACACCAGATGAGATAAATCGTGCTAAGTTAAAAATTTTAAGGAGGTAATTGGACATGTAATATTCTATAACTATGGAAAAATTCGTTTAAAAATAAATTTTTAAATCCAAATACTTGGGAAAAATACAGTATTTCTCGGAGTATAGAAATGGAGCTAGTGAATTACTAGCATTTGGAATTCATTTTACACCCCCATACTACATCTCTTAATTCATTTTACACCCCCCATACTAGACACTTGTGCTCTGCTCACACACCCTTGGGTGTACCTGTCCACATCGTCCACCCAGGGGTTGTAGTAGCTATTGCGTTGTGCACCCTTACCCGTTGTGCCTCCCGGCAGGATAGCACCGGCAAGTCCCGGAGCGCACGCCACACGGCGTTGTTGCACTTGAACCCGGAGCCGAAGCCGATCTGCCACACCCCCGGGCGGATCCAGATTTTTTATTCATGGATGTCACTAATCTGTAACCTTCAAAAATTTTAGGATCTTCTACCATAGGACACTAGTATTATAGTGGCAATTATACAAGGTTATTGATGTCGTAGGACAACAATGCTTGTACTGTGGATCCGTCTGACACCTAGTGCCCGTGCCGCACCCACCCTTTGGCCTCGGCGTACGCCAACTCATACACAACGAGCTGCTGCTGGTGTTGTCGAATTTGTGGAACCCCAAACAGTCAAAACGGGCACGGAGGAAGACAAGATCATCGTTGTCGTCATAATCGGAGTAGGAATTGTCGTCGTCACGCTGGTGGTTTGCTTTGTCTAATGTCGTCAACAGCCGGTGGGCGACATCGAGCTGGGGTCATCCGCCGCCCGTCCGAGCTCGGTGTGGTCTACGGCTCCCGACACCATCGTGGCAGTGTCCTGCCAGATGAGGTGGTCTTCGGTGATGTCCTCCTGCATTCGAGCAGCAGCGATGAGGGAGACAACCTGGACAGGAGCGAGGACAGCATGAGGGCCTTCATCGTCCACAACTCGCCGTTGTCGTCGGGCGCGAAGTCGCCGCCATGAGTGTTACCGACGAGGAGACTGAGCTACTTTCGCGCATGTACTAGCTCGGCCCACGGTGATCAAGATATCCAAATTGTGTGTTTAATATATCTCCATTCACTAAAGTACTTTTTTTGGTCCAATTTACTTACATGGACATGAACTTCATATTTTTTTTTTCGGGCCTAGACAATGGCAGCCCACCACATTTTGTTATGATATCCTTCTAGATAATCATTATCATGTTGTTCCTTCATTGTCAACGCTTAAACTTGTTGTTTGTTTAAGCGCTTGGTTGTTTCTAGTTGTTTATCCTATGGCTAAGCATGCAAGAGCATTTATTTTTCATACACAGCACGCAAGAGCATTTATTTTTCATGGACTTTGAAGCATGTCCTGTCCTGTGACAATTTGGCAAGGGTAACTGCCTCATGGCTGTCCCTTACAAAAGGGGGGAAGAATCTCATTGGTGTATGACATATTGGTTTCTCATAAATTTGGCATAGGTACCTCAAAGCTTTGTGAGCGATAGCTTGGTAAGCGTCCTCGAACCGAAACCCTGTAGTGGACACCACCCAAGGTTTTATGTCTGGGAAATCCCTACTTGCCCCAATATGGATAATCACCTCACACCTCTTAGTGCCATACGCTTCATACTCCCTTTCTACATATTCTGGGTGATCCAAAATACCTAGCCTGACCATTGTGGCATACAAAAGTTTGGGGAAGTTGTCTGTATCCATGCAATAGCTAGTGGTCCACCCTTCTTCAGCCATCTACGCGGAAAACATAGGAATAAGCCATTTTCAAAATACAGGAGAGGGTAGGCTTTCTGTAAATACATTGATGACTTGCTTACCTTGCTAAGGACACCGAGAAGAGCAACACAACACGGTTTGTATAATAGAGTAGAAAGAAGGGAGGAAGTATTGGAGGTATGATGCTTGTTGCAAAGGTTGTTGTGTTAGGGTATGTCAATTCTCAGGATGTGGAGAAGCACTTCAGGGTGGTATCTTATAGATAGAAGGGTGGAGCTAGGTCCACTAATCCAAGGTTCTTCTTTAATGTGAAGACTGTGGCAGCACACGTGTTCTGTAGTTGCATGGGCGTCGGTGATGTGACAATACAGGAGTAGCTGTTGGGTGCTTAAAGGACACACTCCATTACTAACGGGCATGCTCTACCATCTTGACACCCAACATGTAGCATCCACGAGGAAAAAGAGGAAAGTCACTTTTTACATTCATGAGAGGAGCTCTTCAGGGGTGGCATCTTATAGATAGAAGGGTAGAGCTGGGTCCACTAACCTAAGGTCCTTCTTTAATATGTCACAAAAAAAAAGGTCCTTCTTTAATCTGAAATAGTGGCAGCCCACGTGGGCAGTGTTGTGTAGTGCCATGGGCGTTGGTGATGTGACAATACTAGAGTAGTTGTTGCCCATCGAAGGAAAATTGACGCCATCTCCAATGTTGTCCTTACTTAAAAGGGTGGTTGTCACACCTATCCTATGGTTAAGCATTCAAAAGCATTTATTTTTCATACACAGCACATAAGAGCATTTATTTTTCATAGACTCTGAAGCATGTCCTGTCCTGTCACAATTTAGCAAGGGTAACTGCCTCATGGGTCAAATCAATCTACATCATATGAAGGAACATAGCGATAGGGATGTGTCCTGATGCAAAATGCAAACAAGTACTCCCTTGGTCCCAATTAAAATCTCATTTTTTCTATTTAGTTCCCAATCTTCTTCTAACTTTTTTAAGATTTCCTGTGAGATTAAATCTTTAGACACATGCATAAAACATTAAATGGAGATAAACAAAATAAATAATTGAACAACTTCTCTCTAAGTATTGAGACAAATCTTTTAAGCTTAGTTAGTTTACGATTGAACCTTATTTAAAAGGGTGGCTGTCATACCTATCCTATGGCCAAGCATGCAAGAGCATTTATTTTTCATGCACAAAGACGCAAGAGCATTTATTTTTTATAGACTCAAAGCATGTCTTGTCCTGTCACAATTTGGCAAGAGTAACTCGCCTCATGGGTGAAATCAATCTACATCATATGATGGAACGTAATGATAGGGATGTGTCCCGATGCAAAATACAAACAAGTACTCCCTTTGGTCCCAATTAAAATGTCATTTTTCCCTGTTTTGTTCCCAATCTTCTTCAAATCTTTCAAATCTTTAGACGCATGCATAAAACATTAAATGGAGATAAACAAAATAAATAATTAAACAGCTTGTCCCTAAATGTCGAGACGAATCTTTTGAGCTTAGTTAGTTTATGGTTGGACAAAAATTGTCAAATATCACCGAAAGCGCTATAGTAACAAAATCCATGCTTCACCAAACGCCATACACTTGCATGAGTGCCTAGCGCCTGCATTGTTATGGCTAGCCAAGGTGCCGCATGGAACAAGCTCGCCTCGCACGCATCGAAGGAACCACTCCTCGTGACTTTCTTTTCCGGCCGCCTCACCTCCCCTCGCTACTCCCTCTCTACCTATTCACTAGTGAATGGCGCGCGCCCATGCGCCAAGTGAATGGCCACATGAACAAAGGAAGGATGCTAAAATAGTAAATAATTATTACAGCGGGGAGACGATGACAAAGGAAACTAAATCTTGTTCAAAAGTACGTACACATCCATCATAGATGGTACTTTAATTGTTGTTCTTAGCCAAATAAGTTCAACCAGTACACAAAAATTAATTAAACATCGGTGGGTCATTGCATGCGTGGAGTCGACAATAGATAAGAGTGACCATGCCACTACGAAGGCAATATGGGGTGTTTAAGCTTGGTAGGCAAAGGAACCGGATGTAGTTAGCTCCAAAGGGTCGCCTGTGGGACCCAATGCTAAAGTCGAATCCGCACATTGTTGAAGAAGTTAGATGGCGCCGCGGGTATTTAGGTCTGAATTTTAATCACTAATAATCATACAATTAATTATCATCAATCGATATATTTAGGTCTGAATTTTAATCACTAATAATCATACAATTAA
This sequence comes from Hyparrhenia diplandra, assembly GCA_015847255.1. Classification (NCBI taxonomy): domain Eukaryota; kingdom Viridiplantae; phylum Streptophyta; class Magnoliopsida; order Poales; family Poaceae; genus Hyparrhenia; species Hyparrhenia diplandra. The sequence goes on along the minus strand of JADLZK010007350.1, from coordinate 48,738 downwards.
TTATCATCAATCGATAACAATACATTTAATTTCCTAAATTTCCCGTTGTCAAAGCAAAGAGCTCACAGAATATAGAATATGAAGGTGTATTAACTTGATTGTTCTCATATAAGGCGTAGGCTTCATATTTATCGAAGGCATGATACTAACAAAGAATAAAGATGACTCCTCTCAGCACATGCCACAAAGGAAGATTGGTTACTTGGATCCCGCAGCTTATCGAAAAACATGACCTCGGTAATATTCCAAAGCAGCCTTCAACAGACTACAAAACCAAAAACAATTATAGATAATACTCACCGAAAGGAATAGGGCTAAGATTCGAGATAATCATTTCTCCAATCCCCAACTTTCCATGAAGAGCGCCCACATCCAAAGGATAATGTTAGTCCAAATAGATCTGCCATTATTTTACAACATTAATGAGTTTCCCCCTCAATTCTTAAGAGGCATACAATATTTCTCACACATTTCGTCTGCTAACATAAGAGAATCAGCAATGTCTTGCCATAGAGGTAGAGATAGAATAAAAACCACATAGCATAATTATGGTTTATGTCACTATAGAAAACCCGATAATGACATAGAAAATAGAAAAAAAAAGTGTTCAAATTAAGGATCTAACGGACACCCAACCGCTCTAAAGGGCTTGGTGTCTACGAGAATGAAGTGTTCTATTGTTTCCTCTTCTATGATAATAGCAAATGGGTACAAAGTGTGAAAATACGTAAAAATGGTAATAGTCATGAGACTTTGTCTCTCTAGAAGACGACCCAATTTATCTCGCAACCAAGCGGATAAGTTAAATAGAATAGCAACTTTAAACGATATTTGCCAATCCAAAAATGATAAATCCAATGAGAAGAACTATTTGAGAGACAACACGTTCTTATGAGGCATCATTCTCGCACCGTGTTTGCAAGGGCTTCTTGGAAGTACTTGTACAAGAGAGAAAAATTTTGTTTAAATTGATGTTCAAATGATGCAGAGCATTGAAAAAGTGCTAGAATATTAAATTATTGAAAATGGGGCATAAACACACTAAAAAGTGCAATGACACACTTTACTTGGAATAGTTACGCAAGGTGCCAACCTTCCTAAATCATGAGATGACTCATATTATGATAGTATAAAAAGCATTTTGTTGCTTGAATTAGGTTATCAAACAATTCAATTTCCTAAATATAGAATTTATAGGTTAAATTTGTTACGGATATGTCCCCCTGTCATGTGTGATAAAATCCATGATTCAAATTTTCAATATGTGTTGTAATTCAGGGTTTCATATCATTACCGTCACTTTTAATAACCGAATAGAATATTTTGAAGAAAATAACAAAACCAAGTTCCAACCGATACATGAACGAAGATATTACTTAGTTACTTACCAAAGCAAAGAAATTGATCACAATAAAATCCCCACTAATGCTTGGGTCGTTCCCAAAAAACTTCTTCCATAGAAGACAAACATTCTTTCCCCAGTGCTCCATCTGAATGACCTTTTTCCGCATCCAAAAGGACTCATGCTCATTAATTGATTGAACGTAATCACCTAAGAAAGATAGTTGCATGAATAATCTTTTTTTTTTGAAATTACTGGACCACATGTGATTCTATTTGCCTCCCTCGGCAAAGGCACTTGAGATATTCTCTACTTGTTCGGCGGCGAGGACAAAGGCGGGCATGACACGGCATGTATTTAACATTGTTGGTCGCTAGATGTGCCGACAAACTCGCACCAAGTTCATTACATTATGGCACATGAAGTAATTGTAAACCCGAGTATGAAAACCTCCCCTTTTAGCAAGCCTACGGAGTTGTCATATTTGAATCATAGGTTCTATGAGGTTGGCTTAAGATGACTGGTGATCAGATATCTAAATTTTTTTGGAACAGATAAAGTGTTAAATAAAAAAAATAGTGAAAGAATGATCTTGACATTATCACGCTTCTTTGATGGGATTAAAAATATGAATATGTTTGAGGTGTCATGATCGTTTTCATTTTTCTATGGGGCATGTTTTCCAGTAATGGCAATTCATCTACTAAAGTATATGATATTATTTACCTATGCTGGACTGATGCAAACGGTAGAGTTTCAGTAGAGAGAGTATGCCCGTTCCAGCTTTTGCGTTTCCTGAAATTTGTTGAAATGTCAAAGCAGGGTAGTATGAGACGTAAAAGTAATTAGATTTAGTTGACTACTAAGTTGACATTTTTTGACTGACCTGTGATGATGGACTTGCTGCGATTGTTCCGTTATCATCCGCTCAAGGATCTCTCTTGAGCACATATCTCGATAGGGTGCTTTGATGAGACATTCTTACTACTTCCTATATGAAATAATCTTTTCTTCCCAATGACCGTTTTGAGAGCGATGACTGGTTGTTTGGTTCAATCGCATGTTTTGTGAAGCTTGTAGAGTTGAGCATTCAACTAATTCTTCTACCACAAGATAGAGAGCAATACAATCCAAAGTGTGGATGAACTATCTTTAATTGTGAGAGGAAGCTCGCACTTATTAGTTGTAACTGAAACAGAGTCGTGAAAAGCAAAGATTGTTTTTTAGACCAAAGGCATTCACCCTAGCTTTATTGAAAGCTTAACGAAAAGCGGCATTGCTTTTTCTAGAAGCAACAATATATGGTAGTAGGGGGTGCCTTACTCGGGATTGCATCGGTAAGCAACAATATATATGGCGTTGTCTATAACTTAAAGGAAACGATGACAACAATTTTCTTAGAAACACATAATCTATCATCGATGGAACAATAAAAATATAGGAATGTTATATGTTTTCGGAGGAACCCGATTTGGAGAGCGAACACCTCAACGATTACTATGCCCGGACTCAAGAAATATGCAACGTAACAACCGGCACCAATGAAGCAGCCTACAATTTTGTATGATGTATCCTCGCACAAAATTAGAGGGTAATTAATTTATTATTATACACAATCCAGAAGTCCTTATGGAAATATCGTCGAACACACACCCACTTGTTTTCAGCCCTTTGTACTACAATCTTATTGCAACTTTGCAAGCATACACATCTAGCAATATATATATATATATATATATATATATATATATATATATATATATATATATATATATATATATATATATATATCAGCTCTTTACCAAACTCACGCTTCTTGGACTTGATATAGTCCCGGAGCGCCTCCATCTGCTCCCCGGTCGACGATCGCCGTTGTTCTTGATGGACCGGTGCACGTGCACGTCATCGTAGGTCATCACCCCAAAGAACACCAAACTGCAGTTTCTATCGAGCATGCAGTCCTCGCGATGACGCCGTCGCCCCTGCCGCAATTGAGGAGAAATCGATGCCAACTATTTCATATTTGGAGATAGGAACACAATTGAAGAAGAACGCACCTATGTCTGCGACCATTGATGAAGGACACAAATGCATTAAGAAGAGGAAGTGAAGGTCCAAAAGATGAGGGAAAGCACACCGAACACTGTCTCCTCATCTTGGTACTGACTAAGCTTTCCAGAGAATGTGCTTTTATACACGTAAAAGAGGTGATGTGCTTAGGTCTCCATAAACAACACCAAAGCTCTGGTAAGCTAAAAGCAACAGATTCATGTAGTACTGCCTCCGCTGAAATCGCAAGGCAGAACAGCCGTTAGGAAATATTTTCACAGCGGAGAAGAATCATAGCCTGCAAATTGAAAGCAGTGATCTAAAGTAGTACTAAAATGCTCATTAATTAATATCATGCAACCAAAAAAACAAAAAGGAAATGGTTCGTGTATATATGTAACTGAAATGACTGTTTACACGACAACTTTGGCGATAGAAATATGCCCATGTCTGCTTAACATCAGTGATCCCCGATTCAGATCAAATTGCATACATAGGTTCGCTAGTTTCCGCTTCCTGCTCCACCATTGTCGCCACAAGGCCCACAACATAACCGAAACACTTGCAGCAGAGGAGCAGAGGAATCGGATAATAGTAAGTACTGTACCGTTCAGATTGGAACCCAAGGGAGGAATGAATCAGCCAGGAGAGATCAATCTAATCTCTGATCCCCGCAAGGATCCCGCACCGGAATCCCTTGAATCGACCCCCGCAGACAAACCCCGATCACAACGCGAGGCAAACCCATCGGGTGGGCACGCCGATCGATCCATGCCCACCCCAAGGTCGCCCAACACTAACGACCGGCAAGGAGGATGAAGAGCGGGAATCACGGCAATGAGAGAATGAGAGGTGGCATCCGCACGGTAGGTGGCGCCCGGCGACGCCGGCCCAAGGCCCATCGACAATCGATTTCGAAGCGGCGTCAGCTTCCGGCCGACCCACTTTCGTGGGGAAACGCTGGCGACGGTGGTGCGCGCCGCCCTCGGCCGTCACCGGATCCGTGCCGCCGCCGCGCGCTGCGGCTCGCGCCAGCGCCCGCCCGCCGGGCCGCACGCTACGGCAGCCGCGCCGCCGCCGCGCTGCCGCCGCTCGCCGCGCCGCACCGCACCACGCTGGGCGCCAGCGCCGCTGCCGCCGCGCCGCCCGCCCGCCCGTGAGCACGCCGCGCTAGGGGCCGGCCGCGGCCGCGCCGCTCCGCCCACGCCTGCTGGGCTACCGCCAGCGCCGCCACACGTAAGGAGAGAGGGAGGGAGAGGAGGCGGCTCGGGCCGGGAGAGGCAAAGGTGATTAGGGGTAGGGTTGGCGGCTGATGCTATATATATGAGGCGGAGGAGGCAGCCGCACCGCTGGATCGCGAATCGGACGGCCTAAAATAATTCGAATGACGTGGACGCCGTGGCCGCCGGTTTCCTCCACGTCCAATTTACTCTTTAAATATCCCAGCTCCCTAACCCTCATTGCCAGCAACCGCATGATACGAAGCAGCCGATCTGACTGATCCGATCACACGAAGAGCAGCCTGATCACTCCACGAGGCCAGGTCGCCTAATCATCAGCGATCAACACTAGATCAGTGAGAAATTAATCAAGCCATCGAGGTAACTTAGCACTTTTATTTAGCTAATGTTCATGACTCACGAGTATTTTTATATATTCTAATTTGGAGTAGTGGACTTTTTTTTTTGAAGGATAATCATGGTACCCAAAAAGAGGACAATAGATTTTTTTAATAAGAATATTATTGTTAGTGTAACATGTTCTAACGAGGACCCAATTGAAGATCAAATTACTAATTGGCCTGAAACGCATCAAGAAGAGGATGGGAAAGATGAAGTGGAAGCAGAGGAGACAAGGGGGAAAAAAGACTACGAAATAAAATGGGAGATGAATTTGTAAGAAATTACTTGATAATCTACATCGAGAAGGAGAATGCAGTTCAGTTCACAACTGATACACTTATTGATAATTTCTATGATATGAAGACAAGCAGAGTAAGACTAAAAATGAAAAGCTTAGTTCCTATGAGTACTTTTGCCTACAACAACGTTTATGCAGTGAAATATGAAACTATAACTTTAGATGTGATACATTTGGTAAAGTATATCCAATTTTCATCTTCCGTGGTAGTTCAATTATAGCAGCCGAGTTTTTGTACTTGACTGGCCTCCCTTGTGTCAAATTCCTAGCTCCGCCGCTGCCCTTAAGCCACCACCCATTCTCTCAAGGGCAGTGGCAAAGGTTCCAGTCCACATGGGGTGAATACAAATGTTGCAATGACAATTTGAGGTTGAAAGGTATCCAGTCGCTTGATCAATTACAACTTGTGTCGCGAGAGCAGGCTGCCGAAAGAAGTTTCCTGTGCAAACATGGAAAGCAATCATTGAAGATCCATATGCATTAGGAGCTTCTGCCAAACTCGTTCATGTCCTGTGTTGGTGCTGCCGTGCACCTTGCCAATAAGAAAGTCCCTTGTCACGGAAGACATGATCTCGGGCAGCAGGACATAGGGCATGGGCAAGTTACATCACCTCCACTAAAATCACTTGATACTATGTGATGATGGTGAGACAATGTAACCGATCATCTCTGCATCCAACAAATATGCGTCCACCGACCATCAAGGGAGAAGAAAATATGTCCCCTGGAAGATCAATGGACGCCACTCCTTGGACCAACTCCTCAGATTTAACACCTTCACAAGCTTGCTCCTGATTGTACTTAGCATCAGCTCTAATCCTGATGACATGGACCTTCCCAGAACTCGTGCAGATACAAGCAAATCTGAAGAGAAAAGGCAGCCATGTCATTTCCTTCACATCTAATAGCTAACAACTATGCTACCAGTAAGTTCAGTACCTCTCAGATGGTCCAGATGACTCTGATATTAACAGCTCATCAACAAAAGCGGATGCAGTAATCGGATCCCCAGCCTTGTATACCCAAAGAAGGGCACCACAAACCTGCAGCAATGATATTAAAGAGTTTAGGTTACTAAGTTGTAAATGAAAAAAATCACTTCACACAAACGATTTCTACCACAATACAAGAAAGGGAACCAATTTTGTATCCTCTCATCAACTACTTGAATATCATTGTGAAAAACTGTCATTCTTAGGACCTAACCAAACTTAATTTAAATTGCTAGGTAATCCTCACTGTGAAGATAACCTTTTTCTTCCGGTTATTTAAAGTGCCATAGGCACAGCTTAATTGGCTAAAGAGTTCCGGCTGATTTTTAAAACTATTACCGGCAAAGGCCTAACATCTGAGAAGTAGGAGTACTACATATCTTTTAACAAAAACAATTACCACAAATTAAAATTCTGATGTACCTTGTTAAAAAGCATAGATCAGTAACACGAAGCAAACTCGTAAGCATGCATGATTGGTTAGTCACTAAATTAAATGGTACAATGAAATCAAACTTACAGTGTCAAAAGAGTATAAATTGCCATCACGGAAGGTATAAGCACCTGCCAGTGAAATAATTGTAAGATACTAAGTTACTTAGTTTCCTCCAAACAAGGAGCATCAAGCAAGATTTGCTTAGTTATCAATGTAGTCAAGCACAAGCAAGTACCTGCTGAGGGAGGGTGGGTGACAAACATGCACCAGCAAAAATAGGACCACCAACAGTTGCCTGGATTTTTAAGAGCAAGTTATGGATTTGGACACTAATAAATATGTTGAGACTGCACACAAGAAAAACTGGATCCAATGTACAACATCAGAGAAAAATGTGCATTTTTGCTCTCATTGAAACAATGTCATGTAGAACCAAAATAGTGTAGCATCAATATCTCTTTCTTTCTTAATCAACTATGCATATGCATTTCCTTTGGCTACAAAAACAAGGTACAGAAGAAAAAATTACCTTCCAAACAACAGAGCCTTGTGAGTTCAATGCCATAATTAGGCCATTCACTAAACAACAAATAACTGCATGTAACAAGTGTGATAATCAGCACAACACATAAAAGGAAAAAAGTATGTAGCAAGCCCTATGTTGGACCAGATTGGCACGAGCCATGAGGTATAAAAGAAGATGGCATCTATATTCAAATTTTGTTATTACATGTCATGCTTTTATATAGACTGATCAAATAAGGTGTGATTGAAGAATAACTGTACCTACAATCATTGACCTTGCCAACTTAAACATGGTTGGCATATACCCAGCAAATGATGATTGGTTAGCGCAGACACTATGGCATTCATGTAACATGCATATTGAACCAAAGTATGATTTTTGAAATATAACAGTATGTCTATGTATATCCATATTCCAGAATATCCACATCAAATGGCTGGAGAAATACCTTTTCCACTTTGATGATCTATGGCAAGAGAACCAAAAATTGGTGCGCCAGCTTCAGATATTGCCAAAGAACTCTGAAGGATGGTTCCTGCTCCACCAAAAGAAAACAGTGAACACACTAAACATTAAAATTCAATATTGAAAGGTTATTGGTGTATTCATTTATCAGGTTTTGCTCAAAGGTAAGGACATCCCATGGAACAGACTGAGAAGTTAAAAAATGTGTGCTTTGGACATTCAATTTTCTCAAAGTAGTCTTGAAATCACCTTAATTGATAGTGCAGTCACAAGGCCACTTGTAGATGCGACATAGATTATAGTTTGTGCCTGCAAGGAGGTGGTAATTTAGATGACACAAAATTGGTAGAGCTCATCTGTATATATATATCTAATAAAATGATTTTTGTGAACGGTGATGAACCATGTCAATAGCCGGAGAACCATAAATGCTTCCACCACAAGAAATTTTGTAGGTACAGCAGCGATCTTTGTAATTTAATGCATACAAGTAATGGTCATAAGAGCCACACCTGCAAAACGTACACAGCACTGTTATTAATATAAAGATTTCTGATACAGAAAATTAGAATAATCATTTGTGCACATTTTATGTTACATCTCTAATAGAAGAGGTCAAATTGGATAGACCATTAGTATCCACTGAATACTAATTTTATATTTGTGTGAATAAATATGTTTTCACCAAAAAGGGTATATATATACATACTATAGAAAACACGATGAATAATGCTCTTGTATAGCAGATGAAAGTAAAAAGGAAAAATTTTACAGAGGTACCATATTAAGTTCCTCATCTTGTCCACAACTGGTTGCATTTTTACCTGAAAGGAGATACCTAATTTGAGACATGAGATGGTAATAGTATGGTTCATTGTAAAAATTAACATCTTTAAGGTGTTCTTTCCAAGTAGTAATCTTAACGTACCATCATACCATATCTTATAAACAAAATAATCATTACGCAACTTTTGTAGCATGTCAAATGTGTGATCGACACACTCAAATTTTACAGCAGTCAGGGAACTATAACCATTTCAACAATCAAATGTGAACATAAATGAGAGAAATTCTGTGAAAAAAAAGCCAGGTTTCCCAGGTCAAAGTACCTCCCGTCAGTTTGAAAGGTCCAGGATAGTTTTCCCGTAGACATATCAAGGAAGTAAATTTTCCCTTTATAGCATCCAACAACAACCTGTATGGAATATATGTGTGAACTGGCTGAGTGTTTAAAAAGATTGGTTATAATCTTTTCTATGGGGTGAAGTTCAAGAGTTGCTGTTACCTCTGAAAAATCACTTGTTATAGTGGCAGAACACTCAATACGACCTTCCAATTTGACACTCCACCTCACTGAACCACTGCAAAACCAATAGGAAGCAAGTTCTAACAAAAAGTCAGTATTCACACACCAGATGGTACTAATTTTCTCATCAAATATAATTTAAACAAATTACTGACAGAATAAGCACAAATAAAAACAAAAATTATAGCATATGAGGCACATTTGACTGTCCTAGTTTCAAAATTCATAGTAAAATCAGAATCAGAAAATCAAAAGAAGCACAAAATTCCATGTAACATCCAATACTCACCTATAACCATCAATGCAGAGAAACAAATGTGAATGAGAACCAATAAAGATGGCCATCTTCCCATTGCTTATGACAAGCAAAGGTGAGGCATCAACACATGAATCCAGAAGAATGCTCCAAAGTTTCATGAGGAAACCCTTTTTATTGTAAGGCACATATGAGCATATATCTTCAAGTTGTAGCATCCGTTCATAACCATGCATAAATATATTGCAACGACCAATAGACCACTTCTTTTGTAAGTCAAAATTTAGTATCCATGGACTACCATGGGAAATTTCATCATTTGAGCATGTATCTGGGCACAACTTTTTTGCTCGGTATGCATCAGAAGTCATACTTTTGTTAAGCTGGCCATCAGTTTCATTTACATGATTCCCTGCAAAGTGATTGTATGCACCCTCTTTACTTATCTGCCCTTGGCCATGAAAGTTATTGTCCTTATATGCAGACACTGGATCAAAGGAATCTAATATGCTTGCAGATTTTCTCAACCTCTTTCTGTTGTGAAACTCAGGAGTAGAAGGAACTACATGACTGTGCTCCCCAAGTAAAGCATTAAAAAGTTTAAAAGGGGTGGTATAAATATAAAGTAATCTCATGTCAATCTCCAATTTGTGGGCCACATGAGCAGCAGTAATTGAGTTACCACCCAAGGCAAAGAAATCATCGTACTCAGAAACTTCATCAACTAGTAGGGCATCAGAAAAAGCCTATTTCAGAATAAGAATTATATCAATAACTCATTAACAAATAATATGCACAAAAACAATTACGTGCAACTAAACAGAAGAATTAAATATGTCCCAATAGAAAGAGTAAGAATAAAATATAGAAACAGTAATCAAGAATAAGTACAGACCTTTTTGATAACTTGCATATGAGGATCAACTGGAATGCTTTCTGGCTCAATTTCACAAGGCTCCAATGCACAATCTAAGCTAGATAACTTGACATAGTCAATCTTTCCTGACAAAGTCAAAGGTAATGATTCCATGGGGATAAAAAGCCTTGGAACCATAGCTAGTGGAAGCTTCATGATGAGCCAATTTCGAAGTGGTGCAATGACATCTTGGGAAGAATTTAATCCACTATAACCCTGAATATGTTTTGGAATTTGATTATTACTCTTCAGCACCAAGTATGCCTTAAAATCCAGAGATCCATTACTTTGAAAAGTTACAGCAGCGTCACTGACATCAGGATGTTCCCTTAATGTGGATTCTACCTCCTCCAGTGAGAAGCGCTGCCCATAAATTTTAACAATATGGTCTTTTCTCCCAAGGAAAATAAGTTCACCTGTCTTTAGGCGTCGGGCAAAGTCACCTGTTCTGTAGTTTGCTAAAATTTCACTGCCTTCGGGGCAGTTACTTGTCATCGAATCAGCTAAATATCCGGTAAACAAGCATGCTCCACTGACAGAGATTTCACCTTCATCTGTCGGTCCATCATCGGTGACAAGAGAAACCTCACAATTTGAAATAGGGAATCCAATTGGTACACTGTTTAGCTCTTCTTGCTCCAAAATTGCAGGCAAATCTTTGCAATCAAAGAATGCACAGTCACCAGAAACCTGAAATATAAGTGCAGCGGCACACTCTTAAAATTGCTCTTGGAATATGATGGTATGATACTGTGAACATGTAGTCTATGGAACTATGAAAATAAATTTCTACTAGAGTTCTTAACAAAAATATTTGTTACTGATTGGCTTGGTGAATCTAGATATGTTCTCATATTAGACTATTAGTAGTCTACTTTGAAAGTGGAAGTATCTTGCCCAAAATCACACAGATTTGTAAATGTAGGGGGTAAAATGGTTACTGAATGTAGTAAAACTAAACAAATAACAAAAGCACCTCTGGTTATATCACAGATCTACAATTACAAGAAGATACTGCAAAAATCTACTTCATTAATAGTGAATAATCACCTCTGTTGTTCCATACAGATTAATGATAGTAGCCTCTGGGAGAACTTCATAGACTCTCTTCCACAGCAATACAGACAGAACTTCCCCGCTAAATATTAGGATTTTAAGTGGGTTACAGCCATCAGAAAGTTTTTCTGCCAGGGCAGGTAGTATTATCTCCATAAGTGATGGAACCAAAGTCATCCTTGATATCCGGTAAACCTAAGATGAAGGAGTAAGGTGTGAATACAATGTCAATACGATGCCAAAAAGAATAAATGAGCTAGTTAGCACCGTCATTATTCTTTATACAAACCTAGTCAACAAACATGCTACAAGAATGTGTATCCTCAGTTTCATCTTAGTTTAGATCATTAAATATCCCAAGCTAGTTGGGGTAGAATATATACTAGCAAAGTTCCTGTGAAAGACTATCCTTCTATGTGTGTCAGTCTCAAAGATAAGCAGGAATGCTAAGCATTGTGTGAAACATTTTGTAATAAACCTAACTGGCATATAAGGCAGTATTTTCCTTTTGTTCCCTAATATTTCCACAAAAAAATCATATCAGTGTCTCATTAGGATAAAGATACATGTAACCTTAATCAAATTGGCCAAGGATGCTGGATTAGCTCTCCACTCACTGGGAGGAGGAATGACAAGTGGTGTGCAAGTCAAAACTGCAGAAAGGAACTCCTGTAGATGGTCAACAAAGCTGACAGATGTCTTAAACAACAACACATCAGCTGAACACAAAGGATTCCTTCTTTGCATCCACAAAAGCGATTCAGAAGACCTAGGCATGGTATCAAAAGAAACAAGTCTTCATAAGGTGGCTGCTCAAATCAAACCTAGCCATGCCATGGCAAACAAATAAACCCTATGTGCTGAGGCATAAAACTTCACTGCTGGTGACAAATATTATGCACTATAAATTTCTGGTATGCATATCTGTATCTGGTCCAACCAGAAGATTCACTAGAACTTTAAGTTGAATTGACTGAACAAGTCATTGTTACCATAAGACAATCTTGACTGAACAAATAGTACACCTTTTTTTTAATGTTTACCACTTAACAATGAGAAATATAGTGCGACCTATTCATTCACGATGTCAAAATCACAGCAGTGGCAAGGTATCTCAACATCCGCACAAGATTATACACACTGCATATCTCAAGCAACCAGGCCCCAACAACAAAGGCACAGCTTACCTTTCTCGGTGCCGCAAAACACCCTTCGGTTTTCCTGTAGAACCAGAGGTGAACATCACGTAGCAGAACTTCCGACGCCACTCGCGCTCACACGGCCACGCAAGCTCCTCCCCGCCATCCCCACCATTCTCATCCTGAAACCACCGCCGGATACCACCTTCCAATTGCAGAACAGGGCAGCCGCTATTCTCAAACAATGTGGCGCCTCGCGACCCAACTGATGACAAGACGAGCGCCGCATTGGACGCCGAGACAGCCGACGAGACCCTCTCCTCTGGCCACGACGGGTCCAGCGGGAGGAACGCAGCGCCGCACCTGAGAACCGCGAGGACGGCGGCGACGTACTCTACCGACGGCGAGGCGTACACCCCGACAATCCTCGGCACCACCTTGGCACTGGCCGCCCGAAACCCTAGCGTTCGTTCCGAATTCATCCCCATCAGTCAGACACGAAACTACAATAGGGGAGCAAGCAAGCGGGAACCGCGATCGATTGACGCACCTGGGCCTTGCTCGCGGTTGTCGGTGAGGGTGCCGCCGAGCGCGGTAGCGATGCGGCGGGAGAGCGAGCCGACGGCGGAGAGGAGGTCGCCGCAGGTGAAGCGGCGCTCCTCGCCGTCGCCGCCCGAGGCGGCCGCGTGGATAACGGCGAGACGGCTGGGTTCCCGGCGAGCGGCGCGGTCGAACGCGTGCGAGATGCAGCACGGCTCCGCCGCACCCGCCCCCGCCTCCGCCATTCCGCACCTGAAGGATTGGGGAGCCGCCGCCTTTGAGGGGGGAAGAGCTCGTGCCTAGGCGCGAGCGCAGAAAGAGCTGTTACGCGCGCCGCTGCAACTTCTATGCCTAAAGAAATACGCTTTTGAGTTTGGTTAACGTAGAAGGGTTCCTTTTCTTCGTGTAAAAAATACGCCTTCGGTAGTGGATGGCGGAACACCCTTCCATTGCCAGAGCTGAAGATGCTTTGGGTCCTCTTGTTGCAGGCTTGATCATTCATGATTGTTTAAGAGCAACTCCAATGCACACCCCTAATTAAGCCCTCAAATCTTTATTTGCATGCCAAACTAAAAAAAAAAGTATGGGTCCAAATTAAGGGGGTGTTTGGCATGGCTCGAGGCGAACTCCAAAGAATTTTTCTAGCCAAACGCTCCAACTCCAAAACTCCATGGAGCTCCAAAACTCTAGAGCCGTAGTGCAAATAGAGGTGCGCTTTTGGAGCACCTCCTTTGCTACTCCAAAACCACTCAATACATACCTAGACATGGAGTTGATGTGTAATTACCCACCAATGCCACGATTACACAAAAATAACGTTTGATCTCTGTTCTTTTCCTCCACCCGCGACCCTACCACCTCCCGCAGCCCACGAGCCGCCGCCGCTCAAAGCGCCGTAGCCCTCCACGGGCCCCTTCTTCCTTCCGCCCGACGGAGACGCTGTGTCCTCGGGGCGAACCCCCACCGGCCGTGCTCCAGCCCCACGAGCGCCCCATCCTCGGTGGCCAGCCCTCGTGTCGGCTCTAAGCGGAACCGTCATCACGAGCGCCCCTCCCCCGTGCTCACGGCGCCTCGTCCGGCCCGGCCAATCGACGCCCGCCGAGAGGGAGAGGCCCTTCAAATCCGACTCTAGCTAGCTCGCCCGGCGGCAAGAAACCGCCTCGCCAGCGAAGCCCCGCCCCCATGCGGCGTTGTGATGTCTAGATCCACCGGCGGCTCCACGATTCCTTCTGCTGGCGCTAGTTGGCGGGGACCCGAGCCAATGGGTGGCCCGGATTGGGGCGGTGATGAGGTAGGGATGGGGCCGAGCCGCCGAGCCACGACGCCGAGTGTCGCACACCAATGCCGCGGCTACGAGTTTGTGTGATGTGAACAGAGGAAGGGAGGAAGGAGAGACGTAAGGTTGACAAGGTGGGCCCACTTGTCATTGAATTGTGTTGCCTGTGGTTTCTGGAGCTGGTAGCCAAACACCCTATTTTCACAACTCTAACTCCACTTGGAGCTAGCTCCGCCTGGAGTTTTGGAGTGGAGCTGCTCCAGGCGGAGTTGGAGCCATGCCAAACACCCCCTAAGTACAAACTCCAGTGGGAGCCGTCAAGACCCTATTCTGTGAGGCCCATGCGTGCCCGCCTCCCCGCGCGCCGCTCGTCTCCGCCTCCCAGGCGATGTCCCGCGTCAAGGCGAGGCCGTGTGGAGGAAGGCCAAGGACGGCGCAGCGCATGGGAGATGCTCGCGATGCTCGGCAACTATCTCGCCTCGGCGCCTTTACGCCAACAAGCCCGTCATCGGCGTGTTCGGCCGCCGCGTGCTCCACCACCGAAAGCAGGCGCGCCCGACACAGCCGCTGGCTCCCCGAATCTCCATCGCGCCCGCCAATGCGCCGCACTTCGGCGGCCGGTCGCGTCGTCGCTGGTGACCCCGTCTTGCTTTGGCTAGGGTGAACGGTTGAAAAGAACTCAGACTCGTTGTGTCCGCAAAGAGACCCGGAGAGGACGATGAAAAACAATGGGGTTTTATTTTTTTACCACGTATTTGCCACTCTTATGGACACTCTTATTTATTTGCCACTCAAACCCCACATGTCGGTGGCGAGATGGTCCCACCTTGTCATTGACACACAGCCAGGTTTGCATCCGTAAGAGTGGCAAATAAATAAAAATCCAAAACGTCCGCGGAGACGAGCGATGTGTGTGTGATCCGCCCGGCACGGCGACGGTGCCTGTTGGCGCCCGGCGCGAGTCTTGTGGCGACCAAAAAGCCAACGGAAGTCGGCCCGCGCCTTGGCTGGGATTTGTCGAACTGCTTGCGAACAAACAAGTCGCGAGACAGCAGCTGGGATTCTCCGGCCATGGGCGGCTGAGACAGCAAGTAAGTCGCTAACGACGCGCCCGAGCCCGACCTGCAACGGGGCGTTGGGCGTTGCCGGCGGAGGAGTCGAGCTCGGCAAATTCTTATCGGCGCCCAGCGCAATTCTTGGCGGCCAGTGGCGCGGCGGCGACGGGGATAGCATTAGCGAGCCCGGCCAGGCGGCGATGGCGCGAACGGCTGGCGCGTGGGGACGGCGAGCCACCCGTTCGCCGCCCCGATCTTGAGCGCCCCCATCTCCCTCGGCCGATGGCCGACCAGTCGTCGCCGGCAAGCTCCCCACGGCGGATCCGCGAGCTCAGACATCCTCCTCTACTCCAAACCGGCGCCACGGCTTCCCCGGCAGGCCATGCCGTGGCCGTCTGGCGGCGGCGGCGCCCTGCCGGCTGCGGCAAGCGGCGGCGACCGGCCCCAGGCCGGCGAGGACGCCGCGGCCAGGGTGACGGCGGCGGCCGACCGGCGGCGAGGACGCGGCGCTAGGAGGTGACCGCGTTTTTCTCGTGACGGAAACGACGGGGAAGAAAAATCATGTGGGGCCCACGGAGTAGGTGCCATCCAGGATTAGGGGCTTCAAACTAAAATTTGAGGTTTTGTAGAATTTGAGGGCTCATTAAAGGGCTCCATTGGAGTTGATTTTTACTCCAAAACCCCTAGAACTTAGAGTAGGGGGCTCAAATAGGGGGGTGGGTTGGAGTTGCTCTCAGAGAGGGGAAAAAAACTAGTCGGCTTGTTACGTTGCATCTGTCAATTTCCTTGGATATTTTTGAGATCATTCAGACTTCTCTGAATTCTGTGCATAATCTTTGGAGCATGATACATTGCGATTGACAGATGTTCAGACTTGTCTGAATTCTGTGGAGCATGATGCATGGCCATTAACAGAGAGGAGCAAAACTGAGGATACAACAAAGACGAGATCATCTTGTTAGCTGAACTCTTTCGTTATAACTCTATAATATGTTAATCATTCATTCTCTGGATTCTGTGCATAATCTTTCTAGAATGAGCATGATGCATCGCGATTAACAGAGAGGAGAGAGTGAGCAAAACAGAGGATACAACAAAGATTAGTGTGTGCTTCAGAAACGTAGAGGTGGAGTTGTTACTTATCAACGATTAACAGAATTACAGAAACAAATCAAATGGAGATGCTTGCAAAATCGTATTAGTGTGTGCTTCAGAAACGTAGAGGTTTCTTATTGACGATTGACAGAATAACAGAAACAAATCGAATGGAGATGCTTGCAAAGGATTACTCAGGAAAAAAAAAAATTATCTTCTATCAGGGTAAAGGAAATCAATAAACATAATAATCATGTCAAAATGCTTTATTCATATAACAAACATGCTGAACGAATGTTGTCCAGAACCAACAGCCTGAAGGAGAGCTGGAAGGACTGGTGTTTTCATGAAGACAAGATTGAACTAGAGACACGGACGGGCATATCAAAATGCTTTCATTTATTCAATACAGAAGTTCCAAGAAACATCATTGTTCTCCATTCCAACCGCTTACACGGAAGGAACAGAGACCAATTCAACTTCCTGACGTAAATTAAGCACTGAGCGCGAAAAATCAAATTTAACCATAGTACCTCCCTACAAGTACATTACCGATTACTCAACACTGCGCAACAATCAATCAAAGATGACGAAAATAGGAAAACCATGTCAATGTGTGTCATGGCATGCCATCCGTGGAGCAGCATCAGCTAGCTCAGTTCTTGGAGATGTTGCGCGCAATCTTGAACCACTCAGTGTGGAAAGCGCCAGGCATGTCAACCCTCTCGTAGGTGTGAGCTCCGAAGTAGTCCCTCTGGGCCTGCACCAGGTTGGCAGGCAGCCTGTCCCTCCGGTAGGAGTCGAAGTAGGCCAGGCTAGCAGACATGCCTGGGGTGCTGACTCCATTGTTGATGGCAAGGCAGACCACCCTGCGCCATGCAGCTTGCCTGTCCATGATTTCCTGTGCAAGCTCAGGGTCCACGAGGAGGTTGGCGAGGTCAGAGTTCCTATCGTAGGCCTTCTTGATGCGGTCGAGGAAGATGGCGCGGATGATGCACCCGCCCTTCCAGATCCTGGCTAGCTCGCCAAGGTTGAGGCCCCATCCTTTCTCTGCGCTCTTGGCCTTGATGATGTTCATGCCCTGTGCATAGCTGCAGATCTTGGAGGCATAGAGGGCCTGCCTCACGTCTTCAATCAGCTGTGCCTTGTCCACTGGTAGGCCAGTGGAGTAATCCCCTTGGAAGATTTTGGAAGCCTCGACACGCTCGTCCTTCAGTCCACTCAGGAACCTGGAGTCCAAGGAAGCCTCAATTGTAGGAGCAGCCACGGAAAGCTCAGCAGCCTGCTGCACTGTCCATTTCCCTGTTCCTTTCATCCCGGTCTTGTCCAGGACTTTGTCAACCAAATAGCCCTCACCCTGCTCGTCCTTGATGCCAAATATGTCAGCTGTGATCTCAATCAAGAAACTAAGGAGCTCACCCTTGTTCCATTCGGAGAACACCTGGTGCAGCTCACTGTTGGTGAGCTTACCGACTGACTTGAGCACATCATATGCCTCAGAAATCAGCTGCATATCACCATACTCAATTCCATTGTGAACCATCTTGACAAAGTTGCCTGATCCACCTTTGCCAATATATGTGACACATGGGCCACTGTCAGGGACCTGAGCAGCCACCTTGAGAACAATGTCTTCAATGTACTTGTAAGCCTCAAATGAGCCTCCAGGCATCAAGGACGGTCCGTTGCGGGCACCCTCCTCTCCTCCAGAGACACCCATTCCAAGATAGAGCAGGCCACGCTCCTCCATGGCCTTCTCCCTCCTCTCGGTGTTCTCATACCACTCGTTCCCTCCATCAATGATACAGTCACCCTGCTCCAAGTGAGCTGCGAGCGTCGCAATGGTCTGGTCAACTGGTGCACCAGCCTTGACAAGCATGATGATGACACGTGGCTTCTGAATGGAGTTCACAAAGGATGCAGGGTCATGGAAGCCATACACGGGAAGGTTTCCTTCTGCCTTGGCACGCTGCACAGTCTCATCAACCTTGGAAGTTGTCCTGTTGTAGACAGAGATGGGGAACCCTTTCTCTGCAATGTTGAGGGCAAGGTTCTGCCCCATGACCGCAAGGCCAGCAAGACCAATTCTTGTGAGCGCCATCTCCTACACTGAAAAGAATGCAGCACACACATGAGTCATTGCAAGATTTAGTCTATGGAGATCTCACTCACCAGGAAAGGCTGAAAAAATTGCATGCAAGTTAATTAGATTAAATCTTCAGATGCATATACATAAATGATAAGGAGGAAGACTGAATACTCATTTGTTGGATACAAATGACTGAGAAACTAAGACAGGAAATAATTGTTAAAATGGAAAGCATGACAGAATCAACAGCATTTTTTTTGCGTATTAAGCATGTGGACACATTGTGGTGCCAAAGTTACTGCCACCAGCAACATAATTCAAAAGGAACTCGACAGGTAAGACATCATGCATGTTAAATCTTCAGACCCAATGACATTTACCGTCCATACAAGCGACAAGGTGCACGAAGCTTGAAAACTCATTTGCCCGAAACAAAATACTGAGAAACTAATAAACAGTAAAAAATGATGGTAAATAACCAGCATGGCAGAAATGACTGTATTTTTTTTCCCCCTTATCACAAGGACAAATTGTGGTTGCAAACTGGCAAAGTTACTGCCACCAGCAACAAAGTTTAAAAAGTAACCCAACAGGTAGGACAACTTTTAGTAACCCATGTGCAAATGAGAGGAAGCAGGTAGGATCCTGAAAGCAAAATCTACACTTAAAGTATGATTGTACGAAGAATAAGGCAATTGATGCGGTTAGTACATAAGCGTTGGATCAAAGATCACACGCCTGAGTCACAGGCTACATAAATGTCTACAGGATTACAGAACAGCGCCCAGTTAACAACCAACCAAACCAACTCGTGAAACCATCTGAATTTCGCTGGTACGATGTATGTAACTGAATGAGTACACAACACTGTTAAGCAAAAAAAAAATAAATTAAAAAAGGGTCGTAATTAGGTGGAGAAGAGGGCGAGAGGGCAAGGTAATGGCTTGATGCGTCTCTGTCCCCTGGCTTGGTTCACCGACTTGCTTCCATGGATCTGTACCAGCAGGCAGGCAGGCATCAAACTAAGAATCGGCGATCGGAGGAGGTAGCAGCACCAAACTACCGGCAGCACAACGACGCGATCTCTACAGGAACTCAACCGGCCGGACCCCCTCCCTCCAGTCCCCATCTTTCGGGAACAAGAGAAGAACATGACTCCACAAAAAAGGAGAAAAACTCAGCGCAGTGGAACTGAATCCTGGGGATGACGGAGCATCAAGCGGCGGCAGCGAGACATATGGATGGATACATACGGAGCTGGGATCGGACATGCGGCAAGGCAAGCCAAGAAAGAGATCGGGGCAGGGAGGCGAAGGATTGATCCGGAGCCTCACCTCTGGTGATGCTGGCGTGCTGCCTTCTCCTCCGACTGGGCGGTGTGAATCGCGCTGGTGCCGATGTAGATGCGGAACGAGTTGAATTGGCGATGCTACCACCACCGTCCACCTACCTCCCTTTCAGTCGCCCAGTCACCTTCCCTGCCCCCGCTTAAATATCTATCTATCGATCCGCCAGGGAAGGAAGGTGCCTTTCGCCCTCGCTCGCTTGGCGGCTTGGGGTTGGTGACGAGCAGGGGCAGGGGGCAGCCACGCCGACGGGTGGGCCCTGGTCGCCTGCTCATACCGGTCCCGTCGGTCGCCGCCGCCGAAGCAGCAGCGCCCCGTGACGATGGGTTAGTTGGTGAGGCTGACGCGGCGGGCCCACTCACGCCAGGGAGGGGCCCACGTCCCGGCGGCTTGGATTCGTCGTGTTGGAGCATTCCGACGCCGTCAGCTTGATGTCACGTGCATGTCATTTGCAGCTCGGTGATTAGTATTCTAGTGGTAATAAAGAATACATCAAATTGAGGTGAGGTTAGACTTATTATTGTTGTGAAACGCGTCGTCACGGTTAGGGCCTTCCCTCCGTCTCTCACGATCACGTAGTAGATGAAAGAAGTAGAAACAGTAGACACAAAGATAGGGAGACTATTCTTTATTCATCTAAAACTTCAATCTTGGTTGTTTACAACATAGATCTCCCACGTATATATAGTCCGGCCAAGGCCTGAGAGTTTTGGTAAGAGCCCACATACAAACGGACTAGGATTAGGATTCATCCTTCTCCTTTCCTTCTAGGAAAGAGTCCGTGTGTTTTACAACACTCCCCCTTGGGCGATTACCACGATATGCATATGCCTCATCAAAAACTCCATCCGAAAACCCAAGGGGGAAAAAACGGTTCTTGGAGAAAAGAGTACATCACATTCGTTAATTGCATTGCACATGTTGTCTCATTAAAAACCTTGTGTGAGAAACCTTCTAGTAAAAACTCACGTAGGGAAAAAGAGTACAACATTTAACCTTCTTGGTCATATATTCTTCAGGATATACTATTCTTCATGAATAGGTATTGATCTTCATAATTTATGCATAAACTTACGTGTTTTTAGCAAATATGATCTACTTGATCTTTGTAATTCTAGTGGTTTACCTTAAAGGCGATTCAATAAAATATGCTCCCCCTCATAAAGCCAAACTTTGAACTTCATTGTTCAAACCACACCTTTTCATAAATGTGTGTAAATAAAAGTTAGCTTATAATTCTTCTATGAATTATATGAGAGGAATATGCTTCATGCATAATGACCACCAATTAGTTGTGCAAAACAAATATATATTATCCTTCAGAGAAATAGATCCTTTCGAGAGGATTATGGGGGTAAATAAATTAATATTCAACATCTTCTACTAGATAGTGTATCAAACTTATACAAGCTTGAATACTTTATAGTTCTTCCTTAGTGGATTTTGAAAGTATATTCTTGAAGGAATTAATCCATGAAAGATTTACCACCAATTCTTGAATGAATGTTGTGAAACGCTGCGTCGTCGTGATTTAGGACCTTCCCTCTCCGTCTCTCATGATCACACAAGAGATAAAAAGAAGTAAAACAAGTAGACACGAGATAGGGAGACTATTCTTTATTCATCCGAATATTGGTAATTACAACATAGAGCTCCCACACATATATAGTCCCGCCAAGGTCTAAGAGTTTCGGTAAGAGCCCACATACAAACGGACTAGGATTAGGATTCCTCCTTCTCCTTTCCTTCTAGGACGTAGTCCGGTGTGTTTTACAACACTCCCCCCTTGGGCGATTACCACGATATGCATATGCCTCATCAAAAACTCCATCCGAAAACCCAAAAAAAAAAAAAAAACGGTTCTTGGAGAAAAGAGTACATCGCATTCGTTAATTGTATTGCACATGTTGTCTCATTAAAAACCTTGTGTGAGAAACCTTCAAGTAAAAACTCACGTAGGGAAAAAGAGTACAACATTTAACCTTCTTGGTCATATATTCTTCAGGATATTCTATTCTTCATGAATAGATATTGATCTTCATAATCTATGCATAAACTTCAATGTTTTAGCAAATATGATCTACTTGATCTTTATAATTCTAGTGGTTTACCTTAAAAAGACAGATTCAATAAAATATGCTCCCCTCATAAAGCCAAACTTTGAACTTCATGGTTCAAATCATACTTTTCATAAACGTGTGCAAACTAATGGTATGCGGTACCATAATACTATAACTTTCTAAAGTTGGCTCATAATTCTTCTATGAATTATATGGGTATAAACAAGAGCAATATGCTTCATGCATAATGACCATCTTTTAGTTGTGCAAAATAAATAAATATTATTCTTCTAGAAAAATAAATCCTTTCAAAGGATAGTGGGGGTAAATAAATCAATATTCAATATCTTCTAGATAGTGTATAAATATTCCTTAGTGGATTTTCAAAATTGTATATCCATGAATCTTCAAGATTTTGACTTTATACCATTAAATAATAAATCTAGCCTTGCGTTTGGCATTTAGGGGATAATTCAATTGCTAAAATCACCATTATTCTTATACCTTCTATGGTATATAGAGGATATCATTACTATTGCTAGTTTTTCATACACTTTCTAAGTGTTTCGATGACACCTTCATGGTGATTCCTCATTTTCTTCTCTCGGGTCTATATTCACTTCAAGGATGCATGGTGTTTATTCAAGAATTGA
Organism: Hyparrhenia diplandra; assembly: GCA_015847255.1. NCBI lineage: Eukaryota > Viridiplantae > Streptophyta > Magnoliopsida > Poales > Poaceae > Hyparrhenia > Hyparrhenia diplandra. Next base: position 26,221 of record JADLZK010007350.1, on the reverse strand, counting down.
CTGGTAAATCCTTCATGGATTAATTCCTTCAAGGATGTACATTCATTCTTAGTGAATTAACAATTCTCTTCTATGAGATATATTATCTACTGGATCGGAGATGAGTGATATACACAATGACATAGCGTTATTCACCGTAAAATCATTCAATGATTGCAGTCCTTCTAGGATATGCTCTTCTTGAGACTTGAATATTCATTCAGAATATATATACCTTAGATTTTAATACTTAGTATGAGATTCCTACAAGTTGCGATTTATATTCTTCGAATTATATGGATTTTCATAATCCACTAATTAACTGCATATTCGATATTCATTCGTTTCATTTGCCGTAGATATCTAGAACATTCATTTCTTCTTAACAGGGAGATTCAACCTCAATTGCATTCTTCATTGACCCAAGTATCGAGAAAAATATGATCCATAATTATTCAAAATTATATGGATCGAAGCATGAATTTAATAAGTAAATAAACTCAAAACATTGGATTTCTTGAAGAACTATGTGCGTTGGCATTTTAAAAGGCCTTCTATCCGTATGCATGCATAGTATGTATTTAATTTATGATTCATGTATATGTAATGTACCATGTGTTGATAATTTCATACTTTTTGAGTGTATTTTTTATCACACATCATGAATTATGTATGGGCTCTCTAGATCCTGCAGAGTTTAGATTTCACTTTTTAGAGACTCATATATTTGTTCTTCCTAGCATATGAATTTTTGGGATGAATGAATGCTTGGTATAAATTCTGAAAATTTGTATATACCATAATATTGAAAAATGATAGGATGCTTCTAAGAATATATATATTGAATAACCATCCACCATCTTTTTGCACCTTGCTACTCGTTTACATGTAGTAAACTTATATGCATATGATTTGAGTTATGTTAATATGCAAAATTACTCCGAAAGTAAAAGTATTTGTTACGGTCATTATTAAATCCATGTAGGATATTTTACCGCCATTGAAGTGTAGTAAACCGAGTATATATATTTCTCAATTACTCTCTAGATGAGTATATGGTCGATAGAAGTAACAAATGCATTGTGGGACTCATTGCATGAGTAAAATCCCAAATTATGATTATAGACTATCATATTGCATTGAAAGTCGAATTTTGAAGCTTGTATGCTTAACGCCGCTCTATAAACAATAGCTTGAAGCTTTGTAAATGTCTAGAAGACAAGATGGTAAATAAAATTTTATCAAACTATATTCTAGAAGAAATATCTCTTGAGTATAGAATATCAAAGAGCAATATAATACATGAAGTATTTGAATTTACCATTAGAAATTACTCAAATTAAAAATTGAGTTAGAATTTTTAGACACTTTTATGAACCAGATATTATCGATTGCAATAATTTTGAATATATGGCTTGCATATGTTACACTTCTTGAAGGCGTGTGACTACATATCATAACTATTGAATATAAAAGCATGAAGCTACCCCTTGTCAATCACGACATGCAAGAATATATATTATTTGGAACATATAAAGTTTCTCTTGAAGAAGAACTTAAATCATGTGCTTATATATTTGTTATCTTTGAAATTCCATATCCTGAAGTATTGATAGTAGTGGTGGTGGTGCATTAAATTTTTTAATTCCCGTTGAATTAAGTGGTTAATGGTTAATTTGTTAGCTTGAAGACTAATATGAAACGTTTAATATTCTTAGTTGCAATTACTTGAAGTAATATGTGTGAACTTCTCATGGAATAAATTAGATTTATATGTTTTCACATATAAACAAATTGCCTATTGCCTATCAAAATAAATTTTGTACTATTTTTATCTACAAAGAAGCCTTAATTAGCCACTTAAGGTTATAGTTCTTCGTGCATCACTACCATGTAGGTAGATGGAAAACTAAATTTCCTAAAAGCACATGAATAGTTGGACTATACTGGCATATTAACTGGTCTTAGAAGGATCGATTTAGCCAAGAAATTGTATAATCCTAAGTATTTAATTTTTTGAGAGCTAGAAATTATATTCTACCCCGAGTCCTATGGTGTACACCGAATAGTACATTGGATATGCGAATTTCATGTCATAATCATTGAATACTAGAAGTATGATTTGGATTCTATGGATGCATTAGAATTGATATTCATAGATAATGCTTGAAGCAATTACTACTTGAAGTAGTTATGGCATGAAAAGGGGAGTAATTTTGGATAAAGGCATAAGAAAATGTGGATAATATATATTTAATAGGCATAGCCATCCTAAATCAATTTTAAAGTGTATGTATTAGGACTTGAAGTTCTGCGCGCGTCCCTTCCTACCGAGTTAACTTTCTCTACTTGCACTAATTGCAAGTAAGCTTGTAGCTTTGTATTTTGTTGTTATCTATTATGACTGAATTCTAACGTTTCACATTACAACCGCATATGTATCTCATTGAGCTACAAGTATCTCAACTCTTGCATGAATATTAGCATAGTAGCTATAATTGTGGCTAGTAGCTATCTTTGTGCTTCCCTCATAATCAAATTGGCTAGCTAACATGCTATGCCTATATGGTTCCCGTTTGAACTAAGGAATGCTTTGTTTTTGATGCATTGCATGCATAAGCAATAGATTGATCTAGGGCCGAAACGACCTAAGATCGGGGGAGTGAGTTTATGAAATTTTCTCAATGGAGACTAACCCATTTGATGGGATGAATTATTGTGGAACTAAGATAGTGGATAACATAATTATGATGATTTGGGATTTATGAAGAAAGGCATTAAGGGATTTTTGCATTAATGGCAATTAGAAAATTCTAGAAGAAATTCCATGTGAACTTGTATGTTACGTATCTATATTTTTGTAGTATATGGTCCATATTTTTAATTGTATGAGTACTTGGATCAATTTATTAGGCTAAATAATAAAGAAGCTAGAGAATGAAATAGTTTTTCTAAACTATGTTTTGTGCATACCGGGGAGAACATCCCCGAGTTTATAGGAATGATGAACATTCTTAAGTGCACTTTAAGTATTCTAGCTCACTTGCATAATGAATAATAACCCCCATGTTTAAATATGTGCGTGAATATTTCCCATAAAACCTAATCATAGCATACATAAATGGGCATCCACTTGTAGTTGGAGATATATGAATTTGAATTGTTTTAAGCCCATGATAGGGGATATCTATTGAAGTATGCTATTAAAGATCTAATATTGGCAATAGGGGAGAGAAAGCCTATTTTGAATGCCAAATATTATTTCCAGAGAAGAAAAAATGATCTAGAAAAACTATCACGCACTAAGTCAACTAATAGTTTGACTAATGCTCTTGTGAAAGCATGAAGCGGAGCATATGCCAGATATTTTTAGAAATGAGAGGAGTAACTTGAAGTTATAAACTAGAAGTTGTGTTTACTAGTAGTAAACTATGTATACTATCAAGCTAAATCTACGGGGACGCCTGTGGGTTCTAGTTTAGTATATACTTGTTAAATAGAAATGAAATGGAACTCCTCCATTCTCATGAAGAGAACGCCTCATGAAGAAGGTTGAGCACCTCATGAAGAGGATCATCATGAAGATGAAATCCAACATACTAAGCGCGCGCATCATTAGTGTTGGATATGTAGAACAATATACCATCTCTTGTTTGGGAAATGACAGAGATAAAATATTCTCACATTGTGAGAGTATTGGGAGAAGAGAAAATAGTTGTCGACAACACTACCTCTTTAATTGCGAATGTTTCTCTTGTGAGAACCCTGATCCGGAAAATAAAGTCCATGGCAAAATCGCTTGTAGCGATTATATCGGGTCAATGAAGAAAGCAATTGAGGTTGAATCTCCTATTAAGAAGAAATGAATGTTCTGCTATATCTCCTCGCAAATGAAACAAATGAATATCGAATATGCAGTTAATTAGTGGATTATGAAAATCCATATAATTTTCAAGAATATAAATCGCAACTTGTAGAAATCTCATACTAAGTATTAAAGTCTAAGGTATATATATTCCTAAATGAATATTCAAGTCTCAAGAAGAGCATATCCTAGAAGGACTCGCAATCATTGAATGATTTTACAAAGAATAACACTATGTCATTGTGTATATCACTCATCTCGATCCAAGAGAGAAATGTATCTCATAGAAGAGAATTGTTAATTCACTAAGAATGAATGTACATCCTTGAAGGAATTAATCTATGAAGGATTTACCGTCAATTTTTGAATAAACACCATTCATCCCCTCAAGTAAAAATAGACCCGAGAGAAAGAAAATGAGGAATCTTAAATACCGTGAAAGGTGTCATCAAAACACTTAGAAAGTGTATGAAAAGCTAGCATGAAGTTAATGATATCCTCTAAGAATACCATAGAAGGTATGAGAATAATGGTGGTTTTGGCAATTGAATTATCCCCTAAATGCCAAATGCAAGGCTGGATTTGTACAATCAAAATCTCGAAGATTTATAGAATACAATTTGAAAATCCACTAAGGATTAATTATAAGTATCTAAACTCTAGTATAAGTTTGATACACTATCTAGAAGATATTGAATATTAATTTATTTACCCCCATAATCCTCCTCGAAAGGATCTATTTCTCCGAAGGAAGGATAATATATATTTGTTTTGCACAACTAATTGGTGGTCATTATGCATGAAGCATATTCCTCTCATATAATTCATAGAAGAATTATAAGCTAACTTTTATTTACACAAATTTATGAAAAGGTGTGGTTTGAACAATGAAGTTCAAAGTTTGGCTTTATGAGGGAGCATATTTTATTGAATCTGCCTTTAAGGTAAACCACTAGAATTACAAAGATCAAGTAGATCATATTTGCTAAAACACACGTAAGTTTATGCATAAATTATGAAGATCAATACCTATTCATGAAGAATAGTATATCCTGAAGAATATATGACCAAGAAGGTTAAATGTTGTACTCTTTTTTTCCCTACGTGAGTTTTTACTAGAAGGTTTCTCACACAAGGTTTTTAATGAGACAACATGTGCAATGCAATTAACGAATGTGATGTACTCTTTTCTCTAAGAACCGTTTTTTCCCACCGGGTTTTCTGGATGGAGTTTTTGATGAGGCATATGCATATCGTGGTAATCGCCCAAGGGGAGTGTTGTAAAACACACGGACTCTTTCCTAAAAGGAAAGGAGAAGGATGAATCCTAATCCTAGTCCGTTTGTGTGTGGGCTCTTACCAAAACTCTCCGGCCTTGGTCGACTATATATACGTGGGAGATCTATGTTGTAAACAACCAATATTTCGAGATGAATAAAGAATAGTCTCCCTATCTTGTGTCTACTTGTTCTACTTCTCATCTATTGTGTTGATCATGAGAGACGGAGGGGGAAGGTCTAACGCCGGCGACGCGTTTCACACGTGTTGTGAAACGCCGTCGTCGGCGGTTAGGACCTTCCCTCTCGTCTCTCATGATCACGTAGTAGATGAAAGAAGTAGAACAAGTAGACACAAGATAGGGAGACTATTCTTTATTCATCTAAAACTTCAATCTTGGTTGTTTACAACATAGATCTCCCACGTATATATAGTCCAGCCAAGGCCGGAGAGTTTTGGTAAGAGCCCACATACAAACGGACTAGGATTAGGATTCATCCTTCTCCTTTCCTTCTAGGAAAGAGTCCGTGTGTTTTACAACAATTATGACATCTTGTGACACATGGGTTGATGATCAAATTGATCCAAGAAGGTGGGTCGTTATGACTTATGACATCTTTGATTTCAAGAGCTCCACCTTCTTCATCCTTAATTTGGGTTATCACTTGCTTTGATTTTTATGATGGAGGTGAGGTGAGGGGAGGGTTTTTAGCTATAAAATTAGTGAACAACTGTCTAATCCCTGTCAAAATCTATATGATTCTTCTCAATTTTTTTCATCCTGTTTGATTCGAGACGCAGAAGGATGAGAAGAATGGTTTGTTTGGGCCAGATTTATTTGACAACACGTGTGTATAATACTGTACTAGTCAGTATTCACCGTGCAAAGTACAACTGATGATCGGACTGTGCAAGGGAGACAAGACAACTTATTCACTGTCAAAATTGTATTCGAATTAATGATCATGATTGGATACTAATACTAATGAATGCAGGGAAACAAAAAAAAAAAAAGGATTTATTCAAAAAAAAAAAAAAAAAGGGGTTTTCGTTAAGCTTGTTCGGTGTTTCCTCTCATTCACATGGGTCATCTCTGAACGTGTGCGGGCTTGACTTGGTCAAAAACTTCCAGGTTCGTTTGCTGTTCAATGGCCGGCAAAAGACAAAACCAGCACAACCTGGGCCTGGTTTAGTTGGCAACTTTTTTTCTAAAAATTTGCTACTTTTTTTCAACTCTCTCTCATCACATCACATTAAATACACCAAAAAGACATATGTTAGGAGTAGTAAATGTAGGTAAAAAATTAACTAATTACACAGTTACATTATACATCACGAGGCGAATCTTTTGAACCTAGTTAGTCCATGATTGAATGAATGTTTCAAAACAAACGAAACGTCTTCTGATCCTTTCACGGTCTACTTTTTTTACTTTGTAGCCAACTAAACAGGGCCCTGGTCTACTATTTCGTTTTTTCTAGTTCGCCTGCCAAACGCCATGGAAAACCGGCCCACGTAAACTTGGTAAAAAAATACTGTTTTAACCACGAGACCATATAATTTTTCCTAGTACTATTTTTATGACACACAGGTAGCACATCTATATGAAACAATAACGAAATCAATGTACCAACATTTTCTTTGAGTCAAAATATACTTATGGTGGACCTTTTTTTTTTTTTTTGGAGATCGAACATTTCCTGCATGACTTCGTTTTATTTGATAATAAAATCAATACCCAATGCACCCGATGTTGTGGTACATCACTTTGATGCAGAAGTGAGGTATGTTGGTCAAGGAGAAGGAGAAAAGATGGACTACCAAGATGACAAAGAAATTGTCACGCATTTGGCACAATCAAACCATATCAATGATAACTGTGTAATTTGTTATCTTTCATTCATGCTACTCTCTCTCCGTTTTAAAGTATAAGTCATTGATGTTTTTTTGGTTCATATATTTTGCTATGTATCTAGACACACTTTATACCTAGATGCGTATCAAAATGGGGTACTAAAAAAATCAAAACGACTTATAATTTAAAAACAGAGGAGTAGTTGTTTTGTATTGTCGCACCGTGCCGATGCCCGCTTTTCTACTATATCGTCAGCTTTCATGTTTTCGTTTAGAGCTGTTGCCCTAGGCAGTTTTGAACTCTTATCTTGTAATATGGAGCCCGCTTTCATGTTTTTCGTTTGAGAGAAAGGGAAATTGCTGTTGCCCTGTGCAGTTTTTGAACTCTTATCTTGTAATATGGTTTCCCCACCAAACACACAATTTACTTTCTAACAGTATAATAAAGCAGGACCAATGGTGTTATTATTAGTTTTTTCCAAATCCAATGCAATATTAATTACTCCCTTCACTCTAAATTGTGAGATATCTTATACATAGATTTTATTATGTACTTTTTTTTAGACCATGTCGTTGCACGTTTTTAATTAATCATGAGAAAATTCAAACAAAATAACAAGACACAACGGTAACCAACTAGTTACGGAGGTGCCAACCCAACCTATTTTATTATGCACTTACAATTAAAAATAAGGCAATGCATTAGTATGCATTTCAGGCTCCCCTCACTCATCACTTAGAGCCTATTTGGATGCTTGCGTGAGACCCAAAGGTTCATGCGGTGCGGGTTTTGGTTTCCTGTTGGATGGTCGCCTGGACTGCCGTACGTTTGTTCAAATTTTTTTCTGACATTTTCCCAAGGAACAGTGATGCATTAAATTACTAGCGCCGTACAGTCGGCTACTGTGCGCCTGTGCCATGCCCTCCTCACGTTACGGTAGTACCAAAATGTGTCGGCCACGTCCGTAGGGGTAGGGTTCATGGCGTGTGTTCATAGGGGGGACCGTGTATGTTGTGAGATCGAGTTGGAGTAATTTAAAAAAAAAAAAAACAAGGTTCGGCAAGTTTGTGGCGGAAATTTACACGTGTTTCCCCTTGACCGTCTATGGCTCGCCTAAACTTAAGACGTGGTGCAGTGTGGCCATAAATCAAGCACTCCCTTACCTTAGATCACGTGAGAGAGAGAGGAAGGCTTGCGGGTTTTGGTTTCCTGTTGATGGGTCGCCTGCTGCCGTACGTTTCACTGGAACAGTGAGTTATTACACTGGACGTTTGTGCTTGATTTCACTGGAACAATGAGTTATTACTGCGCCGTACAGTGCTGTGCTGTGCCATGCCCTCCCGTACGTTACGGTACCAAGAATGTGTCGGCCACGTCCGTAGGCAAATTCATGGCTCCGTCCTCGGAGGGACCGGGCGAGGTAGAGATCGAGTGCGGTGACAGAAAACACACATACGTATACACTACTTAAATTATACTGTTAGGATTAGGAGCTAGATAATTTAGCACCAGTGCTTAGTGTGTTTAAACTGGTAGTATTAACTGTAAAAAAAATAACGTTACTGCTCACTTATTCATCATTAAAAAAATTGATATTCACTTTTTTTTTTTTTATAATTGGTAGAACCGTAGAAGCAGTCCAAAAGTGGAGCCAATCTACTGCACTAGTATTAGTGCTTTTCGCAGATACGGCATGGCGCGTGCGCATACCACGCAACGCAATCGCAAGCACAGCCTTTTCGACTTTTTTTTTTCTTTTTTCTTTTTTAAACCCCACAACCTTTTCGATTTGGGTTGTCACGGGTTGGTGTTTGCAATTTGCATAACCGAACCGCTACCCGCGTTTGCCGTTGCTGGGCGGGGCCCACCACCACCACTCCTCCCTCCCCAGTCCCCACGGCAGCGAGCGACGGCCAGTGCAGTCGTCGTCGTCGCGGGGCCCACCACCACCACCCCTCCCTTTCCCCAGTCCCCACGGCAGCGAGCGACGGCCAGTGCCACCGTGGAATGTCACGGAATCGTCCGTCGTCTACTCGTCTCCTTCCTCCCTCCGCCTGCCTCTCCACTCCACGTCGTCCTTCCCCCACGCGCCATTCTTTCCTCGTCTCCATCAGTCCGTTCCCACTCCGCCCGTCTCCATCCACTCTACCCCAGTCAAACAAACCACCCGGAGCCGGAGGAAAGTTGCAGCGTCGGTTTGATAAGATAATCAATCCGGTCGGAGTGGGCGGAGAATTAACCAACGGCAGTTCCCACGCTGGCACGCTGCCACCCAGCGCTCGCTCGTCTCGCCTCCCCGTTGTTCAAAGATTTGCTGTTCTCTGCTGACTAATCGACGGACGACTCACCCGAGTCGCCGAACGGGAGTCGTCGTTGGGGGCCCGGCCCGGCCGCCCCCGCGCCTCCTGCTCCACCAGCACCTCCGGTCCGGTCACGGTTGTTGGTTGCCTGGCCACGACCGCCGCTAGTGGAGTGGAGAGGAGACGTTGTCTTTCTTCTCTTTGACCCAGCCGCCGGCCTCTCCTTGCCTTCGTTCCCTTCCCTCCTTGGAGAGATTGGCCGTCCGTCCGTCATCGAGCCCACTCCCTCCACCCGCCGGCCTCTCGTTGCCGTTACCGAAAAAATCTGCCGCGGAAACCGGAAAAAAAGGTAACCCCCTCTCGCCCGGCGCCGATGCTGGGGCTGTGCTAGTCACCCACCCCCCCCCGCCCTCACGCACGCACGCAAGGTGCTCGACGGATTGCTGCTGCTGCTGGGCGGCCAGGCAGGCAGGCAGTGAAGCATGGCGGGCGCGGCGGCGGGACGGGGTGGCGAGTGGGAGGACCTGGTGCGCCGGATGTTCCCGCCGGGGACCACCATCCCGGAGGCGCCACCGAACCTCGACTACTCCATCGCGCTCGAGTACGACGGGCCCGGCGTCTCGTATGAGCTCCCAGGATCGACCCCGTCTGTCTCCCCGCCATACCCACCGCCGAACCCGTCTCGGGGCCCATGGGGCTCGGCGTCGTCGTCCCCGTCGCGCCCGTCATCGGCCCCCCGTGCTCGTGCCAACCCGCCGGCATCAAGGGTTGCCGCCGCCGCCGCCGCTCACCGTGCCACGGGGGGCGCAGGCTGTGCAGCAGGCTGTGCGTGCGAGGACGGGAAGCTCGCCTTCGGCCGGTTTGACTGCAGCGGCGCGGGGGATGAGGACGGCTCTTCCGATGACGGTGAGGAGGAAGGGGAGGAGGACGGCGCCCGCCCGCCGCGGAGTTCCAGGCGTGCTGCTTCGGAAGGAAGGCGGGCTCATGTGGTCACGTTTGGGGAGCCGGAGGATAGCAGGTACGACGAGAGCAACGACTTCGACGCGGCGTCGGCCGAGCAGTACGTGGCGGTGACGAGGCCGGCGGTGGAGAGGAAGAAGGTGGGGAGGAGGACCAGCTGCCACCGGTTGTGGGAAGAGCAAGTGGGAGAGCAAGGAGTCGTGCATCGTCTGCGACGCGCGCTACTGCGGCCACTGCCTGCTCCGTGCCATGGGGTCCATGCCTGAGGGCCGCAAGTGCGTCACCTGCATTGGCCGGGCCATCGACGAGGCCAAGCGCTCCAAGCTTCGGCAAGGGATCCAGGGTGCTGGCGCGCTTGCTCAGCCCCTGGAGGTCAGGCAGATCCTCAAGGTTGAGAAGGAGTGCCAGGCGAACCAGCTCCGGCCTGAGCAGCTCGTCGTCAATGGCTTCCCTCTTCATGATGAGGAGATGGCCGATTTGCTTAGCTGCCAACGGCCGCCTAGGAATCTCAAGCCTGGAAGATATTGGTATGATAAGGAGTCTGGATTGTGGGGAAAGGTAATTCTTGTCGGTTTGATGCGACCGTTCCATGCAACCTCAGCAGCCTGTTCTGATGATAACGTTCTGTTTCTGCTGATATATGTTTATAGGAAGGTGAAAAGCCAGACAGGATTATCAGCACTAACCTTAACTTTAACGGAAAGCTTCAGCCTGATGCTAGTAACGGCAACGCTCAGGTTTTCATTAACGGACGGGAAATTACAAAGATTGAACTGAGAATTCTAAAGGTCTCAATTTTTTGCTTACCATTGGTTTTCTTTGAATGTGGGATTGGAAGTTGCTATTAAATGTACATTGCAGTTCTACTAATTCACTCTTCTAACTGAATCCGTCACGATCACTGTCTGTAATGCAGATCGCAAAAGTCCAATGCCCCCGTGATACTCACTTTTGGGTTTACCATGATGGTGGCTACGAGGAAGAAGGACAAAACAATATCAAAGGGAAAATATGGGAGTCAGTATGTATCTTGGTCAAACATCCCTTTTTGGTTTTCTAAAAATTCTTCGCTTTTCATAAATTAATATCATGCATTGTTGTTTCGTTATTTTTTGGCATGACTTGTTTATCCTCTTCTTTTAACAGTCTTTGACACGTTTTGCCTGCGCCTTGGTTTCACTACCGGTGCCTCCTGCAAACTTTGATGCGACAAAAGATGAAGCCCCTTATTCATCAAGAACTGTACCTGACTACTTAGATCATAAAAGAATACAAAAGCTTCTTATTCTTGGATCTCCTGGAGCTGGAACAAGCACCATATTTAAGCAGGTCTTACCAAAGTTTACATCCATAACGCCTTCAGTTTCCCTATATGTTTCTGCAGCGTAACGGCGAGGTGCCACGTGACATCACTTATAGACTATAACACATGCATCACTCATCTATAGCCAGCTGTAGCGTATTTATAGCTAGCTAATTAGAACCTTGGATGGACTCCAAATTTGTCATCAGTTCTTCTAAGCTGAAAGTCCATTAATAAACTTTCAAGTAGTCCGATCCGAACCTTTTGACTATTTGGGAGTGTCGGTTTTTGCAGTACTCCATAAAACCTTACGCAGAATAGGTCTTATATATATTTGGCAAAATCAACACTTTGAACCTTGGCTTAAAGTTTATTACTAAAATTTGAGCAACAAAACAACAAAAAAGGACTCCTTAGGAAATTCATATAAGCTTTGTATACAAGGCAGTTTTACCTCTGTCAAAAGTAGTCCCTTGTTTTGATAGTGTGGAAATACTATTATTGTTTCAGAATGTTGATTTGTGTGGTTACACACTGAAATCTTCTGTAAGATAGTGCTGACATATGTCTGCGTGTCTAGTTTAGTAATAATTATATACGCATATAGATTTTAAATGAAAAATGGCACCATATGAGTTCCTATGCTGTTAACCTTATTATTTATCTTGCATACATTTGTATGACATTTGGTTTACATAACAGACTAAGTTATCTTGTATAAATTTGCATGACATTTGGTTTTACATAACAGGCTAAGTTGTTATACGGCAATAGATTTACTGAGGAGGAACTTGAGAATATCAAACTAATGATCCAAAGCAACATGTTCAAGTACCTGGGGATTCTGCTTGAGGGCCGTGGCGCTTTGAGGAAGAGGCTTTGGGTGTATCAAATCACCCAAGCTCAGAGGGCGATGATTCTCAGCAAGGTATCAGGACAGCTGATACTTGTTCTGTTTTTTTTTTTCAGGAGCTTATGCTGTATATTAAGCTGGTCTTTTCCATGCAGATGAAAATAAATCTTCAAGTTCTAATTCTTGCATCTACTCGATAAATGCGAAGCTGAGGAAGTTTTCTGATTGGCTTCTGGATATCATTGCAACGGGGAGACCTAGACACGTTCTTTCCTGCAGCTACCCGTGAATATGCTGCAGTTGTTGATGAGCTGTGGAAAAATCCTGCCATTCAAGCAACGTATAAAAAGAAAGGATGAATTGCATTTTCTCCCTGATGCTGCTGAGTATTTCCTAAACAGGGTATAAATCAAGTGTTTAACTTAAATTGATGCAGCCTATTTCTTTGCTGATAACTTGCAATTAAGTAGAGTTACCCTTGATGTATCTTGTTGACCACTTGCATTTCATAGATTCTGCTAGATCAGCACTCCATATTATGACTGTTACTCTACTAGTGAATCCCTTTACCTATTTGTAATATTAATTAGCCTTTTTTTAGCATGATTGCTAATTAGCCTAGGGTATATCTTTCCTTTGAATTTTGGGGAAATGGAATTGATGGTCTGCAGGTTTTTAACCATTTAAGATACTTTACGTTTCTAGATTTTGCTGGCCTTCTCTCATTTGCATAGAATGATCTTCCGCTCCATGCTAACTGATGTGCTGCTACTTAGTTTTTTGCCTCTACTGTAATGTATTTGATTACCTAAATTGACATGTCCATTGTATGACAAATCCATGCAGGCTATTGAAGTATCAAGTAATGAATATGAACCATCAGAGAAAGATGTGATATACGCTGAAGGAGTAGCACAAGGAAATGGATTGGCCTTTATTGATTTCACTTTGGATGACCGGAGCCCTATGTCAGAACCCTTCGGTGACAATCACGATGCATACTCTCAACCAGTAAACAAGTAAAGTCTATCTTCATCCTCATGTCTCAAGCACACTGATACTGGGCTTCGTTCTTGTATCTTGTAGTCAATTTTGATGTGTTGGAATTGTGGAATCATATCTCTTGCTACCATTTTCCTTAATTCAATAGCATAGTATGCAGGTTGCATTTTTTTCATCTCTTCATCTGTCAAATTCTTTCCCCTTTAGAACAAGTTTGAAAAATTTTAGTTGTCTCATCTGCCTTTATCTTCTCTCAGATACCAGCTGATTAGAGTAAGCGCCAAGGGCATGAACGAGGGCTGCAAGTGGGTTGAAATGTTTGAGGATGTTAGCATGGTGATCTTCTCCGTAGCGCTCAGTGATTATGACGAGCTTGGAGCACCAGCGAGTGGCGGTAGTAGGACACTCATGAATAAGATGATTCAAAGCAGGGACCTGTTTGAGGCTACGATCAGGTACAAGAACCTTTCTTGGAATTAGTTGAGCTCGATTCCAGTATACTAGTATCAAATTAAGCTACTGAACCATATCCACATCTACTCCCTACATACAGACAGCCGTGCTTCCGCGACACACCGTTCGTGCTGGTGCTGAACAAGTACGACCTGTTCGAGGAGAAGATCGGCCGCTCCCCACTGTCGACGTGCGAGTGGTTCAGCGACTTCTGCCGCTGCGGACGCACCACAACAACCAGTCCCTGGCGCAGCAGGCGTTCTACTACGTGGCCATGAGGTTCAAGGACCTGTACGCGGCGGCGGGGGCGGAAGCTGTTCGTGTGGCAGGCGCGCGCCGCGCGCCCGCCCCCCACCGTCGGCGAGGCATTCCGCTACATCCGGGGAGGTGCTCGGTGGGAGGACGAGCGTGACGCCGCCGGCTACTGCCCCAGGAGTCCTTCTACAGCACCACCGAGCTCAGCTCCTCCCGCCTCATCGCCGCCGCAGAGTGATCCGAACCAAATATGTATATAGCCGCGTAGCCGTGGTTCATTTGCTGGCACAATTTTTACTAGTAATTGTACAGTCTTGTAATCCTGTTATTTGTTCTTCGTAGAGCATTGTTGCAGTGTTGTTGTTTTGTATAATGTATGTATGTGTTCTAGTTTTCGAAACAAAACAAATCAAATATAGTGAAGGAAAGATCTTGTGCTGATGAGCAGAGCTTCAGAAAACTCTAAGATTTTTCAGATTGTCTTTGGTGTCAGTGTTGCTGTGTTGATGCTTACTGATTTCATTTGCTGATCCTGTTCTGACCTGAGTGGATGAGAGGTGGACCCTCTTAGTGATGATTTACTGACATGTGCTGACATGAGTGGCTGCCATGTGGGCCCACTGGAGTTACATGGAGCCCCCAAGGGGGGATATATAACTTTTACCATTATAGCGGATGGCAACTTCTTGGTTTACCATTTCTACCGTTGTCGATACATTTTTACCACCGCTCACGACCATTCGATACATTTTTACCATTATGAACGATGTGGCAGGCCAGATCACCCGTCCACGCTGGATCCTGCTTGGTAGTCGACCAAAATGCCCCTGCCCCCTTTATGCTGCCATTTGGGCTGTTCCAGGAGCCCAGGTGCTCTCGTATGGATTTTTTTTTTGACAAGGCTCTCGTATGGAAATGGACATGGAAATGCTTGGAAATATCTCCTACGAACTGCATCCATTTATTTGACAGATTTGTGTCAACCTCTCACATAACATTTCAAACAAGTTTTCCATTCATAACATAACATTTCCCTTCAATCTTTTCCCTGGGTTTTTATCAAAAAAAAAAAAAAAAAAACTGGGACTGGGATTAGCACTGACGTTTCAACTCGAAGACTGAAGGTATCCTGGTGGCTTGCACTTTGCAGGGATATTAAATTGAGTTTAGCTTTCTTGCTAATGCCATCGGAATTGATTTGAGATCTGCGTGCTCTGTTCGATCCATGATGTGTACGACTCAATGATTGTGTGCCAGGAAGTGGCGGTCGAGGAAGGCCGGGTTCGCGACGGCGTGCGCTAGGAAGGCCGTGGTGGACTGCTCCTGCCGCCGCTCCGTGCCCTACACCCGCTGTTCCATGTCCAGCAGCTGCACGCGGGCCTCCTCCTGCTTGCGTTGCAACCGCCTCAGATCCCGTGCCAGCGCCTCCCTGTCCCGCGCGCGGCCATGCGTTCTGGGTGCTGATGGCGTGCTGCTCCCTGAGGTGACGGAGGTGGAAGATGAAACTGACGAGTGGGGCCTACGTGTCATTGGAAGGAAGAGGTGAGGAGAGGATAGGGGCAGGGGTAGGGACGGTCATTTCACATCTCTTGCTGACTCAGATCAGAGCTGGACAGTGGAGCTGGCATGACACGCGAGCAAAAAGTGGTAAATATTTATGAGATTGCACGAAACGATCTTAAAAATATAGCGCCATCCGTTAGGATGATATTTGGAGAGTTCCGCCGTTAATACGCTATAATGGTAAAGTTATATTTCCCAAGAAAAGGAGGGGAGGAAAAAAGGAGAAATCTAACGAACCTTATCTCGTCTTCCCTTCCCGCGCCCTGACGGCAATGGCTGCCGCTCCTCCTCACGGCCACACTCCAGTGGGGGCCGCAGCACCCCCTCCGCCGCCGTATCCATTGCCTGCTCATCCTCCGCCTCTTCCTGTTACGAAGATGACGATGACTACGGCGGTGCGTCGTCGTCCTGGTCGCTGTCGTCGCCGCGCCGCGGGCAAAGCCGTACCGGCGCCTCCTCCGAGACGAGGCGCTGCGGCTCCGGCGCACGCGCCGGGGCCAGGGACCGGGCGCCGAGACGCCGCGGTGGGTGCGCCGCACCACGGACCAGATGGCCCGGTACGTCGAGGACGACCACGCGGGGCACGTGTACGGCCGGCACGTCGTCGCCGCCGTCCGCGCCGTGCGCGCCACGGCGTCGCGCCCTGCCGCGGACATGCGCCTGGCCATGGCGTCGTTCGTGACCAAGCTCACCTTCCGCGAGATGTGCGTCGTGCTCCGCGAGCAGCGCGGATGGCGCCAGGCGCGCGACTTCTTCGCTTGGATGAAGCTTCAGGTGGGTGATGAGATGACAGTTACACTCGCCGCCATCAGCAAACCAAACTCATAAATCTTGCTGCTTTCTTAGCTTTTGTTATTTTATACCTGAATGAAATTATAGAAGCAATGCATGATTTAGTCTGAATTCTTGGGCAATCTGTCCCAATTGTCAACTGATTGGCGTCCCTGAGGTTCCTTGCAGATGTGCTATGAACCAAGCGTTGTAGCCTACACCATTCTGCTGCGGTTGTATGGCAAGGTTGGGAAGATCAAGCTAGCTGAAGAGACGTTTCTTGAGATGCTCCAGGTTGGCTGTGAGCCTGATGCAGTGGCATGCGGGACCCTCTTGTGCGCGTGTATGCTAGGTGGGGGCGGCACAAGGACATGATGCTGTTCTACTCAGCCGTGCGCAGGCGCTACTTAGTTCCCCCAATCTCGGTCTACAACTACATGATCTCGTCTTTGCAGAAGCAGAAGCTGCACGACAAGGTCATCCATGTGTGGAAGCAGATGCGGGAAGCTGGTGTGCTGCCTAATCAGTTCACCTATACAGTTGTCATCAGCTCCTTTGTCAAGGAAGATCTCTTGGAGGAGGCCATGGATGTGTTTGGTGAGATGAGGCGGTGTAGGTTTGTTCCAGAAGAGACGACTTATAGCCTTTTGATCAGCTTGAGCTCCAGACATGGCAAAGGAGAACAGGCATTGCGGCTTTTTGAAAAGATGAAGGCTCAGGGAATTGCCCCCAGTAACTACACCTGTGCATCTCTCTTGACACTGTATTATAAGAATGAAGACTACTCAAAAGGCTCTTGCGGCTCTTCTCTGAGATGGAAAATAGTAAGGTCATTCCTGATGAGGTTATCTATGGAATTCTTATTAGGATATATGGAAAGCTTGGGCTTTATGAGGAGGCAGAGCAAACGTTTGAGGAAATTGAGAAGGCGGGTCTTCTGAGCGACGAGCAGACTTATGTGGCAATGGCTCAAGTTCACTTGAATGTTGGAGATTATGACAGAGCATTGGAGGTGTTAGAATCTATGATGACGAGGAATGTGAAGCCTTCACACTTTTCTTATAGTGCTATTCTCAGATGTTATGTTGCAAAGGAAGACATAGCTGCTGCAGAAGATACCTTCAGAGCTCTCTCCCAACATGGCCTGCCTGATGCGTTTTGCTGTAATGACCTGCTCAGATTGTATATGAGGCTGGGACATCTAGAGAAGGCCAGGGCACTAGTTTTAAAGATGAAGGAAGATGATTTTCAGCTTGATGAGGACCTCTCTATGACAGTGATGGAATTTTATTGCAAAAGCAATATGATTAAGGATGCAGAGAAATTATTCCAAGATATTCAGAGAAACAGAAAAACCGTGAAGATTGCAACACTGCTTTTGCTTATAGAGATGTATGCTAGAAACAAATCCAGTGTGATTCTGAAAGAGCACAGCTCGTCAAAGGCACTCGATGAAACTGACAGTTCAGAAGCTAGCGTGGCGTTGAAATCCTTGTTGGACATGCCTGGAGGCTTGTCCAGTGTGTCCCTACTGATCAGCAAATTGGCCAGGGAAGGTGAGCAGCTAGGAGCAACTGAGAACACGGCACTGACAATCATAGCAATCTCTGACAGCTGTCTATACATGTATTTGCTGCAGGGAACACAGATGAGGCAAAATTCATTTATGATCAGCTGATTGAATTGGGAATCAAGCCTGATGATTCAGCAATCGCTACTTTGATTGTCCAGTATGGCCAGGCCAAGCAGTTAGAGCAAGCACAAGAGCTATTCGAGTCAGCATCAGCGTCGTTTTCCAGAAGGGGCGCATGTCTACAATGCCATGGTTGATGCATTCTGTAAATGTGGCAAAGCTGAGTACGCATATCATCTTTTCATGGCAATGGCCAATCAAGGCAATAAAAGAGATGCTGTAACAGTTAGCATTCTTGTCACTCACCTGACTAAACATGGTAATTGTTTTTTTCTGTGCTTGTTCTGTTCAGCTGCTGCCTGTTCTATAACTTGTTCCTTTTAAATGGCCATGATTACTCACAGGGAAATTTCAAGAGGTTGAAAACATCATACATGGCTGTTTCCAAGATGAAGTTAAGCTCGACACTATCTTGTACAATACATTTATTAAGTCGATGCTTGAATCAGGTCTGGCTAACATATTCTACTGTTCATCGTATGCAAGCAAAATTTCTGGTTGCAGGGTATCGGACCTAACCACTGCAGTTTTAGTTTCCAAGCAGGTAAACTGCATTCAGCCGTCAGCATATATGATAGCATGGTATCCTCTGGCATTTCTCAATCCATGCAGACATTCAATATAATGATAAGGTAGGTAAATGTTCAGAAACCCCTGGAAAACGGGAGCTAAAATTACAGAATTGCATGCTTTTTTCTTGAATATATTGTTGGTAGCCCCACATCATCACTCATCAGCTTCAATCTTCTATCCAGTGTTTATGGTAAAGGGGAAAGCTGGACAAGGCTATTGAAAATGTTTGCTGCTGCACAGGAGCTAGGCCTGCCGATTGATGAAAAGATGTACACAAATATGCTTAGCTTATATGGAAAAGCCGGTCAGGTTCTTCTGCCCTGTAAACAAATCAATTAAAACCCTTCTCATTGATTTGTTTCACCCACTACTTTCAGTTTCCTTCTATCCAGTTCTAAGCCTATGGATTTTTCATATGTTCAGGTAGGCATCAGGAGGCGTCTTCAATGTTCGAGAGAATGAAGGAAGATGGCATCAGGCCTGGAAAGGTATTCTTTCATTGAGAGGAACTTTTGAAACTGCCTTCAGAAAATAAGGAGCACGGTAGTTCCACCCTGACCATCTAAGCAAACATAGCTAATCTGGACCAAACTTGTAATGTGCAGATCAGCTTCAATTCCATGATCAATGCCTATGCTACTTCAGGATTGTATAGCAAGGCAAAGAGTATATTCCAGGAGATGCAGGACTGTGGTCACGCTCCCGACTCATTCTCCTATCTCGCTCTGATCAGAGCATACACAGAGGCTAAATTGTACACGGAGACAGAAGAAGCCATCCAGATGCTGCTGAACAGCAACACAACCCCTTCATGCCCTCATTTCAGCCACCTGATTTTCGCCTTTCTGAAGGAAGGCCAGATTGGTGAAGCCCAGAGGATATACAACCAAATGAAGGAGGCAAGTGTGGCTCCTGATCTGGCCTGCTGCAGAACCATGATGAGGGTGTACATGGAGCACGGTCTCGTGGACGAAGGCATCTCTCTCTATGAGACGACGCGCGGGTTGCTGAAACCTGACAGCTTCATCTTGAGCGCTGCGTTTCATCTGTATGAGCATGCAGGCAGGGAGTCTGAAGCCCAGGATGTCCTGGATTCCATCAGTGTGAGTGGTACCTCCTTCCTGAGGAATATGAAGATTGGATCAAAGCTTCGATAAACTTGAAGGACTAGTCGTGATGTGTACATAATCTGAAAGAAGTTAAATTAGGGCACTTAAACATGCAGTTTTTTTTATCCCATCCATTCCCTTTGTGGGAAGAACACAAGTGCAACTACTTCAGAATGCAGGAACACATACCACAAAATGAAACGGAGCCAAGAATGAATGCTGTGACCCATGACTATTTTAGAAATTAGAGTATTACCTCCTCTTTATGATTTAAGGGCATGCTAATTAGTTGAAATAAAACAAATACTTTGTCCTAAACATCTCTCTCGTAAATCACCATGTTAGATGTGCTCTTGGCCAAGAACGTAACCCTAGCTACTAATCTTGGATGTTGTCGAACAGCTCGCCAGCACTACAACGTATTAGCAGACATCAGAAAAGGCCGTGCATTAGTACCACACCAGTGCCTGATGACGAGATGATAAGCACAATGGATCATTGAGATTGTGGCGTACCATGAGAGATTGGGGCGTATAGTAGACAGTGAGTGACACTGTAAATTTCACTGCTTGTGCAATACATTGTTTCTACTTTCAAAACAGAGTTCAAACCTTGGGAACTTCAAAGCTTAAAGCTGGTTTTACTTCAGCATGAGCGCCAAACAAACAAGTGCCAAAAAGTCACCCAGCTGCATCACTGAAATAATAGTGCTTCCAGTACTCTAGCTCATAAAAACGCACAAGCATAAAGCTGTCTCAGAGCATGAAAAATGTGATGAATGCTAATACAAAGCACAAAGTCATCATACTCCAATTGCATAACTAGACAAACCCAGGTTCCAGTAGCGAATTATTACAGTTAGATCTCTAAGAAAACCAGTGGTAAATTCTTACAGCAGAAATCATTGACCATCACAACACTAAGAGAACATACTAGGAACAACCCATATTGGTTGCACCCTGCCGATGGGACATGTGGAAATAAGGACATGCATGGCGGCATCATCTCCAAGCAGTTGTGGTTTGCCCAACTCGAATACAACCAAATTGCCAGAAAGAGAATCATACAAGTATACACAGTTGCCCCTCCCTCCCCACCTCTCTGGGTTCATACACGGTAGTGGTTGAACTCTCGGGTCATTGCTGATGAATATGGCCCAGTTCTCCAACGTCTCCACCTTCACCCACTTTGCAGGTCCAGTCGAAGTGTCTAGGCGATAAGCTTCAAATGTAGTCCCTGTTCCTGAGAACCCCTTCGAAGCCAACCATGAGAAGCATGTCACCACACACCACCAGCCAACTGTAGGTAAGATGCCATTGGGTCATGCTATTTTTTTCCACCCCAGGAAACTGGTATCTCCTGTAAATGGATCTGAGGAGTCAAGTGAACCATGAACAACCTACGAGCATATCCCATGCCAAAGACCTGGCCTTTGAAGACTACAGATTCGGTGAGTGACCCACTGCGAGGAGAGCATTCTGACCAAGAGTTACTACCAACACGCCAAAAAGTTGGAGGACCCAGTGCAAACAATGATATGCGAGTTGGGAGATGCTGGAGGACCAGTGAGGGTAGCACCAAAGAAGTAGATCTCAGTGTTTTCAATAACTGGCAGTGGTGGAGGTAAAACCTCAATACCAGTGAACACATCAAAAGAAAACATGTTGCGTTGCTGCAGAAGATCATATGGCCAAATGAAGCACCCTTAAAACCAAACTTATGCAAAGCACTTGGTGGGGGTTATTTCTATAACCGATAGAAAGCAGAGGAATCTGAGACCTAAGTAATGTATTTTGGCTGACTAGATCAATGGCGTAACATGGGCGTTTGGGTACAGAGATGTTTTTGACAACATGTTGAAAAGGGCGAGGGAGCAGAAAGGGACATTAGGGTCGAGGAGAAGAGGCGGAAAGAGTCCGTATAAGGTAGATTTGGGTGGGTAAGATGAGAAGGCAGAGCGCCACGAGTGGCAGGTGCCTGCAAAGGCAACAAGGTCAGGAAGGACACCAACAATTCAACAATGGAGTGTAGCAGGCTATCTGGGAGGCCTGCCCAATCTGGAAGCTTGGACATAACTTGCAGGTGAAAAGCAGCTTCTCTGTGTCAAATTGTAAACCCAAAACAAAAACACATTAGCAGATTGCACTAGATAGAATGAAGAGAATAAAGCTGGTACTTTGTAGGAAAAATGGATAGCACATATTGGTTTCTTAAAATGTCAATTCTAAGCACAAGAATGCAGCTGAACAAACATGCAAAATAACACTGGTTGCAAAATAAGCATGTTCTAAAACTCATGGTTGGATTACATGGATAATGCAGTAATACATAGGAATGTGTCCAGCCTTCTTGCAATATAAAGTATTTTGAGTACTGTCCCTCTGATCAATAACTTCAAAGAGCCGAGCCAGTATAATAACTTACATACTCAACACAATTTATAGTATTTTATCATCACAATTATCATATAAGCCTATTCAATTACAGAAAAATAGCAAAAGCATTGTTTTCCTAAAATTTAACAATGGATAAAAAGGTAAGCTAACACTATTGGAGATACAGTAGCCATCCATTTTAGATCTATCCAGCCAATAAAAAACTTCAGTCCAGATTAAATGTAGTTCACCACAAGATAGAACTGAATAAAAAATGAAAAAAAAAAAATAAATAGACAGTTAACTTGTTAGACCTACACACTGTTGCAACAAAGAATTATATAAGCTGGATGAATCCCAATGTTCAGGCTAAGACATACAGACACTGGAAAACAAAGTTTTCATACGAGTCTTGTTTAAATTCAATCTTTTTCTTCAAAACTTTCTAAACCCATCTCTGTTTTTTTAGAAATGGTCTAAATCCACAGCAACATGGAAAAACATATATACAATAAGTAATTTTGTCCTTGTGAATTTAAGGAGAGCAGAGCAAAGCCCTATCATCAGGATATAAAATATTCTAGAACAATGATAATTGCAAGTCAAGCCTCACGCAGGCAGCTAAAACACCCAACCGTTGCAAGAAATGACGGACCTCATTGATCCAGTACTGATACTACTTGTCATTTCCAGATTGACAGTGAAATACACAAAATTGAAACTTCTGTTGGAAACCAGCACCCAATATCAAAGCCGTGTAGTACAGTAATATTGTATCCCAATCAAAATCTGCTCGGCCTGGTACGATCGGTCTATCGATTCTAGGGTTCTTCCGTGACCCGTACATTTCACAATCACAGTCAACATCCAATCGAAAACCTAAAATATACTATGTGATTCAAGATAAAACCACAACCACAAAAAAACGCGCGACGCAATTCCTCGCTCCAATTCCTCGGATTAGTTGAAGAAACCCAAGGCCTAAGAAGACACTTACATGGGGAACGAATTGAGGGGAAAAAAAGAATTGGGTTTAGGTGCCAGCAAGAGATAGAGGTAGTGTCAGGATTCAGGCCTTGCCTAAGAAGCGCGCTCCGATCGACGACGACGGTGCGGCGGCTTGAGCTGGCGCCTGCCTGCGATCGCCAGCGATCAAGGAGAGAAGTCTCCTCTCGGAGTCTTCCCTCTCTTCTAAAAATATTATTATCAACAACACGGCATTGCAGACCTGTCGGCCAAACAGAAGCCGACAAGGTCACTACGCTTCCTGTTGTGGGCCAAGTTTGGGCTTTGTGGCCATAGCAGGCTCAAATGAAGCTGAGGCCTGGCCCAACAGCAACTTTGTTCAGTCACGGACGTTGTGGAACACCTCATCGTCCATGGCCACCACGCCATTGGCAGATGACGAGCTCACAGAGACTGCGTAGATAGCAACTGAGGCCAAAAAGAGCAGCCGACGACCTACCTTGCTGCTGGAGGCGACCTGAAGCGGGATGGCGAACAATCGGACAGAAGCATGGTAAACAAAGCACAAATGCAATCACACCTACGGATTGCATCTCCACATCTTGTCCTACCGATATTTTAGAATTTCTAAACAACAATCGGACAACTTAGGGCCTGTTTGGTTCCCATAGGACTAGGGACTAATTTTTAGTCTTATTTAAAGATATTTAGTTTAAAAGACTAATGGGGACTAGAAATTGGCCGACCGACAAAGAGTTCAAAGCACAAATGAAATTGACAAACCGACAAGAAAGAGACTAGTCCCCAATTAGACTCTCAAGAGGGGCTAATGGATGGTAGGGACTTGTTGGGGACTAAAAATTACCAATTAGTCTTTGTTGTTTGATAAATTAGGGAATAATTAAGACTAAAAATTAGTCTAGTCCTTTTGGGGAACCAAAACAGGGCCTCAGCTTCCAGTGCTTTATGAACCAGGGCCGTACATACAAGGCTTAAATGCAGCTTAGACATGGTCTAATAGCAACATGCCCTATTGATATTTCAGAATTTCCAAACAACATCTGCTGTCATTTATTGACATGATTTCTGTCCGTTATCCAATGTTAAAGGTGGCTTAGCTTCCACACAAGTGCCGAACAAGCAATTTTTTTTTTAAAAAGTGCCGAACAAACAAATGCCAAGTCATGCCAAGTCCAAGCAACAGCACTGAAATAACAGTACTTCTAGTACTTACTTCAAGCATAAAACTGGCTCAGAAAATGAAAAATGTGATGAATGCCATACAATGGATAAAGTGGTCATACTCCAATTGCATAATTAGCCATACGAGGTTCCAACAGTTACAAATAGATCCCTAAGAAAGCCAGTGGCAAATTCTTACAGCAGACATCACTGACCATCACAGCACAAAGTGAGCATACTGGGGGGCAATCCATATAGGTTGCACCATGCTGTCAACAATTCCGAAAATAGAGAGTTCAGACCTGGTGGCATCATCTTCAGGCGGTTCTTTGCCCAACTCCAATGCAACCAAAACGGCCAGAATCAGAATCATAGCAGTATACACAGTTGCTCCTCCCTCCCCCACCTCTCTCGATTCATGCACGCTAGTGGTTGAACACAAGGGTCAGTGCTTTTGAATATCGCCCATTTCTCTAACTTCTCCACCTTCACCAACTTTGCAGGTTCAGTTGAAGTGTCCAAACGATAGGCTTCAAAGGCTGTCCTTGGGAAAACACTTAGGCAGCCAACCATAAGAAGCATGTCCCCGCACACCACCAGCCAAGCGTATTCAAGATGCCATTCGGTCATGCTATTTCTTACACCCCAGGAAACTGGTATCTCCTGTAAGTGGATCTGAGGAGTCAAGTGCACCATGAACAGTCT
Organism: Hyparrhenia diplandra; assembly: GCA_015847255.1. Classification (NCBI taxonomy): domain Eukaryota; kingdom Viridiplantae; phylum Streptophyta; class Magnoliopsida; order Poales; family Poaceae; genus Hyparrhenia; species Hyparrhenia diplandra. The sequence continues at coordinate 1,181 of JADLZK010007350.1, read as the reverse complement.
ATGAGTATTATCCATGCTAAAGACCTGGCCTTTGAAGACTACAAAAATCATGAGTGACCCATTGCAAGGGAGAGAGTGACCCATTGCAAGGAGAGAGTTTCGACCAAGAGTTACTACCAACACGCCAAAAAGAAGTTGGAGGACCAAGTGGAGACAATGAGATGTGAATTGGGAGATGCTAGAGGACTTGTGAGGGTAGCACCCAACAAGTAGATCTCAGTGTCTTCATCAACTGGCAGCGGTGGAGGTGAAACCTCAAAACCAGTGAACACATCAAAAAGTAAACATGTTTTGTTGCTGGAGAAGATCATATGGCCAAAGGAAGCACTGATAAATGTAAACTTATCCAAAGAATTTGGTGGAATGTTCTTTTTATTATAATTGATAGAAAGCAGAGGAATCTGAGAGCGAGGCAATGTATCTTGGCTGGCTAGATCAATGGCATAACATGGGCGTGTGGGTACAGAGGTGTTTCTGGAAACATTTGGAAAGTGTCTAGGGAGCAGAATGAGACATCAGGGTCGAGCAGAAGAGGCGGGGAAAGGATGTGTACAAGGAAGATTTGATGGGTATGAGGAGAAGGCAGAGCCAGGTGGGTGGCAGGTGGCTGCAAAGGCAAGAAGGTCATGGACGAGCACAACAATTCAACACGGAGGGAGCAGGCCATCTGGGAGGCCTGCCCAATCTCGAAGCTTGGCCATAACTTGTAGGGGCAAGCAGCTTCTGTGACAAATCATAAACCCAAAGCAAATACATTAGTAGATTGAACTGGATAGAATGAAGAGAATAAAACTGGTACTTTGTAGGAAAAATGGCTAGCGATATGGTCTCTTAAAATGTCAATTATAAGCACAAGAATGCAGCTGAACAGAGCAAACAAAATAATAAATAGTCGCAAAAAATAAATCTGTGTAAATCCCATGGTCGGATTACATGGATAATGCTGGTTTTGCTAAGACAATGCAGTAATGCATGTGTCCAGCCTTCTTGCAGTACAGAGTCTTTTTGAGTACTGTCCCTTGTTCTTGGATGAGTAATTTCAAAGAACTATAATAATTTAACACGATTTATATTATTTTTATCATCACAGTTATCATATGATGGATAAAAGGTAAGCCAACACTAGTATCCATGCATTTTAGATTTGTCGAGCCAAATAAAAAATCTTTTCAGTCCAGATC